>CM059442.1:53733269-54933269 GCA_030390025.1 Squalus acanthias | reverse complement strand
AGGCCGGGCAGTGCTGATTTTTGTCAACAAACACTGGCAACACAGATACAACTGTGCAAATGCTCACTGTCAGCATCAGAATCTGATGATTGATATGTATGGAGTCAGGGGGGTTAGATTTTAAGTGCTTCCAATATTGTGAAGTTTGACAGTCATGGAAAATGTCAAAGTCTTTTTCTGTTTTGTTTCTGCTGTCTTATGGTTGTTTGCAATTGGCCCGAGTAGAAATTGTTATATTCAAGGACACGTGGACAAAATCAATTAATTGCGCATTGAATAAAACAAGTTTAAAAAAATAATAATTCTGGGGCTATGGATGTCACTGGCAAGGCCAGCATTTATTGCCCATCCCTAGTTGCTCTTGAGAAGGTGGTGGTGAGCCGCCTTCTTGAACCGCTGCAGTCCGTGCGGTGAAGGTACTCCCTCAGTGCTGTTAGGGAGGGAGTTCCAGGATTTTTGACCCAGCGATGATGAAGGAACGGCGATATACATCCAAGTCAGGATGGTGTGTGACTTGGAGGGGAACTTGTAAACATGCTGCTTTAGTTTAAAACCAGCAGTATAATCTCTACCCTCTTTTTCTTGATGCAGCTTGTGTAGACTGAGAATCCCAAATGTATTTCCCAACTTTTCTTCCCAGTCAAATAATTACATAATGAAGACCTTTCACATGCGATTCTTGGGAAACTTTCCAACTACATGGAGGCTCTTTATAGGAAAGGGTAAGTCTGAGACATTTAATATTCAGTTTAAAAATCCTTAAAGTGATTGATACTTTCTTTGGCCTATGTTAGTGTGAAGTTTCACCACAATGGGTCTGTGTTAAAATTGTTCAGTGGGATTGACTGGGTTCTATTGAAGATGTGATTGTTCTTTTTTTTCCATAAAGAACTCTTTAAGGTAGATTTTACATCACACTAATAGGTATAATGTGGTTAGAACTGATTGGAAAAATGGGCACAGATCAATTTCACCAAATTTCCACCCATTTAGCACTTCAAATTTCTGATTGGGTTTTGGACTGGAGGCAGGAGTACCCACACATTTTCAGTTAGTTATATTAAAATCACTCTTTGAACTCGTAATGTAGACGTCCACACAATTTCCCAGTGCTTACACTGGTATAACGCTCAATCATCTACCCGCCCACATAACATGGCCTTCCAGGGCTGCTGGTGTGTGTTATTTATGGAGAGCAAAATTTGTACAAGCATGTTGAGGCTATTTCTGAACCTTCTTATTCTTGTTTCTTTTTTCTTTTTGTTGCCACTTAGTTTGTAAGGATATTTGATCAAGTGTTCTGGCACATTTATAAAATATCCTTTTCTTTGCCAAGCCCATGGAAACAATGGGCACGATCTTGCCAGCCCTGGGGAGGCGGGCATGTTGTGAAAATGGCAGAATCTGGGGGCGGGTGCCCAACCCGCTCCCAATCCGCCTCCGTGCCATCTTGCCAGGAGGCGGGTAGCCGTCCCGCGACGGGTCCCGTCTCCTTGGAGGCGGGAAGGGGATTAGTGCCAGTGTTAGAAGGGGGTTAGTGTTAACAGGCAGATAAGAGGATTATCCCCATTTTACCCACAAAAGTGCGGGCTTCCCGACGGCTGCGAATGCCGCCAGGGTGACCGAGGCGAGTAGTGGGTCTGCGGAGGTCGGAGGGTTCCAAAAGTGTGCTGTGGAGGTGAGTGATGGGTGCAAGTGTGGAGAGGTGAGTATCTGAGGTAAGTGGAAAGTGTTAGAAAAAGTGTACTTACCTTTGTTTCTTCCTGCAGGCTTCAATCGGTGGGTATGCGGAGAGTCTCGCACCTCTGCAGCAGAGATGACAGATGGCCATTGCATTCTCCAATGCAGCAACCATCTAATTTCTGCAAAAGAAAGAGGTTTGATGAGGTCTTGAATTCAAGAACTCATCAAACTACAGAGAATGTCAGAGTTTGACAGCTTCACAGAGCTGTCAAACGATGACAATTCATCTGTCAAAAATTTTTGACAGATGAAACGTCATACGCTGACGTTCTCTGTAACCGGCTTTCCCTTAATTGGCCTGCTAAACCCACTGGGCAGGCTTAACAAGGTCAGTCAAGGGAAAATAGTGTGGGTTGGCCACAAATTGATGGAGGTGGGACATCGACCCGCCTCCAACGCGCCCCCATTGGCAAAATCACCCCCAATGGATTTCCCAATAGGATCCCTCGCCCCACTTGAATTACGTGTTTTGAAGAAGAGGAGGAGCAGTAGAGAAATGGCACCCAGGTGATCTGCATCAGAAGCAGGCTATGCCCACCTGCCAGTAACCTCCTCCCCACCGACATTTATGGGCAGAGGTGCACCTACCTGGCAATGACTGGGCAGAACTGGCTGCGCAGGCTCCAGCCCAGCAGAGAGACCGATGCAAAGCTTTGCCATCTGCTGCAAGGACAAGTTCAACTAGCATGCACTATTACACTGGCACTGCCAGTCACACTTGTGGCCATCTGAGCTCTCAATTCCTCTGCCTTTGCCTCCTGCAGCAAGCATGTTGCAATGCTGTCCAATGGGGAGGGATGCCCTATGGCACCACCTCCACTTCACCAGCCATCAAACATGGGATTGGAGCTTTGTGCTGCTCTGTCACTTGGCCGTAGCCTCCACATTTATTATGCCAGCCACTGGACCTTGCCAGGCATATTTGTTACCCAAACAGCTTTGCAGAGGCTGAAATGTATAATCAAATATTAGTAGCCTTTGTAAAGGTTATGATAACATTTCTAAGCCTTTAAATGCACCCATCGTCCCTTGTAAGTGCAGTCCAAGCAATGCCCAACCAGAGGTCCAATAACAACATCTATCTCCTAAATGTTAATGATGTTCTTGGAGCCACATGTAAAGATGTACCTATTTGTAGATAACCAGCTTGTTCAACTTACGATGAAAGGGGTTGCCGAGCAGTAATTTCCTTCAAATGGCCATCAACACTTTGAGTAATTATTTCCCAATCAGTTTTTCGTAGTGTTGTAACTATGCAATTGGGAAATGATTCCACCGTACTTGGTGTGAAGTATTCTACTAGCCTCATTGTTCATTAAGTTACTTAACTGCAAGAGGAAACTGTGCATTAGGCTGATAAAAAGTGGCCAGTTCCCAGGATGGGGTCACAGGACAGATGTTTTGTGCTATAGCCAGAACCATGAATTACAACCAGAGAAAAGGAGATTACTGATGTGCTTTAGGATCCCACCCATGGAGCAGATGGACTTGGCCATCCAAATATCAGCAGTTTAATAGTGAACTGCAAACAACAGCTGGGAATGTGTGGGACAGCATCGTAGAAACAAATAATTTCATATTTTTACACTGTTTATTTACAGTTTTGTACACAAGTTCTAAATATTTAAACATTGGCGGGAATTATTTGCCTATTAAATGTTGGCACAAAGAAATCTCCGCAAATATATATGTTTGTTAGTTGCCGATACGATAAAACTACCATAGGTAAACCTTCCAAATGTTTCTCACAGTGTATGTGAGCAAGTTATATCTATCTAGATAAATAAAATATTGGCCCCGATATTTAGGCGGGGAGGGTGCGGGGGAGCAGGGTTGCGAGACAAGAACCCGACACGACTGGAGATAGGGACGGGGAGGCCCACCCGATCTTTACGGCAGGGCCTCATTTTAAATAATCTTCTGCAGACTCCCGCCGGATAGACAGTCAAATTGGCAGCCTGGCCGGCGGGCGGGAGCATCAGGAGGCCACAGTCGGGGACCATCTGATTGGTCCATGTACAGCTCATCTGCGACTGATAGCACCGGGACCAATTAGAGACCACTAAGATACGACATTCAGTGCACGTTGGCTGCCATCTTCTGTCCTATTGGATGGTTCAGCCTGAAAGTTAGCCTGTCCTTCACAGATGCTGATTGGACTTCTCGGAATTTCCAACATTCACATCTTTTTCCTCTTTATCTTGACTGCCATCTTGCTCCGTGCCATGGCCTGTGCTACGCAGGGTTGGGCTGGCACTGTTGCTCAGTAGCCAGCCCTGCTCCCGAGGCCAGCAGTGCTCCTTCAAGTCTTGCTACAGCCACCGTGCGCCGACCCTAAGCGGCAGCCGGGATAACAAGAGTTTCCTCATATCGCATGAGGTTCCAACACGTTCAATCCAAATCCTTGTGGGCAACAGTCCACTGCACAAAACCACTCGTAAGCCATCAGATAATACAATTTTTTTTTTTTTTAAATAAAAACCCAGGATCTTGCAACCTAAATGATATAATGACAACCTGACAAGGGGAAAAATAGTGCAAATCAGTAGCTAGCCTGGCTGTTGGAAAAGGGTTGGAAAAAGGGGGAACTTTAAAATTAGATTTAATTGATCATTTCTGCATCGGTTGCTTTTTCTACACCCATATACAATTATCTAAAGAGAAGGAAAGGGTGCTCACTGCCCCATTCAAGCTGTTATGATCTTTTAAGGTGTTAGTAACGATGCAACACAATTAGTACTTTGAAACGTAATCACGTTGTTCCGCCGCCATCTAATTTCGATCCTGACGACGTATTTCCTCCAACAGCGTTTCTGAAGGGAGCACCATAACAAACCTACTAAAGCAAAATACTGCGGATGCTGGAAATCTGAAATAAAAACAGAAAATGCTGGAGATACTCAGCAGGTCGGGCAGCATCTGTGGAGAGAGAAACAGAGTCAACATTTCAGGTCGATGACCCTTCGTCAGAACTGGAAAAAGCTGGAGATGGAACAGGTTTTTAAGCAAGTGCAGGGGCAGGGAAAGGGGGGAGGAAAGAACAAAAGGGAAGGTCTGGGATAGGATGGAAGGCAGGAGAGATTAAGAGACAAAAGGGATGATGGTGCAAGGCAAAAGGAGATGGTAATGGGACAAGTTAAGAAACAAAAGATGGCTCTAGATGAAGTGTAAATGGCAATGGCAGAATGATCGACAGCTGCCATGTGAGAGAGAGAAAAAAATGGAAAAAAAAGATAGGGGCAGAGATTTAACAAACTGACTGGCAATATAATCACGCAGGGCAGTTCAAACAATGAGGCACAAGGGAGCTGTTGCAAACTGCTCCCCAAAACAGCAACAATTCCTCTTGAAACCTTTAATCGCTGTGGCACAAAATCAAAATTTGGGGTCATTGCTGGGTAGGAGATAAAACCCACCTGCTTCATAGTAAGAAAAATTCATGCAGACTGTCGGCCACTATTTAACATAACCAAGCAACACCGAGGTGCCTATTAAGAGTGAACTGCCCTCACTGTCAAATGGTTTTGTTTTAATAGCAGTCCAGCTAGTATTTCTGACCCTCTGAAGTGCAGCGAGTCCTGCAGTCATTGACACAATGAACAATTCAGATTTCAGTTCCAAGCACATCCAAAAGAAATACATACTTTGCATTCCCCCCCCCCCCCCAACTTACTTGTTATTCTTGTTAAGACAGACATCATATAAGAGGTGAAAACTTTTTAATAAATACATTGTGGCCCAATTTTCAGTAAGTATATATAGTATGTCTGGTATAAGTTACTTTTTTTTTATAATAGGAGCCCTGTGAGGAAGTGAAGGATTGGCCTTCAAGTGGGTATCAAGATGTGCAAGAAAACATCTATTAATGGGTAACGTGACGCTGGCTGAGATGCTGGTCAAGTTATAAATGTGCGATTTTCATGCTGATGGTTTTGTGTGACTAACAAATCTGCCAACACGCACCAAGAATTTGGAAATTTGCGGGGAATTATTTAGTGTTGCACCTTAGGTGATAAAAGGACAATTCAGTACCACTGCCTAAACATTTCTCAGTGAGAAATCCTCAGTCGATTCCCAGGGATCAGAACACCACTACAGTACGTGACTGTGATGTTATACTGATCTTGTGATTACTGTTAAACCACTGAGGACATTCCTCATTTCTCAGTACTCATGGAGGTGATCCTGCACCAGCATTGAGTAAGTTCAGGCACATGTTCTCAAGCTGTTAAACCTTTGTGACCAGAGGATAATATATGGTGGACGACAACCAGCGAAGCAAGGGAAATATTTAAGCTGGGAAATTGTACAAACGCATTGTATTGCTATTACACACAAAAAAGTTTTCATTCTCCTTTGTACTAGTATCATTTTTCTGTGACAAAAGAAAAATACTGCGGATGCTGGAAATCTGAAATAAAGAGAGAAAATGCTAGAAAACACACAGCAGGTCAGGCAGCATCCGCGAAGAGAGAAACAGAGTTAACGTTTCAGGTCAACATTGCTGGGTTTTTATAAAATCTTTCCATTCCTTTTTCCAGTTTTTAACATTTATACCAAGTTCATTTATTCTTACACAGAATAATGCTCTACTAAAACTAAACAGTGCACAGTAACAACAATAATATGCTAATTATCACTGTACGCAGTCATCCTGGAATGCCAACGAGCGACAGTAGGTATGGGTTTTCTGGACGTGGATGCGGCCTCGCCAGTGGAGCGCTCCTCCTGGCACCACAGTATTCCCAACGGCCATTGGCGCCCACGATCGGTTCCCCCTTCTGCTTTCCTCTCTCCCGCCCCTCCTGTGTCAGCTGTGGCTCAGTTGGTAGCACACTCGCCTCTGAGTCAGAAGGTTGTGGGTTCACAGTCCCACTCCACAGGGACTTGAGCACATAAAGCTAGGCTGACACTGCAGTGCAGTGCTGAGGGAGTGCTGTACTGTCGGAGGTGCCGTCTTTCGGATGAGACGTTAAACCGAGGCCCCGGCTGCTCTCTCAGGTGGACGTAAAAGATCCCATGGGACTATTTCGAAGAAGAGCAGGGGAGTTATCCCCGGTGTCCTGGGGCCAATATTTATCCCTCAACCAACATCACTAAAACAGATTATCTGGTCATTATCACATTGCTGTTTGTGGGAGCTTGCTGTGCGCAAATTGGCTGCTGCGTTTCCCACATTACAACAGTGACGACACTCCAAAAAGTACTTCATTGGCTGTAAAACGCTGAGACATCCGGTGGTCGTGAAAGGCGCTATAGAAATGCAAGTCTTTCTTTCCTGGGACTTACCCGAGGGCTGCTGCCGATGAGGCAAGCAGCCCAAAATTCAATTCTCCTGAAGGACGAGCTGCCTGTGGCGGTGTGACAGGCGGCAGCGGCGGCTCGCCCAGAATATTTAGATGAAACCTAAGGCCCGAGGCCGAAATTTGGGCCGCCCTCGGGCCTTTCTGCTTGGGCCTGCGCGCTGCTCGCACAACGCCGAGTATGGGCCTCAGACTAATTTCTACTCCATTATCTTGTTTATTTTAAAATGTCTGTTAAAAAGGCAGAGGAATGTCATACGAATATGTTCTGTGTTCTGCCACTAATATCACGAGTAGCAATTTTTACTCCAGTAATTCTATTTGGTGATGGACTTGGTCTTAAATCCCCTTCTCTATTGGTCTTTGGTCTGTTGCATGAAAAAGATGATACCTTTGGCTCCGATTCTCTGGTTGCTTTATCATAGATTTCATTGCTGGGAGACTGTTAGCAAAATAAAACTTTTGTTTGAGCTTCTGTTACTCATCTCTGTGCCTTACCGCATCTGAATTACTTGTTTTATTAATTCTTCCGCGATAGTTGGTTCTTATTCTCCTTCCCGGTGATGGCCTGTTCTATAATGAGGCACCATAGTAAACTCTCAGACACATCGTTCCCACTTTCCCCTAACCATGAGATTCTTTGCGATCAGCATTGACTTCTCCATTAGTTCATTCAACTGTAGGTAATTTGACTTCAAGTTGTGTGAATGAAATCCCATTCTTTGACAAAGTGACTGAATGCAGCACTTGGAAACATTGGCTCATTGTCACTAAAGGTTTTATTACGTATTCTGCGTCTGCAGCTTTCGCCCAGTTTATCACCATTTTGTTAACGTTGTTGCATACTGTTCACCACTCTGGGTAAACTGGAGATGTTTTTGTTCGAACAGAGGAGATTAAGGGGTGATTCGATAGAGGTGTTTAAAATTATGAAGGCGATAGGACAGGGTAGATAGAAACGGTCTCTTTACAGTGATTGCGGGGTCTAGACAAGAGGACGGAGACGTAAGATTAAATATGAGAGACTTAGAACAGAGAGGAGGAAAAACTCTTTCACATAGAGGGTTGGGAGGCTGTGGAATACACTGCTGGAGTTAGTGTTGAAGCAGAGACCATGTTAATATTTAAGAATAAGTTAGATCGGTGGTTGAAGGAAAAGGGCGATAAAGGGATAAGGGACCAGGGTGTGCACATGGGATTCGAACTACTGCTGGTGTGGAGGATAAACACCAACATGGACTGGTTGTCATGAACGGCTTTATTTCTGTGTTGTAATTTCTATGTAACCGAGTGACACCAGAATAAATCTGGTAATGATCTTTTCGTTTTTCTGATTTGATAAGCATTTAAAGTTGTTCTGATCTAGTCAATGTGCAGTTTCACTGGTTCTACTCGTTGGTTTGGTCTATATTGTAAATAGGAGTATTTTGCTAACCTGTGAAAAATTTCCTGATTTATCATGGGCCAATACATGACCTGTTTTTTTTTTTTAAAAAAAGCTCTCTCTATGTCCATATGTTCCTCAGGAATAATTTTTTTACATACACTTTTTGTCATTACAATACTCTTCCCTTTGTTCACTACTTCATCTATCACTATAAACGCCTCTCTCTAAGCACACGTATGTCTGGAAAGCAATCTTGTTTTACTTACGATCAATGTTCCATTACTTGTGCATCCCAAAGGCCTCCTCCCTTTATGTCTCCATTCTGATTCATTTCCTCTTCTGCACAGATACCAAAATAGCCATAACAACTATGTCAGTGTAAGCCTAAATAACCTCCTCTGCTTTTTCGTAGGCTTTAGCAGGCTGGCCCACTGCATCAGTGATGCCCATGAATTTGCTCAGTCTTACACTTGGCAACCTTAACATTTTTTTTTAATTCACAAAAAAACAATCATTCAAATATTTCACAACTAGAGCAATTAGTAACCCTGCTGGCCATGTGTTCTAGTTTTGTTGGATTCCTAATTGCCCAGCATCAAATGATAAAGGGGAAAAACAACTAAATATATTTATGGTTGAAAATAACATCACGTCGTCTTCTGTGAACAGGGGACACTGCACAGAATTGATTGTCTTATTAATTCAGGTTTGACAAATAAAATTTCAAATAGGAGTTTGGGCAGGCTGCTTGATTGTTCTTTGTTAATGGTGTCCTTCTGGGGGCTTGGGTGAGGGGGGCGCTGCTCTTGCTGAAGCTCGGTTGGGTTGTCCAATTTTAGAACCAGACGATACATGAGGAAAACTATTTTCTTTAATGTAGCGAGTTACGATGATCTGGAATGCACTGCCTGAAAGGGCGGTGGAAGCGGATTCACAGAATCACAGAATCCCCACAGTGCAGATAGAGGCCATTTCGGCCCATCGAGCCTGCACCGACACATATCCCACCCTATCCCCGTGTATTTAATCCCCCTAACACTAAGGGTCAATTTATCATAGCCAAATCAACCTAACCCGCACATCTTTGGACTGTGGGAGGAAACCGGAGCACCCGGAGGAAACCCACGCAGACACGGGGAGAATGTGCAAACTCCACACAGACAGTCACCCGAGGCCGGATTCGAACCCGGGTCCCTGGCGCGGTGAGGCAACAGTGCTAACCACTATGCCACCGTGTTCAATAGTAACTTTCAAAAGAGATTTGGAAAAATACTTGTAAATCAGTTAGTTATTTGCAGGGCTATGGGGAAAGACCAAGGGAGTGGGACTAATTGGAGAGCTCTTTCAAAGAGCCGGCACAAACATGATAGGCCGAATGGCCTCTTTCTGTGCTGCATCATTCTATGATTCCACCAATCTGATGATAATAGTGAAACGCATTGAAGTTTGAGTAATGAATATATTATTTGAGTTCCAACGCTCCTTAATTTTCTCCCCTCCTCGAAGGAATGGTTTCAAAGATACCAGCGGGCCTGAGTACCTTGTCAAGTCCACAGATACACTTTTCCACTGTGAGCTGATCAGAAGTGAGAAATCTGGTTAATACGTTAATCCTTCCTTACCCAAGGGCAATGTGGCCGGTTATAGTGCTTCTACTACCCCTATCCTGATCAGCTAACACGACAGAAACCAGTTATCAAAACTGGAACACTCCTGACCTGTACGGTTCAATACCAGACCAGGCACAGGATATACCCACTAATCCCATTTAAAAGGGATTGATATTTGTTTAGTACGTTCATGTTTATTTAAAATAGCAACACGAGAAGAATCACATATTTGAGGGCAGAGACACGGTCCCATAAACCTAACGGAATATCCTTGTAAATGTGCACGAGCCAGAATCTCTGCACAATTTGCAAAAATCCAGCCAAGATTTCCACCGGCTCAGACTATAATCTGATAACACAGAGAATTAAACCATTGAAGTGCAACATATTCAAATTCTGAAATGCCCATGGTGAGGTGCGAGATAAAGAACAAAAAAAGCAAAGAATAAGGCAGAGATTATTTTATAAAATTAAAGTCTTTTATTTTCGGATCTTCAGTGATTCATTGCGGAACTGGTCAGATTCATCTTTGTGCAGAAAAATATACTTTAAGTGTGGGAGCAGGTTCTTCAGAGGGAAAATATTTACAGACACCTACTGAACCCTCTAAAACACTGGCTACATACAACAAGGTACTACTAAAAGGAATAACTAAACAGATACAGCATCCACTGTAACAGTTCAGTTTTGAATCTGACTGGACATCAAACATAGTCATGCAAACATAGTTTTTAATTTATACAGACAGTATTATTCAAGTGGAAAATGCAAACTTGGTTGAACTGCTGTTAAGGGTAACTAGCTAATCCACATAACCATCTTTTAACCCTTGCTTGCATGTCTGTAGGACATTTCAGTGTCGTGGCTCTGTTTCAACAGATGTGTCTCCAGATTAGCTCTCACCAGAGGAAAGAAAATGAGCAACAAAAAGGTGGAATAGTCATGGTTACGGGAGATTAAGAAAACCTCTTATCTATTTTGCTCATCTCCTTGGTTGAAAGCAAGTACAGGGAGGTGAAAGTCCCCCAAGAGAAAATGGAAATGCCTAGATTAAAACTTTTTCCGAGAAATATACTGGAATAGGTCACCTAGTCTTGGCAGGAGTATGTAGCAAGATCCTTTCATAGTTACAGCATCACATGGTATCCTAAAGGAGTTGAAGGTACCTCAATAGGAGCATCAGTTCTATAACTTTACATTATGTTACTAGTTAAGATTTAAAAAAATTGAAATATTAGATTAATGTGGATTTTTAATTTTTTTTAAATAAAAGTTGTTCTTCTGCATTTATAACCCAATGAGATCCTCTAGACTAGATTTAAGGTAGAGATCAGCCATGATCTAATCAAGGTGCTGAATGGCCCGCTCCTGTTCCTATGTTCACCCAGGTGGTTGTGTGCCGGTTCACCTCGAACTTGGCCAGACACGGTTTAACACAGCGTACCTTTAACCCAGATTCTTTGCTCCACTATATGATTTGATCCAGCCAGTTTGCGCTACTCCGCCTCTTCCCCAGCTGGCCCAGCCACCGGCATCCTCAACGATCAGCTGGAGTGACACGTGTGACAGTGAGCCCATTATAACATCTGTATCATTGGCACGGTGTGAAATAGGGCCAGAAATGCACAGCTGCGATCTGCTCAGCTAGTCCATGTTGAAAGGAATAAATCAGAAGCTTGCACCTCTTCAAGGATAGCAGAATTATCATAAATTAACTTTAAGAAAATAGTAATTTTATGATCTATTTGTAATTGAAAGAACATTGGTGCTAGAGTCACCATATTAAGAATTCTACCACCACCAAATAAAGAATTAAGACATTTAAAGGGCTCTTTAAGTGTAGGGTATGAGGTTTATCTGTCAATATACGGTAATTTTAAAAGTGCTGGGTGGGGAGTAGTTTGGATTAAGCAGTGTAATGCAAAATTAACCTGAATGGACGAAATTCATTTTTAGTAATGATTACATGTTTTTAATGATGATTATAATAATGTTGATTTTGTAAATCAAAACTCAATGGCTTAGAGTCTAACAAAGAAAAAGATAAGACACGACATAATGCTGTTCCAAATATCTGCCTTTATAGTAATAAATCTGATTAGAAAATTAAATAAATCATACCCTTAATTATAAATGATATGATTTGCACACATTTTGAAGAATCTTTCCTTATGTTTTAAGTTGCTTTTGTCTGGTAGCCTGACTTCTAATATTTGGACACTACCACCAACCTGTTTAAGGTGCAGGGTGGGGGGGGATATCAAACTCTCCAAAATCTCTTAAAGAAGTTTTTGCGTCAAAAATAACTTGGAAAATACCACAGTTTTCAGTAGTTATCCTTTCTTCTGTATCGGTCCAATTACTCAATATCAGTTTGAGTCTGTCCTTATAAATTTAGCAAACTTTCCCTCAAATGCAACACATGGTGCATCACATCTTGATCTTCTCACCAACACCTGTGACAAAACAGATAATTGTGATAATTATCCTTACCCTTTTTTTTGGGATAGTTTTTGAACATTTCTGTTCTGGTGGTGGTAGAATTGCCAATACTTCGGGGAGGGGGGGGGGGTGGGTGATTTTCCCAGCCCTGGGGAGACGGGTCTGCTGGGAAAATGGCAGAATCTGGGAGCGGGTACCCATCCCACCCCCGTGCCATCTTCCCAGGAGGCGGGTCCCGTCTCCTCGAGGCGGGAAGGGGATTAGTGCCAATTAACTGCCTGTTAACAGGTAGTTAACAGGCAGTTTTTTGGCTAATCCCTATTTTTAGCCCTAAAGTGTGGGCTTCCCGACGGCTCTGAAACTTGCCAGGGTCAGCGAGGCAAGCCGTGGGTCTGCGGGGCCGAAATGTCCGGTGTGCAGGTGAGTGATGAGTGCAAGTGTAGAGAGGTAAGTGTGCGAGGTGACTCTAAAGTGTTTTAATAAGATTACTTACCTTTGCTTCTTCCTCCAGGCTTCATCCCTTTAGGCTGCGGAGCTGCCTCATCTCACCGGCAGAGATGACAGAATAGCTGCTGCATTCTCCGATGCAACAGCCATCAGGTTTGGTGAGTCTTCAGTACAAGGACTCATCAAAGAACAGAGATTGTCAGTGTTTGACAGCTTCTCAAAGCTGTCAAACGATGACAATTCATCGGTCAAAAATTTGACAGATGAAACGTCATACGCTGATGTTCTCTGTCACCGGCTTTCCCTTGATTGGCCTGCTAAGCCCGCTGGGTGGGCTTAACAAGGTCAATCAAGGGAAAATAGCGTGGGTTGGCCGGACGTTGATGGAGGCGGGACTAAAACCCGACAAGAACATAAGAAATAGGAGCAGGAGTAGGCCATTCGGCCCTTTGAGCCTGCTCCGCCATTCAATGAGATCATGGCTGATCTTCTGCCTCAATTCCATCCACCGGCCTTATCGCCATATCCTTTGATGCCATTACTGGTCAGAAATCTATCGACTTCTGTTTTGAATATACCCAATGACTGAGCCTCCACAGCCCTCTGGGGTAGAGAATTCCAAAGATTCACCACCCTGTGTGTGAAGACATTTCTTCTCATCTCAGTCCTGAATGGCCTACCCTTTATCCTGAGGCTGTGGCCACTGGTTCTAGACGCCCCAGCCAAGGGAAACATTCTCCCAGCATCCACCCTATCAAGCCCTGTAATAATTTTGTATACTTCAATGAGATCCCCTCTCATTCTTCTGAATTCAAGAGAATACAGGCCTAGTTTACTCAATCTCTTCTCATACGACAGTCCCGCCATCCCAGGAATCAATCTCGTGAACCTTCGTTGCACTCCCTCTATGGCAAGTATATCCTTCCTTAGGTAAGGAGACCAAAATTGTACACAGTACTCCAGGTGTGGTCTCACCAAGGCCCTATATAATTGGAGTAAGACTTCGTTACTCCTGTACTCAAAAGCACAAGCAGCAGTCCCGCCTCCATCACGTCCCCATTGATAAAATCACCCCCTTTGTCTCAATCACCAACATCCTCCCAATTAATCACCTAGTGTTTGCACCACAGAAACAGGCCAGTTGGCCCAACAGGTCTATGTCAGTGTTTATGCCCCACACGAGCCTCCTCCCATCCTTCTTCATCGAACTCTATCAGCGTATCCTTCTATTCCTTTCTCCTTCATGTGTTTATCTACCTTTCATTTAAATGGATCTATGATGACACCACTGGAGTCCTAGCTTGAGGGATTTACTGAGTTTGGTTGTTTGACTGAGCCACATTAACATTACTGGGGGCTATGGCCATTGACTCAGCATTGTTGCAGCATCAAGGGTGCAATTTATTTCCTTCTGGTTAGTAATCCTTCCAAACTAATGTTCCTAAAGGGGTCATGAGCACTTGCTTTCTGAAAAAAAAATTAAGTTCAGTAGAAAGATGAAACAAAAAATGGATATTTGAGATAATCGGGATTCTTGGTATTTGAATTTTTCTTTTAATAATGAATACATGTTGAGACTTGGGGCCCTGAAGTTGTTCGGGTAGCAAGCCCAGCGACGCTGCCCCCAGCGCAGTCTCTGTCAAAGCTTGCGGGGTCGCCGGGAGGGCAACTCATTTGCATGGGGCTGGTGGTTGCAATGCCTACTTTGGGCAAATCTTTGGTGCCCACCAGCCCATGCTTGCTGGAAGCACCAGTACCCACCTGTAGGGGGATGTTGCCCTGACCCTGCAACCATGACCTCTTCGGACTCCTGAGCTAAGGGATGATCTCCAGAAATTTCACAGGGAAACAAATTTGGCCAGAGAAAAAAAATTGAGATCAGGTCCTCAGTGGTCCACAGGAGCCCAACCCATTCATTCGGACTAGACCCCTCTGGTGGGGCCCACCAACACCCTTGCGGAAGCCCTCACGCCTCTATTCATTCAGCATACCGGCTGCCACACAGACATCAGGTCCTGACTGAGGAGCGGGACCTCCTGCTCCGTGGAGTTCACACCTCCTGCCCATCATTTGCCGTGTATTCGGATCACCACCGTTTCCCTGGCGACTCCACCAGGCTCCAGGTGGAGTTATGGTGGGAGACTGGCAGAACGCTGAACTTTAAGCATCACATGTGCACAGGAACCAACCAATGACCAACTTGCTTCAACCAAAAAAATGGCCAAAATATTTTTTGTGAATGAAATGTTTTCTTATTTCATCAATTTTCAGAAACCCGAATCGTGATTTTGTTGCAAATGACTTTGTGTGATACAGATAATGAAAAAAAAGTGACCAGTCAGAACAAACCAGTAATAATGCCCCTTTCACACTTCTTAAGCAGCTACGTTTTGCCTTGCTAGAAATTATAAAATATTTTATTCATGCAGCAGTGGAATGCACAATATTTTTGAAAAATGGCAGAATGAAAATTTAAGGAAACCCAATTCAATGACTTGAGACGCAGAGGTCCTGATTTGCAGCATTTTTGTGAAACACAATGAACTTCTTGGAATGGAAAGCAGCTCATAAACTCACATCGGATGCAAAGAGCATGGCATTATGCCGCTGTCCCCATCATAGGAAGGTCGACCATTGCAAATAGCTGGGAGGAGGTCTGGAATAAGCATCATGGCTTGAAAAAATACACCAAGGTAAAGCAAGAGTGCTTAATATGGAGGTGAAGGTCATATATAGGGAATCAATTTAATGTGCAAGTCACTATACATATATGCGAGAGATACAGTACTTGCTCACAGAAATATTGAGAAGGATGTAGCAAGGAATGTAATGAAATTAAAATACCAGGCTAATTTATATTACATTGCACCTACCAGAGAATGTACTGCTGGAAGGAAGTTACATGGCTATAATCACCCTGTTTGAATTCACACTGCATTTATGCTCCCCTGGCCTGCCTCCCACCTTACACCCTCCGTTAACTTCAGCTCACCCAAAACTCAGCTGTCCATGACCTAACTCGCACCAAGTCCCGTACACCCATCACCCCTGTGCTCGCTGACCTACATTGGCTCCTGGTCCGGCAATCCCTCAATTTTAAAATTCCTTGTTTTCAAATCCCTCCATGGCCTCGCTCCTCCCCATCTCTGTAACCTCCTCCAGTCCTACAACCCTCCGAGATCTCCGCGCTCCTCCAATTCTGGCCTCTTGCACACCCCCAATTTTAGTCGCTCCACCATTGGCGGCCATGCCTTCAGCAGCCTAGGCCCTAAGCTCTGGAATTCCCTCCCTAATCCTCTCCACCGCTCTCTCCTCCTTTAACACGCTCCCTAAAACCTACCTCTTTGACCAAGCTTTTGGTCACCTGTTCTAATATCTCCTTATGTGGTTCAGTGTCAAATTTTGTTTGGTAACGCTCCGGTGAAGCACCTTGGGATGTTTTACTACAGTAAATGGTGCTATATAAATGCAAGTTGTTGTTGTTAAAGACCAATTTGCACACAACAGAAAGGCAAGGGATGGAACAGCCTTTAACCACACCCAACAAAACAGTGAAACTAATGGGGAGATGCGCTCTGGAAGACGATGGTCTTCAGGAGGTTGGATGGAGCATCTGGTATGCAACATATTAAATCACTATAATTCACTATGAAATAATCAGCAATGGCTGCAACATTCTTGAGATAGGGATGAAAACTCTGCAAAACTAAACACTTCCATTCACCACTTACAAATCTTGCCCTTCCTTATTACATCTAAAGCATGGGTATGAATATAAGTAATGAACTCAATTTTTGTTTTAATCACACGCTGTACAAATCTGCATTAATTTCTCTAAACGGGCCATCAACAAGGTCTTAAGTCTTCAAAGAGGATATTTTTTCCAGGTGATTATTGTAAACACATTTTAACATAGAAGCAAGACTCAGTAATAGTAAAAATGGAAGAACCACCTGTTATAGTTTTTTTTACTGGGTCTTGGTCCTTTGTTTACTCGCATCTTCTTTATCATTAATCGTTACACAAACAGGAAAATATGGTCTTAAATTAATATTTCAAAAGCAGTATTTTAGAGACACCTTGTCTAATTTGCCAGAAGTTGAGCAGGAGACACAAGTTGCACTGTATTTTTGCACTGTATTTTCATGATACATCCTGCGAGTTAATTTCGTAGATCCATTTAAGGGGAAGCATGACAAGTACATGAGGGAGAAAGGAATAGATGGATATGCTGATCGGGTTAGATGAAGGGCCATAATTTGCTGTTAAAATAACAGCGAGGCTAATGGTGCTCGCTGCTATTTATGCACAAATGCTACAGTAACTTCAGGCGAGAGCAGATGCGCGGTTAAACGTGGAAATCCAAAAGTTTGTGTCAGTGTTGTGCCGCTCCGCTGTTAGCTTTGCAGAAAATGGCATCTCACTGTCGGGCTCACCATTGAGATGCATGGAATGGCGTGAAGTTACTGTATTTGCGCGATAGATATGAACTAAACTCGCAACAGAAAGAAAAATCTTGTCCATTTCACTCTAAGTACCCTATTAACAAAGTGACAAGTGTTAATTACTGCCAATCAAACTCTTTGGCAATGAAAATTAACATTACAAGTGTGGAGTCTCATTCCTTCAGGTTTTAATTGCTGTTGGAGATTTAAAAAAATGTAAAATGTAATTTTTTTTTTTACTTTTCCATTCTGTCTTTTCTCTCTCTCTTAATCCAATCTTTATTTCTCTTTCTGTACCTGGTTTGACATTGAATTCACCCACTCTAATTTACACTTTCTTCTCAGTCCTTGCGCTGTTCATTTCACAATCCTTCAATCTGATTGGTTAAGGAGATACACTGTTGCCTGCTCTGTTCACTCAGGCCCCAGATGCTCTGTTTCCCTCGCTGTGACGTCATCAGCTCGCACTTTCAGCAACTTACCAGGTAAAAAAATTTGAAACCTATACAAGGGAAAGTCTAACTAATGGCAGACGCCGTTAGATTCACTCCTACAGCAAATGATGACCAAAGTAGGGTGGGAGGAGGCTTGCGTGGAGCATAAACACGAGACCAGTTGGGCCGAACGGCCCATTTCTGATCTGTAAATTCTATATAATTTTTGAGAGCTAATTAAAAATGTGTTAACCCCCCCCTCCAAGTTGCTGGGGTGTGGTTTCTTGACTACAGGCAGCCCTCTGATAACTCACCAAGGTGGCTATTGTTACATGTACATGACTATAGAGTGAGAATTCTCAAATTATTCAACGGTGGGTGGGTTCATCACAGACAAACCAAGCCCTGTCTTCACCTGACGTACACAAACACACTTACCAGCAGCGATCATGGATCAGCAATCAGGACATCCGCGATTGATTTTTTTTCCCCTTTCCATAAGCTCAGGCCAACTGTAGTCGCCCCACCACTGCCTCAGCTAAGATCAGTAGGCTCAGCATAGAGCAAACCCGAGAGCCTCCTGGTCTCTCTGGTTCAGTACTGCTGAATAGTTTAGTTTTGAAAAAGTCAAGCTGGGCTGACTCGGCAAAACAAGAATACTGTATGTAGAAAATACTGTAAATCATAGAATGATACAGCACAAGAGGCCATTTGACCCATCGTGCCTGTGCCTGCTCTTTGGTAGAGCTATCCAATTAATCCCAGTCCCCTGCTCTTTCCCCATAGCTCTGTAAATTTTTCCCCTTCAAGTATTTATCCAATTCTCTTTTGAATGTTACAATTGAATCTGCTTCCACCACCTTTTCAGGCAGTGCATTCGAAATCACACCAACTCGCTGTGTAAAAAAAAGTTTCCTCATGTCGCCTCTGTATTTTTTGCCAATTACCTTAAATCTGGGTCCTCTGGTTACCGACACTTCTGCCACTGGAAACAGTCTCTCCTTATTTACCCTATCAAAACCCTTCATGATTTTGAACACCTCTGTCAAATCTCCTCTTAACCTTCTCTGCTCTAAGGAGAACAACCCCAGCTTCTCCAGTCTCTCCACATAACTGAAGTCCCGCATCCCTAGTACCATTCTAGTAAATCTCCTCTGCACCCTCTCCAAGGCCTTGACCTCCTTCCTAAAGTGTAGCACCCACAATACTCCAGCTGGGGCTCACCCAGTGTTTTATAAAGGTTTAGCATAACTTCCTTGCTTCTGTATTCTATTCCTCTATTAATAAAGCCAAGGATCCCATATGCTTTTTATTTTAAACAGCCTTCTCAACTTGTCCTGCCAACTTCAAAGATTTGTTGACATACACCCCCAGGTCTCTCTGTTCCTGCACCCCCTTTAAAATTGTACCATTTAGTTCATGTTGCCTCTCCTCATTCTTCCTAACAAAATGTATCACTTCACACTTCTCTGCATTAAATTTCATCTGCCATGTGTCTGCCCATTTCACCAGTCTGTCTATGTCCTCCTGAAGTCTGTTACTATCCTCCTCATTGTTTTCTACATTTCCAAGTTTTGAATAATCTGCAAACTTTGAAATTATGCCCTGTATACCCAAGTCCAGGTCATTAATATAGATCAAAAAGAGCAGTGGACCGAATACCAACATCAGGGGAACACCACTGTATACTTCCCTCCAGTCTGAAAAACAACCATTCACCACTACTCTCTGCTTTCTGTGCTTTAACCAATTTTGTATCCACGCTGCCACTGTCCCTTTAATCCCATGGGCTTTAATTTTGCTAACAAGTCTATTATTTGGCACGTTGTCGAACGCCTTTTGAAAGTCCATATACACAACATCAACCACACTACCCTCATCAACCTTCTCCGTTACTTCATCAAAGAACTCGATCAAGTTAGTTGAACATGATTTGCCTTTAACAAATCTGTGCTGACTTTAATTTATTAGCCCATACTTTTCCAAATGCCAATTAATTTTGTCCCTGAATTATTGTCTCTTAACAGTTTTCCCCACCACCGACGTAAGGCTGACTGGCCTGTAGTTGCCGGGTTTATCCCTCTTCCCCTTTTTTAAACAGGGTGTAACATTTGCAATCCTTCAGTCCTCTGGCATACTACTCTACATTCTAATCCAGTGTCTGCCCTGCTTATATACTTGAAATATAGTACTAAAGATAGCATTGGCTTCACACACCAAAGACATTCTCAAGATGATTCTGCTTTATGGTTTACAACTATTTACATATATAACCAATTTTAAATGTGTATAGTAATATGTTTTTGTTTGCATAGCATGATTATAATGCATAAGCTGGACTCTAATGTAGTAGCTTTAAAAAAACAATTTGATCTCTACAAAGACATGGCAGTACAAAGACATGGCAGTAAAATAATCATTCTTACTAGAATTAAGGCATGCAGTTGATTTTTCAAAATAAACTTCAGTTCTCGTCAGATAGAACAAATAAACAAAGGTCGCTTTAGAAAGAATGTGATTAACCATTGCAAACTCACGTTTTTTAAAACAATTGTTCAGAGCGAGACGTAGGCTGAGGTGGGGATGGGGTCGGGTAGAAGGTCAAGTACCTTGCTTGTGAAAAATGTTACAAATTGCGAATGGCCTCAACACCGAGAGGTCCGTGCGTGCAGTTTTTGTTACTGGTTAATGCAGGCCCTTGCCTTCCTTCGTTGAAGAAGTTAGGAGTTTGAAATGCTAGTTTACAAAAAAGTTAGGTTTCAGGTACTCTCTCTCAAAAACAGCAAACGTTTATTCATTGTCCAAGATGTGATGAAGTGGAGACTCCGGTTGGACAAAGCCACAAGTGCTCTCGGTCCAATGCAATGAATACAAACACCTGACCCCGAACTGCGAGGGCAGCAATTAGGTTCAACAGGGGATTGTGCAACACTTCAAAAAATCCAAATCCACGCAGTCAACCCCCTTGAGCAGTATTTGCAAGACCTCATTGAGCATCCTTAATGAGTCTGCAATCTGAGATTCAATACGGTTGTGGCCGCTTTGGATGCTCTTAATGCTGCAGTCTATATGGTATTGTGCAGTCGGAGAAAGGCTTGCTCTTAAAATGTACGGCTGCTTCACAAAAGGGAGACACAGACACTCTTTAAGACCGGGCCTGGGTTTTTGCATATCAATATGGCTGCCCCTGAATGTATTCACTCAGCTGGCTAATAGGATCACTATCAGCATTTGAGGCTTTCACAGGCACTTTGGGAAACTTTAAAGCTGTCACTGAGAATAATTTGGTAGAATGTCACGAGAGACAAAACCCAAACACGAGGAGTGCAGTCCATCACACCGAGCTGCCAGTGGAACTGACAACAAGTTCCAGCAGATGTGACATAGCCCCCCAGCGCGTTAGTCCAGAGACCACTTTCATCTCGACGGGCTCCCTGCTTTTTTTTTAAAGACATTTTGTCCCTGAATTATACAGTCCAGGGAGAATGCCAATAGGAAAGAAGTGCTTTTAATTGCTCGTGGTGACTTTTCTTGGCAATGATATCATTGTTCCTGGGCCAAGTGAAGAATGTGGAGAGAGAGAGAGAGAAAATTAGCCATTTTCTTTTATATTAACTAAACTTTTATTCTCTGCAACATCCAGTATTAGGCTATTAACTCTTTCCCTGGAGCCAGGTAATGTTTTAACTTCCAACCAAAAAAGCCTCCTGGATGGTACAAACAATTTTGTAGAAGCTTTTAGTTTCACATCTACATACCAACAAATTCAGGGGCGGGGAAAGTAGTAGGGTTTCCAGTGCAGAATGAATATGGTGAGATCAATTCCGCCAACATAAATAGATCAGTCTGAGATCAGCACGAAAACTCGCCTCAATGGCTTTCAAACAACTTGCAGCCTGAGGTCATGTTGGTATTGTGCAGTCAGGAATTGATAGGAGTCTTGATAGCCTGGCAGCCACTGACTGCAGTGTCTACGAGATGAAAGCAGTTGACATAACTGTACATTTCTGTTAAGATGTACATACAGGCATATGGTTTGCGTCCAGCTCTCATTTGCACTTGTGTCTATTCACAGCGGAGAAAGTGGGGGCTGCCCGCCTGTGAATGTGCTGCTGCGAACAGGCATTGCTCTGACCTTATGACACCAATAGCAGCAGTGGTGGTTCACAGAACAGGTATCCTGGTCAGCGAGCAGCGCAGACAGTGTTAACCAGCATCGTGCGCGGTGACTGAACCTTGTGCCGTGCGTTAAATCACAAGAAAATTATTTTAACAATTCGTGAAAATTATTTCCAAATACGGTATCCCTCACTGTAGATATCATGTAGCAGGAATAAACCATACCAGACCAAGTCGAACTAAACCCAGCCCAACCAAACCAAACCATTAAAAAAATGTGGAGCATATCTGGGAAGACATGTGGGCGGAACTTTCAACTTCAGCGGGGGTGTCAAGCTGGCAGTATCGGATCGCCCCCCCACCCCCACCCATTGTACATCGACTTCAATGGAAAGGAAAATCAGGAGGGGAATGTAACTGGGAGGTGATCAGATACTGCCAGCCTTACACCCCGGCTGAAGCTGAAAGGTCTGGTTTTCAGGAAGTACTCTGGCATATGAGAGATGAACTAGAATATCTAAGTCATAGAATGCTTAACACCTCACACCCAGCTTATATTAAACAAGAAAAGTAAGTACTCAGACGTTAGACATTATATATAAAATACTCATCAAAATGCACTTTATTAGTGAAAATTATACACTCAATAACCGTGGCAAATATATTTGGATTTATTCAGACCAAAGGGGGTGTGTGCAATAAAAATGTTATGTAATGGATCACGCTCAATGGCAGATTATCCTGCTTCTCCGCCAACGCACAAGGGCAGCACACCCAGGAGTGACAGGATTTACTGAAAGACAGACAGACTTACATTTCTATAGCGCCTTTCACGACCACCAGACGTCTCAAAGCGCTTTACAGCCAATGAAGTACTTTTGAAGTGGAGTCACTGTTGTAATGTGGGAAACGCGGCAGCCAATTTGCACACAGCAAGGTCCCACAAACAGCAATGTGATAATGACCAGATAATCTGTTTTTGTTATGTTGGTTGAGAGATAAATATTGGCCGGGACACCAGTGATAACTCCCCTGCTCTTCTTCAAAATAGTGCCATGGGATCTTTTACATCCACCTGAGAGAGCAAACGAGGTCTCGGTTTAACGTTAAAAGACAGCACCTCCGACAGTGCAGCACTCCCTCAGCACTGCACTGGAGTGTCAGCCTAGCTTTATGTGCTCAAGTCCCTGGAGTGGGACTTGAACCCACAACCTTCTGACTCAGAGGCGAGGGTGCTACCAACTGAGCCACAGCTGACACTGTCCTGCCCCTTAAGGGCTGAGAGCAGGCAGAAGGGACAGGAAATGCAAGTGCAGCAAAGGCCTCAGAGATCGGAGCCTCTGAGATTGGGGCCTTCTGGCTGCTGATGGAGCTAAACACCCTGAAGATTCTTACTACTTCTCAACATCCTGGGGAGGGAGAGGGGTTTAAAAAATAAACTAAAGGGGCACTTATCTTTACGGTCTTTACCCTCTGCTCCCTCCAAGATTCTCCAGAGATAGACCTGTGCGCCTTGTTTCACTGGATGCCAAGCCAACACTGCAGCAGCAAACAATCCCTTGCCACCTCATTAGAATGAGATCGGGCCCATACCTATTCCAAGCCATGCCCCAGGAAATCCTGGAACAAATGTAAAAGATGTGGAGATGCCAGTGTTGGACTGGGGTGGACAAATGTGAGAAGTCGCACAACACCAGGTTATAGTCCAACAGTTTTATTTGAAATCACAAGCTTTCGGAGCGGCTGCTCCTTCGTCAGGTGAGTGCTCCCCAGAGGAAAGGATCAGGAAAATTAGCCCTTCTATTTTGAATGATCAACCTTTAAACTGATATCAAAATGCTGACTTGACATAATACTCCCAAAACTAATTTTAGATGACATCAACAGAGATTAGAGAGAGTCACTCATTCTATTAATATGTAGTTGTCTTCTAGAGATAGGACAAAGTGTGGCCTCTTTGTAGGAACCTGTACCACGTGATACACTGGCCCACCTCAGTTCATGGCTTGCTCATCCCTAGACTCTAGAACACCCTACGATAGCAAGAGCTTATTATGCAATGAGAGCGAGAGACGGTCAGTAAATGGGAGGAGTTGTGTTTTCTTCAATGCTGCTCAACTTCAAATTCTGAGACTACTGAAGGGTTCCAATTGATTTGTTTAGTTAATTTCCATTGTGAATGTCTGATAATTTAATTTAAAACTGTACAGTCACAACTGTACGTTGTCTTTTTATAGGAGGCTTGGTACCTTTTATCTTGTAGATCTTAAAATACCTACAATTCTGAGGAACCAGGTCCTAGATTGCCAGTAAATGTCCATTTTGAGAAAGGGTACTGTAGTGGCAACTAATTACTCTCTTTAGAGCCCAATACATTTCAAACCAAGAGTCAGTCAACCCTTTTTATAATGTGCCCCTTGAGAGCCACCAAAAATACATTAGAGAGAATGGACAGAAACTTGTATGATTACGGGCACAGAAGTGGAAAACACTGGCCAGTGTCTTATAGGCTTTATCTGTACACTCGAGGGAAGCCATAAACATCACATGTTCTATCAGAGATTGTGGTATATCAGAGAACGTTGTCATGAGAGCTTATTAAAAAATGTTCTGTATGGCAAATATAAATCAGGTAAATTATGTATTACTTGCTAAACTATAAGATTGAATTACGCTTATTCAACTTTAAATGGATTTTACTAGAAGAACGAGTCATTGCTGTAAAATCATCCAAGAAAAAGTTTCCAACAATTTTGCCCTATTTCGAGTAGTCCTTTTTGAGGTTCCCTTTCTATTTTGATTTGATCCAAAGCTTAGCAGGATTTGATGAACTACTTTAATAGGAAAATTGGTCTCAAGTGACTACAGCTTAAGTGGAGAAACCTGCTGGGATCTGAAATGTTATCCAATGGAATATGTTGTCCAAATGCATCTGCATTTGGTAAACTAAGCAATTTCCAGAAGTCTGTTCTCAAACTACACCCTTCTACTGGAACAATGATCGATACACTGAGTAAAATAAGGGCTTGAACGCCAGGTTTAACTTAAATGCAGGAACACCATTATGTATATAAATATCCAAAAAGCAAATCTGCATTAATTACAAAATGCTCTCAATCTAGGAACAAATAGCAGTAGAATGACTCCAAGCTTGCTGAAAGAGCAGGAGAACTCCTCATTCTGTCAGAGTACTATAGAGACACCTCCCTTATGAATAGACCAATGCGCTGATGGTGTATAAAATAAAGCGTTATGTTTTGGGGAATTATCACTTTAGAAACCAAATGATAGAAAATATGTTTTGTTTATAAAAACAAGAATAGTTTCTTCAGTCCATATAGAGCTTAAATGAGAAAATATTACTTAGAATAATAATTTCTTATACATTACGGAGACCAATGACTTGAGAGACTTAATTATCTGTCCATCAGAAATAATTACTATATATATATATATTTATGTTCAGTGTTAAGTGAACTGTACTAAAATAATGCAACTCCACAAAAATGTAAGTAGTAAGCTTGATGCAAAACATACATGACTTTAGTTGAAGGAAATTATATTAGTTACTCTTAACTATACATTATGAATACAACAGTAAACCGTATCAATGTAAATTAACAGTTTAAAGTATGAAATCCACAAGGAGAAGCCAGCATTTTCAGGATTGCTTTCTTTGTCCATTGGCTTGTGACGTAATGAAATATGGGGAAAACATTCCATCATTAAATGAGTTTTTCCAAAGTAATTATAATTTGACTGTAGCATTCAATACCAAGTCATAGTTCATGAGGCCTCACTGTGTGGATTGCTTAATCTGCTAATGACAAGGAAGGTACTTGACAAACCAGCCATTTTGAAGTGGTTGCATTTGATTTTAAAAATGAGAAAACTTAATACCAAGAAGACGCCTCTTTTCATATCTGATGATGATCCAAATGTGATGACAGAACCCTCCTTCTTATCTAAAAGAGAAAGTAGATGTGTAACCTGGGCCTCTCACAGGATACGGATTGGTCATCTATGCTTTTGGTTCTATAGGGAAATACAGAGAACGCTTTCTAAGCAGCAAGATTTTTTTAAAGAAAGAAAAGCTTGATGTTAACTGAAATCGCACTTCTCGGGCGTTTTCTGCTGTTTCTGTAACAGTGATGGATTCAGGCACTGGAATAAGTTGGTCTTAGGCTGTGGAAGTGCAACAATATCCAGAGTAATGGAGCATTATTTTCCCCACCTTTACGGGGAGGAGGAGGAGGAGATTAAGTTGTGGCAACTTCCACACTTTAAAAAGAAAGCATAAAACACAAATTGGTATTTGCAAAATTAAATTACGGGGAATTAATTCTTTGAATATTTTTGCTTATCTTCAATGTAACTATGGAGTCTTCTTTACTTAAGTAATCTGTTTTATTGTTTTATCTAAAGCTACTTTGCTCAGTAGCAAGCAGAGTCAAATCAAGCTACTGGCTTATTCTACTGCCTGATGTGCTAGATCAGGCATTGGACATCGTATTTGACACTGTCTAGGTCATGCACTTGCTCAGGATAGAGGTGGGGTAAAGGCCAAGGAGACCAAATTAAATTCGGATCAACAGGTTCAAACTCCATTCAATTTTTCAGAGTATTTAATGGCCTGTAAGTTCCTTTCACTGGTCCAACAAACAAACATCAATGGATGATATCTGAATGCGTGCCAATCTGTTCCAATGAGATTTCAATGGACAGAGTCAGATGCACTACACCTTGCCATTTTAAACACTTGGTACAACATTATTTATTCATTTTATGAACAGAAGCATTTAAGAACGAGTTATGCAGTTAGCTACAGATTTAAAGTGATTAAAGTTGAGTCAATTTGATTCAGATCTGATTTTTTTTTTGTCAATCATTATAATTGATTATAATTATAACCCCTTTGGATTTTGAATGCCAACCTCGGCCCATTCCAGACAACTGCAACCGAAGATATCCCAATGGGCAATACGTGACAGTGCCTAGAAAATGGGTACCAAGAATCCAAACCTGAACAGTGGATTTGATTTACTTGGAGACACATTCTGCACACTTTCAACGTGTTTTCATTGCTTGATGTAATGTTAAACATTATCTCTTTTTTTTGGGTCAGGATACCATTATGGAAAATAGCATTGATGCAAAACATGTTTAATATTAAAAGGATTAAAATACAAAAAAATAGTATCTCTACTAAATAGATAGATTAATCTTAAGTTCGAAAATGGATAGGAGCAATGTATTTAAAGCACCAAGCAAATGGTGAATCCAGACCAGATGCACATTTTACAGCTTAGCAGTTGATTAAATCAATTTTGTGATTCAGGATCAGATCTCAAGACCTTCAAGAGCTCTCCTTTGTTGGGGGCCAGTATTTAATTTAACATGCTTCAAAACAAATGCCACTTGCCTTGGACAACACGGTGACTGCTAACAAAGGACACAGAATACTGCAGGGAAAAAAAAGCCTAGCATTATTATTTATTTTTAATCTCACAACCACTACCAATTATCCCTAGTGTCGGACATTTCTGGAGTGGTAAAGTCTTGCAGTTCATTTTCGATACTGTCCAAGTACGAAGGCAGCACTTATGATTTTTCATTCTTATGAGAATCATTCCTTTGTTTGTATTTGTCATTTTTGCATCCTTCTTTTATAACGTACAGCATGAGAATTTGGACCAGTAAAGGTTCAGTACATGCTAACACAAAATTGAGGCAAACAAGATTGAATTTTACAAGTTTCCAGGGAAATTCAGCGTTCAGAAAAGGTTAACAATCAACAAACTTGGTTGCTTTATATGCAGCTAATCACCAGTTGTTTGTGCTTGACACCATCGTGTTTTACTCCCAGCCAAAGTCATGGCCCGTCATCTGGTAGAACTTCAGATTAAATGGCCTGTAGAACTCTTTAAGCCGAAGAACAACTTCCATGTCTATTTTGGGATGAGTTCTTCCCTTTGATTTGCCAAGGCAGCGAGGCCGGCTGCTGCCTTCAGGCTTCTTCAGGCAAGGGAAGCCCTTGGTCTCATTAAAATAGAAATGCTTGTCAGTAATGACTCTCTTAAGCCCCAAAAAATCCTGTACGCGGCCCATCTCGCCAGCCGGATCACTAACGAGCCTCTCCCCACTCACAAAAAGAATCTTGGAAAGGGGGAAATACTGAAGCCAGTTTTCCAGGTGTTTGGCGTAAATCCCAATGCGGATGGCACTCCATGATGTGTCAATGAGGCCCGTGCTAATGTTTTTAAATGTCAGCATCTGAAAGCTTGGAACGCCCGGGTTCTTGGATAGGGTTTGGGTGTAGTCTGAAATAGCTCTGGTCACAGGGTTTCTGACCACCACAATCAGTTTGGTATCTTTTGACATGGAGAAGATCCGCTTCGGGGCTTCCTTAGTGACAAAATAACTAGGGGTTTTCTCCATGGTGATCTGACCTTCCAGAGTCCGGGGCATTAGGTTTCTGCGAAACAAAGAAGTAAAACTAATTAAAATTAAGTAATTCAAAAGAGCTGTGCAAAATGTCAACTTGTATTTACATCAATACCTCGTGTTTCTGTCAAATGAACAGAAAGTGGAAGATATAAAACTAATTTACATTCTTAGCATTGTGTTCTTCCCTCAGGCTCTTGCCTCCTCGTACTCTCCTGCTGCTGGGAGGGTCTGCCACTGAGTTGTGGGCCTCTCCCGCTATTTCTGAAGTCCACACTGCTCAACTCGCAACAAGGGCATTAGCTACAGACTGGCTCACTTGTGATACAACCTTGCCTTTATCTGAAGATCCTTTACTTCTGTAAGTCATTACTCCGATCAGGAAAACATATATAAGATCGAAATATTTTTGGTGTGTTTGTGTTCATATCAAGAAACAATCCTGATAGCCAGCTAAAGTGCACACAAGCAAAGGGCAGAATAAAGCTCCCTGTACAATGCTCTTTATTCCCTAACTTCAAAATAGGTCCCCCAGAATTGACTTGCATAGAATTTCCAATACCCACACCCTCGTATATTCTCTGAGTAAAATGGTCTTATCGAGCATGGAGTCATGGGCAGTTTTTCACAACATACTTTGAGAAGTGAACAGAGATGGCCTAAGCTCAATTCACTGAGGATTCTCAACAACCATGAGAGAGTGAGCGAGAGAGAGACAGACAGACATTGCTTCCATCTCATCTACACGGGTTGGAGTCAAACACTGGTCCCAGAGGTGAAAGAAAGGGCTTGCATTTATAGAGCGCCTGTCACAACCTCGGGACATCCATTGAAGTACTTTAGAAGTTTTGTCACTGTTGTACCGTAAGGAAACATAGCAGCCAATTTCCACAAACAGCAATGTGACAATGATCAGATAATCTGTTTTAGTGATGTTGATTAAGGGATAAATATTGGCCAGCAGAACGCCCCCTGCTCTTCTTCAAATAGTGCCGTGGGATCTTTTACGTCCACCTCAGAGGGCAGATAGGGCCTCGGTTTAGCATAACATCCGAAAGACAGCACCTCCGACAGTGTAGCACTCCCTCAGTACTGCACTGAAGTGTCAGCCTAGATTATGTGCCCAAGTTCTGGAGTGGGACTTGAACCCACAACCTTCTGAGGCAAGAGTGTCATCATTGAGCCAAGACTGACAGCTAAGGAACAAAGGTTCTAACACACTGCTCCTCTAAAATATGTTCCATTTTAACTCAATACATATATTTTTGTGAGTTAAATAGTCTTTGCTGTAAAATGCTGTTTCCCAGAAACCATTTTATAACCACCATCGTCTGCTCTCTCAGGTGGACGTAAAAGATCCCATGGCACTATTTCGAAGAAGAGTAGGGGAGTTCTCCCCGGTGTCCTGGGCCAATATTTATCCCTCAATCAACATAACAAAACAGATTACCTGGTCATTATCACATTGCTGTTTGTGGGAGCTTGCTGTGTGCAAATTGGCTGCTGCGTTTCCCACATTACAACAGAGACTACACTTCAAAAGTACTTCATTGGCTGTAAAGCACTTTGAGACGTCCGGTGGTCATGAAAGGCGCTGTATAAATGCAAGTCTTTCTTTCTTTCTTTCACATTTGCAGCCAATTAGCTCTCTGTCGTGTTTTCCATTACGTTCTTAGTTGCTCATGTGGCTGGGATGTGAGATAGCCCATCTCTAGATGGGATATTACACAGTAACTTTGACTAAATCTCTGCTAAAACAAATATTCAGTTAGCCTTTCTTTATATAGAAACTTTTTAAAAAAGAGTTTTTCTTTTGACCATTATTCAGTTTTGATTCTTGCCACACTAAGTGGATCAATGCCCTTTTTGGAACTGATACATTAAACTACAGAAATTTGAGATAAACGTCGTTCAACGCTGCTTGTGATGCAAGAGGTTTATTTGAAATACTGTACAGTGGTCTGGCCAAGGCTGTCCTGGTTTACCGCCGTGTCTGTTACTCTAATACAATCAATTTACCGTTGATTTGTGCTGCTGAATGGAGCAAACGTATTGACCAGTAGGTCCATTCTCATTCATAGTAAGCCAATACTGAAACCTCTGGCAAAATAAGAACTCAGCACTTTCTTGTTTTGTAATTCCTAGTATCCCTCGCGCTGAGCGGGTGGATGGGTACCCGAGTCTGAAGCTTCTCCCCGCGCTGAAATCTTCAACAAACCACTATGTACGTGCGAGAGTATGGGGACTTGCCGTTACAATTTTCACTCCCTCCCTTTGAGAAGGGCCTGCTCTGTAGGCATGACTGCGGTCGGGTAATCAGCAGCGTGGAGAAGCCTAGCACTCAATAGTCTATGGCAATATGTTTTGGGATTCCAACATTTTTGTACTACAAAAGCACTTATTTAAATCTCTACCTCAAAATTCAATGCCTGCACACAGTGATTTTTGGGCCAGAGGTGGAATTTAAATCACTTCCTGTTCATTCTTCTCTTGCATAGTATTCCACGGCACCTAATCATTTCAACCCCCAACCCACCCCCCTCCAGCCATTCCCTCCAACTGAATCAGGAATCTGTGAAATCCTGGCATCTCATTCAATCCAGACTTCAGTTTCACACCACATATCCTATCTTCATCAAGGCTGCTTATTTTCATCTCCATAACACTGCCCACCTCTACCCCTAAAACTTTTATCCATTCTTATGCCGCCCATCAATTTCTCCAACTTCCTTCTTGCCAGCTTCCCATCACTCTCCCTCCGTCAACGCCAACTCATTCAAAACCCATATCCAGTCCTCCATGCCTATTATCTCAGTCCTCACTGATCTATACGAGCTCCCAACACGCTAAATTTCACATCCTCTATCTTCAAATCCATCCATGGCCTACCCTCACCCTACCTTTGCAACCTCCTCCAGCCTCGTGTCCCATCCCACAAGCTTCCCAACCTCACCTTCATAATCACCATTGGCGGCAGAGCCTTCAGCAGGTTTGTCTCCATTCTCAAAGTCCCTGCCTAAACTTCTCTTCCTCTCCTCGCCAATCACCACCTTTAATAAGGGGACCCCAGAGGTGACGGTGCAGGGGAGGGAGGAGAAGCCATTGCTGGAGATGCACAGGCTGCGTTTGGATAGGTAGGATAGAACTATGCAAGGATAGTCCAGCCCGTGGAACTGGAGGAAGGAGGATGGTATGGTCAACTGCATTTAACACTGTGGAAAAGTTGAAGAGGGATAATGCACAATGGAGACAGTCACAGGGGTATTGATTTACATTGTTTTAAAAGTAAAACGGTGTACATCAGGTAGAAGGCAATAGTTTTTACACTTCTGGTACAATGCTTGTGTATTGTATAGTTTCCTTTTCATGGCGAGAAAAGAAGTGAATAATACTGGCCCTGGTGTTTAAACAATATCAACTCCTCAGTATAGAGCAGGTGTATGCAGTAACGTGGAGAGGCTGTGTCCTGCCACACCAGAATAGTCTGAGAGATGTGGCGTTGGTGCTGTAGGAATGAGTATTTAACTGTCTGCTATCTCAGACCACTGCAGCTGCACAACTGGTATGTATGGCATATTATACACGCACCATGTAAGCCGGGGGAAATTCCAGCCTTCCCCACTGTTCCAGGGCCCGTCCTTAAGAGGGAACACCAAGATTCCTTGTGCCACTTCTTAACACGTTAACAGGCGAGCACGGTGGAGTGACAGCCGGCTCTGAGACTCAAATGTGCAACGTCCTTGGTGGGATTCGAGCATCGAACATTTTTCCTTTTGCCATTGCCATACTGCTTGACATTTTGCAAAACTATGAATACTTCAAAAGTATTTAACAAATAAAAGATAGCTTGATGGGTAAACGCACCGCTTGCTGTGTCAGTGAACCGCACAGACCAATAAGGCCTTGGGTTATATTCCTCAAGTTGGCTGGCCTCGACGGGGAAAACAGTGGAAGTGCTATAATTGGTCTGTTTCCCCAGGCTGTGGAGGTGAAACCCAGCCAGGGCTCTCCCTCCTGCTTGGACAGTGTGTGCGGATATCAGGTGGAGACGGGATCCGGAACAGCTGGGATGTCTAATACAGTTAACCAGCTAGCATTCAATGCTGTGAAGAATGTCCACTTTAGTGTGGTGTTGGAGGATTGCCAGCATCCATGGAACTGTATCCTGACCTTCAGCAGAAGAAAGAAACGAGACCTTTTTAATAATTCTATTAGGGAATTGAACCAATCTGCCCTGACTTCTTCATCAGCAGCACACTCTGAATAAAATGAACTCTGTAATCTTATATAGTGGATTCCGCCCCCGACCCAATCTCCTTTATTGTTACTCCCTGTTTATTTTCAATTTTCCTTCAGTCTTGCTTCTTTTCAACAGATCTAATTCACTTCTCACTTTTAAATCATCCATCTCTGCACGTTTTCAGCCCAAGTACACCGTCACTTCATTTGCCTGTCACACCAGTCCGTCCTCAAGGGCTCACAGCTTCCTCAAAACAGGCACAAAAAATATCCTCCAAATCGTATCAGCGCGCGTCGCGAAAAGTGACTGCTTTATTTCACACTTGCAAAAATGGTTTAACGCTAATGTTGCTCTGAGGAAAACAACACTGCACTGGAGAGAAACCCTGCCGGCAGACCTTCGTTCTTACTGTCGTGTGTGGAGGTAATAATAATGGGACTGCACCTTACTTAACTTTCATTGAAAAATAACCCCTTCTCAAATATTTATAGATCCCAATTAATTTCCACTGAGAAAGTATGGAAAGAGCAAGGAAAGTCATCACAGTTATTGAGTAATGCATGATTCTGTGGGCTACACATTACATTGTTCAGTCAGAAAATCATTAAATGGAAACATTCACTTGCAGTTCATTTTTCTCTGGCAATATGTCAACTCCACTCCTTCTATCCATCTCGCCCTTACTGTTCCATCATCTCCTTCCACTCCCCCATCCCCCCACCCAGGCCTAATGCTTCACAAATCTTTGCTTTGTATTTCCAACTGTGGCTTAGGTTGCTCAGTCACAGACTTGTCACAATCAGTTACCTCTCCGCCAGCATCAGATACGGGGAGAGTGTGAACTGTGAAAATCTTGGCCGGCGAGATTTCATTTGGCTGCCTCCATAAATCCTGCCGACTGTCATCGTGCTGGTCCATAAAAAGAGGTTAATGGCCAACTTCAACTCCCAGAGGCTTTTTATATTCTATTACGTGTACTATAGTTACAATATATCACGTTCACAAATGTTTTCAGTTATAGTTCGGAATAGCATTTTATCTATTTATTTCACACGTGAATTGAATTGGAAAACCAGTGAAATCATTTTAAATAAAAACTTGTCTTAATTGGTAGGTAGCTTCAGTCTTTCCTCTGCTAGCAGTGAAACAACATACATGCGTGTTTTTAAGAGAGTTCCCTGGTATACTACTTGAAAACTCTCATTTAGTTCCATAATGAAGAACCTTTTTTTCCATTAGGAAAGTACCAGAGCAGAAAGGAGTCTTGCAATTTTTTTTATTTCTTTCATGGGAGGTGGGCGTCGCTGGCAAGGCCAGCATTTATTGCCCATCCCTAATTGCCCTTGAGAAGGTGGTCTTCTTGAACCGCTGCAGTCCGTGAGGTGAAGGTGCTCCCACAGTGCTGTTAGGGAGGGAGTTCCAGGATTTTGACCCAGCGACTATGAAGGAACGGCGATATATTTCCAAGTCAGGACGGTGTGTGACTTGGAGGGGAACTTGGAGGTGGTGGTGTTCCCATGTGCCTGCTGCTCTTGTCCTTCTAGGTGGTAGAGGTCACGGGTTTGGGAGGTGCTGCCGAAGAAGCCTTGGCGCATTGCTGAAGTGCATCTTGTAGATGGTACACACTGCAGCCACGGTGCGCCGGTGGTGGAGGGAGTGAATGTTTAAGGTGGTGGATGGGGTGCCAATCAAGTGGGCTGCTTTGTCCTGGATGATGTCGAGCTTCTTGAGTGTTGTTGAAGCTGCATTCATCCAGGCAAGTGGAGAGTATTCCATCACACTCCTTACCTGTGCCTTGTAGATGGTGGAAAGGCTTTGGGGAGTCAGGAGGTGAGACACTCGCCGCAGAATACCCAACCTCTGACCTGCTCTTGTTGCCATAGTATTTATGTGGCAATACATCTATCTGGTCCCAAAATACAACGTCCCTCAGAATCTTACTTCCTTTTATATCTTTCCAATTCTGTCCAATTTTCCCCACACACTATCTGCCTCCCTGCACAGTCTATTCCAGATGTTCATCACCCTCCGTGCAAGGTAGTTAAATCTAAACTGTCTGTGCACCTTCCCTCTTCTAAGCTCGAGTCCTTTTTCCTGGTTCTAGAGTTGTGTCAATTCTAAATATAATCGGGGTTAAATTTATTTATTTTCTTAAGAATCTTGAATAATATCTCCCCTGACCCTTTCCTGCTCTACTAAAAAAATCCCAGGTTCTTAAACAACGTTCCCTGTAATTTTGTTTTGGGTGCGCGGGCCCTTTAACGACTTAGCGGGAACGTTGCTCTTAAATCTCTCCTCAGAAGTCAAATGCCTTAAGCTAGGTGTCAGTTTGGCTGTCCCTTTTCTGCATTGCCTCCAATACCTGGATAACGTTGCTTTTGTACGGTTAGCAGAATTGTACACAGTGTTTCAGGTGTGGCCATTCCGGTGCTTTGTACAGACACGTCATCACTTCCTGGGATCTGGGCTCTATCCTCTGGTTATATATCCCAAGACCCGGTTGGCCTTCTTTACTGGTGCCACACACTGCCCTGTTCATATTGGTAAACTATCTATGCTATCTACCAATAATCCCACACCCCTTTCCTGTGTGCTGTAGCCTAGGACTCTTTATTTCTGTTCCCCTAGCTCACTACATTGCATTTGCTTATGTTAAATGCCATTTGCTACGCATCAGCCTACCTTCACAAGCTATCCAAAGTGTCAGCCTTGGCTCAGAGGGTAGCACTCTCGTCTCCGAGTCAGAAGGCTGTGGGTTCACGCCCTGCTCCAGAAACATAAGCACATGATCTCGGCTGACGATTTAGTGCAGTACTGAGGGAGTGCTGCACTGTTGGAGGTGCTGCCTTTTGGATGAGACATTGAACCGAGGCCCCATCTGCCCCCTCAGATGGACATAAAAGATTCCATGGCACTATTCGAAGAAAGAAGGGGTTTTCCTCGGTGTCCTGGCCAATATTTCTCCCTCAACTAACATCACTAAAACAAATGATCTGGTTGCTGTTTACAATTTATCTCATTGCTGTTTGTGGGACCTTGCTGTGCATTTTCCTACATTACAACAGTGACCACACTTCCAAAGTACTTTATTGATTGTGAAGTGCTTTGGGACATCCTGTAGTTGTGAAGGTGCTATATAAATACAAGTTCTTCTTGCTATTCTGAAACCATTTGTTTTGGGTTTGTCTGTTCCTTATAGTTTGAACCCACTCCTCCACCACCCCCCAAACTTACTGTTTTATTTCTGTCCCCAGCTTCAAATTATTTCTCTGCACTGCAAGCAGCAATCAGCTCTGATCACTGATCCCGATGGCTAGTGTGCTCCTTGCCACACCAATGCAGCTCCATTGACATCCACTCTTCAATTTGCAGGCCACATCAGAAGCCTGGCTCCCATCTCCGTGCCTTTCTAGCCTGTGGACTAAGCGCTCGAGCGGCACAGTATCAAAAGCCTCGCCGAAATCTAAACCGTGTTCACAACATTTCCACTCATGCCATTGCTATCATTTCTATTTCCTGGTTTATTTATTTTTGCCTGAGTGAGCGGATGGGCAGGTGACCTGAGCCTGAGCATCGACCCAGTGACACTTGACTCGGTTGCCAGGAGGAACATTCAAATTCTCCTGCCCCTTATCCGATGGCCAGGTGGGATACCAGGAGCTGACCATGTGGAAAATCACAGGTGTGAGCCTTTGTCCTACCACTCTGTGATGCAGTGCACTAACCCCATGAGCTAGGGTGCTGTGTCACATTCCCGTTCTTATTTTAATCTAATACCCATGATAATTGGCATACAGTTGCTATTAAATTGTTCGCAGGGAGGTGGAATCACTACCACATGGAGTGGTTGGGTCGAGTAGCATAGATGCAATTAAGGGGAAGCTAGATAAATACATGCGAGAAAGGAATAGAAGGGTATGGTTAGATGAAGAGGGGTGGGAGGAGGCTCGTGTCGAGCATAAACCCCGGCATGGACCAGTTGAGCCGAATGGCCTATTTCTGTACTGTAGACTCAAAGTAATTCTATGTAAACAGTGGTTGGTCTGACAAAGAGTTGAGCTATCTATCACCGTGGCTGTCAGAATCATTCTGTTTTGGGCCAGTGCCCTAGTGAGCTGCTCCCTAAGACAGGTTCTGCATGTGCGACGAAGGGTTTCGACCTGAAACGTTAACTCTGTTTCTCTCTCCACGGATGTTGCCTGGCCTGCTGAGTTTTTCCAGCGTTTTCTGTTGTTATTTCTGCATGTGCAGTGTTCTTTGACCGCCCGCCTCAGGTGAATCATCTCTATACACTGCCCTGTGCTGAAGTGCCTGAAGGATTCCCACTGGTGCTGGAGAAAACATTCCCACACAACAACAGAATCCACAAAAATCCGAATGATAAGGTCCTAGTCAGTGACTATCAATTAGGGCGTTTCCACCTCAATCCCTCTATTTAAATTCATTCTCTGATCATTTATCTGGGCAGCAGCGGCCTATATAATCCGGGAATAACAAATTGTGTGGTTTGCCCTGCAGTTTAAACCAAAGGGCTGAAAGTACTGAAGATCCACCAAAGAACTAACATAACAGTTGATCAAACATAAGTGTCCTGTGAAACAGTTAAACGGCACATTGTCTGCTTATGATGTAGCTTCCAAGGCTCTTCGGCAACTTAGAAAAATAGCAGTGCACACAGCAGCATAATACAGGACGCACTGACAAATTAAAAAGATTTTGAAGAAGATACATGCTAGGTGTCCAAGCTGCAGCCCAAAGTCACCCTGGGATCAATGTAACAAACATTCGTATGAATTCTTGTTACTTAGAATTACATAGAATTTACAGCACAGAGACAGTCCGTTCGGCCCAACAGGTCTATGCTGGTATAACAACAGAAAACGCTGGAAAAACTCAGCAGGCCAGGCAGCATCCGTGGAGAGAGAAACAGAGTTAACGTTTCAGGTCGAAGACCTTTCGTCAGAACTGGAAAAAAGCAGGAAATGGAATAGATTTTAAAGCAGGTTTAGAGGCGGGGAAATGGGGGAGGGGATGAAAGAACAAAAGGGAAGGTCAGTGATGGGATAGAAAGCAGGATGCTGCCTGGCCTGCTGAGTTTTTCCAGCGTTTTCTGTTGTTATTTCGGATTTCCAGCATCCGCAGCATTTTGCTATTGTGTAGGTCTATGCTGGTGTTTATGCTCCACACGAGCCTCCTCCCACCCCTCTTCATCTAATCCCATCAGCATATCCTTCTATTATTTTCTCCCTCATGCATTTATCTATCTTCCCCTTAAACGCATCGCTGTTATCTCGCTGTCTGAAAACATGACAATACACCAACAATGTCCTTCCCAAATCATCTCTTGTATCATCAGGTTCTTTTGTGCATTTGCTAGTTTTCTCTGACACTGCATTGTTGCCTGCATGGTGCTAAACAGCACGGGAGTTCTAACAATGGACATCAGTCTTCCCCCCCGCAAACGCCAACAGTTCTACTGAGCTGCAGTGCCTGGAAGAGTTCCCAGTGGTGCTGAAGAGAGTTGAAGTGCTCCTTCCAGCGGGCACTGACTGCCTCCCTGTCCTTGATGAGTACCTCTCCGTTCTCGGCCCGCAGAGGGGTAGGACCTTGGGTGCTTGGGCCTTAGGTGGTCTTGACTGCGCTAAAGAATCCACGCACGTCGTGGTTGTCGGCTAGCTGCTGGATCTCCTGCGCTTTCTCCACCCACCATCTGCTCTTTAGGTCGCGAGTTTTTTGTTGGACCTCGGCCTTCAGGCATCTGTAGAGCTGCTTTCTTGCTCTCGAGTTCTGTTGCTGTTTCCAGATCAGAGTACGGAACCAACGGCAGGGTCGTAAAAATGCATTTTTCTCCCTTTTAATTTAAACTGAGTATTAACAATAGAGTTATGATCACAGGGAATGTTAATAATCCAAAAAGTAGAGAGGGAAAATAGTTGTGGCGAGGAAAGGGAGATTTCCCCTCCCCCCCCCCCCTCACAAGTATGTTCAGGATTGTTTTCCACGTCGATATGTTGCTACTCCAACAGTGAAGGAGGCACTCCCTTGACCTGGTTCTGAATAATGAAGCAGAGCGAGGAGATGACCGAAAAGAGAGGGAATATTTGGAAAACAGTGACCACAAAATAATTAGGTTCAGTGCAAGAATAGAAAACCGAAAGTAACTGTCACCATGGAGACCTGACTGAGGAAAAAGCAAATGAGAGCAAGATAATGAGGCCTTTCCCCAGGTTAAATGGAAGGGAAAATTGGCAAACGGGACTGCAAATCAGCAGCGGCAAATATTTCAGAACGGAGAGAGGAAGGGCATCAAAGGCTGAGGTTCCATGCACTGAATAGGAGGTTCTGGCCAAATGTGTAGCAAAAAATACTTTCAGTGCTAACAGGGAAATTAATAAAAAAAACAAAAGCCAGGACAAATATAGAGATTATAGGAAAGCTACCAAACGTTTGATTAAAAAAGGCCAAAAGGGAGTATGAGAGAAAATAGAAAGAAAAAGACATAGGGCAGAATTATCCAAGGTCCCCTGGCACCAGAGGGGTTTTGCCCAGAGTGAGCAGCTTATCGGAATGCCTTGGGTACACTGCCTGTGATTGTCTCCCCATTAATACCAATGGGTGAAAAATGGCAGGCAAAGCAACAATGATTTCACTTCGTGCATGAGCGCCCCCAACCCCCGGTAGTGTAGGGCCTTCGAGCATTCCACAGACTAATCTTTTCAATGGCCCCCTCGGATTGGTAGAATTAGTGGTACCAAAAGAGCAGGCAAGAAAATAAGAAGACGCCATCATTTGGGCTTTTCGTCTTCCCCTTTGCATCTGTATTAAGCCAGGGTTGCTGTTGAATAGGCATTCCCATAGAACTGGAAATACTGACATTAGTGGCTGAATTCCCTCCCCCACCTCGGCCTCATCCCATAAATTTCAGGCTATTTTGGCCTACTGTCAGAAACAGCAGCTCGAAGGCCTCCCCCCCCCCCCACCGAACCCCAGTCCAGCCATGCTGAATTACGAAAAGGATTTGCCAGAGTTCAGAGGAAGCCTCTGTCTGTCTCTTTATAGACTCTCTGATCTGAAGGGGCAGCCCTGCAACTTCTGTTGTCCACTTTTCATGGCCATTTTTCATTCCTGGTGTATGTCCACCATAATCGCTGGAAAGTGGCACAGGATGTGTTACATGGTCACTCCTACATGGTTTCTATACAATCTAAGTGTTCTAACCTGTTTGAGATGGAGATTCACACTGGGTAGGCTCCAGGAAATGCACAATCGGTGTTGCCCGTTTCTGCTCCGATGTACTCTCCTTAACGCTCAATTGGCACACATGGGACCTTAGGCAGAGGAAAATCAGCCCCATTATATCTTCCTGCAAATCCTTTGTGCTGTCAACAGAGACAGCTGTGGTGAAATCCATCTTCTGAATAGTCCCAGCTCACACAAGGTAGACAGTATGATGGAAGAAGCCACAAGCTTGCCGGAAAGGACAGTGGTTTATTAGTTTACAAACTGGGTATTGGCTCACCTCTTCTTGTGTTCCGTGGCTATATTAACAACTGAAAATGCACCATACACTCAGGTTCAACGTGCTGATTTGGGAAAAGCTGGTCTGGTGGATTTCAGTTGGAAGATAAAACAGCAAAAACACATTAACAGGAACCTAATGGTAATTACTACCCACGGTGCAGGGTCAGTGTTCATTCCATTCTTCAAGACTAAGACAGTTACTGCTGGGCTAGACAGACATGATGTTTTCAACTTGTTTCATGTTGCGTTCCGGGAATTCGCCCCCCCTGTTAACCCTCCTCTCACTCCCTTTCCATCATTCCACAATACAATAATTCCAAAATCTCGCACGCTTCGATTGGCTGTATGGGTAAACATATTTCAGTCAGTTACTAGCACTGGAGACCCAATATTAAAATATAACTCACAAAAATAATGCATCACTAAATGGTTCCCACTTTCCAACAGGCCCTTGTTCTCATGGGATATAAAAAACGTCGTGATCAGAGCATGGGGAACACACGGCAGAAGCTCACATCCCACTGTCACATCAACCTAGTGATGATAGTGGCTTTGGAAATTGCTCACTTTGTGATGATTTCTAATAAATCCTTCCCCCCTCCAACCCCACCCCTCGTTGCCCTTACAAATTCAGGCTCAAGGGACTCAATAGCCGACTCCTGTTCCTACTTCACACTAAGGGGAGTAGAAATCTGGAGCTCACTTTCCCCCAGAAGGCTATTGGATGCTGGGTCAGTTAAAATTTTCAAGCCCGAGGTCAGTAGAATTTTGTTAGGTAAGGGGTCTGGAGGTGCAGATCAGCTATCATACAACTTAATGGTGGAACAGGCTCAAGGGGCTGAATGACCTCGAGAAAGTGTGAGAGCTGAAAGGATCAGGGAATATGAGGCCAATGTGTTCAGACCAAGAGTTACTGATATGAGCATACGAACAATGACGGACAGAAAAAGACCCTCTGGTCCATCCAGCCTGTCCCACACAATTGCGATGCCTTGTGTATCGCAGCATATACTCTCCACCCCACCCGAAACCATGTGATCTCCTGGGAGAGGCGAAAATCAGATTAAAACCCAGGTCAATTTGGGGGAAAGAAAATCTGGGAAATTCCTCTCCGACCCATCTAGGCGATCAAAACTAGTCCAGGAGATTACACGGGCCCTGAATTCCCTGCAGTATCTACCTTTTGTAAGAGGTGATGTCCGCCCCACCCAGAAACAGGTCCAGCCTTTGCTTGAAGGAATTCAGCGAATCGGCATCCACCGCACGAGAGGGCCGCCTGTTCCAGAGGTCCACTATTCTCTGGGGGAAAGAACCACCTCCTGATATCTAACCAAGATCTGGCCTTATACAACTTAAAATTGTGGCCCCTGGTTCTCTCTACCCTATTTAATTGGAACTAACTGATAATGGGGTCACAACATTTGGAAGATGGTATAGTGATGTCAGCATGGAATGTAAGATGTGGACTTCTAGTCTGCCCTTCTCCATAGGTGAGTACCTGATCTCGGTCCTGCTATCGGGCCAGCAGTTTACAATGGTGCGTAACCCAAGAAACTAAAAGAGAGGGAAAGCTTGAAGAAAATAAATAACTCTACAAAATTTAAGAGCTCAGAAGAGGTATTGGCTGTTCTATTTGAACAGAGAGAGAAAGTTAAGGAAGATTGGACAACGGTGTTCTAAACTAGGAGGGGTTTTGATATGATAAATAGGAACAAACTATTTCCACTGTAACGAGATGGCAGAAATGTAAGATAATCATCAAAAGACGGAGAAGTTAGGAGAAATCCAACGCTGAGGGCTGTTCGGACACGGAATGGCTTTCCAAACACCATAGTGGAAGTGGAAGCAAAATCCACAATAGCTTCAAAAAGCAAAGTGGATAAATAATTGGGAAAAAAAAGTTGAAACGTATGTGGGGAGATGGGAGGAATGAGACTAAATGGTTAGTTCTTTTAGAGAGCTAGCACAGGCACAATGGGTCAAATGAACTCCTTCCGTGCTGTAAAATTCTATGAATCAATGTTTCTGTGCCAAATAAGTTAAAACAAATTCTTTAGGATAACCCTTATCCTTGAGGAGTACAGGGAAAATAGTGTTTGTTCAACTTCCAGGATAGTCCAAAAACATATTAATTTAGCTGGGACATACCAAATCCATAGTGAAGCTGATGTCCAATCCTGTTAACTCACTAGTTGTTGCAAAGATAGCGGTGTCACAAAGACTTCACACAGAACTAGCCGAGTCTGTACTGATAGTGATGACAGTAAATGCTAAGGATTAAGATTCTGAAGTCGGAATCTTTTGAAATTTGAACATCACCTTTTTTAAAAAATTTGTATTTATCGAATGTTTCACCAAATGGCATTAATGTAAGATGCAACAGCTATCATCACTCTCAGTTACAGACCCAATTACACTCACACAGATGGACCAGAGATAGCAGGGAGTCCTGACAGGTCTCTACACAATGTAGATGAGTAAATCCTCCCCTAAAGGAGCCGGTCAAATCCAAATATTTCGGTCATTCCTGATTATTGATCTAAAATTTGCTACCAGTGCTGTGAAATAGCGGCTTAGCCAGAGCTTCTTGACAGTAACGAAGGGCGACAACCAAAGCAGCTTCTGTTTTTGAAACAAGACTTTGAAAGCTATTTGTGTGCGTTTTGTGACGGATGAAATCTACTGGGCTGCGGCTGTATCACAGATTCCACCTCGGGCAACATTGAGTCCTCAATATTGGCTTGTACACTAACGATTGTTCTGCACTGTAGTCAGTAGGACATGGGGTTTACATACATGCTGAGCTTGCTTTCCCCAGCTACAGTCTCTGTTCTGCTAGCTTCAATCCTGATCCCCTGCCATTGGCAACCACTTTAATCTTCCCGTTGACCAACGGAGTGGCAAAGCTTCAAAGTGTTAGTATGAAGCTAGACAGCTAAAAAGATCTTCTTGACAGGTCTAATATTTATATGCGCGGAGAATTCTGCCTCAACATCTCATATCTGAACACCTTAATATGTCAGCTAACTGGGCTAAGTATTAAACCTAATCTTGTTCCGCTGATGTGTTGCTTTAAATTATTTTCTCCTCTCCACTCCTAAAGGGACCAAATGCTGCATCAGTAGGTCTCGGGTACCTCACTCAAATTTCTTCGTGCACAAGCCTAGTCAGTGAGTGTTGGCAGGCTGTTCGAAAGTGGCAGCTCCACGATTGAATCTGATCTTGCCCAAACCTGACATTCATGTGCAAAACTTTCCAGCAGCACCAACCAGATCAGAATTAGGAGCAAGAGTTTCTCCTCCCTAGCCTAAGGGAGATTGAGGTGAATTATAGCTCCCATGCTGGCACTCCAGCAGAGATTAGCTAATGTAGCACAAGCCAGGGATCGTATCTGGGATCTTCCTGGTTCGTATGATTTATTTCCACACTAAACAGTGCAATATACCCACAAACTACTCGTGGAGACCCGAATCTGCCTCTATAATTGCTTTTTAAAGACTTTATCCTGCGCCAAGCTTTTATAGGCGCCCGCACGTAACTGGGGCGCAAATCAAATACTCGGCCTAAAAGATCACGGAATTTTGGGCGTGAGTTACGCGCGCAAATACAATACGCGCAAATGTCCTTGACCTTTTATGGCCGTCTATCGATCCCTCCGCCCATAAAACTGGACCGCCCCCAAGTTACAGAGCCTCATACACGGGTTTCCTGCAACTGCGCTTTGCTCAGGAGGCTTGCTTCAAATTACGACCAGATTTTCAGCGTACCAGGAAACAAAATCATTTTTCTGGTGTTTTATGGCAATCTTTTGGAGCGTTTTTAAAAAAAAAAATGATCCTGCTCTGTATTTTCTGTTGCTTTTAATGCATTTTATGGTATAAGCATAAGTCACATTAAAAATTGAAAAGCTTCTCCGATTACAAGTTCTTTAAACATGTGTGACTAATGTGCATCAATGATGGTTGAATGAGTTGAAACTTTAATTTTCATACTAAAAGAGGAGAAACATATGGTGAGTTCAGCGCTTTCCTTGGGCCCCGATTGGTTACGCTTATTTCGCCCATTCTATGTTTGGGCGTATTCTAAAGAGATTTGCAGGAAATTCAAGCGTAACTGGACATTGACAGAATGGGCATGGAAACGGGCACATTTTCGGGTCTACAACAACAACAGATTGCATTTATATAGCGCCCTTAACGTAGTAAAACGTCCCAATGCGCTTGACAGGAGCGTTATCAAACAAAATTTGACACTGAGCCACATAATGAGATATTAGGACAGGTGACCAAAGGTTTGGTCAAAGAGGTAGGCTTTAAAGAGCGTCTTAAAGGAGGAGCGAGTGGTAGAGAGGCGGAGAGGTTTAGGGAGAGAATACCGGAGCGTAACTTCCTGGTTGCGCCCATGGAGGAAATTCCTGGCCATAAATTTTAAACTTTCCAGCATCAGAAGTGTATAACAAGGAATACAATGGAGCAGCTATGGACTTAGTACTATGTTTTACACAGGAAGAAAACTCGTGTAATACCCCTTTGAGTAGAACACAAGAAAACCTATCCGACCATACTGGGTGTGCCTTGAAACCACACTTGGCACCGTGTAGGTTATACTATGCCTTCACTCAACTTAGCACAGTCTTACTGGTCTGGGTTTTCCTGCTGCAATCAAAATGTAGAAAGGGACAGACAGTAATAGACTGCGATGGTGGCACTACCCAAAATAAGCAATGTCTGGGTTTAGCATGTTCAAAGCTTTCGTTTGCACAGTAGAAGTGAAAAGTATAGGTAACCATACAATAAGCACAAAATACTGCAAAATATGTGCCCAAGGCATCCTTAACTGTAAGGATCAGTAGAATTTTATGGCACGCTCCTTAAATACTTTTGGGCCAATTTCACATCATATTTTCAGATTAGATTAGAGGGTTGCCGTGAAAGAGACCGAGAACTCAGCTAAAACCTTCTGCAGATGCACAAATTGGCTGAGTCCTTGCCGTATTCCACTGCTGGTGCCTGACCTGCTATCAAATATAGCTCAGTGGAGCGCCCCTATTATCAGCATTAATTTGCTGGCCGTGTTCAAGACATTAAGCAGGTTTATAACACTAACACTAAAGGGAGGTTAGGATCCCAGTCAAAACTAAAATAAACAAGATAGTCACAAGAAATAAATGGGAGGAGGAGCAGATAGACACCCAAAATGAGATCATTAAAAAAAGAACTGAAAAAGTACTGTAAAAATAGTGCAGGGGTAGAGGATTGGATCCGTTTCAGAGCTATTGCAACATCCGTATAAGAGAGAAAAGGAAAGAGCAATGTGATAATGACCAGATGTTAGTTGAGGGATAATAATTGGCCAGGGCACCGGGGACAACTCCCCCGCTCTTCGAAATGTTGCCATGGGATCTTTTACAGCTACCTGAAAGGGCAAACGGGGCCTTGGTTTAATGTCTCATCTGAAAAGTGGCGCCTCCGACAGTGCAGCACTCCCTCAGTACTGCACTGGAGTGTCAGCGTAGATTTTGTGCTCAATCTCTGGAATGGGATTTGAATCCACAATCTTCTGACTCCGAGGCGAGAGTGCTACCCACTGAGCCACGGCTGACATATGAAAGGTGGTCTACTGGTCTCTAACTATATTCAAATCTAATGAGTGATCAATAAATGAACTCGTGTCCCAAGTAATGTTGACTTTCATTTCCCATTATTTTTGGTCATTAGGAATGTGAATCAACAGGAAAAATTGGCAAATGTTAACTGAGTGGATTGTCTATATCATTGGAAAATTCCTATTTTGTTGTTCGGTGATTTTAATGTTTGCATTCCCTGAAGATGCAGACTGTTAACAACACTATAATTTAAACCTACCCTCGCTCCCTCCATGCTTACTAACTACTGCTCAGTCTCCAACCTCCCTCTCTCCGCTAAAATCCACGACTATATCGTCATCCAGCTCCATGCCCACCTCTTCTAACATTTTTTGTGACTGTGCCTATGGTACACCATCACTCCTTGTCCTCCTCTATCTTTCCATGCAAACAATATGGTCACCCATTCCATGCTGCTCCAGCCTCCCTCCTCAAGGATTCATCTCCATGCCACGCTGTATGCTTGACTAAACTCCTACCCATGTGCCAATGGAGACAGTCCATCGCCTGTAATGGCTTTTCCTACCTAAACATCAACAGCTTGTATTTATATAGCGCCTTTAACATAGTAAAACGTCCCAAGGCACCTTGCAGGATCGTTATCAGACAAAATTTGACACTGAGCCACATATAGGAGATATTAGGACAGATGATGAAAAGCTTGGTCAAAGAGGTAGGTTTTAAGGAAAGTCTTAAAGGAGAAGAGAGAGGCAGAGAGAATTCCAGAGCCTACAGCCTAGATGGCAGAAGGCACGGCCACTGATGAAGGGGCAATGGATATCGGGGATGCACAAGAGGCCAGAACTGGATGAACGCAGATATCTCGGAGCGATGTAGGGCTGTCGGAGGTAACAGATATAGAGAGGTGCGAGGCCATGGAGGGCTTGGAACACAAGGATGAGAATTTTAAATTTGAGGCATTGGTGGACCGGGAGTCAATGTACGTCAGCGAGCACAGACGTGATGAGTGAATGGGACTTGGACAACACTGTGTTATCTGACATCAATTCAAAAATGAACAAAAACATTCTCCAACTTAAAATTGCCAAGACGGAAGCTGTCCTGTTCAGTTCGTACAAAAACTCTGCACCCTAGTTCTGAATCCAACCCCTCCTTGGCTGCTTGTTCAGGCTGAATCAGACGTTGTGCAACTTCGATGTCCAGTTTAGTTCTGAACTGAGCTTCAATTACTATATCCCACCTCCCACAATACCATCTACTGTCACCTCCAGAACAACGGTCACCCTCACCTCACCTGTGGTCCCCAACACTGAAATTCTCATCCACGCCTTCATCACCTCCAGGCTCAACTTCTCCAATGCTCTCTTTGCCTGGCTCCTGAGTTCCATCCTTTATAAACAACTGCGCCAAAACTCTGCCACGCTCATCCGACCCAGGGACCTGCTCCCCTATTGCCTGTCCTTGCCAATCTTAACTCGCTATTGCCCAACTCAAAAGTCCTTGTGCTTATTTACAATTACTCCATGGCCCCGTATCTCCCTACCTCTCCAACCTCCTCCAATCCTACTTGTTAGCACACGCCCTCCACTCTTTCAACTATGGTCTCATTGCATCTCTCCCCTCCCTCCGCTACACTTTCAGTGGTAGCCCCATCAGCTGGCTCATCCCTGCACTCTGGAATGCACTCACTAAAACCACTCCGCCTGCTACCTCTTTGATCATGCCTTTGGTCACCTCCCATAACTCTTCTCCCACCATTGCTTGGTGTGTGCTTTGCTCCTTTAAAAGGCCGTGGCCCATTTTACCATTTGAAAGAAATAAATAAAAGGTTATAGTGACAGTGGGGCAAGGACAAAGAAGGTGAAGGTAGTCCAACTAAAACAAATATTTCAAAAGCCACACAAGCATAACCGTAGAGATGACTCTGCTCAACAGGGTGGCCTACCACGTAACATTTGCATATTGAGTTTACAAAGTTTAGTTAACACCTTCAAAATCTATTCCATGCCATGTGATTGTGACGTAATCAAATCAATGCCATCATACACTCCTGACTTATATCATTTTGAGTAATTTTCTCTCCCACTCCAACCCAATCCTCCAGTCCCACTGCCTCACAAACAATATTCTCCATTGGATGAAGTACTGGAGGCTTCTTGTTGACAGTGGAACCTGTACCACAGAAGGAGAGAAAACCAGGAAACAATGGAATTGGTCACAGTGAAGAGAAATTTCCAGTACACTGAGCAGATGATAGAAGCTGCAAAGAACATTGTGTAGCAAAGTAAACAGGATACAGAAATTGAATATATTTCTTTTGTATTTGCTTGCTAAAGCAGTACCTTTTAGAATGTGTGTACTGTACATTCCAATTTGATGCTTGTGATGCATAGCAGTTTCCTGTTACACAAACTCTACAGACCCATTATACGGGCCTTGAATTATGTTAGCAGCTGTGTTAGCTAATTAGTGATTTTTTAGAGAAAGATTTATGGTTTAATTGTTTTATTATATGATTCTTCTGTGCTGTAATTTGAGCAGGCGGATGCCGTTTCCCATGAATTGAAGACAATATCACAAAGCTTTAATCCAAATATTAACTGAAATAATTCTACCGGAACAGGGTTGGACTCTTTGAAGCTGTGTTTGATTGGCCACTAATGCACAACTCAGGCAAGGAGAGGGTCACAGAATTGGGTGAGATGTCTTAGTTTAATTAAGAGGGTGGTCCAACAAAGGAGACTGATTTGTAAATTGCTCTCTTGGGAGAGGAAATGGTTCTGATGTGATGCATTTCAGAGATTTCGTCACTACAGGCCCATAATTTTAACACTTCCAATATGTTTGAAGCATGGTTTCCATTAAGAGTTTAGGGCTTTGAAGAGGTCTTCACTTGGAGATTTTAGTGCTCCATAATCTAACTACTTCACTTCCTGCATACCCTATCCCCTTTATACAGCAGCAGACCTCGAACAATCAGCAACATTTCTCTTCACTTGCCTGGATGAGAGTTTCAAAGGCTCAACCTGTACTGACTGACTGCAGTCCGTGCTTACATTGTTGTCAGGAACAGACTCGGTCAGGACCAAGGTTGGGAGAAGCTGTTTAGCAGGTAGGGTTGCCAACCCTCCAGGATTGTCCCGAAGTCTCCAGGAATTAAAGACTAATCTCCTGGACATTGCTATGAGCAACTCGGGAGAAAAATCATGTTTATTAGTTATAAAAAATATTGGAGAGGGGATTAAAAAGGCCTTTGGACCCAACAGTGAGGTTGGAGGTGGGAAGTCATGTGATGAAACCTCCAGGAATATGTCCAACCAGAATTGGCAACCCTATCAGCAGGGGATATTTTTACCTCGAAAGGAGAATAGAGTCATAGAGTTATACAGCACAGAAAGAGGCCCTTCGGCCCATCGTGTCCGCGCCGGCCATCAAGCCCCATCTATTCTAATCCCATTTTCCAGCACTTGGTCCGTAGCCTTGTATGCTATGGCGTTTCAAGTGCTCATCTAAATGCTTCTTGAATGTTGTGAGGGTTCCTGCCTCTACCACCCTTTCAGGCAATGAGTTCCAGATTCCAACCACCCTCTGGGTGAAAAAGTTTTTCCTCAAATCCCCTCTAAACCTCCTGCCCCTTACCTTGAAACTATGCCCCCTGGTTATTGACCTCTCTACTAAGGGGAAAAGTTCCTTTCTATCTACGCCCCTCATAATTTTGTACACCTCACTCAGCCTTCTCTGCTCTAAGGAAAACAACCCCAGCCTGTCCAGTCTCTCTTCATAGCTGAAGCGCTCCAGCCCAGGTAACATCCTGGTGAATCTCCTCTGCACCCTCTCCAATGCAATCACATCCTTCCTATAGTGTGGCGACCAGAACTGCACACAGTATTCCAGCTGTGGCCTAACTAGCGTTTTGTACAGCTCCATCATAACCTCCCTGCTCTTATATTCTATGCCTCAGCTAATGAAGGCAAGTATCCCGTATGCCTTTTTAACCACCTTATCTACCTGTCCTGCTGCCTTCAGGGATCTATGTACATGCACACCAAGGTCCCTCTGATCCTCTGTCCTTCCTAGGGTCCTACCATTCATTGTGTATTTTCATCAGTCGGGTAAGCTGACTCGGAGCTTCTTCAAATGGAGCCCAATATCAGAATGTCCTTGATTGTTACGATTTGGGGCAAACAAGCAAGAAAGTTTGGGGCAACAATGCTAGCTAGCAAAGCCAAATGTATACCTTTGACTTTAACTGCTGGTGGACGGGGCCACAGTTGCCATTCTTACACCTGAAGGTGCAGTGAAGAGCCTCAGCCAATTTTCCCTTATTCGTAGAGATGACACACCTAAAATTGCAAAATAAATGCTCCAGGTGAAACCAGGTGACGTAATAAAGACTCACTACGCACTTGAACATAAAGCAAGGCTTTAATCAACTTGTAACAAAACATGGAGGTCTAGTTAGCAGTCACTAGCTTCCTGTTTCCAGATTGTCTCTGCCCAAGGTGGGCCCATGCCTGAGTATTTATACTCCCTGGACGGCGCCCCAGCTGGCCGCCCAGTAGTACTTCCTGAGTTGTTACTTGCGATTTATGACACCAGGTAAGGCAAACCTGATATTCAAACAACTTGCACGAGTCCAATGTCCTAATACGAGCACATGCCAGCACCATTCTGCACACTGCAAAATTATGACAAAAATAGGAGCTATAATTCTAATTTTGTGTTGCTATTTATTGCTAGAAATTGAGTTGCTGAAGGACCGCCACAGACGCCAGTAACTGAATATGCACAACTCAAGCAGAACCTGGATTGAATGTTGGCATTGGGATCTCTGATGGTTGGAAGGGTTGTATCGGATATAAGTTTAGTGTGCATCAACCAAGTTCTTAATGGGTAGCATAAAACCATCTACCATTCCGCACCAATGCCGAATAAACTGGCAATTTCATTCAAGGAAACCAGAAGGGCAGCGGCTGTGGGATATGCAAATGTGAGTGGGGCGGGTGGTTTCTGAGATTGGGGTTAAGGCAATTGTTGGCATAGAACAGAAGGAGTTTTACTTTGTATTTAATTCACGGTATAAACTGCTTGCTATTGACATTGGGTATAAAAGCCGGAAATATGCGGTTTCCTAGCACTGATAGCTAAACCTTGATGAACACAAAATGAAGATAAAAGAAAACAGAAGGGACTTGCTTCGGAATCGGTTAAAAAAGGTAGATTGCAAATGGTTTTCCAATTTCGCGTTAAGCACAAACAGTAACTGATCAGATTATGATCAGTTCAGTGGAAGGGACTAGAATATCTTTTGTATCGGACGGTGCTCAGTACTGTGCGTGATTTGTGTCTGCACGCTCCACTCCAGCAATGCCAACAGCGTTGTCTGGTTGTGCTCGTGTATCCGACCACCGAGGTCACCGCTTAATGACGGATCATGCTGGGGGATCACAGCTCGTCTCTGTCACCATTGGTGGCAGCTCTCGCTCTGCTTCACTGCCACTGGGACTTAATCCTTAAAAGGTTGCACAGCACAATCAGGGACCAAAACAATAGTTTACAACAACCGTAGCTGCATTTCTCCGTAAACCTGCCGTCGTGGCAGCAGAGACACCTTCAATGTTCTCCTGTAAATAGATACTGTGCTGCTTTAGCTTACCTCAGAGGGATTAAACACCAGTAGCCCAAAAGCCATTGTACACAGCATTCAAAACTCAGCTTCCATCAGTTTGCTTTCAATCACTATTGCTGTGAAGAGAGAGCGAGAGAGAGAGAGAGAGAGGTATTTTCATTCATCGACCAAAGAACCACAATGTGCTGAAAGGAAATAGTTACTGGCTGCCGAGGTGAAACTTGACCAAATACGGGCAGATTATAAAACGCGGTGCCCCGCATTATGCTATGAAGAGGAAGAGGCAAAAAGGAGGGGTTTCAATGCTGTAATCTAATCTGGGCTCACGTGACAGTTAAAAACTGCTCAAGCATTGATTCTTTGGTCATCATACCCGTTGACCATCTCAATCGGAATACAACCGTGTAATCACTGCCTGCTACTCTTTATTCCAAATAGGAACACAAAGTACTATGGAACAAGACAAGGTCCTTCAGCCCATTATGCAAATTTCCTCCACAGAAAGTACAATTTGCCCCAAATTATAGGTTCTGCCTAAACCCACCCAGTCTCCCACGGGAATGACGGAACAAACACCCCAATCTAAGAAGGTAGTTGAGCAGAACTTCAGCCCCACAACAGCCAACTCTGGCCAGCTCCATCCCATGGTCTCAGCTGCATAGGAACTAGCATGTTCCAAGGACTATTTGATCATCCAAGTCTGTCTCTTACCAGTGTAGCCTTCAATTCCATTGCTACAGATATTCATGCAAGAATTTACTAAAAGGATTTTTTTGACATATCTTTGCAAATTCATCACATCCACTTTTCTATTTGGACAAAGATTCTTCTAATTTCTAATCTCACTTGAGGACTGTTAATGTTGTACTTGTCTCCTCTAGTGCCATGGTCACAATCCAAGTTAAATAAGCTGTATGCACCCATGCTATTCAAACCTCTAATCATTTCAAAGACCTGGATCATGTCCCATTTCAACCTTATTTTCTCCAGTGAAAACAATGATAGTTGGAATGGATTGCAATAGAAACAGAAAGACAGCTTGTACGGTTAAGTAGGAATCGATACTGTGCAACTTGGATGTTTCCCTGTGGCCTGCAGGTGTATAAACCATGTACTGACAAGAGGGTTCAGTAGAAATCAATTAGGTCAGGAGTTTGTGTTCACCCATCCCGTACACATGCAGAATAGGGTTGAAAATGGAAATACCTCTGCACAAATGTGTACGTTAATTTTGAAAATTAATTTTGTTCCAAGGATTTTTTTTTCAACAAAGTATGCTTCGGAATATTTCTGGAACTCAATACATGAGCGCAAGATAGTCTAATGTCAACCGTGAAAGTGTCAGCCGTGGCTCAATGGGTAGCTCACTCACTCACCTCTGAGTCAGAAGGTTGTGGGTTCGAGTCCCACTCCAGAGACTTGAGCACAAAAGTCTAGTCTGACACTCCAGCGCAGTGTTGAGGGAGTGCTGCACTGTCGGAGGTGCAGTCTTTCAGATGAAACGTTAAACCGAGGCCCCGTCTGCCCTCTCAGGTGGACGTAAAAGATCCCATGGCACTATTTCGAAGAAGAGCAGGGGAGTTCTCCCTGGCATCCTGGCCAAAATTTATTCCTCAACCAACAACACTAAAATAGCATGCCTGGTTATTATCATATTGCGGTTTATGGGAGCTTGCTGTGTGCAATTTGGCAACTGCGTTTCCTACATTACAACAGTGACTACACTTCAAAAAGTACTTCCTTGGCTGTAATTCCTTAGGTCGTAAGGCGCTATATAAATGCAAGTCTATTTTTTCTTTTACAAAAATGTAATGAGAGCAGAATGTAGCACTGTGTCTACTTAATATAGTGCATGCTGAAGTAAAAAATCCGAATCTTGGAATCTTTAGGGCTGTTGTACGTACGTGCCAGTGAATCTGGAACAGTTGTTGCAGGAATCAGGAACATACATTTCATTATTAGTTACTATTTCATTCTAATTAGGCACAGATAAGATTTTCAGTCAAACTAGGATAATTGCCCTCGATGACAGTGAAGATTTTCTGTAAGGCTATGCTATCATAACATTCCCTTTCCACCCCGTATAATAGCATTTCCTTCCCCTTCATATCAGAGCATTCCTTGTCCCCATATTAAAGCATTCTCTTTCCTCCTGTATCATAGCCTTTTCTACTTCCCCTTTGTAGCACCCCCTTTCTTCCTGGATCATAGAAATCCCTTCCCTCTCACATCATAGTGTTCCCTTCCCCAGTATCATAGCACTCGCTTCCCCTCTTGTAGTCACTGTATTCCCTTCCATCCTGTATCAGAATTTTTCTTCCCCTCTTCTGTATCATAGCAGTCCCTTCCCGCCTGAATCATAGCATGCTCTATTTCCCGTATCAAACCATTCCCTTTCCCTCTTCACAGCAGTCCCTTCTCTCTCGTAGCAAACAATTCCCTTTTCCCCTTCGTAGCACCCCCTTCCTTCCTGTATCATAGCATTCCCTCCCCTCTTGTATCATGACATCCCCTATTGCAGAGGGAAGCATTGCACCATTTCCGCTCAGAACATATACTGTTCCCTTAATCATTTCATTTTTTTCTCTCTTCACTGAAAGTTCAATTTGCCCAGAGAGAGGGATATTTGACTGCTATAAAGATCTGTTAAAAGCAGATTGAAATATTTATACTTTTTAAAAGAGTCTGTGGAATTAATCAAATTCCCACTTTATATTTTAGTACATACTTTTAGGGGACCTAAATGATTTAGAGACCACTTCATTTCCAAAGTAGAAGTCTAGAGATTATATTGAATATTTCAAAATTCTCACGACCATATCCCCTTAACATTACCCAGCCTTGTCAAACATCGCTTTGAAGTTTTCTTGAAAAATTCAAGATTGCAGCATTAAAGCACTTGTACAGTTAATGTAAGATTGCTCATCACTTTCATGATTCATCTTTGCTGATAAAACTAAATGAATCCTTTATGCACTGAAATTCCGTGGCAGTTTTTGATGAATGAGTTAGTCCTTTCTTCTATGATGAATATTCTGAACTCCTGGCGGTATTAAGGAAATCTGCAAACCAGAGAACCTTTCGCTCAATAAAGTATTTACGATAAAGGATAGAAGTGAGCTAGATACATAAACTCATTGTGCTCGTTACTTCGGTTGAACCTACTGGGACTGGCGCATTGAGCGCCATCAGTTCCTTGGCTTGCAGTTCAATTTCTAAAATGTGAAACAATCAAGGTCCCTGCGGTCCAGTTTCACAGAAATTCAGTCGCTCCAAAACCTAATTGTGGCCACAAGGCTAAAGCCAAAATGTAAATGCTCACCTCTAACTGGTTCACTCCTCCTGGGCGGAAAGATTTGCCACTACCAGTTAACTCCCTAATGATCTGATGTCCACATTGTGTAGAAGATGGGGTCCAATTAGTTCCCAATCTATTATAGTTTTACAATTTATCCAAGTGAAGCAACACGGTGTTTATGGAGAGAGAGAAATTTAGGACATTAGCAAGTTTCAAGTAAGATGAATGGTAAAGATTTTTTTTTTTTTAAACTGCAAAATTATGGATACAGTATATAGATCAGACTCCCACAACAGCAGTTAATGCTGTTTTAACTCTTAAAACAAGCTGCATATCCGCGTATAAAAACAGGACTGAAACTTAAGCAGAAGAATACACAGATGATCAATTTGTCTACAAAAGACAGTAGATCCTGTCAACTGCGGTTCATTCAAGTGTGGGAAGGCAGCTGGCCAAAGTTGAATAGTTTGGGCCAACGTTGGTTTAATAACTTGAAGTTTTGCTTCGTTACCCTTGGGAGTCATTGACTTTCATCTTCCTGGAGGTTTTACCTGGAGTTGGCCGCTTCGCTCAGGACAGTGAGTGGGTTGGGTGGCATCACGAACAGGCCAAGCCAGATAGAGTCTGTGGATGAAACAGTCTGTGCTGACAGCCTTTACTCAATCCATATTTTCCGATGAAACTACTTAAGAATGAATACATTTTCAGCTCCAAGCAATGTGACTTAATTTGTGCCGACTGGTGTACAAAATCTAATCTTGTTCTGTCCCATTTTTTTCTTTTTTTATTATTCATTCACGGGATGTGGACGTCGCTGGCAAGGCCCGCATTCATTGCCCATCCCTAATTGCCCTCGAGAAGGTGGTGGTGAGCCGCCGCCTTGAATACAACTGATGGCTTGCTAGGCCATTTAAGAACATAAGAAATAGGAACAGGAGTAGGCCATTTGGCCCTTCGAGCCTGCTCCACCATTCAATAAGATCATGGCTGATCTTCTACCTCATCTCCACTTTCCTGAACTATCCCCATATCCCTTGATTCCCTTAATATTCAAAAATCTATCAATCTGTGTCTTGAATATACTCAACAACTGAGCCTCCACAGCCCTCTGGGGTAGCGAATTCCAAAGATTGACCACCCTCTGAGTGAAGAAATTTCTCCTCATCTCCGTCCTAAATGGCCGACCCCTTATTCAGAGGGCAGTTAAGAGTCAACCGCATTGCTGTGTGTCTGGAGTCACATATAGGCCAGACCGGGTAAGGACAGCAGATTTCCTTCCCTAAAGGACATTAGTGAACCAGATGGGTTTTTACAACAAGCTTCATGGTCACCATTACTGATACTAGCTTTTTTTTAAATTCCAGATTTATTTAATTAACTGAATTTAAATTCCCCAGCTGCCGTGGTGGGATTTGAACTCACGTCTCTGAATCATTAGCCCAGGCCTTTGGATTACTAGTTCAGTTCTGACCCATTTTTTTTCTGTCAGTCATTGTCATATAGATAGAATTTCTACAGACAATTTTACTTGCCAACTAAGATGGCAAATGTTTTAAACTTACTCAAAGGCACACAAAAGAGAACAACTTGCATTTATATAGCGCCTTTAACTTAGTAAACTGCCCCAAGACAACATCTATGTTTGTAAGCCGGTTAGCGATTTATGCAAGATTGCCATTTAAAAAATTTGTTCTCAAGACATGGGCAACTCCGGCAAGGCTGCATTTATTGCCCATCCCTAATTGCCCCGTGAAGGTGGGGTTGGCGTCCTTCTGGAACCGCTGCAGTCCTGGTGGTGATGGTGCTCCCACGATGGTGTTCGGTAGAGAATTCCAGGACATTGACCCAGCGACGATGGAGGACCAGCGATACATTTTGGAATTTTGCCTCATTACCCTTGGCAGTCATTGTCTTTTATCCAGATGCCAATTACCTTTTGGGGAGGGCGGGGGGGGGGGGGGGGGGTCTTTTGCTATCATTAAGATAAAGGAGATTAGTCTTGGAAAATGTTTATTTCAAACTCTGTTTTTAATAGTTTGAAAATATAGTGTAGAATATATGTCATAAAAAGAGTTAGTGGCCTTTTAGACACGGAAAAGAGACAGCGTCCAATTAAAAGAAATAACACGACCGAAGTGTAGAAGGCAGGGAAAATATAAACAGCACTAGCATGAAGATGTCGAAGAAATGAATGCCTTGATTTTTAACCCCTCATGTCCACAAGATCAGGGAGAGTGGGGCTTAAAAATGGGGCAGTATCCTTACCGGCACCTTCATGCTGCACTCTAGCCTGTCGCCATTTTAACTCCCGGGTTTCGAGAGGCGCTCACTGCAGGTAGGCGAGGGCCTCATCAATATGCAAAAGTTGGGGTCCTGTGACCCGGATGCAATTTCAACTTGGGATCGCGTGAGTCGCAAGGAGTGCCAGAGCCGCCAGTGAACCCTGGAAGCAACATAAGAACATAAGAATTAGAGGCAGGAGTAGGCCATACGGCCCCCTCGAGCCTGCTCTGCCATTCAATATGATCATGGCTGATCTTCGACCTCAACTCCACTTTCCTGCCCTATCCCCGTATCCCTTGATTCCTCTGGAGTCCAAAAATCTATCTATCTATCTTAGCCGATAGATCTATACTCTATCTAAACTCAACGACTGAGCATCCACAGCACTTTGGGGCAGAGAATTCCAAAGATTCACAACCCTCTGAGGAAGACATTCCTCCAATAAGAAGCAAGTAGGAGTGAGGCCAGAAAAGGCCCAGCAAAGTTAGTAAAAGTCATTTTTTCTTGGCTTCCTTGGTGTGGGGGAGCGCCTTAGGGCCCCACAGGAAACCTCGAGCCTCTACACCCCAGGCTTCCCTCCTCCCCCACTGCCCTCTCTGACCGTGACCACCCCCCTTCTCCCACCACATACCTTATGTTGGTGACCGTTCCTTTGGCTCCCCGGTAGGAGGGCTTCTACCGCCCGAAATCCAGCTCCCACCTGCCGGTCAGGTAGCGATTCCCTCCGGGTTTGGGCGGGAGACTCACGGCCAACATTTAACACCACGTGAGGCCCGGGAGTTAAAATCTCACGCGGTGCCATGGCTTCGGCCCCCACACATCACACTCACGCCCGTGTTAAAAATCAAGCCTATAGTATCCAACTAAATAAACAGTGTTGTTGCTAAGACATAGAAGAGATTGGGGTCCGCTCACAACAAAGAACGTTACAGCCAAGGTATAATAAAAGACCAGCATCATTTAAAATAGATGGCATTATTCCTAAGGCATAATACAATAATCAAGTCAGTCCAGGTTATAGTTGGATTTCACTAAAATGAAAAAAAGGCAATGCCTGTCAACTTCACGCTTCCTTAATACAGGAAATATACAATTTGTGGAATACTGACGCTGGTCTCCGCTTTTCACTGCATCTTCCTGCCCATTACAGAACCAGCATCAAAGGTGAAGAGTGGAGGCCAGCATTGCCGATTATGTAGTCCTTGTGACTGGACCATTCTACATAGCAATACATTAAGAAGCCTTTGTGTGGCTCACTGAAAGTTGTATTACACCTAAAGGTCAGTTAAACCTGGTCACATTTCCGAACATCCCTCGTTCATTAAGCAGTCAGATTACTTGCTGAATATTTTCAAATATTCAAATGATCTTCTGTGCTAACAATACCATGAAGCCTTAAGTACTGCTACACCTGAAAATAATTCAGGTATTTATACCAAAAGGGAATTTGCTTTGCTTTTAGAAGAACACCACGCTTTTTCTTCTTCTTTCTTTCTTCTGAAAATGTGCCATCAATCGTCTGGTAAATGCTATTTTAATGCTTGAATAATGGGACTAATTTAATGAGGCTGAATTGCTGGCAAGGAGCCTCGACCACTGACATCCCCTATGAGTAATTCAGGTGCACACCACCCATGATTTTCTGAACACTGGGGGCAGCAGTGTCCAAATTTCCAAAATGTGTTGCTGGCGGATGAGGTTTTTCTCTTATCCCTCCCCCACCCCGGCTTTCCCCCTTCCCCGGTAGCGGGATTGAGGCGGCTTCCTGCTTTTTGCCGAAAATCGTCGTCAATGAAATACCAAAAAAAACTGCAGAAACGGGCAGCTTTTAAACTGGCCAATTATGAGAATGCAATTTCAACGAAAAACGTCGCGAGATGCACCTGAAGTAGTGGCGCTGTCGGGCTCCTCAAGCAGCTAATGAGGCAAAGCTACATGTTGAGGACTTTGATAATCCAGCTGTGAAGTGTTCAATTATTGACAAAGTGTCAGCCGAGTGAAGGCAGCTTTACTGATGGGGCTCCGGCAAGCGCTGGGAATCACAGTAATGGATCGATGCAAGCACACTGCTGGTAGGAAAGGACAGCCCCCTTGCACGCAAGAAAGGTGCAAAATGTAGCAATACGTGACTGACAGCATCAACCTTGACCTCAGGACTCAAGAGGTCCAGGAGAAGGTATATGGCTTAACGGAACATGCATGAATGTTCCGTTAAGTAGCACCACAGGTCATAGAAGAGGGAAATTGATGCAATTGTAAAGGATGTATGCAAAAACACAAGAGAAATGTTAGCAAGTATGCAGCAAGTAAGGTACTAGAAGGGATAATAGCAAGGGCAAGCAAATTACATTATACATGGCAAGAAGGAATTTGTATGGGCCAAACCACTTGTTAACTCAGTCTTCACTGCTGCTATAGTTAAAGGCTAAACTATCACACAACAGATGGTGCATCCACAGACCTTAACAAATTCACTCCAGCTGAAGAAGCTATGGTTGAATTTTGGGAAGGGCTGGTTTAGAGGATGTTGTAACTGTGTAAATTGGAGAGTGGGTAGTATTAGCCATACGTTTCTCATATATTCTATGGTTTGCATGGATAAATGTGCTTATATGCTCACAATGCACTACCTACTCTTGTCACAGAGAAAGGCAAACCCAGCAGACTACCTGAAGAGTGCCACACATCTTTGCACCAACCATTACATCCTTGCTTGAAGCTGGTACCAGCACAGATACAAATTCTATGATAAATAAGTAGAGGGTGAGGTTGATGGAGGCCTGCAATTGTGGTGGTTGATGAGGATCTAGGTAGTACAAGGAAAAGCCCGACCCTTATTCATTGTATGGGAACAAAGACTGATAATAGAAGCAGGAGCATATATATTTTTTTAATATTCGTTCATGGGATGTGGGCGTTGCTGGCAAGGCCAGCATTTATTGCCCATCCCTAAATGCCCTTGAGAAGGTGGAGGTGAGTCGCCTTCTTGAACCGCTGCAGTCCGTGTGGTGAAGGTACTCCCACAGTGCTGTTAGGGAGGGAGTTCCAGGATTTTGACCCACCGACGATGAAGGAATGGTGATATACTCCCAAGTCAGGATGGTGTGTGTGTGACTTGGAGGGGAACTTGGAGGTGGTGGTGTTCCCATGCGTCGGCTGCCCTTGTCCTTCTAGGTGGAAGAGGTCGCGGGTTTGGGAGGTGCTGCCGAAGAAGCCTTGGCAAGTTGCTGCAGTGCATCTTGTATAGAGGAGCTATTTGCCTCCTCAGCAAAACAATGGAAGGTGGCATGTGTAGTGTGGGGGAGTCCAGTATGTGCACATCTGCAGTGCTCTCTCCCAGATGGGTGATGCCATGGAATGCTAGTAGTCATGACATCACCAGTGAAAACCCCACTTACAAAGCTTATAGGTACAGTAGAAGCATCTCTCGATGCAGATTCACCAGGATGCTGCCTAGTATGAAGAAGTACAAACATAAAGAAAGAGTTGAAGAGTTGGGTCTTTTCTCATTAAAACATCACAGATTGTGGGTGATAAAATAGAAGTTTCTAAAATCATGAAAGAATAGGACAGGGTAGGTAGATGCAGATTGTTTCCAGTAGTTGAGGGGGTCAAGAATGAAGGGCCATCGACAGAAGATTTAGTGCAAGAGGTTTAGAACGGAGGGCAGGAGAAATGTCTTCACACGCAGTCGTGAGGCTGTGGAATTCACGCCCAGGGTTAGTGGTTCAGGCAGAAACTATGACAACATTCAAGACTATTTCGGACAGGTGGATGAAAGAAAAGGAGGTTGAAGGGATATGGGAACAGGGTGGGTAAATGTGATTAGAACGATTTGCTCAAGTGGCGGGCAAACTCCGCCTCTTGCACACTTGGTGCTCCCAGACCATGCTGCTCTGGCGTAATATACCAGCACTACACCAACGCTCTTAGGCAGTCAATTTACTTGAACTATTCACTGCTCTCATTGCTGTGGTTCAAAACCTTGCCCTTTGTTAAGCCCACCAATGTTAAGTCTGACTGCTCACCGGCAGTAAAATATTAATTTTTCCAATGCGACTCTGCAGCTCACTTTGACAGCACCTCCCTCACGGAGGGAAAAAGCAGCAATGTTGTGCAAACACCATTATCTTCCAGCTCCCCCCCAGGTCGCACACCATCCCTAGATATATATCGTTGTTCCCTCATCGTCACTGGGCCAATATCCTGGAATTCCCGACCTAACACCGTTATGGGTGCACCAACACCACAAGGACTGCTGCAGTTCAAGGAGAAGGCCCACCACCACCTTCTCAGGACATCTAAAGATGGGCCACAAGTGCGGCCTTGCCAGTGTCGCCCACATCCAGAGAACAAATTTTAAAAATTGTACAACACTCCATGAGTTGTTCAGGTTACATTATCATTGTTGTAATGTAGGAAACGCGGTAGCCAAGTTGCGCACAGCAAGGTGCCACAAACGGCAATGAAATAAATGCCCAGATCATCTGTTTTCGATGTTGGTCGAGGGATAAATATTGGCCAAGACACTGGGAGGACTTCCCTGCTCTTCTTCCGAGTAGTGCCATGGAATGTCCGTCATCTACGAGAGGGCCGACGGAGCCTCGGTTTAACGTCGCATCTGAAAGACGGCATCTCCGACAGTGCAGCACTCCCTCAGTACTAGCCCTGGAGTGTCAGCATAGATCATGTGCCCAAGTCTCTGGAGTGGGACTTCAACCCAGACCCTTCTGACTCAGAGGTGAGAGTGCTACCCACTGAGCCAAGGCTGACACTGACACAGGTAAAGTATGTCAACTTTAGGGGGTGCAAGGTGGAGTCACCGGCTGTTCCCAGTTTTGCTGATTAGAAGCATGTTCAGTTATGAGTGAGAAATCCCTATTACTTAAAATAAGTGTTGCAGTGTTAATATTTTGAACTACTTTGTGTTCAGTGGAGCCGGACTCAAGCTGGGTGCTTTCATGTCAATTGCGAAGCAGGCTTAAAAGAAAAGATTTTACGTTTTTAATCTAACCCACACTTTGCGCTGGGCCATATGATCCTTCTTTTCCTTTAAACCTGAGTAACATCAAAAAGAAAGGTAGACTTGGATTTTTTATAACACCTTTCATGACCTCAGGACATCATAATAGCCAATGAAATACCTTTTGAAGTGGAGTCACTGTTGTAATGTAGGGAATGCAGCAGCCAATTTGCGCAAAGCAAGGTCCCACAAACAGCAATGAGATAATGACCAGATCATCTGGCTTTTTTTTTGTGATGTTGGTTGAGGGATGAATATTAACCAGAACACCGGGGAGAACTCCCCTGCTCTTCTTTGAAATAGTGCCATGGGATCTTTTACGTCCACTTGAGAGAGCAGACGGGGCCTCGGTTTAACGCCTCATCCGAAAGACGGCACCTCCGACAGTACAGCACTCCCTCAGCACTGCACTGGGAGTGTCAGCCTAGCTTTATGTGCTCAAGTCCCTGGAGTGGGACTTGAACCCACAACCTTCTGACTCGGAGGCGAGAGTGCTACCCACTGAGCCACAGCTGACACTGTTTGAAGGTGAAGAAGGTTATGAGGACACCTGATAGAGGTCTTCAAAAATATATGGGGATTTGATAAGGTCGCTGAAGCAGGATTATTTCCACTGGTCGGTGAATCGGTAAATAGAGGGCATAAATTTAAGATCACCAAAAGAGCAAAGGAAGATATCAGGAGAATTATTTTTTTCAAACACAGCGGGTTGTTGGTATATGGGAGGCCCTACCAGTAACAGTGGTGGAAGCAGAATCCATAGTAGCTTTTAAAAGGGTAATGGATAAATATCTGAAAAAAAAAGGGGGTACGGTAACGGGACTAAATACTCTTTCAGAGAGCTGGCACAGACACGATAAGGCGAATGGCCTCCTTCTGTGCCATAAGATTCTATTACCAGCACCATCAGGATCCAGTTAAAAACTGGGTTCAACTTTAATATTCTTTCTTGCATATTTTCATTTGTCGTCAATATCTGTGTTATCAATTAGTGCCAATTAGGAGAACCGACTAGGAGGATGTACTGAGCCCAGCAATGCAAGGGAGCTGAAATATCAGCAAAGCCTCGGCCAGGGTGTTTTAGTGACTGTGTAATTCAAACTGTGCGTATTGATTGTACCTCCTTATACTGTTGGGTCAATTCTCAATCATGCCATCAGCATTGCTTGGGGGTGGGGGGGAGGGGGGAGGGGGGCGGGGATGTTCATCCGTCAACAGCAAAAAAGATTAAACTTTAAACATCATAATTTTTAATGGTCAATTTTTCACAGGGCTTAATCATTATGAGAATCCATCTTCAAGGAAGGCAATTTACTCATGGCAAAGGCTTTCATTTTACATCCCTGACTAATGACACATCAATTTAAAAATAATGTTCAGATTGCTTCAGCCGGAATAAATGAGGGTTTATACCAATACAGAACAACAAAAAAAATACAAAATAAGACTCCCTGTAGATTTAAAGAGAAGGTGGATTTGTAGTAGGCTCTTGCACTGTAATCCTACCAGACACTGCTTTTCGATTTATTAGAAGCACAATGCTTGCTCTGCTATCCAGCCAGGACCTAAATCTGGTGGGCAGGCGAGGAAAGAGCAGATGTACGTTCCCCTCTGCTGCCATTTGATCCCATTTCTTGGGGTAGCTCTTGGTAGAGTGGCAGATGAGATTGTTTATGTCGCACTATTGAACCCGGAGGCCACTTGAGCAGCAGAATGCCAGGTATTGTTTGGGTATTGCAATCATCTGATGACCCTTGAATGAGTAGCAAGATCGCATTTAATTTTTTTTTGGAGAGGCATGAAGCAGGGTTACTTATATCGGCAGTGAACTGTACAAAAATTCAACTTGACATTTACAAAATAGAAACTTCCTGGCAAATAACCTGAAAGCAGCTCATTCATGTTGCAGGGGAGTTGTTGCAGATGTTCAAACATTGAAGCCTTGCTCTTACTTTATTGGATTGAGAAAAAACAGCTCAGATCTTAAAGCCTCCAGGTCAGTGCTGTTCAATTTTCCATCCAAAACAGGGGCTTGTAAAATATATTCAAATAAATCACAGGGAGGCCGAGTCGGACAGTGGATTAGAACAATATCCTTTCATCTCTGAACCTGGGTTCAAATCTAGACCAGACTGATGGGAGGAAAGTCGATTCTGTCCCTTGGCAGCAAGGCTCCTGTGCAATGACTTAGTTCAGTCGGAGACCCAATTTCTAGTGGTAGTGGGCCAGCAGCACAACATTCTCCACAGTTCAGCATTAAATTGGCAATATAATCAGAGAGACCACACAATGGCTGAGATGATTTTGGTCTCCTTGCCATAGAGGGAGTGCAACGAAGGTTCACCAGACTGGTTCCTGGGATGGGGGGATTGTCCTATGAGGAGAGATTGAGTAGACTAGGCCTATATTCTCTAGAGTTTAGAAGAATGAAAGGTGAACTCATTGAAACATACAAAATTCTTACAGGGCTTGACAGGGTAGATGCAGGGAGGATGTTTCCCCTGGCTGGGGAGTCTAGAACCAGGGGTCACAGTCTCAGAATAAGGTGTCGGCCATTTAGGACTGAGATGAGGAGAAATGTCTTCACTCAGAGGGTGGTGAATCTTTGGAATTCTCTACCCCAGAGGGCTGTGGAGGCTCAGTCGTTGAGTATATTCAAGACACAGATTGATAGATTTTTGAATATTAAGGGAATCAAGGGATATGGGGATAGGGCAGGAAAGTGGAGTTGAGGTAGAAGATCAGCCATGATCTTATTGAATGGCAGAGCAGGCTCGAAGGGCCAAATGGCCGACTCCTGCTCCTATTTCTTATGTTCTTATGGCACATAGAAACATTCACACTGGTACAATACAGGGGTGCTTTCCTGTGATTGAAGCCAGGGCAAAGTAGAAGGGATATCACTGTGCACCTTCCTGTGTTACACCTGGCTTATGAATGCTTGATGGGTGACAAAAGGCAAGAAGGTCGTTTATTTCCATTGCTCACCTCGATGAACATTAAAAAAAAAGAAAAATCACAAAAATATAAATTAGGAGCACAGACTACTATTTTCAACAGTGCCTTGATGTCGCACAGACTCACTGCACTTTCTCATTGTAATCTATCACTGCCCGCCCCCCTCCCCCAAATTTTTTTTTGAAAAATCCAGTAAGGAAGATTTAGAAAACCTCCTTGCTGTTTGTCTTTATTGTATGGACATTAACAATGGAATTAGTTGTATGGGGGAGTTAATTTTCCAATGGTCAGTGGAAGTTATTTACAGTCACAGTGCAGGAGATGGAGATGGAGATTGAGTAATGTAAAGGAAACCTCAATAGGAAATAGAAGGAACCCATTTTAATGAGCCGTGAAGGGTGTAAGCATCCTAAACATTTTCTTAAAATATCTACTGGTACGGCCACCAGAACAGATGGTCACAATATCCCAGGCAGTTTGGTAACTCTTGCAGCAGAACAGGTTCCCAACAGAAGACCCACGGAATCAGCCTTGACTGGATGTTCACACTGCCTGGTCCGCGGGACTGAGCTTCGCCAGTTGTTACCAAGGTGGGGCACTGCTTTGCAGGGCAGTGTTTCATCAGGGTGGGGAGCTAAAATGGGGATAAGTAGGCCTAGTCCCCAAAAGCATGCCTTCTTTCAGCCAAACACGGAACATCAATAGCAACCAGCAATAAGTCTATGAGGCCCTTCAGTTCACACGCCAGACTGCCAGATTAAAAGGAGGTTAAATGGTGATGGGTAGGGAACAATTGTTGCAGGACACAGCAATGGGAAATGGAAGTAAAATTCCTATAGCAAAATGCAAAAAAAAACTAAATACAATCAATGAATAAGTAGATTCCGAGAGCAGACACTCATATACATACATATTATTCCCATAGTTTTGTTTCAGTGAGTGACATATATACAGAAGAGTATTTATTGTAGGCTTTGTCCTAATGCAGACACAGTTAAGCACTCTGAATCAAAATGGAACATTCTCCTGAAAGAAGTTAACAGCTTCAAGAGCTTGAGCGCACTGAGAAAATAGCCGAGGAATTGTGGAATTCATCCATACTAACCAGGCCAGCTATGACTGACTATCTAAAAGCTATAAAAATATATCCATTGTTCTACCTTTCAAAAGTATGTGGCCCTGGATGCCACAGCATGTTTTTGTGAGATGGTTTAGTGAAGATTGGAAAATGGCCACTAGCCTAATCAGTTTTCATCAAACGAAGGCGAGTTTGAGTACCTCCATTAGTCTACAATGGGTGGACAGTGAGTATAGATGAGACTTAATGTAGAGAAATACTGCGCAGGTGTGAACCTGGGACAGCATGCATTGTGCTTTGGACTATAAAACAAAGGAAACTTCAACAAAAGTGAATGAATTTCTCAGTGTGTGAAGATCACCAGACTACAACTTGGACCAGTAAGATTCACTTGTGTTTACAGATGTTGCTTTGAAAAATATGGCCGACAGAACTGATCCCCAAAGAATGATATCTATGTGATTAATTCTGATCACATGTAGCAACAGATAATAGTAATGGGTGCTCACATATCTCTGCACTCAGATGATGCTGGCAGGCACTTGCAATGCTTGAGATGCTTTGCTAGTGGGAGAGCTGTTGTATCTTCCTCTCACCTCCCCAATATGCTCCAAATTCCTCCTCCTTCCCTCCTGCTTTCCTTTGGTAAAACTATACTGCTCCTATCAGTTTTCACTTTCACGGTGACAGGCATAGGAACAGGAGTAGGCTATTCAGCCCCTTGAGCCTGTTCCGCCATTCAATTAGATCATGGCTGATCTGTATTTTAACTCCATCTACCCGCCTTGGTTCCGTAACCTTTGATACCCTTGCCTAACAAAAATCTATCAATCTCAGTTCTGACATTTACAATTGACCCCCAACCTCATCAGCTCTTTGGGGGAGACACTCAGAGAATGCAATTAGGCGGAAGGGCAGTCACAGCCTCTCTTCCATCCTGAAGTGACTCTTTTACCTATAGTGATGATAGATTAGTTTCAGAGCATGAAGGAGAGCTGGAATAGCCTCGACTCCTGAAAGTGTTCCGCGACAGAAGGAAAGCGTAATATTTTATTGAGATACATCAGGTAGCCAGGAAGGGAGGTTTTGACGCATACGGAGCAAGTGGCATGAAGAGGATAAGAGGTGACAATTTGTTAGCTTGCGTCATTATGGGCGTCCCTTCAAACTCCATCAGGTTAGCTGCTGGGTGGTGATTATCCTGCAGCAGACAGTAGAAATAATTCCGCAATCCCACGCTCCCAGTGGGGTGCTGTGCTGGGGAATCCGAGCTAAAACATTGTAGCCCCACCTCCAACCCATACTCCACGCAGCTTCCCAGTGTGAGTTTAATCGCTTCACCATTGGCGGCCGTGCCTTCAGCTGCCAAGGACCCAAGCTCTGGAATTCCCTCCCTAAACCTCTCCTTCCTCCTTCAAGACGCTCCTTATAAACCTACCGCTCTTCTGCCCTAATATCTCCTTGTGTGGTTCGGTGTCAAATTTTGTTTGATAATTGCTCCTGTGAAGCGCCTTGGGACGTTTTACTACGGTAAAGGCGCTAGATAAATGCAACTTGTTGTTGATGCCCATGTATATCCGTTTTAATATTAACACTTACACTGCGTGGGTTTTTTCTTTCCCCTCATTTCCCTGTTACCCTGACTGTCGGTGTTATGGGCCCACAGGCTATTTTTCGCACAAGGAAAGTGTGATCCATTCCGCTGTATGGGGGACAACAGGACTGGGAGGGGGTTGGGGGGAAGGGGGTAACTTCACAAATCGTCATCACCCAGCATCCACACACACACACACACACCGAATTTTGCAGCAGGATTTACCGGAGGAGAACCAGGAGCAGGAGCCCAGGCCGAGTCTTACCCCCTCCAGTCTGGAGGACGTTAAAGCACAATGTAGTTCTAGTGCTGCTGGTAAGATTCAGGTCAGCTAACTCGGCACAGACCAGACACCAACACATTTTAACAGTTTTGAATTAGACAGTAAAATATGCAGTTACAGATATGGTCAGTAATACGATTTCAAATCACATTGCTGCAAGGTTCAATTTACAAACCTGGAAGTCTCTTATGAGGCACTTTACTTGACAACAGTGCCCTATATAACACTTCAATTTGTAGAAGTACAATTGGATTTCACAAGACTTGGGGAAACACTTCTGGGCACTGATGGAAACAGATTCTTATTCTTCACTAACAGACAAAGATGGATTTAAACCCTGCCCGACAGGAATGGAAACCGGGGGGTGGGGTGGGGTGGGGTGGGGTTAAAATAGTGCGACATTCCCAACGCGCTCCCACAGGCCGCCATTTTAGCCACGCACTTTCAGAGGTGGCTGAGGCGCCCGATACAGGCAGGCGGGGGTCTCATGAACGGGTTAACGTCGAGGTGCTATGACGTAATTAGGACCCCGACATCATTCTTAACTAAAAAAATTGCGGCATTCCCGCCCAGTGCTGGACTTGACAGTAGAAGTTGGCAAGTGAATCCGGGGCCACAATAAGCCCAGAAAAGTAAGACATTTTGGAGGGTTTTTTTCTGTTTCCTTGTAGGCCAAGGAGGAGCAGGAGTGCTTTTCCGGGCCCCACAAGGGAAAGCTTGGGCCTCCCCTTCCCCGGGATTCCCTCCCTCTTCTCCGACTGCGATGCATTCCAGACTCCCCTCCCACTTACTTACATAGAATTTACAGCACAGAAACAGGCCATGCGGCCCAACTGGTCGATGCTGGTGTTTATGCTCCACATTAGCCTCCTCCCAGCCCTCCTCATCTAGCCCTATCAGTATATCCTTCTAATCCTGTGTTCATCTAGCTTCCCCTTACTATTCTACTCGCCTCAACTACTCCTTGTGGTAGCGAGTTCCGCATTCTCACCACTCTCTGGGCAAAGAAGTTTCTCCTGAACTCCTTATTGGATTGATTAGTGACTACATTATATTCATGACCCCTAGATTTGGTCTCCCCCACAAGTGGAAACATCTTCTCTTCGTCTACCCCATCGAACCCCTTCATAATTTTAAAGACCTCTATCAGGTCACCCCTCGGCCTTCTCTTTTCCAGCGAAAAGCCTGTTCAGCCTTTCCTGATCGTTGTACCCTCTCAATTCTGGTATTATCTTGGACACCTGGGGACCCGTTCCTCGGGGACCCCGGCAGTGGCCTCCTGCTGCCCAAGAACCTGCTTCTGCCAACCAGCGTTGAGTTAAAATCTCCCAGGCCTCACACGCGGTGGAGGCCCAAACGGTTCCTCATCCGCCTTGGCACCACCCCCACCCCCCTCGCTGGGAGTTAAAATCCGGGCGAGTGTTGCATTATTGTCAACACCCTTTATATGCAACAGAAATTCAACGAGTTTTATCAACAGTAGCCCACCCTTATTCAGAACCTTTGTTTCAATATTTTCAATGAATACTGTTCTATATCAATTTACACTGTCAGTGTAATTCAAATCAACTGACAGAAATATTTACAGCCCTGCTCCTCTTTATCGGTAACTACTAAGATAGGGACACTCCAAAAAGCAGTAGCTGGTAGAATTCAAGCTCTCTTCCTCCCCCCATAAAACACTTAGCAATCAATCAGTCACAGTGCCTGGTATTCATATCATCTTCACACAAAAGAGCTAAACACTACCTTTGTGATAGCTTGTGAGAGGTGTCTTTGAAAGGCATGGAAAGAAAGAAAAGGGACATTAAAAGTCTTCGTCTTGACAGTTTTTAGCACAATACTGTCTTGTGGAATATCTCAAAGTTTTCCTAAAACACCAGCATCTGTCTTAAATTGCTTATCATGTCATTACCCATACTTAGAGTGAATTAATGTCAAAACTGTTTCTGTAACAGATCATATTGCTGTTCAATGCAGGGGTCTAGGCAGAGTAGATGGAGAGAAACTCTTCCCATTGGCGGAAGGGTCGAGAACCAGAGGACACAGATTTAAGGTGACTGGCAGAAGAACCAAAGGCGACATGAGGGAAGACATTTTTACGCAGCGAGTGGTTAGGATCTGGAATGCACTGCCTGAAAGGGTGGTGGAGGCAGATTCAATCGTGGCTTTCAAAAGGGAGTTGGATAAGTACCTGAAGGAAAAAAATTTGCAGGGCTACGGGGAAAGGGCGGGGGAGTGCAGAGAGCAGACACGGGCTCGACGGGCCAAATGGCCTCCTTCTGTGCTGTAACGATTCTATGATTCTGTTTCACCAACCCTACAGAACTGGGGTTCCTCAAACTGGAAATTACAACCTCTGCAACAGTACAGCTTCCAGTCGCTCTTCTCCATTTCTCCGAGTTGTAAAAGCAATGGAATTTCTCCTGATGGAATACAAGTGGGAAGTTTATCTATGTATTTATAAATTGTCTACTTAATGCAGCTGGAGTTTGGGCCTTGGTAACGGTTGTTAGCATGGAATTTATCACCAAGGCCAGTTGGGAAGAGCGAGCGAGAGAGACAAAGCTGTCAAACCTCATCAGAATGGAACTTAAATTAATTCGCCTCCTGTGACTTCAGGACTCCAAAACCCGAGCTCGAAGCTCTTATTCTCTAACTAGCAATTTTATCAGGGTTTCTAGTTTCAGGTAATTAAACATTTTTATAACTAACCATTAGGTGGCTTAAACACTGGATAGCATTTAATGTATCTGGGATGTTTTACTACGTTAAAGGCGCTATATAAATACGAGTTGTTGTTATAACAGATTATAAGAAATATACTGTGACAAAAAAACCTTTTACTTATGATGTTCAAAATATATCCAATTTGACATTCTTATTGGCCTCTGTAAATCTATTTCTCTTCATTGTAAACCTAAACCAAATGATTTCCTTTGAATAGGTGAATCATATCAGACTGCGTTATTCAAATTCAAATGTGAGGAAGTGCTATTATGTCATTCAGATTTCAGGCACTAGTTTCTTCCTGCAAAGGTCTTAGTTACAAGGCCATTACAATCCTGCCCCAAGAAAAGGTGCATGTTGCCAATCTGTTCAGATCATCACAGGCACTTGAAATACTTCCTGAAACAAGAACAGGGCGGCGTGAAAGCAAAATGCCTTGACGGATAAAAAGGAACCAATGATCTTGGTAAGTGGCAGTAACAGTGCAGATAATGTCAGCCGTGGCGCAGTGGTAACATTCTCACGTCGGAGTCAGGAGGTTGTGGGTTCAAGCCCCACTCCAGAGACTTGAACACATAATCTAGGCCGACACTCCCAGTGCAGTGCTGAGGGAGTGCTGCACTGTCGGAGGCGCCGTCTTTCAGATGAGACGTTAAACCGAGGCCGCGTCAGCTCTCTCAGGTGGACGTAAAAGACCCCACAGCCACTATTTTGAAGAAGAGCAGGGGAGTTCTCCCCGGTGTCCTGGGCCAATATTTACCCCTCAACCAACATCACTAAAAACAGATTATCTGGTCATTATCACATTGCTGTTTGTGGGAGCTTGCTGTGCGCATATTGGCTGCTGTGTTTCCTACATTACAACTGTGACAACACTTCAAAGTATTTCATTGGCTGTAAAACGCTTTGGGATGTCCTGAGGTCGTGAAAGGCGCTGTATAAACGCAAATCTTTCTTCTTAGAAGCCCACTGTCACTGCTGCTAATTCATATGGTGGACCATTGTTGCCACGACAGGGATCTTGGGTCAATTGTAAGATCACTCGGATGCTTAACTGTCAACTACTTCACATTTTTAAAATGATATACAGTAGAGAACAGCCTGTGCAGCCTTGTACTGCATAAACAATTGCCTGGAGCAAACAGACTTGTATACTTTGGTAAGCTTTTCCTGTTAGTGACAGAACCAACAGTCTTGTAGCAGCTATTAGAATTTAAATGCAGTGATGTCCCCTCACAGCAGTTGTTGACGCACTCAGCTTAAACTACAGCAATTGGGTCTTCACTGACAGCTGTCACAGATGGGCCTCGTCTGGAAACAGCGCGCCTGACATAAAGGCACTGCCATGACAAGGCGAGATGATGGCCAGCGCCTAAGTCCTTCAGAGTGAATGCAAAACATGCACAAAGGCACAATGATCCCAAGTGATAGATTAAAGAAAGCAGTGGCATCAGCGAGTCCGGCCAACTTTTACATCTGGGACTCATGCAGAAGTGGCAGCCACGCTGAACACTTCCAGAATCGGGTTACTGAAAACACTTCTGCCAATAAAGATTTCCAGCGTACAAGAGGTGAACAAAAGACGGGAATCTGACTCGAACCCCTGCACCGTCCGTCTACTTGCCATTTTATGTTGCTGATTCCCAATAATTTCCTCCTACTTCCCCCCCCCCCAAGTGGAACTGATTCCACCCCCCCCCCCCCCCGCCCCGCCACAAACCCTTCAAATTTCTTTTTGCAAAGAGGAACTACCTTCTGTGCAAACTGGGGACAATGCAGTTATGTGAAAATAATGCGAAGTAGCAATTTTCCTGCGTGTATAATTTTACTCGGGGCATGCAAGAATTGGCAGGGTCATACAGAAAGACTTGTTCAATGTAATAATTATCCCTGCACCGACACGCATTTGCCTTTATACAGGGGATGTATTTTTAGTAACTGTGGAGAGCCAGATCCTTCAAGAAAACTGAGAGAATACCAACAAGACGCAAAAATGCTGCAGATACTGGAAAGCTGAATCAGAAACGGAATACACTGGAAACACTCAGCTGGTCAGGCAGCATCTGTGGAGGGAACCGAAGAACTCGTTTTTTCAGATATGGACCTTCTGTCAGAACTGGAAGATCTGCCAGGAGAACTCCCTTGCTCTTCTTCGAATAGTGCGTGGATCTTTTTTTTTACTATTACTGCACTATTCAAAAAGAAGATTGGGGAGTTCTCCTGGGCAGGGGAGTTCTCCCGGAAGATCTTCCAGGTTTGATGAACGGTCCACACCGGAAACGTTAGCTCCTCTGTGTTCGAACATCCAGTCTGCTCCAAAAGAGTTTGCTGAAAATTTTATGAACACTAAAATAAGCTTCCCGAGTACATCTTGCAGTTACCTCCAGATTCCCCCAAGGATCTATCCTTTGCCCCTCCCTCTTTCTTTTCTATATGGGGTGCCTCAGTGATACCATCTACAGGCATGAGATCATGCATACTGCTAACGCTCACATCTACCTTTCCCTTGACCCCCAACAACCACATCTGTGCTGTCAGAATGCCTGTTCAACATCTGATTATGAAGTGTCAAAATTTCTTCCAAAGGAACATTGGGAAGACTGAAATCATTGTTTTTTTGGCCCCCTACCATGAACTCCACTCCCCTGCTACTGACTCTATTCCCCTCCAGACATCTCCCTCGAGCTGAACCAGACCAAGTGAAACCGTGGCATCCTGTTTGATCCAGGATGGAGCTTCAAATCCCACATCCTGTCCCTCAACAAGACCGCTTACCTTCACCTCCAAACATTGCCCGTTTCTGCCCCTACCTCAGCCCTACAGCCACTGAAACCATTACCCAACACTTTTGTCACCTCTAGACTTCATTTCTCTCAGCCGTGGCTCAGTGGGTAGCACTCTCGCCTCCGAGTCAGAAGGCTGTGGGTTCAAGCCCCACTCCAGAGCCGTGAGCACATATTGCTCACGTATGACATATTACAGAGGCTAACATTGCAGTGCAGTACTGAGGGAGCTCCGCCTTTCAGATGAGATGTTAAACCCAGGCCCCGTCTGACCTCTCAGGTGGATGTAAAAGATCCCACGCACTATTCAAAGAAGAGCAGGGGAGTTATCCTGGCCAACATTTATCCCTCAATGAACTAAAACAGATGATCTGGTCATTTATTTCATTGCTGCTTATGGGAGATTGCTCTGTGCAATTTAGCTGCCGCATTTCCTACAATAGTGACTATATTTCAAAAGTACTTCATTGGCTATAAAGCGCTTTGGGACAGCTTGAGGTCATGAAAGGCGCTATATCAATGCAAGTTCTTTCTTTAATGTCCTCCTTCTTGACTTCCCAGTCTCCACCCTCTATAAACTCTGTCTCATCCAAAACTCAGCCAACCATGTCCTGTCCTGCACTAATGTCTACTTGCACATCACTGTCGATCCCCTGCCCTGCAGTGGCTCCCTGTTCTTCAGTGCACTGAATTTGAAATCCTTCTTGTTGCCTTCAAATCCCTCCATGGCCTGCTATTTCCTCCAACCTCGTCTCTTCTTCTGCACCCTTTGGTCCGACTCTGGCCTTTTGTGCATTCTGCCTTGCCCTTCCACCCTAGAATTCCATCCCTAAACCTCTACACCTTTGGAGACCTTCTCAAAACCCATCCGACTACGCTTTTGGTCTGCTCTCCTAACTGGGAGCAGGAGCGGGTGCAAGTTCCATCGACCCTCTGGAAGCCTGATGTTCGAAAGCAGCCAAGGCCAGCTGGTTGGTGTCCTGACCGGATATCCCACTCCTCTGTCCTGATCGTACTGGACAAGATGTGGACAGGAGAGTGTCAGTGGGGTTTCAGGCTCAAGTCATGGCCTGGAAAACCTTAGTAGACAGAGGCCTGCGCAAATTGAAATTGTCCCTCCGATACCATTGCCTCAGCATTTTAGCCAGTCTGCCACTTTGCCTTCATGCAGCTTTCGAGCGATGCATTTTACTCCCCCACCCCGGCACCCAAAATGTACCGGTACTGGTGTGGGAACCTGCATGGTTTAAACGCTCCTGTGAAGCGCCTTGGAACGTTTCACTACGTTAAAAGGCGCTATATAAATACAGGTTGCTGCTGTTGATTTAGTTAAAACGGCTTGACCCCAGAAACTGTGGCAGGGTCAAGCTCCCTCCTCACTGGCGGACCCCGATTCCCACTCTGCCACAGTGAAGGCGGTGGAGAGAGATGTCCGGGCACAAGGCAATTGCAAAAAGCAAAATTTGGACTCACTAAAAATGGAAATATGCCAGATTTACTAATACAGAAATGTAATATCAGGATTACATATCCAGTATAAGTATAAAACAGTTTTGCGAAAAACATGGCCATTATGAGACTCAAAAGCTTAACTCTCAGAGCATATAAATCCGATTCTAAATCTGGGTAATGATGACATACACATGTGCAACATTTTTATAGTTCCTGTTTCTTAAATGAAAAGTTTCTGAAAGCTTTAAACCATTTCACTGGGAAGATATCAAAAACGGAGCCTTGGGGTTTAATGAATATAAAGCTTGCCAATATCGACATGAGTCCTTTCATTATCCATTCCTGCTGTCCACAGGCCTGACATTAAACTTAGCAACCTTTTCAAGACCCACATACAGCGGTTGCCAAGGATCCTTAAGACATACAAAACCATTAGAATTAACACTCCAAGGACTGCTGCAGTACAAGGACTGCTGCATTGTTACATAGCCCTGTTACCCCCTATTTTCGTAAAAAGGTGTTTGGCCCTGAAATTCTAGTCTGCCTTTTCAGTTGTTGGTGGACCGGGAGCATATTTCTAGTGTTTTTGGTTTCAGATTTGCGCCCTTTGCAAGTTTAACTTTGTACCCCCCCCTCTCTCTCTATGTATAGCTGGGGCCAGTTATATAGAAAGAAAGAAGAAAGACTTGTATTTATATAGCGCCTTTCACGACCACCGGACGTCTCAAAGCGCTTTACAGCCAATGAACTACTTTTGAAGTGTAGTCACTGTTGTAATGTGGGAAACGCGGCAGCCAATTTGCGCACAGCAAGCTCCCACAAACAGCAATGTGATAATGACCAGATCATCTGTTTTTGTGATGTTGGTTGAGGGATAAATATTGGCCAGGACACCAGGGATAGCTCCCCTGCTCTTCTTCGAAATAGTGCCATGGGATCTTTTACATCCACCTGAGAGAGCAGACGGGGCCTCGGTTTAATATCTTATCCGAAAGACGTCACCTCCGACAGTGCAGCACTCCCTCAGCACTGCACTGGAGTGTCAGCTGGGCTTTATGTGCTCAAGTCCCTGGAGTGGGGCTTGAACCCACAACCTTCTGACTCAGAGGCGACTGCGCTGCCCACTGAGCCACAGCTGACACTGTATGGCAAGCATCAGTTTGTAGTAGGACTAGGGTTCAGTGTTCCCGCTAAGCTGCGCGGTCATCTGCAAGGTCCCGCGCAGGCCGCTCACTGGCTTTTCTATTGCAGATTCCGCGCATGCACAAAAGTCTGAATGGGCTGCACGCTGTGAAGGGATAATTACAAGTCCTAGCCCTTTCGGACTACCCTAGATCAGGCGTATTCCCCAGACGTTCACCTTCAACTAAAGTTAGCGGTAGCCGAATCCTAGAGACGCTTAATTGGGTCTAAAGGTCAGACTACCTCCCCCTAAAGGAAAGAAACGGCCTGAAGATGTTACCGTCCTCCGGATAGCACTTTTAATAAGTTTAACTAGACTGTAACCTTCCGGATATTATGAGGGTCCAGAAAACCCCCCAGAATTCTGCAACTCCTCTCAGAAGAGTGTACAGAAATTGAGTTCGCGAGTTGATACAGAAATACTACTTGAGACAATTTTAAAAATACAGATTTATTTAAGAGCCGACATTCAGTTAACAGCTGATAAGTCAATCGCGACTTTAACCGTTCAAAATACAAATAGCTTACATTTCTTATCAGAGATCCTTATTCTCAAATCTTAACTTTGTTACATTTCCACACTTCTACTTATTTCTTAATCCAGAATATCCACCAAAATCAAATAACTTGATTACCCGAGACTCAGAGTTGAAAACTTAGAGCGTGCCTGTGAAGTTGAGAAACGCTTGCTCTTCCAGCGACTTCTGACTCTATCTGAAAAGCTCTATTTTTATACCTTTTTTTACTGGTATTTTCTTTGAGGTTTCCTGTTGATGTAAGCTAATTATCTCTAGTGATTCTTTATTGAATTCTTTTCTATTCTTACTGTCATTTCAGCTGCCAACTTTTAGAATTCTGTCTTTTACCTTTAGGTGTTTCAAAAACTTATCATTTTTATGGTTATTGTCGATTTATCTATTTGATGCTATTCTTAGGAAGTCTTTCTATTGAATTCTTAATATCACTTAACTGCTTGTAAGCCAGACGTCGTGACTCCGTGGTGTTCCAAGTTCAATACAAACACAATGTAATTGCTTGGTGTCATCTATTGATATTATATTTTCAAAGCCTTCCTATTTGTACCTTTTACAACTTGTAAATCAAAAACACTTCAACCAGGGTGTTTTTTGCATTTCTTAGCTCTTTCAATTGGTTGCATATTTAATCGTGTTTCCTGTTTCTAAGTTTAACATAAAACTATTTTACGGCAGGTATTTCTTTTACTTGATGTTATTTTTTCCCAAAGGCACTTGTTTTTTTTAATGTTCTGTGCACCTGTTCGACGTGTTAGATTTTGACACTTTACTTGGGCATTGCTATTGTTTTGTTCCAAACTCTAGACATTCTGGAAGCACCAATGGTTTGCTTCAATAGGGGCTTTGTCTCTGTATTGACAAACCAATTCCCATTTCAAAGCTTGTTTTCACAGCTTTGTGTTAACAAACCATCTTACCTCAGAAGCCTGTATTGTGTTTGCAGCCTGTGTCGCCGAGGTTTTCCAGACTTTTAAACCCAGTATGTCATGTATTAATGTTATCAAAATCTGTTCATAGGATGATGTATTTCTTGGAATATGGCTTATTCCACTACAGCTGGGGGAAGGCAGGCCGGCCGCGCAGGAGGCAGTGCCGGTTACGGGGGACGTTGCTAGGATAGCCAACTCTGGTTGGACATATTCCTGGAGCTTTCATCACATGACCTCCTGCCTCCAATCGCCCCGCCCAGTCAAACAACCTTCCGCCCCCCCCCCCAATCGCCAAGATTTATATAACTAATAAACAAGTGTGTTGAAAAGAAAATGAAAAACTTTTTTTCCCCCCAGTGACCCTATGTTTTTTTCCCGGAGTTGCTCGCAGCAGTGTCCAGGAGATTAATCTTTAATTCCTGTAGACTCCAGGACAACCTGGAAGGTTGGCAACCCTAAATATGACTGGTCCAAGGTATACATCGAGCTTATATAACACTGCAAGCAGCAGGAACCCCGGGCTCGTCTGTGGAAAGCCACTGCTTATCTCATGTGCAGAACACAAGAGTTGGTGGGATGGTGCTGTGTATCAGATGACTCAGTGACTATGCACAGATGTCCTAATGTGGAGCTGTACCCCAATTCACTTAACCTATAGTTAGTGTCTGAAACCATCCTGTTTATAAAGCAGCATCTTCCCTTTTGTCACTTAATCACTCCTGCCCTCCACCCTATCACAGACCTTTTCCCTTTCGTTCTTTCCCTGCCGTCCCCCCCCCACCCCTCCCTCCCCTTTTTTTCCTGGCTCTTTATTCACTTAAATGCTGTGCATCACTTAACATCTTCTGGTTTTCACCAAACCGAAACGTTAACTCCGTTTCTCTCTCCACAGATGCTGCCTGGCCCGTTGAGTATTTCCAGCACTTTCTGTTTTTATTTCAGATTTACAGCCTCCGCAGTATTTTCCTTCAGTTACAAAGCGGTTTGCGCCCAAAGTACTTTTAGGCTGTAGAAGTGTAGCAGATGGCAAACAAGCTTCTCTCTCAGCGTTGCCTGCACTTAGGAACATAAATGGACCAAGTCGCCTTGTTGTAGCGGCGGTACAGATGCCTTTTTTTTTGTTAAATTGAAGGTCTTGCACCTGCCACTCGATTTGCTAGCTGCACTCTTGCCCAAAGATTAGTGGCGAATAGCTGGGAGTGGAGAGTTAAATGGGGATAGTGGCAGAAGGGGCTGGTATAATTCCACTTATAGAAATCATACAGCACAGAAAGAGAGGCCATTCAGCCCAACGTGCCTGTGCAGGCTCTTTGAAAGAGCTATCCAATTAGTCGCACTCTCCTGCTCTTTCCCTGCGGCCCCATCATTTTTTTTTTCCCTTTCCAAGTATATCTCCAATTCCCTTTTGAATGTTACTATTGAATCTGCTTCCACCGCCCTTTCAGGCAGCGCATTCCAGATCATACCCTGCGTAAAAAAAATAATTCTCATCTCCCACCCCCATTTCCTTTGCTCGAATCCAGCACAGAAAAGGTGCCGAACGACGGCCAACCTGGCTTGAGAGTCACACTACCAATTTTATCAATGCAAAAGCAAAACCACTTTGCGTAGAACATAAAACCTGTCGTATGACAGGCCTACCCCTTTAGTGCGGAGGTTTCTAAAAAGCCAAGACTTCTCTCATTCATTTCTAGGGAAACCTATTTAGTTAAGTGTACAATAAGGGTCATTTTTGTTGAAGTGCAGATTTCCACTCCATACACACAATACACACGTAAACGGCAGATTAATGGCCTCATTTGTTCCTTTACAAATGCTAATCTGTTAATTGTTTATCCAAATGGGTCAGTTTAACATCTCATTATTCACTACCCGTTGGCATTGCGCCAATGTAAATGTCCGACTCCTCAAAACTGTTTTAAATCCTTCCGGTAATTGTAAATATAAAATATTTTCTTTTTTTTCCCCCCTGAATGAATTTCTGACTGCACAACAGTGCGCTCTCCTTACAGTGCACGCCTAGTACCAAAGATAAGACCAAACTGTAGAAAAGCAGTTAGTTACTTGACAGGAATGTACCCTCCACCACCACAGCCTTGGATTTGCTGTTATCTTCCTAGTGTTCTGTAAACAGTGTCAAAGCTCGGTCTATATTTATGCTTCTCATGTTATGTGAAAAAAAAATCAACATTATGCTTTACAGATTTTTTTTTTTTTTAAACAAAGAAATACAATGAATAATTGCTTTACGGAATTTATAGAAGTTAGACTCAGTGACTCGGAGTCAATGACAAATCAGTCGTTAAGGGAGTGACAGGAATTTTAATCAGAACAAATGGGTACTAACTGGCAGTTGCTATTTTCAGACAAAAATTATAGTTACAGAAAAGGCACTCCAGTGAAAGGATGACTAAACTCAAACAAAGCAACAAAATTAAGGGTGAAGTACATTTGCTTAATTTTAGTGAGGTGGTGAAGTAAGAAAAAAAAGGATCTTATAGAGTTTTAAAAGAGCTATCCTGCTTAGGGTATGCCAACTTCAAAAAAAAACTCAGGCAACTTCATTCCCCCTCCCCCATTAAAATGTATGCTTTGTTTAGGGGGAAAGTGATTAGAGAAAGATCACCACTTTTCCCCCCTGCCAGACATGTCATGCAGAAACTGCATCGACACATACTCACCCACTTCTCGAGCTCAGCCTCCCTTCGCCAGCGCGCACAGGTTAAGCACCGTAGGGTTGCGATCAGCTCCATCACTGGCCCACACCCTGGACAATCGTGGAAGTTACTGCATTGCTTTAACGTACCGTTTAATGTGCCATTGAGCCAATAGCACCAGTGAATGCTAGGCTGAATCCCTGCTTTACATCGAGTTAGTCACTTTACGACAAGGCAATACTAGAAGTGCCAAAACTGGCCTCAAGGTAGAGAGGGGAAAAAATCAGCCAGGGTAACTGCTCTTAATTACTGTTTAATGAATGAATATATATATAATATTACACACACATATAGAGATAGAGAGAGATATATAGATATATAGAGGAACTGCAGTTACGTCCAGGACAGACTGGGCAGGGGTGGCAGGTTTCCTTTCCTAAAGGAAATTAGTGAAGCAGTTGTTTTTTTGTAATGACAATCAAGTAGGTTTGTGGTTATTTTTTTCTGCTAAATTGCCATGGCAGGATTATACCTCATGGCTGCCAGTCCAAGGCCAGAACCATTGGAAGTACATGTATGGATATGAGATAGACACAGATTTGGGCTCAGATGTGATAGACTCAGTCAAGCAGCTCACTGATACATGATCCAGTCAGGCTGCATTCTGAGGTTAAATCATGTTGTTGGGACAAAGTAGACAAAGCTTTACCCAATAGCTAAGTGAGCGAGATCTAACTTGGTATCCCTTCATGCAGACACTCGGGGGGTCAGCAGGTGCGATCGGTGGTGGGTCAGGTGGGGAAAAACATTTTTTGACAGCGGGTAGGGAACCCACTGTCAACCCGCCTCCACGCCAGTCTCCCACCGTCAGCGCTGAACAGACCCGACACCAAGCGGCGGGGGAGGCAATTTAGATCATTAAGAGATTGTTAAGAGGCACTTAAATACTATTTTAAGCTTACCTTTCAATTTTACGAGCTCCCCCACGGGTTACCCGCTGCTCGGGGATCACATCAGCTCAGCAGATCGTGAGTGGATTCAACATTGAATTATCTGATTACTTGATAGCTGCAAATGTGCGATAAAAGCTCCCATCTCACAGCTGGTCACTTTCCAAGCTCAGAAACTGTTGCATTTAGAAAACAGATTGAGCTTTATGCAGCTAGCAAGTGTTTGGAGCCAAATCTCTATCCAGTGTCACCTCATTGAAACAACCTATCTGACCATTGACAGATTTGCTTCTGTCATCTCAACTTCACCTGCTATCTATTACATCATGATGTGGAGATGCCAGGTGTTTTTTTTTTAAAAAGACTAACACAAGAACCTACACAGATTGACAGGATATGCAGCCAGCAGGTGGTTTGACACGTTGGACCCCCTGGGACACATCTCATTGTCTTGGCTGTGCTCTTGGATGTAGGAAAGATTTGAATATATTTTGTCTGTGTTTAAATTGTGAATTCTGGGAGATTCTCTCACTGCTAACTTACCTGACGAAGGAGCGAACTGTTCCGAAAGCTTGTAAAATTAAATAAATCTGTTGGACTATAACCTGGTGTTGTGCGACTTCTCATCTATTACATCAGCATTGGTGCCCTTGAAACTATCTCACCTTGGTCCTCAGAATCCCGCCACGATCAGCCCCAACACCAGCAGCACCAGCAGCAGTAACACCGCCACCAACCTTCTCCGCAATCAACTGATGCTACACAGGACACAGGGCATCAGCACCCAAACACATTGTTGCCTGGGAGGCCAGGGATGGCCTCACCATGGCCAGATTTACTTCACTTGATGCTGTACACCCTGGCTGCCACATGATGTGCCAGGTTGGCACCACCCCACACCAACACCATAAAGCATCCCTATAATGCCCAAGCCATTCCTTTCACACTCATCACCATTGCAGGGGGTACCGTTATATCTCACCATTCACTGCAACTCACTAAGCCACTTCCAAAGGTGCACACAAATCTGTCCAAGAACACAAAGTGTTGAAAATAAAGATTTCAATGTTTGACAGCAAATGACCAGAAACTTCACATGAACATTGGCTAAAACACCCAAGTGCCTACCCTTGTGAGTTGTTAGTTGGTATGATTGCACTAGGATGAGAGTGAGTGCGAGGAGTGGCTAGTGAGATGGGGAAGTGATAATGTAGATAGAGAGAGAGGGATGGGAGGCAAGTTAAGTTGGTGTGAGTAAGGATGTGCAGGAGTAGGGTAGGGAAGGCAGAGTGATGGGGATGTGATGAGTGGCACAGCAGAATGAGGTTGAGTGTGGCTTTGCAGTAACGTTTTGTGATCAACTGAGGTCATTGAAAGGTTTGCGCCACTGCAGCCTGGTCCTCCTGACGACATCCCTGCTTGTGTCCTCCTGTGCAATGTGCAACCAGCTGTGTTGATCTCCTGGGGAGGTCACTTCCGCCCATGGGAAGGGAAGAGAACCTCCCTGTGTGCTGTGACTCCCTCCATAGCATATGGATGGAGTCATGGGAGAGCCTGGGTGCAGCCGTGCACCTCTGTGCAGTGCTTGTCAGTGTTTGCAGCACCTCAATGCTGTAGAACACTGACAGCACAAATGTCAAAATAAATTTGTGCATGGTCCCTTTAAGGAAACCAGCTGAGGACGCGTCATCAAATGATGTCATCAGACCCGCTTCCTTCAACTGGCCGGGAAACGCGCTGGGCGGGCTTAACAAGCCCAATCAATGCAAGATCACTCTATAGAGTGGGCTGGAGCCAGCAACGGGGTCGCACCCCACCACCGACCCCGGCCGCACTGGACCCGACTCGGTAGGCAAAATCGCGGCCTGGTTGACAGAAACAGACAGGTGCTCCATTTCACAGCGCTTCCCTCAAATTTCATGATAGAGTCCTGCAACAGGCCCCCCAATTTACATATTTAAGGGGCCGAATGTTTGTTTTAGGTGTCTGCCCAGAAGGCCTAAAAAAAAAGGGGCCTTACGAATTTAGCAATAGGACCAACACTTGTGCAGGTTGGGGGCAGGCAATCCCACTGCTAAACTGGTACGCCCAAAAATGGACACAATGCATTCCAATTTCTACCCCAGTGTGTCTTGAAAGCACCTAGATTTAAATCCAGGTGCTTTAAAGACACACTGGGCCAGAAATTAGTATGTAATTGGTAGCAAGGCACACACTGTGCCATGGCTTCTGGTTTGTACTGTACTAGACTGAAGAGAAGGTGGTTGGAAGAAGCTTCATTCTAAGGATAGCAGTCTATCAGTGACACACACACACACACACATATATATGACACTGGTGTACTCTGGGAGTTGTAGTCCACGAGTGGGACATGCACAGCCACACTGGCATATTCTGGAGCCTCTTTACTAAGGGAAGGCCCGGGTAAACAATGAAATCTGGGGAATACAGCACAACTCAAGCCCCAAGCCCCACAGAGAAGACCAGGCCAGTGCAGGAGAACTCTTTTGAAGTTATATTGCTAACATACAATAGCAGATTTTAGTGCTTTTCCCCAGAATTATTTTTAAAAAAATTCATAAAAGTTACTTGCAGTTATACGTTCAAATGGGTCTAAAATAATGATAGTAGCTGAAGTTAGTTAAAAAAAGTAAATTGAAGGATGTGACTGGTTCACTGCGGGTAGCTCTAATGCTATCAGACAGATATCTTTAAGAAACATTTAAGTGGTTCTGTGCGGGATCTTCATTCCTGCTTGGTAGCTTTTCTGATCTAAATTTGAGAGTAAATCAGTAGTTAACTTAACAGAAAATGGTTATTTGAGCCAACCAGAGTTGATTATTTTGCTTCAGGGACAGACTTAACGTTCCACTTTACACATTTCACTGCCTGTCGCACTAAACTTTTAATTATTTCGGTAGTAAACTGCTATTCTGGAATTTAGAAAAATAAATTAAATTAAAACCTGGAATTAGAAGTGCACTTATTTCAAATAAGGTGCTGTGTGAACATTCCATGAACATGCAAGAAAACTGAAATAAATTATCCAACTACCTTGGTCTTAGAAGGAATTGCGTGCTTACAAAAACATTTGGAAGAGGCCATGGTCATATAAATCAGTAAGACAACAACAACACCAACTTGCATTTATATAGCGCCTTTAATGTAGCAGAACGTCCCAAGGTGCTTCACAGGAGCTTGATCAACCAAAATGTGACACCGAGCCACATAAGGAGATATTAGGGCAGGTGCTTGGTCAAAGTAGTAGGCTTTAAGGAGCGTCTTAAAAGGAGGAAAGAGAGTGGGAAAGGTTTTGGGGGAGGGAATTCCAGAGCTCAGGGCCACCCATGGTGGAGCGATGAAAATGGGGGATGCGCAAGAGGCCAGAATTGGAGGAACGCAGAGCTCTCGGAGGGTTGTAGGACTGGAGGAGGTTACAGAGATAGGGAGACATCACTTACCAGATCCTTAAAAAAACCCCAAGTGGCTTGAAGTAGTGTGGCATGGTTCCAATTCCTGCCATATCACATCTATTCATCCTCAACACGATGACCTTGTAGTGAGTACGAATGCAAGCACTAGCCTGGTTTAAATAATTTGCGTGCGGCAATATTCTGTAGGAGTTACTGGGCTGGGGTTTCAGATAATTCTAAAACACTATAAATATTGCCTATGCTGTAAACTATTTTCAGGAAGTTGAGAGAACACCAACACACTGCGCAGAACGAATCAAGGTTACAAGAGCCAAGGATGTATCATCCAATTGCTTAATTGGGCAGTGCATCTGAAAAATAGTTACCTGTGGTTCTTAGCCTGAATTTGACCATGTTCTTTTTCAAAACTACACTTGGTGCTATTAAAATCTTTCATCAACCAGGTGACAGCATATGGTTGTCTGTGTCAAACGTCCCACTGGTAGAAAGTGGGAGCCAGCAGAAAGTTATTCGAAATAGCACCCGGGTGCATCACAGTCTACACAATGCTAAAATGGCTTATCACGCCACATGACATCTGGATTTGAAACGCTGATAATTGTGGAGCAAAGCATAACAGCTTGAAAGGCTTTGGCACTCATAGTATCATCAAACTGTACTTTCCTAGTTTAAACCTTAATAGGCAATCTTTCACATGCTTAAACCAAACAAACAGACCCTGGAAAAAAGGCGGAGGAAAAATGAACATTTTATACAGATCAACGCCTTGAAATTTAGTTGCCGCTTCTAAATTGCTCTACCTGCAAAGCCAACATCTTGCCTTTTTATATTACTTATCACAAATTTAAAGAAATGTAAAGAACATTTCTTATTTCATGACATTTTTCAACAGAGTTAATAATAATAATTATTTGAGTGCAAAAATATTACTGCAGCTGGAAAGTTAATAATTGTATGGTTTGTCCTCCAGTCATTTTGCTTAACCCTTTCCGCACTGAATTCTCTTTGCAATTTTAAACGTGCAGACTTGCTGCTACTGTCTAAATCTCCAAGTGAGAGTACCATTGCCCGAAGGAAATGGAACGCTCTGACCTTCATTCACTCTCTGGAGAATATTGGTGCTTATACAGTGCCTGCTGGGCACTTTTAACACCAGCAAATATTGCAATACATATTGAAGAGGCAATATTTCCGAAATTCACTACCCCCCCATCCCCCCCCAAAAAACCTGGAAATAAAGCTCAAAACATTCTGTCAGATTACATCTCACATTTTGTGGCACGATGAACTGAAGCCACCGCAACGATCTAGTTATTAGCCTAAACTTTCAGAGTCTGTGCCGGCGGTGAGGTCTCACACCGACTGCCAGCGCGCGTCACTCATTCGGCGATTTAAAAAAATCTGTTGATACGTGTCTGCGGTGGACTGGATACCTCAATAGCGGCACGGACTCAAAAAATTGTACCCCCGTTATAGAAATTTACTTTATTAAATTTAAAAAAAAACTTGCTATTCAGTACATAATAAATAATATCGATGGACGGTCAGTAGATACATGGCAGCACATGGGGGAGAAAAGAATAGAACGATACGCTGATAGGGTGAGATGAAGAGGGGTGAGAGGAGGTTCGGGTGGAGCATAAACGCCAGCACAGGCCTGTTGGGCCGAATGGCCGGTTTCTGTGCTGTGGACTCGATGCAACTCTACGAATTAAAGGACTCGGGCGACAAACAGCTTCAACTTTACGGTTCATGACACAATCCCAACACCCTTGATTCGATAGCATCCATAAGTGTTTTCTGACAAATTGTTCTATATTCCCTAAATATTTACCTACTGGTGTCTCTCAGGCACCTCATCTTCTCTTTTATTTTTTGGCTTTAACTGCTGGTTGGAGACACTTCCAGCACAGCACAGAACACTGAAGTAATTTTGGAAGCAGCAACTGAATCATAGGAATAAAAACCAGAAAATGCTGGAGAAATGCAGCAGGTTTGTCAACATCTGAAAAGAGAAAAAGGTAGGTTAATGTTTTGGACATGGACCGTTCATTAGACCTTCAAGCTGAAAGGCAAGCAAACCTCTTTATGGGACCGAACAAAGCATGAGCAAAGGGGAGAAGAATGGCAGCAGGAGAAGGTCAAGAGTCGGATATGCTGTCTCCCGTCACAATGAGGCGATTCATGAGGTTAGTAAGCCTGAGAACAGGTTTACTTCCAAAAGCTAGAAAGAGGTGGAAAAAGTGTTGGATGACGTACAAGGATCAGCAGTGAGAAGGCATTAAAAGAAAGGGTGCAGAAATAGCTGAGTGAGGTAAGGAAAAAAGAAAAGGAGAGTCCAAAATGGAGGGGAATGATGCGGAAAGTGGCAGAAACAGGCAGGAAAAAAGGGGAAGTCAGCTAAGGTATGAAGTTGCTCACATCCATGTTTAGACCAGAGGGCGGCAGAGAAAGAATGAAAGACTTGCATTTCTACAGCGCATTTCACGACCTCAAGACGTCCCAAAGCACTTTACAGCCAATTAAGCATTTTTTGGAGTGTAGTCACTGTTGTAATGCAGGAAACGCGGCAGCCGATATGCGCACAGCAAGATCCCACAAACAGCAATGTGATAATGACCAGATAATCTGGTTTTTTTTTTAGCGATGTTGATTGAGGGATAAATATTGGCCCAGGACACCGGGGATAACTCCCCCTGCTCTTCTTTGAAATAGTGCCATGGGATCTTTTACGTCCGCCTGAGAGAGCAGACGGGGCCTCGGTTTAACGTCTCATCCGAAAGACGGCACCTCCGACAGTGCAGCGGTCCCTCAGCGCCGCACTGCAGTGTCAGCCTAGATTTTTGTGCTCAAGTCCCTGGAGTGGGACTTGAACCCACAACCTTCTGACACCGAGGCGGGTGTGCTACCAACTGAGCCACGGCTGACAGTGGATCAGCTATCACCGCCCCTCTCCGCATCTCCCTCCAGAGCATCAGGAGAATGAGGAGATTTCCAATCCAGAAGCTGGTGTTGAAGCTTATTTGGAACGGTCAGAGGGGAATGAGGAATGCAAGGCAAGGTGGTGAGCCACACAGAATTCAAGACCACGCTTGTGGACAGATGGAAATATTCAGCTTAGCAAGCACCCAAGCTCATTTGCATTGGGAGCGGTGAATACAGTATGCTAGATTGGAGGAAGTAACTGTAAACTGCCTCGCAGATGGGGAGTGATTGAGGCCTCTTGTGGTTTATGGTGCAATTTAAGCCCCCTTGATTAGATTACTGCCTTGCAATCACTCCCAGGTACCCATTATTATCTGTATAATTTGTGTCTTGCTCAGGAAATTCCATTCCAACACAAAGCCGTTTTTCTGTTTTCTATTCTACTAGCTGCTCTTTTGATGTTAAAAATAGCCCCGTGAAAGCAAAAAGCTGAACTAACAACTGTCCATTATTCTTAAGCACTTAATTTTCCACAATTTTTAAATGAACCATAGGAAAATCAGAGCTGCTGGGCCCATCCATCGGTGAATAATCAAGTTTAGAGCTGCTATGGTTTTAAGGGAAAGAGATTCTTGTATATAAGCACAATTGGGAGGGGTCTAGTCCAACAGAGCCATATCAATGGGGGCCACCATCCATCTTCCAAACAATTTCAAAGATCCAATCTGGTTTGAACCATCATTACTATGAAACGTATGGGTGGACTCCATTACAGTTACCACGTTGTAACTATCCTTCCCCAATCCCTGCTCCCATCCTGGCTCCCTGTCCTAAATGGTCTCATAATTAATTACATTTAAGAGGAGCTGATCTCTCAACAGGAAGTCTTGATGGCATAGCACCTTTACAACACATGTAAAAGATTAGCGTACGTATTGGAGAGAATGGAGGATAATAATTTGCTGCTAAATACACATATGAGGTGCATGGAAAGGGTGCAGAAGAGATTCATTAAATTGATACATGGATGACAGGCTTTAGTTATGAAGACAGACTAGAGAAATTGCAGCCCTTTTCATTATAATAAAGAGGATTACGAGGAGATCTAATAAAGGTGTTCAAAACTAGAAAAGGTTTGGATTTGGTAAATTGAGAAAAATATCTGCCATTGGTCGGTGAGTGGGTAACCGGTGAGCATAAATTTAAGACGATTATCAAAAGGACAAAGGGACAGGTTCAGAGAATTGTTTCTCAACACACAGAGAGCTGCTCAGGCATGGAATGCCTACCAGAAATGGTGGTAGATGTACAATCCATAATAGCTTTTAAAAGGAAAGTTGATAAATATTTGACAAAGAAAAATTTTAAAGGGTGTGGAGAAAGGGTAGGGGAATGGAATGAAGTGGATAACGCATTCAGAGAGCCAACACACGCATGCTGGGCTGAATGGCCTCTTTCCGTGCTGTAAATTTCAATGATTCTACATCGTGTCATGTGTTCATATTAGCAATATTGGCCCAGAAATTTGACTCGGAGGCTTGCCGCGGGGGTAAGGATCGCGCGCGATATCACACACCGCGCCGGCCGTTGTGTTTTGGGCCCACAGGAACTTCGGGTCCTGGGCCTCTCCCTAGTGCCGGCGCGCAGTGTGTGCGTGTCCCAGGGGCGCAGTTAGTGCGATGTGACCTCTGGGATCACGTGGGCCATGGGGAGCCAATGGCAGCAGACCATCTTTCATTCATAGATTTGACAGGAGACCTGTCAAATCTGTGAATTGAAAGAGACCCCAAAAGAACAGCTAAACCTCAAATAAATTTTTTAAAAAGCCATCACATTAATAAAATAACTATAGTTAAATAAATTAACCACTTTAAACAAAAATGTGAATTTTTGAAAAAATAAAAAAAATTTTAAAGTTATAAAAATAAACTTACCTTTCTTTAAAGTCTCTAAAAAAGATAAACCTGTTGAAAAAAATTAAAAATTATACTTAATTAACTACTTACCTTGTTCAAAAGGGGTCTTACGCCTCCTTTTTACTTGTGTAGAATCTTCCATACTTACCCTCGCGTTGAAACCTGAAAAAAAACCTAAGTGTGCTGCGTGCGCGCAGCCTCTAGTGCGCACGCGGTTCACTTAGGAACCGCCCCCTTCACCATACCGGAAGTGCCGGTTTCCCGCGCATGCGCAGTGCATGCAGGAAACCAGCACTTCGGGAACGAATACGGGTGAGTACACACTGAGTACTCACCCGTTCTCGGCTGAATTTTTGGGCCAATGTCTTGGAACACATTTTGCGATGTAAACATATTTTGCCAACAAACTTGTTCTGCCCAACTATAATGTAGTCCACCACAAAGGAAGGGTTCAGAGACTGAATTAGCATATCACCCTGGTACTACTGAAGAAATTCTATTCAGTTAAAGGTGGTGAGCTTGCTGCAATCACAGAAGGAGAGAGCAAATTTTTAGTTTCGACAAAGAAACTACTACCTTCATTTTTTTTTTTACCAACCCAAGGGAGAAGTTAGCAACATTCTCATAAATTAGGTGCAGATTCAAAGGTGTACCAGGAAAACAAGTTAAATTGATCTTGCTAATATGTTTTCACTGCAGGATGTTGTAATTCAAAGAGTGAACTGCAAGTCACAATGTATTGGTCGCATATATAATATAAAACTAAAACTTAGTCCCATTCAGAGATTGCTAAATTCAGAGAAGGCCAAATATCCTCAGAATAAGGGCCCTAAAATCACACCATGGGGTACGAGCGGACAGACACGACACCCTCGTCTGAAATTCCTCCCTCCTCTATTTGAACGGAGGTGTTTATAAAACAAGCGAGCAACACTTCCACTAAAATCACAGAAAGGACTTTCAAACAAGGGTGTCTGCTGGTCTCCCAAAATGCAATTTCAAGGCAAAACTTCGACAGAAACTAATAGGCAGAGAGTTTATAAATGATGAAAAAAAGCATAGAAACTGTATTTACAGTCCAGCTCCCTCCCTACCTCCTTCCCCAAACCTATGCACCCGTACAGGAGCACAGCTCCATAAGCGCGTGCATCCATTCTGCCAGCCATTCTTTGGCACTTTGTCTCCAAGATGAGTGGGCAAGACAGGGGAAACAAAGAGAGTTAATCTCGAGGTTCTGAGGAACCAAACGAAAGGGCAAACCAAAGTTAGAAATCCGGAAGATTCTGAAGGACCATGAAAGACAGTGCCGGCCGGCCCAATGTTGTTTTACATATCCCATAGAGGAAAACGGCACTTGTTTCTTAAACTAGACCTTTAACAACTTCTTCACAATCCTTTTTGTCCAACTCTCTTTACATCCATTTAAACTGTGAAGAAGTGATAGCATTAACAGAAGGAAAGTCAGTTACTGCTTTGAAGCACCCATTTACCGACATACTCGTTACCATTAACACCCAGAGCAAAATAAACCCCCCCCCCCTTGTATCTCAACAGTTCTGTAATTGCATTTTCATATTCACTAAAAATAGGACAGTACATCATTGCATTAAGTCAAACCAAAAACATTAATACAGCAGGCTTGAGAACTTTCTTTATCTAACCTCAAAAAGTTAACTTAAGATCCCCATGGGCAGAAAGATAAATAAATAATTTTTCATTTCATGATTTCTACATAACATTAGTCAACTGTAGCCCCTGATTGAATGTGACAACTGCTATCCCATAATTCTTGGATGCAATCAGTGTATCCCTGTATAATGACTTCAGTGCAATACACGACTGATGGTCTAATTTGGCTGTCATCCTTCCCCCAAAGGCTCCCCCATCCCAGATAGATGTTTCTTTTTCTTATACGCAGCGCTCCCACTTTCATTTAAGCCAGCTGAGATCACTCTCAACTGTTGAGGTCAAACAGATACTTAACTCGAGGAGAACAACCTTCGCGATCTGGACAGATTCCTGCTGAAAAATAAATTACTTTGTTTCAAGGCTATTTAAAGATAAAACATAAATCCATCTTTTATTCCCGACAATAACTATAATGTACATTCTTTTCAGCTTTAGCTTGTCAAGCACCTTATCTAAGTGATGGGAAACAATGTTTTTGAACTAGTAGAGATTGGGGACTGCAGCTTCTAACTGATGCGCCAGCCATGAATTAAAATGTAAAATTAATACATATGGACACAAATGCGTCTGCCGTCAGTAATAAAACACAGTGGTCATGAGTAGGGGTCTGTTCTACCGCCAGGTAGTCTGATCTAGAAGTATGAACTTCTGGATTAGTTTAGTTTGATGGGATTTCCCAGGATTACTCAATTGGAACTGGCCCAAGTCCATCGATCAACACAGAAGGGACTTCCAATATCAATATTGAAATCAATAGAGAAGTTACTGATGTGAAGAAATGAGTTAGGCCTCAAAAGACCAATTTTGGTTGACCAACTCCTTCTCCACCTCTCCTGCCCCATGGACCTCGGCACTTTCTCAACAGCGCCATTCACAACTCCTCAGATAATGAAGCAGTCCATGCCCACATGCAACAAGACCTGGACGACGTTCAGGCTTGGGCTGATAAGTGGCAGGTAACATTCGTGCCACAGAAGTGCCAAGCAATGACTATCTCCAACAAGCGAGAGACTAAACACCGCCCCTTGACATTCAACAGCATTACCATCGCCGAATCCCCCACCATCAACATCCTGGGGGTCACCATTGACCAGAAACTTAACTGGACCAGCCACATAAATACTGTGGCAACAAGAGCAGGTCAGAGGCTAGGTATTCTGCAGCGAGTGTCTCACTTCCTGACTCCCCAAAGCCTTTCTACCATCTACAAGGCACAAGTCAGGAGTGTGATGGAATACTCTCCACTTGCCTGGATGAGTGCAGCTCCAATAACACTCAAGAAGCTCGACACCATCCAGGACAAAGCAGCCCGCTTGATTGGCACCCCATCCACCACCTTAAACATTCACTCCCTCCACCACCAGTGTACCGTGGCTGCAGTGTGTACCATCTACAAGATGCACTGCAGCAACTCGCCAAGGTTTCTTCGACAACACCTCCCAAACCCGCGAACTCTTCCACCTAGAAGGACAAGGGCAGCAGGCGCATGGGAACACCACCACCTCCAAGTTCCCCTCCAAGTCACACACCATCCTGACTTAGAAGTATATCGCCGATCCTTCATCGTCGCTGGGTCAAAATCCTAGAACTCCCTCCCCAACAGCACTGTGGGAGTACCTTCACCACACGGACTGCAGCGGTTCAAGAAGGCGGCTCACCACCACCTTCTCACGGGCAATTAGAGATGGGCAATAAATGCTGGCCTTGCCAGCGACGCCCACATCCCATAAACGAATATTAAAAAAAAGAGATTGTGAGCATTGTGCTGGGAGTAACATTAAACCATTCAGATGAATTAACCTCGTATTGCTGTGCAAGGTCAGCTCATTCAGGCACACGTGCACAAAGCGTTTGATGAGCTGCTGTGGCACGATTGCACAGAGAGTTTTCTGGGATATTAGGAGTGCTGTGTGCTTCTGGCTCAGGAGATTTTGTTGGCAATAGCTATTGGTGGGGCTGAAGCCATGGCTGAGCATGGGTGCATCGCTGAACACAATGGCCCGAAAATTAGACCTAATACGGGAGATTACGCACTGTGTACTCTCGCGTATTAGGTCCCGAAGTGCCGGTTTCCTGCATGCACTACGCATGCGCGGGAAACCGGCACTTCGGGTATGGCAAAGGGGGCGGTTCCTAAGTGAACTGCGTGCGCGCTACAGGCTGTGCGCACGCAGCACACTTAGTTTTTTTTTCAGGTTTGAACGCGCAGGTAAGTGTTGAAGATTTTACACATGAAGAAAGCAGGCGTAAGACCCCCTTTTAACAAGGTAAGTAGTTAATTATTATTTTAAAAAATTTCAACAGGTTTATCTTTTTTTAGAGACTTTAAAGAAAGGTAAGTTTATTTTTATAACTTTTAAAAAGAATTTAAATTTTTTCAAAAATTTAAATTTTTGTTTAAAGTGGTTAATTTATTTAACTATAGTTATTTTATTAATGTGACGGCTTTTTAAAAAAAAATTAATTGAGGTTTAGCTGTTCTTTTGGGGGCTTGTTGTATTCATAGTTTTGACAGCTCTTCCTGTCAAAACTATGAATGAAAGATGGTGTGCTGCCATTGGCTCTAACTGGCCCACGTGATCCCAGAGGTAGCATCGAACTAACTGCGCCTCTGGGACACGCACACACTGCGCGCCGGCACCAGGGAGAGGCCCAGGAACTGAAGTTCGTGTGGGCCAAAACCATAAAGGTAGGCGCGGAGTGCGATATCGCGGGGGATCCTTACCCCCGCGGCAACCATCGAAGTCCAATTTCTGGGCCATTGTCCCAAAGACCTCCAGCAAATATACCATTAATTCTTCACACAAATTTGTTGGGGAATGTCTGATGGCGGAAACTGGATAAGGATAACTATTAAATCAAATTAATAATCCTCACTGATTCAAAAATTTGGGCACATATGATTAAAAAAACAAAAATTTTCCCTAATTTTGATTCAGACTAATATGGATTTTCAAAATGGTTTTTCCAGCAAAATGTGTAAGCCTGAGCTTCCGCTCACTCTCCATTTTAATTCACCGTCTCACTCCCATTATGACCTCTCTGTCCTCGGCCTCCTACACAGTTCCAATGAAGTTCAACGGAAGCTCAAAGAACCTCATCTTTCGATTAGGCACTTTAGAACCTTCCGGACATCAAGTTCAACAATTTCAGATTATAACCACTGCTCCCTATTTTTTGGACAGCAGGTGTTGGTGATGGTCCTGTTGTTGCCATTTACAGTTCCTCCAGACCCATCTTTTGCTTTTTTACTTGTCCTATTTGCATCCCCTTTTGCCTTGCCCCATCATCCCTTTTGTCATTTAATCTCTCCTGCCTTCCACCCCATCGCAGACCTTCCCTTTTGTTCTTTCATCCTGTCCCCAATACTTCCCCTGCCTCTGCACATGCTTAAAAATGGTCAACTCTCTAACTTCTCCCAATACTGATGAAAGGTCATCGACCTGAAACGTTAACTCTGTTTCTCTCACCACAGATGCTGCCTGACCTGTTGAGTATTTCCAGCATTTTCTGATTTTATTTCAGATTTCCAGCATATGCAGTATTTTGCTTTGTGTTACCATGTTATTTGGGAAGCACGATTTCAAATATCAGATTACACCTGATGCTACAAACTCTGCATTTCCCAAACCACCTTTACGGCTCTTCCTCATTTTAATTGTGCGAGTCTGGGTGGGGTAGAGGAGCAAAGGGATCTCGGAGTACAAATACACAAATCACTAAAAGTAGCGACACAGGTAAACAAGGCCATAAAAAAGCAAACCAAGAACTAGGGTTTATTTCTAGAGGGATAGAATTGAAAAGTAGTGAAGTTATGCTGAACTTGTATCGAACCTTGTTTAGACCACACTTGGAGTACTGCGTACAGTTCTGGTCGCCACATTATAAAAAGGATAGAGGCACTGGAGAGGGTGCAGAGAAGATTTACATGGATGATACCAGAAATGCGAGGGTATACCAATCAGGAAAGGATGAACAGGCTGGGTCTCTTTTCGATTGAAAAGAGAAGGCTGTGGGGTGACCTAATAGAGGTCTTTAAAATGATGAAAGGTTTTGATAGAGTAGATAGAGAGAATGTTTTCACTTGTGGGGAACAGCATAACTAGAGGCCATCAATACAAGAGAGTCACCAAGAAATCAAATAGGGAATTCAGAAGAAACTTCTTTACCCAGAGAGTGGTGAGCATGTGGAACTTGCTACCACAGGGATTGGTTGAAGCGAATAGTATAGCTTCATTTAAGGAGCGGTTAGATAAGCATACGAGGGAGAAGGGAATAGAGGGTTATGCTGATAGAGTTAGATGAGGAAAGATGGGAGGAGGTTCGAGTGGAGCATAAATGCCAGCATGGACTGGTTGGGCCGAATGGCCTGTTTCTGTGCCATATATGCTGTGTAATCCTCCAGCATCATGAACTGCTCAAATGGTTTGCGCCATTTGGTTCAGACAAGTATAACTGTACAACCTGTCAAGTTAGACCATGGTAAAACCTCAGTCGAGACCTCACTAAATCCAGAAAGTTATTTAATTGAAAAAGAGGTCGTATGATTTCAATGTTGCCACTGCTATGATCTTTGAATGAATTGATGTGGACTTCAAATACATCAAATGTCATGACAAGGCCCCAACCTGCAGTTAGAACGGAGTGCAACTCAATCATGAAAGATTTGTCTGGAGGACATAATCTTAATGAGTATCAGCAGTTCTCAGATAGGCTGTAGCTCACCTCACAGATGGAAAGAAGAAAAGGATGGGCCACTGTCCAACAGTAAGCAGACTCCCAGCTGGGTGAAGAGCATCCTCAACTTCAAAATCATGAAGCCAGGGACTTGCATATCTCTTCTTTCGCACAGTTGAAGGAGACTACATGGAGGCGAGTGCCTTCCTACCCCCACCTAACCAGGGTGGGGGGAAATATTTAGGAACTGTAAGTAAAACTTCAACTTGCAAGGATTGTAAGGCGAGAATATGCAAAAAAATCAACGTGCAAGTTTCTCCACAGGAATGATCACAGTAGTGTATTGATTAAAGCTACCTTCCTCCTTTCAGATATCTTATTTCAATATTGTTGAGTAATTTTCTTCAACAGTTGTGGTCCCAGAATACAATAGAGTTTAAAGCTGAGATGGTATTTAGCCAAATATTTCCTTCAATGAAGATATGCTGCAAATCAAAGCTCCCACAGAGACCCAAGGGAAAGTGACTGAAGAACGGGACTGTCAGCACTATGGCACTAGAAAGATATATAGCTGGTTGCACTGAAGTAGAATTGGCTTGAATGTTTGCCTGGAAGCTATACCATAAAAAAAGACCGATCAAACTGGCTGCTGACTTGCTGAATGAAGACTAAGTAGGGATGATGTCTCTTCTCCTTTAACACTGAAATAAATAGCAATGACAATCAAACCCTCTTTAGTACAGTTCCTTTCACGGGAGTACTTGTACTCAAATAGCAGAAAAATTGGGTCTCAGATCCTTAAAAGATCCAAAATATGGATACAAACCAAATAAAACAATTCCAGCCAAATTGGCTTTGACTTACCAAAGACTTGGTAGATAAAAGCCACACTCCTACTTTACAGCAAGTTATAAAAATAACACTGACGTATAAATAAGCCGCCTCCTCTCCCATCAATGTACACATGGAATACTTAGAAAACAGGTCGTAAATATACAGTAGTTTGCTCTGTCTCACTTTGATTATGTTATTTACTCAAGAAGTCAAGTCACTATTAGAGATGGTCCTCAGAACAATATTTGAACCTTGCAAAAATTCACTCAACGGGGGGGAAGGAGACAGCATAAAAATAGAAATTAATAAATTATTTTGTGATGCAGTTTCTGTACACTGCTTTGAACAAACAGGAAATCAGATGAGTATCAAATTTGGTTTTATTGTTCTGGGTGCAGCAAATACAGCCAGAAACACTCAGCTGATAATTGTTGAATACAGGCATCTTCGGACTCAGGATGGACACTCCATCAGTCACAATGATGACTCATGAATCATATACTTTTACTTTACTACAATAGACACGGTCAAATTAAACACAATGACCCGGATTTTGCTTGCGCATGCGCTAATTCCCGAACTTGGGGTCAGTCAACGTACGCGTTGACAAGCCACCCGCTCCGCCACTGAAAACCTAGCTGCTATTTGCCCACCAACTGCCCAGCAATTATGTACGGAAATTATACGGCCGGTGGAAACAGGTGCAGGGCCTGTTTCAACAGAGTAAGGGGATACCCGAAATGAAAAAAATGGTTTTTAAAAAAAAAAATTACATGACATCCAGGAACATTAAAAGCTTTAATGAGAAGCAATCCTGGTGTACGTTAAAACCGCAGGTTTTTTTTAAATAACGTTTACATTTCATAACTTTCTGCACAGTATTTGTTTAGAAGTGAGAATTATGAGTAATGAATTGGATGCTCACGATAAAAGCTAAATCTGTATGGGCCAAAAATTGCAGTCGGAGGCGTAGCTCCGGAGTACCCCTCCGATCCGTGAAAGAATTACGCACCTACCTGCTGGCGGCAAGGCTGCGAGAACTTGCGGTCTGAGGCTGCGAGGCGGAGGGCAGCGTAATGGCCCACGAATCCCAGGGACGCAGGCGGTGGGGAAGCGTACCTGGGATCACGTGGGCCCGGTCCTCCAATCAATAAGCAGAATGCCATTTCAATCATTTACGAAGGGAATCCCCGAATGAGATGTAATGGACTCCTGAAATCTGATCTAATTACAATTTACAGAATTGGAATTTTATTACTTTCATTCCACCAACCTCACTAAAAATTAAATTTTTTAATAATTTTAGACATTAAAACAGTAATCTGGACCAATATTTGCAGAAACTCATTTGATACAGTATGTGTATTATTTACAATACGAAAATGTTTAATTAATGCCTGAGGTATCCCCTTACGCTGATGCAAACAGGCCCTGTGCCTGTTTGCCTCAACCATAACATTTCCGTGCGCAATTGCTGGCCAGTCGGTGGGCAAATAGCCCAACTCTGCGCCAGCGATTGCTTTTCCGTGGCCCGCGCGAATGGCTGGTCAACTCGTACGTTGGCAGACCGCAAGTTCCAGATTTCATGCATGCACAAGCGCATGCGGAAATCCCGAACGTAGAGTGAATTTCAAAAGGAGGTACGGCGGCGTACTCTGAGTACACCGCCATACCGACCGCAAAATCCGGGCCTATGTATTTTAAAGGCTGTAGTAATTTAAATGAATGAAAGACAATCTGTTTTAGATTGGAGGAGCAGTCCCATGTGATCCCAGGTACTCTTCCGCACAGGCTGCGTCCCTGGGATCCGTGGGCCATTACGCTGCCCTCCAGCACACAGCGTCAGAGCGCAAGTTTACAAAGGAGGGCCGCCTTCAGGTAGGTGTATATTATTTTCGCAGGTCCACGGCATACTCGAGGTATGCTGCCGACCACAACTTTTGGACCAATGACTTACCCATGGGTGAAAACTGTTACACGGCTAACTCCACATAGTAAATACTTCTATTGAACAGAAACCAAAAATTCCAAATCCACTTTCCATCAATGGATGAGGAAGGCATTAGACCTTAAAACCCTCTCCATCCCCACCCCCATTGCAACATCAATCGTTTCTTCAATGATTCCAACGTTTTTGCCTCACTACTCTATCATGCACTTCTATTCCACAAGTTTCAAGAATTTCTTGAAAGCAGCCCAAAATTTACATTTTACGTCGAATTTACAGCACAGAAACAGGCCATTCGGCCCAACTGGTTCATGCCGGTGTTTATGCTCCACATGAGCCCCCTCCCACCCTACTTCATCTAACCCAATCAGTATATCCTTCTATTCCTTTCTCCCTCATGCACTTATCTAGCTTCCCCTTAACTGCATCTGCATTTGCCTCAACCACTCCCTGTGGTAGCAAGTTCCACATTCTCACCACTCTCTGGGTAAAGAGGTTTCTCTTGAATTCCTTACTGGATTTATTAGTGACTGCAGCGGCGGCAGTGCGGACCTGGGAGGAGCGGCGAGGTGGCAGTGCGGACCTGGGAGGAGCGGCGAGGTGGCAGTGCGGACCTGGGAGGAGCGGCGGCGACACCAACTCAGCACCGCAGAATTTTCAAAGAGTGACGTCAGAAGTCAAAAGTGACGTCGGCACAAGGGAAGGGAGCTCATTGGTGAGTATCTGGTAAGTGTTTTTACTTGGCTTTCTTAAAGTTTTTAAGTTTATTCCAGCTAGGTTAGTAAATAGTCTGTTAATTAGAGGTATGGCAGGGCAGCTCACACCCGTGGAATGCACATCCTGTGCCATGTGGGAAGTCCTGGACACCTCCCGTGGTCTGGACGACCACATGTGCGGGAAGTGTCGCCAGCTACAGCAGCTCGAGCACCGGGTTATGGAGCTTGAGCGACGGCTGCAGTCACTGCTGTGCATCTGCGAGGCTGAGAGCTACGTGGATAGCACGTTTCGGGAGGTGGTCACCCCGCAGTTTAAGAGTGTGCAGGCAGAAAGGGAATGGGTGATCATGAGACAGAAGAGGAGGACCAGGCAGGTAGTGCAGGAGTCCCCTGAGCCCATCTTGCTCGCCAACCAGTATTCGGTGCTGAGTACTGGTGAGGGCGATGGTTCCTCTGGGGAGTGCAGCCAGAGCCAAGTCCACAGCACTATGGAAGGCTCAGCTGCACAGGCGGGGGGGGGGAAAGAGGAGAGGGAGAGCAATAGTGATAGGGGATTCAATAGTTAGGGGAGCAGACAGGCGTTTCTGCGGCCGCAGACGTGACTCCAGGATGGTATGTTGCCTCCCTGGTTCCAGGGTCAAGGATGTCACTGAACGGCTGCAGGACATTCTGAGGGGGGAGGGTGAACAGCCAGAGGTCGTGGTCCATATCGGTACCAATGACATAGGTAGGAAGAGGGATGAGGTCCTGCAGGCAGAGTTTAGGGAGCTAGGAAAGAGGTTAAAAAGCAGGACCTCAAAAGATAGTAATCTCCGGATTACTACCAGTGCCAGGTGCTAGTGAGTTCAGAAATAGGAAGATAGAGCAGATGAATGCGTGGCTGGAGAGATGGTGTAGGAGGGAGGGCTTTAGATTCCTGAGGAATTGGAACCGTTTCTGGGGGAGGTGGGACCTCTACAAGCCAGACAGGTTGCACCTCAATGGGAACGGGACCAATATCCTCGCGGGAGGGTTTGCTAGTGCTGTTGGGGAGGGTTTAAACTAGCTTGGCAGGGGGATGGGAACCTAAGTATAGAGTCAATAGGGAGGGAAGAAAAACTGGAATTGGAAAACAAAAATGTAGAAAGTAAATTGGAAGGACTGAGGAATCAAGGGCTAGATAGTAATCAACAAGGAGGTTTGCCTGTACTAAATGGTATCTACTTCAATGCAAGGAGTATAGCGAACAAGGCAGATGAGCTGAGGGCACAGGTAGATACTTGGAACTATGATATTATAGCTATTACAGAGACGTGGCTGAAAGAGGGGCAGGTATGGCAGCTCAACATTCCTGGTTACAGGATTTTCAGACGGGATAGAGAGGGAGGTAAAAAGGGAGGGGGGATCGCAGTATTGATTAAAGAAACTATTACAGCTGTGAGGAGAGATGATATGTTGGAGGGATCATCAAACGAGGCCATATGGGTTGAATTGAAAAACAAAAAAGGGGCGATCACACTGCTGGGAGTGTACTACAGACCCCCAAACAGTGAGAGGGAGATAGAAGAACAAATATGTAGACAAATTTTTGAGAAGTGCAAAAACTATAGGGCTGTAATAGCAGGGGATTTCAACTACCCCAATATTAACTGGGATAAAATTAGTGTGAAGGGTATAGAGGGTGCGGAATTCCTAAAATGCATCCAGGAGAACTTTTTTAGCCAGTATGTAGGAAGCCCAACAAGGGAGGGCGCGGTTCTGGACTTAGTTTTAGGGAATGAAGCTGGGCAGGTAGAAGGCGTATCAGTGGGGGAGCATTTTGGTGCTAGTGACCATAATTTTGTTAGATTTAAGGTAGTTATGGAAAAGGACAAGGATAGACCAGGAAAAAAAATTCTAAATTGGGGAAAAGCAAATTTTGCCAAGCTCAGAGGTGATTTAGCCAGTGGACTGGAAACAGCTACTTGAAGGTAAATCAGTGTCAGAGCAGTGGGAGGAATTCAAGGAGGAGATCCGGAGGGTTCAGACCAAATATCTGCCCTTAAAGAAAAAAGGTGGGACTAACAAATCTAGAGCCCCCTGGATGTCTAGAGACATACAGGGTTGGATAAAGAAAAAAAGGGAGGCATATGACAGATACTGAGGGCTAAATACTCCAAAATCTTTAGGAGTACAGAAAGTGCAGGGGTGCAATTAAAAATGATATTAGGAAAGCAAAGAGAGAGCATGAAAATTTCTTGGCAAGTAAAATCAAGGCAAACCCAAAGATGTTTTATAAATATATTAAGAGTATGAGGTTAACGAAAGAAAGGGTAGGGCCTATTAGAGATCATGAGGGTAATCTGTGTGTGGAGGCGGGAGATATCGGTAGGGTTCTTAATGAATACTTTGCGTCTGTTTTCACAAAGGAGAGGCAGAAGCAGACATTGCTATCGGGGAGGAGGAGTGTGAAATATTAGATGAAATAAACATAGTGAGAGAGGAAGTATTAAGGGGTTTAGCAGCTTTAAAAGTGGATAAGTCCCCAGGCCCGGATGAAATGTATCCCAGGCTATTAAGCGAAGCAAAAGAGGAAATAGCAGAGGCCCTGACCATCATTTTTCAATCCTCTCTGGCTTCAGGTGTGGTGCCAGAGGACTGGAAGACTGCTAATGTGGTACCCTTGTTTAAAAAGGGAGAAAAGGATAGATCGAGTAATTACAGGCCAGTCAGCCTAACCTCGGTGGTGGGAAAATTACTGGAAAGAATTCTGAAGGACAGGATAAATCTTCATTTAGAAAGACACGGATTAATCAAGGATAGTCAGCACGGATTTGTTAAGGGAAGGTCGTGTCTGACAAACTTGATTGAATTTTTTGAGGAGGTAACGAGGGTAGATGAGGGTAGTGCGTTTGATGTAGTGTATATGGATTTTAGCAAGGTTCCACATGGCAGATTGGTCACGAAGTTAAAAGCCCATGGGATCCAGGGCAAAGTGTCAAGTTGGATTCAAAACTGGCTTGGAGACAGGAAGCAGAGGGTGATGGTTGATGGGTGTTTTTGTGACTGGAAGGCTGTTTCCAGTGGGGTTCCGCAGGGCTCAGTACTAGGTCCCTTGCTTTTTGTGGTATATATCAATGATCTTGACTTGAATATAGGGGGTATGATTAAGAAGTTTGCAGATGATACTAAAATCGGCTCTGTGGTTGATACTGAAGAAGGAAGCTGTAGATTGCAGGAAGATATCAATAAATTGGTCAGGTGGGCAGAACAGTGGCAAATGGAATTCAATCCGGAGAAGTGTGAGGTAATGCATTTGGGCAGGGTTAACAAGGAAAGGGAATACACATTAAATGGTAGGACACTGAGTAGTGTAGAGGAACAAAGGGTCCTTGGAGTGCATGTCCACAGATCCCTGAAGGTAGCAGGCCAGGTAGATAAGGTGGTTAAGAAGGCATACGGAATGCTTGCCTTTATTAGCCGTGGCATAGAATACAAGAGCAGGGGGGGGTTATGCTTCAACTGTATAAAACACTAGTTAGGCCTCAGCTAGAGTATTGCGTGCAGTTCTGGTCACCACATTACAGGAAAGATGTGATTGTACTAGAGAGGGTACAGAGGAGATTTACAAGGATGTTGCCGGGAGTAGAGAATCTTAGCTATGAGGAAAGACTGGATAGGCTGGGTCTGTTTTCTTTGGAACGGAGGAGGCTGAGGGGAGACCTTATTGAGGTGTATAAAATTATGAGGGGCATAGATAAGTGGATAGAAAGGACCTATTTCCCTTTGCAGAGGGGTCAAAAACCAGGGGGCACAGATTTAAAGTAATTGGGGGAAGGTTTAGAGGGGATTTGAGGGGAAATTTCTTCACCCAGAGGGTTGTGGGAGTCTGGAACTCACTGCCTGAAAGGGTGGTAGAGGCAGGAACCCTAATCGCATTTAAAAAGTACTTGGATGTGCACTTGGGATGCTCTAACCTGCAGGGCTATGGACCAAGAGCTGGGAAGTGGGATTAGGCTGGATAGCTCTTTGTTGGCCGACGCGGACACAATGGGCCAAAATGGTCTCCTTCCATGCTGCAACTTTCTATGATTCTATGAGTTATCGATAACCAGTAGTGGAAACATCTTCTCTACGGCTACCCTATCAAGCCCCTTCATAATTTTAAAGACCTCTATGAGGTCACTCCTCAGTCTTCTCTTTTCTAGAGAAAAGAGCCCCAGCCTGTTCAGTCTTTCCTGATAGTTATAACCTCTTATAGTTATGGAAGCAGAAGTGCTTCTACTCTTTATATTATCACTATGAGCAATGCTGAAAAAGGTCCATCAGTTACACCTAAAACACTGGCCTACCTTTCTCTTTCAGACACTGACTGACCTGCTGCCCATTTCCAGTATTTTCTGTTTTTATTTCAAACTTGTACATAGTACAAACATGTCTTTTTAAAATCTTAATGGCCCAGAAATTCAGTCGAATATGGGAGAGTACGCACTGTGTACTCACCCGTATTCGGTCCCGAAGTGCCGGTTTCCTGCATGCACTGGTGACGGGGGCGGTTCCTAAGTGAACCGCGTGCGCACTACAGGCTGTGCGCACGCAGCACACTTAGGTTTTTTTTCAGGTTTGAACGCGAGGGTAAGTATGGAAGATTTTACACATGAAAAAAGGAGGCGTAAGACCCCCTTTTAACAAGGTAAGTAGTTAATTAAGTATTATTTTAAAAAATTTTCAACAGGTTTATCTTTTTTAGAGACTTTAAAGAAAGGTAAGTTTATTTTTTATAACTTTTAAAAAGAATTAAAAAATTTTCAAAAATTTAAATTTTTGTTTGAAGTGGTTAATTTATTTAACTATAGTTATTTTATTAATGTGATGGTTTTTAAAAAAAATTTAATTGAAGTTTAGCTGTTCTTTTGGGGGCAAGTTGTATTCATAGTTTTGACAGTTCTCCTGTCAAATCGATGAATGAAAGATGGTGTGCTGCCATTGGCTCTCCATGGCCCATGTGATCCCAGAGGTTGCATCGAACTAACTGCGCCTCTGGGACACGCACACACTGCGCGCCGACACCAGGGAGGCCCAGGTGCAGAAGTTCGTGTGGGCCCGAACCATAAAGGCAGGCGCGGTAGGTAAGATCGCGCATGATCCTTACCCCCGCGGCAACCATCGAAGTCTAATTTCTGGGCCAATATGGAGCTGCTGTGGTCATCATCATCATCCGAAATGATCATCAGAGCTTTCATATTGACCCTCTCTCACTGAAAAATACAGGACACATTTAAATTAGGGGATTGGGTGGTCTATTCAGGACCATACTAGTGAAAAAAAACAAAACCTCACTAGACCATAAAAGCATCTGAGATTTTCCTGTCTGTTTCTGTCTGAGGATAACAAGGCTTCATACATTTCCAGTAATTCATACATTCATTTGTACCCGTCAATGTGCAGATCTCCAGTTTCTTAGCAAACTACATTTTTAAAAAGACGCTCTGTACAGCAAGCTATTTTGATGGAATCAACATCTTCATGAAGTCTCAACACTGAAAGTCAGATACAATGGGACGAATCAATTGGTTAAAATGCTGAGGAAATTTCCAGGATACTTTCATGACATTGTTTTTTTTATAAATTTATAAAGTTTGCGCCTCCCTTTCCAAAAATAACATTTTACATATTTCTATAAATGCCTCACACATGGCTCTACTTGGCTTTTATTCAACGCAAGCAGATTTCGCCTCAAACAGCAGCACAAAGACAGAGATCGAGTAATTGAAGTATTAATCTTTTACAAAGCATTCATGGAATAAGCAGAACGCAAAGCTTCAGGAAGAAAAATAGGCAGCAGGCTTGTACAGAAGACACAAAAGGAATTCCACAGCTGGCGTAAACAAATCAATGGAGATTCTCAACAGAACTTCTCAATGATGTGCCTTAGTCTTCATATATTGGTACTGTTAAGAGTTGAAGAAACAGTTGTTGAACCTTAAGCCTTTATACTTCCTTTAGGACATATTGGTAGATGTTATCCTAAGGTCATAGGTTATGGGAATGGAATATGTTTGAGTTCAAAGCCCTTTACTCCAAAACACACGCTATTGTGTTCTATTTTCCCCAAAGGAGTTTGTAAAGCAAACACCACCAATGCAATCAACTCCATAGGAAATTATACTTCATATTTCCAAATATATACAAGCCAAAGTATAAAATACCCTGCTAGAGAGAAGGGTTCATGTTGCTCCAATACAGTGGAATGAGCACGGTTAATCTTTTCACATCTTAAAATACAAATTTCTTAACTATATCAATAAAAATAAAGACTTGTATTTATATAACACCTTAAATCTCCATGAATTCCCAAAGTGCTTCATAGCCAATTCATTACTTTTTGAAGTGTCATCACTGTTGTTTTGCAGGAAAAAGTGGCAGTCAATTTGCGCACAGCAAAGTCCCACAAACAGCAATGAACTGAATGAGCAGTTAATCTGTTTTGGTGCGTTGGTGAAGGGATGAATGTGGACCAGGACACAGAAAACTCACTGCTCATCTTTGGAAAAAATGCTATAAGGATCTTTCATGTCCACCTGAAAAATTCAGATGGAGATCCAGTTTTAAATTCTCACCTGAAAGGCAGCACCTCGGACACTACAGCACTCCCTCAGTACTGCACTGGACTGTCAACCTAGATTATGTTATCAAGTCTATAGTGGGTTTTGAACCCACAAACTTCTGACTCAGAGGTGAGAGTGCTACCAACTGATCAAGCGGACACTTAAATTGAATGTGAATTGAAAGATTCTTCTTAAAATGTTGTGTCACGTTGATGTTTTTAGTTGTACAGGACATGGAATGATGTCTTTACTGTCACACGACTATAACTCAAGACAGCAGCTGAGCTGTTCAACTCATGGTCTGAAAGATTCAGTCTGTGCTCTGATGAAAGGTGGCATATTACAGAATGTACCAGAAGAATATACTGCTGTATTCAGAAAGTCACATTCCTATGCAGATTTCCTCCTTTTTTAAGCATTTTCTAACTTTCCTCTTGCTTGGGTCTCCCTGTACCATGCACAGCCCCAGGGGGTGAACAATACGCTGGACCCAGCCCTCTGCCAATGCTGCTCTGTAATGCACTGCTAAAAGTTGAAGGAAAGCTGCCTGGTCCTTTGATTTTCTCTCCTGAAGTTTGAGGAAGTGTTTGGCATCCAGTCAATGCCTCAATGTGGTACCGATGAGATTAGTGACTCAACAGTGCAGGCTGAAAGGCTTTAAGCCAATGCGTTTTCTACCACTCTGCACTGCTACAAGAACCCAACCCATATCCCAGCACTCTGTACCCCTGCCAAGAACAGATAAAATATCGGTTAAAAAGATATTAAACATATTGAACAACTTTCTGAAGCTTAAGTTTTAGATGAATAATTTCAATAATGCATTTGCAACAAACTGCAATAAAGGACTCAATCTGCTTTCAACTCAACCTGCAACTTAGCCTCTGCTTAGTACATTGTTCATATAGCTGCAGTGAGCACCAAAGTGTGTTCATCATGGGTTTTAGCAGATCGGTAATTATTAACTGTTATAAAGGGAAATGCTTGTATATTTATTGATGGTTCTCAGTTGCCACTTGTTATCTTGCTCCAGAAGTTTTGGTTAGAAGCAATGTGACGTAGTATATTTGCCTCCCCCCACTATATGATATGAGGAATGGGGACTGGGTTGCCCGTAGGGTTCCTCATTCCTTATATCCAGAGGCTCAACCAAAGAAGTGGGGGAGGCAATTCCAGGATTTGGAGCATGGGGGTGGGCACATAGAAGAGTGAACATAAAAAAATGCCAAAAAATAACTGGGGGGACATGGCCCTCAATGCTTGCACCTCTGATAATATCAATAGAGCAGAATTTTGTGACATTGTAGGAGTGGTGTTCCTCAGAAAGTGTCTGCTTCTGGGCTGCTCTAACCAGAGATTATGAAGCACACAGAATAATAAGGGATGACTAGGAGAAGACGGTGGTAAGTGTAAGGCACATCAGGGATGATTCTGCAATCTGCCACTTCAAGCGGGGAGCAGTGCTCACAGAACTACTTCTATATTTTCCTTTCTGAGATTTAGGATTACGGGCCAGTTCTGCCTGTAATTTCTTCTCAACATCTTGGCACTAAAAATGACAAGATAATTATTTTGCAGTGTTTATCCAGCAACACCATACCCACTTGCTTTAACAGTAGAAACTAGGAATATGTACTGAACCAAACTTGGGTGATCAAGTTCACGACAAGCCTAAGCCAAACTCCGACTAAGTTTCATATTTCACTTGAGGTGAAAGGTTGTTGGCCATTCAGTCTCTGGGTCCAATTGAGTAAAGCTACTTATATCAGAACGTATACGCAGCTCGCGCGGTTATTTGCCGTTTCGACTCTTTCCCCCTTTCTGCCCCGACAACAGTGTCCATAAGAGGTTCCTTAATATCACTTCACATAGTGGAACGAAAATTGAGCCAGGCAAACCTGGGATGGAGTCCTGTGTTGATGGAGAAATTAAGGATTATCCTAACCATCAATATACCAGGCTACTTCAGAGAAACAAAATCCTGATGACTCTTCTTGAAATACATAAAGCCTTTGTGACTAATCCCACAAGTGACCTTCAAACGGTAAAGCAACTTGGCACAGCAGGAACAGTTTAGGCACAAGAAGAAAAGCAAATGAAACCCTCTCAATGGTAGTGTTTCCTTCAGCTGGTTCTGGCTAATGGTCCACACAAACAAAATAGCACTGCACAAAACATCATCTGAACTGAATCATAATTGACAGTTACGGTGCAGGAGGGAGAGGAGCTCAGGGCAAAGAAGAAACCCAAAGGTTTTGAAAATAGCTCAACCTATTGACATTGGATAATTGGTGTCCGAGTAAATTGGTGTTGAGTACATTGAGTCAAGCATTTCTGGAAATTAGATATTCCCCCCACCTCATAGTTAAGCAGACAAAACTATAGCTGAAGTTCTACTGTCACCTTCACATTGACCCAAAGTGGTTTTCGGGTGTGCACTGATGTGAAAGTAGCAGTATAGCTCAAGCCAAGTGGTGCAAGGCTCCCTCCAATAGGCCATCTCATCCCACTGAGCTTCACATTGGATGGGGGTGGAACTGCAGTCCATTGTAGGTCCTGGTTTCTTCATAACCTTGGCATTGATTCTTTTTAAGGTCAATGAGAAAATGGACACTGTTGCCTGCTGAGAAAAATGGCCGCCAGAGGAGCAGGCCTCTGTGGGTGCATGTCAGTGGGGTAATCTAGCTCCACCCTGCGTTACAGGATGGTGTGATTAATTGGCAGCAGAAAGTTAAAGAATAAACGAAACAGAAAAATGAGATAAACAGCCAATTGTTTACTAATGTCCATCTGGGGAAAGGGTGAAATTCCTTTTAATAAAAAAATTGGAGATCTTTGCTTTTTTTCCCTCTCAACAAGCCACTAACAAAACCGCATTCGCAGAAAACACAGAATTTAAAGCCACACATTCCCACAGCTTCATTAGTGGGTCGTTCATTACAGAGAAAAAGAGGCATTCTCCTGTTTTCCATTAAAAGAGGAATTTCAACCCCATGGTCAGAATCGACACAATTCATTATTTATGTGATTTTGGAGGTTTCAGTTCAAACTCCAGCCAAGCCGATCGCAGGGGAATATTTGGATGAAGTAATAGTTTGTCGGACCAAGGACATTTTCTTCTGCATGCATTGTCAAATTAGAAAACAGGATGCTTATAACTTTGAACATCTTCGTCATTATGCTGCCTGGTTTATCTTACTGTAGGGCAACCAAAGCCATTCCTGGCCCCAAATAGATCAAGCACATCCAAAGAGACAAGCAATGCTCAGAGAAATGTCCGCAACGAAAAAAACAACCAAAAAATGGTTCAAGTATGAGGAGGAGACAAATAGAACAATAAGCGGCTCATGAGTTTGCATTCAGGATGAGGTTTTGCCGCTGCTAACGGTGGCATAAAGAGCTGAAAATATAATATTTGGAAATATTTAAGGACTATGAAAAGAAATTTAAAAATCTCTCTGTTCAACAGAATAATATTCTCCAACAAAGAATTTACTTTTGTGTATGGTGTAAAACCAGGTGGATTTTAAGTTATTCATGATGGCGTAGCTAAGGCACCCGCCTCTGAACGAAATCCGCACTTACCCCAAACGAAAAATTGCTCTGAAGTGTTGCAGAGTTGTGCGCACCGCTGTGCATAAGCATACCTGGGATCACGTGGGGCGGTGCTCCTTTCACTAGCCAATCAGGAAATGGAAATCTCCGATGCCCGACATCAATCAAACTTTAATTTAAACGGGGTGAATATTTATTTGACAAGTGCCGTACTTGGCTTTAAAAAGCACAGGGAATACTTTGGCATAAGCAGTTATTTACTGGAAGACTCTGCAAGATTAAAAAAAAGTTTAACACATCCCATCCCTCAAACCAAGCCTTAACATCTTCCTGGGAGGTTGATACATGGTGCTTTTGTGTGTTAATTTTTAATTATTTATACATTTTTCTCATCCCCCCCCCACCCCTTACGCTGTGCAAACAGGCTCCTGCGCCTGTTTGCACTAGCCATAACATTTTCCAGTGTAATTGCTGCGCAGTTGGTGGGCAATTAGCCCAACTTCTCACCAGCAATGAGGATTCGACAGTTGCAGCGGATGATCTGTCTAGTCGGAACTTGACAGATCGCAAGTTCAGGACTTAGCGCATGCGCTTACTTGGTATACCGTCAGACCGACTGCAAATTCTGCCCTGATAAATGTAATGTAGTGAGCAAGCGCGCAACGCGAATGAGCAGAGTGGAAAATTAGGGCAAATGTCCTTAAGCCAGTAAAGCACAGATAAACAAGACTGAACTCTAGGGGAATTTTTAAAGGGGGGGAAAAAAAAATCATTCCATGAATCTTTACAGCAAAGCAACAGAGTGATGCCCCCAGGCACGGAATGATGAAACATCACTTTGGTCAAATGAAAGGACTTCTTGCTGATGGTTTACATCAGTTCATGTACTTCCTAATTTACAAATTGCAGAACTCGGTCGAGGAGCTCATTAGACTGCTAATTAAGCGGTAAATGCCCAAGTACTGTCGGTCTGTTAATCTGACAGTGGAGCTAATCGGACGTTCTTTTAATACTGAAAATGCTGGAAATATGTAGCAGTTCATTCAGCTGAAGTGGAGAGAACAGACGGGTCAACGTTTTTGAAACCACCCATTCTTCACAGACGATGGTTATCCGGCTGTGTATTAACAGCATTTGCAAGTTTTTAAACATTCTTTTAGTACTACTTAGGGACTGAAACTTGCATAAAAATACTGGGCGATTTTAGACCAGTTATACATTTGGCATAAGTGTGAAGTGTTTTTTGGCTTTGTAACACAGCATAATCTGTGCTATAATTTAGGTATGAAGTTGTTTAAAAAAAAAAATGAAACGCTTATTTTAAGTGCGGGATTGGCACAGCCAAGTTCTTTTACATTCCATTTATATTACAAAAATGTTTACCATGGGAAAGGGTGCTCTAATACTGGCTCCTGTGCTGCCAAATCTGCCCAATTTAGGTGGCACAAGGGTCCCCAACTCCTTACAATCTATATTAACGATTTGGAGGAGGGGACTGAGTGTAACATATCAAAGTTTGCAGATGATACTAAGATGGGAGGGAAAGTAGTGAGTGAGGAGGACATAAAAAATCTGCAAGGGGACATAGACAGGCTAAGTAAGTGGGCCGAGATTTGGCAGATGGAATACAATACTGGAAAGTGTGAGGTTATGCACTTTGGCAGGAAAAATAGTAGAGCAAGTTATTATCTTAATGGCAAGAAACTGGAAAGTACTGAAGTACAAAGGGATCTGGGGGTCCTGGTGCACGAAACTCAAAAGGTTAGTATGCAGGTGCAGCAAGTGATTAAGAAGGCCAATGGAATGTTGGCTTCCATTGCTAGGGGGATAGAATATAAAAATAGGGAGGTATTGCTTCAGTTGTACAAGGTATTGGTGAGACCGCACCTGGAATACTGCATACAGTTTTGGTGTCCATACTTAAGAAAAGACATACTTGCTCTCGAGTCAGTACAAAGAAGATTCACTCGGTTAATCCCGGGGATGAGGGGATGGACATATGAGGAGAGGTTGGGTAGATTGGGACTCTACTCATTGGAGTTCAGAAGAATGAGAGGCGATCTTATTGAAACATATAAGATTGTGAAGGGGTTGGATCGGGTGGATGATGTTCCCGATGATGGGTGAAACTAGAATTAGGGGGCATAGTCTTAGAATAAGGGGCTGCTCTTTCAAAACTGAGATGAGAAGGAACTACTTCACTCAGGGGTGGTAGGTCCATGGAATATGCTGCCCCAAAAAGCTGTAGAAGCTACATCATTACATAAATTTAAAACAGAAATAGACAGTTTCCTAGAAGTAAAAGGGAATTAAGGGTTACGGGGAGCGGGCAGGAATTTAGACATGAGTCTAGGTTCGGATCGGTCATGGCCCTGTGGGTAGCGTAGCGGGCCCAGGGGCCGTGTAGCCTGATCCTGCTCCTATTTCGTGTGTCCAATTCTGTTAGGTTCAGGAGATGGTTCCGTGATAGTAGATTGGCGGTTAGGATCAGATCAGCCATGATCTTATTGAATGGCGGAGCAGGCTCGAGGGGCCAATTGGCCTACTCCTGCTCCTATTTCTTATGTTCTTATGTTCTTATTACAAGTCCCAAAGGCAACTTGAAATGCACCCATGTGAGTGGAATTAATGCCAGGACCTGCACCGGTATATTGGGGGGAAAAGTCTGTGCAGGCCAGCAATGGCGTGACGTCAACCTGTCCGTGGGCAGACCCGACCTGGCAGCGCTGCCTCCAATGCCGCTGCTTATATATTCTGCCCGCAGCACCCAGCAGTCAGAAACGCCCTTCCCAAAGAGGGTTAGCACTTCTGATGGCACTGACTGGTATCACTTTGTTTACTCTACAGGATTTCCTCCGATAGCAACCTTGCCGTTGAAAGCAACACCATGAAGTAAACGGAGTGTTGTATCACTTTGGCTTTGCGCTGGCTGCAGTACCAGTGCAAAGCAAGTATTAACAAGTTCCCCAGTGCTCCAATTTCTTAACTGTCTATTTTAACCTTTTTAAAAAAAAAACTGTTTGCAAAGAGCCAATTGTCCCATTAATTATTCGCCGTAACATCTAAGCTTCATTCAGATGATGGTTCACTGTAGCTCTGTGGCATGTATGGGCAGAAACTGGTTTTGCCTGCCCAGAAAGTTGGCAGTATAACTCAGGTCTACGCATAACAGTCTGAAACTTGTAGTATGACTGTGCCTGGAGAAAAACAGTTGGGTGCAATGTATATTGTACAAAAATAAAAGAGGCACTTCTACTATTTCCAGTGTAAGCATAAACAGTTTAAGCTATTTAGCTGTATAAATTCTTTTTTGTATGCAAATGTTGCTATCAAATTGATCCCTTCTTCGTGTATTTAACCTCAAATTGTTTTCCTGATCTATCCAGTGTCAAACCCCTCACTGATCTGCCAAGTGGACACCAGAGCACAGCAAATTGTGAAGTGAAAATACTGCAATTAAAATTCAGTTAGAATTCAAGATCATTTTGATCCATTTTCTTATTTTTTTAAAAAATATTCTTTGGCAAACTAAATACAATTCCTTATATTAAAAGGACAGTTATGTGGGCCTTATAACTGCAAGTCACATTGTTGCACAACTCTCTGATGCTGCAGTCACACCACAACTGCAGGGTCAGCTGTGGCTCAGTGGGTAGCACACTCGCCTCTAGAGTCAGAAGGTTGTGGGTTCGAGTCCCACTCCAGGGACTTGAGCACAAAAATCTAGGCTGACACTCCCAGTGCAGTGCTGAGGGAGTGCTGCACTGTCGGAGGTGCCGTCTTTTGGATGCGACGTTAAACCGAGGCCCCGTCTGCTCTCTCAGGTGGACGTAAAAGATCCCATGGCATTTTTCGAAGAGGAGCAGGGGAGTTCTGGTCAACATTTATCCCTCAACCAACATCACTAAAACATATTATCTGGTCATTATCACATTGCTGTTCGTGGGAGCTTGCTGTGCACAAATTGGCTGCCGCGTTTCCTACATTACAACAGTGACTACACTTCAAAAAGTACTTCATTGGCTGTAAAGCGCTTTGGGACGTCCTGAGACAGGACCTTCACACCTGATTTACACTCCACGGGGGTGATTTGAACTTTAGGTGGTATCGAACTGGCCGCCCATTATACACCATGGCTGAGGTTTCCTTCCGTTGATTTCAGCCGACAGGAAAATCAGGCGTGGTGCATGATGGGCATCTAATTGGATATCACCCGTTTTACACCATCGCCAGACGTAAAATGAGTCCCTACAAGTTTAGCATTGGTGCAAAGCCAAGGCTGCTTTGCATGGGCTCTAAACTCGTACTGTGAATGCACCCAAACTCGCATAAACATCTCCAGTTGCAGTACTGCAATTGACAAAAGGAAGGGGTTGTATAAAAGACAAGCAATTAAAAAAAAAAAGCACTAAGATCATTTAGTTATGGGACCATCGAGATGAGTTAACCAGAGAATGTTGGGCTCCGCTCTACTCCCACTCTGACCTCTCGGTCCTCGGCCTCTTACACTCTTCCAACGAAGCTCAACATAACCTCGAGGAACAGCCCTCATCTTTCGATTAGGCACTTTACAGCCTTCTGGACTCAACATCGAGTTCAACAATTTCAGACTATAACCTCTGCCCCTATTATTTCACATGGCAGCTGATGATGATTCTGCCATTCCCATTTACACCTCTTCTAGACTCATCTTTTGTTTCTTTACTTGTCCCATTACCACCTCCCTTTGCTTTGTACTATCATCCCTTTTGTCATTTAATCTCTCCTGCCTTCCACCCTATCACAGACCTTCCCTTTTGTTCTTTCCTCCCCGCCCCTGCCCCTGCACTTACTTAAAATCTGTTACATCTCAAACTTTTTCCAGTTCCGATGAAAGGTCATCGACCTGAAACGTTAACTCTGTTTCTCTCTCTCCACAGATGCTGCTTGACCTGCTGAGTATTTCCAGCATTTTCTCTTTTTATTTCGGATTTCCAGCATCCGCAGTATTTTGCTTTAACATTACATAGGATTACATAGAATATACAGCACAGAAACAGGCCATTCGGCCCAACCAGTCCATGCCGGCGTTTATGTTCCACTCGAGCCTCCTCCCATCTTTCCTCATCTAAATCTATCAGCATAACCCTCTATTCCCTTTTCCCTCATATGCTTGTATAACTTCCCCTAAATGCATCTATACTATTCACTTCAACCACTCCCTGTGGTAGCGAGTTCCACATTCTCACCACTCTCTGGGTAAAGAAGTTTCTTCTGAATTCCCTATTGGATTTCTTGGTGACTATCTTATATTGATGGCCTCTAGTAAGGCTCTTCCCCACAAGTGGAAACATTCTCTCTGTATCTACTCTATCAAAACCTTTCATAATTTTAAAGACCTCTATTAGGTCACCCCTCAGCCTTCTTTTTTCCAATCGAAAAGAGACCCAGCCTGTTCATCCTTTCCTGATAGGTATACTCTCGCATTTCTGGTATCATCCTTGTAAATCTTCTCTGCACCCTCTCCAGTGCCTCTATATCCTTTTTATAATATGGCGACCAGAACGGTACGCAGTACTCCAAGTGTGGTCGAACCAAGGTTCGATACAGGTTTAGCATAACTTCCCTACTTTTCAATTCTATACCTCTAGAAATAAACCCTAGTGCTTGGTTTGTATTTTTTTAAATGACCTTGCCAACCTGTGTCGCAACTTTGAGTGATTTGTGTATTTGTACTCCGAGATCGCTTTATTCCTCTACCCCACCCAGACTCGCACCCTCCAAGTAATAAGTGACCTCTCTATTCTTTCTATTTGTATTAATGTTGGGCTAGGATTATGGCTTTAAACTTCAGCCCAGCCATGGTACAAACTTACAGGTACTCAGAACAAGGAACTGTCTGGTGTGAATGGCCATTGTTTTCCAACCCATTGGTACCTATCCAACAGTGAGAAGGGGGCGATTACTTACTGCCTGTTTATCAGTTTGGATCTATGGAAAATATGCTGGATTTAGAACCAAGCACAGTGATCTCACTGAGACCCATACTGTCAAGAGTAAAGATGCAATCTTTTTAGAACACATTCTGTTGAATTCCTACATTTTGGTTTTTAATATATTTATAAATGCAGTAAAAAAATGATCAATTTAATGCAATTTATTTTCTTTCCCTTTGAGGTCAATAAGCCAGGCAGAAATTTTGTAAATTTTATCCCACTACAAAAAAAACACCAAGAGTACCAGAGGGCAATAAATAAGGCCATGTGAACATTTACTACACTTTCGCTTTAGGTCAATGGGAGAACAGCAACAGATGCATTGCAAAGAGGATTAACACATGGTCGCTCTGTACCTCTGCCCCATATACAGCTCTGCAAAAGCCAGATACTTCCAGTTGATTGACATCTTCGGAGTCTGCAGTTAGACTGAAGAAACATGATTTTCCATTTTAGAAAGATAAAGACTTGCCTTTCACGACCACCAGACGTCCCAAAGCACTTTACAGCCAATGAAGTACTTTTTGAAGTGTAGTCACTGCTACAATGTAGGAAACGTGGCTGCCAATTTGCGCACAGCAAGCTCCCACAAACAGCAATGTGATAATGACCAGATAATCTGTTTTAGTGATGTTGATTGAGGGATAAATATTGGCCAGGACACTGTGGATAATTCTCCTGCTCTTTTTCGAAATAGTGCCATGGGATCTTTTGCGTCCACCTGAGAGAGCAGACGGGGCCTCGGTTTAACGTCTCATCCAAAAGACGGCACATCCAACAGTGCAGCACTCCCTCAGTACTGCATTGGAGTGTCAGCCTAGATTTTTGTGCTCAAGTCTCTGGAGTGGGACTTGAATCCACAACCTTCTGACTGAGAGGCGAGAGAGTGCTACCCACTGAGGCACGGCTGACACACAGTAGAGCCAGTATTGACACCGTTAATTCCAGTCAGCCTCTGGATTTTTTGCTAGTTGCGCTCTCATTAGAAACTATCCCACCTTTTAAATTGTCTGCAGGAATTCATGTACTGAGGCCAGTGACAGCTTTAAATTGTGCCCAGGCGAAATGGTTGTACCGTGAAAAAGATAAATATTAAACACAGTGGTATGTCATAAAATGCTATAGTTTTCTATAACATTTTATCACTTGTGAAAGTCACAAATATTCAGACACTGAAACAGATTTTCAGCAAACTGCTCATCCTCGGATCGGATAGAATGCTGGGTTCAGCTTGTGGGCGAACCAAAAATGTCCCCAAATTTAGCAAGAGAGAAGGCCCAGAATCCCTTGCTCAGGGAGAATTGCAGTGTGGCTTTTGTTAAATCAGTCTATCATCAACAGGAAGCATCAGTTTAAAAAAAAATACAGACCAGCTCATTATAGGCACACAAGTGCTCTGTTGAAAACATCGTAAAGTTGTTATTCAATACCATCTGTCGTCATTATTTAAAAGTTCTTTAATTCTGAACAAGAGCCTAATATTGTGTAGGGGGAAAAGCACCCACAAGTAAGACATTCTCTCCCCCACCCCCCCCACCTTCTTCCCACAAACTCAATTATGTCCATTGTTTCCTGCAACCCTCCAGGTAATTATAGTAACTTGTAGCACATTTCCATCAGCTTGGAAATGCTGTCATTGACTGTAAATTGCTGCCTTTAATTATTAATAAGCCCCTCTTGACAAATCTCGATTAAGTCTGCCAATGAAGACCAGGCGTTCATCATTAACTTTTTAATCCCAGGAAAATCTCATTAAATTAAAGATTAATTCTCATTGATCTAACAGGAATATCACTGCAGTGTTAAGGCAGAGCCTATAGGCGTTGCAGAAAGTCGGTAACCTTGAGCCTGCACTGCAATAAGTACCGATAGCCCTGGGGCCTGAAAGATAATAGCTAGAATTAGCTGCAAGAGAAGATCTTTAAGCGAGACTTCTGTGTGAGTTGTCATGATTACAGTCAGCTCAAAAAGTACTGCAATATTGCCACCACCTCAAATAGCATATTGGCAAGTAGGGGGAAAAAAAATGTTTGTAAGATTTCTACCGAGAACCCTTTGAAGACTGAACAAGGCTCTGATAAAAGAGCCAGCTGCTATGAAACTAATTACAACTTGTTTGGAAATTCCTTTGCTAACCATGTCACTGAACACACACTGCGCTCTGTTACAACAAAGCTCTTGGAATATAGTTTCCAGTTATGAATGCGAATTGTATGAAGAACAGAAAGGCTTTAGAGGGAATGTTTCTTCAAACTCGTTTCACTTTTAGTGCTAAGTTATCCATCAATCAGATTGCTGAAATGCCGACTCTTGTTGAAGCGCAAAACACAGCGAGAGTGACAAGAAAATATAGTTAAATTCACTTTTATTAGAAAATTATTTATACAACCCACAGGGTATATATAAAAATAAGAGAACACAGGCAATCCGAAATGAAAACAGAAAATGCTGGAAATGCATCGAAGGTCAATAAGAAAAAAGATTTGCATTTATATAGCGCATTTCACAACCTCAGGACATCCCAAAGTGCTTTACAGTCAATGCAGTCACTGTTGTAATGTGGGAAACACAGCAGCCAATTTGCACACAGCAAGCTCCCACAAACAGCAATGTGATAATGACTAGATCATGTTTTTTTTTGTTTCAAAAGTGATGTTGAGTAAGGGATAAATATTGGCCAGGACACCAAGGAAAACTCCCCTGCTCTTCTTCGAAATAGTGCCATGGGATCTTTTATATCCAACTGAGGGGGCAGACGGGACCTCAGTTTAAAGTCTCATCTGAAAGACGGCACCTCCGACAGTGCCGCACTCCCTCAGTACCGCACTGGAGTGTCAGCCTAGATTTTGTGCTCAAGTCTCTGGAGTGGGGCTCAACCCCACGATCTTCTGACTTTGAGCATCTGAAAGAAAAGGATAGGTTATTATGGAGCTGAGTTGTGATGAACGTATCGCACACAAAATGTTAATCTGTTTTTATTAGATTTTCTTGACAGGATTTTTTCCCTTCGGGAAAGTGTTGCTGCAGAGAGAAGGGGGAATAAGTGGGTACATTGCAGAGAAGCCAAGAGACTATTCTAAAAAGTAGGGAAATGCAGTTTAAATAATTCTCAAAATCATCTATGGCAATCAAGTCTAGGATGTCAGCAAGTAAGACCGGCACACGGCAGTCATCGAAGTGAAGGGCAATCGAGAAGCTTTGATGACACTTCAACTGGTCGAGCTCAGGGAAGCAGCGTCACAACAAAGACAAAGAGGAGAGTTAGCTGGAGCCCATGTGAAAGCTGAAATGGCGGCCGAGGCCATTTAAAAGACTAGATGTCAGCTGAGACAGTGAGGGGAAATGCAGCGAGGGAAGCAGAGTGACAGCAGGGATGTTGGTGGCAGCCATCTAGACACGCCGAGGGTGATAGCAGAGATGCTGTTGGAGTCTGGCCAGAGAGAGGCAGGGTGAGAGGAAAGGCAAGTGGAGCGGTTGAGTGACAGCAGAAATGATTGCAGATGCCAACTAGATAGGCAGGGTGACAGAAGAGATGGCAGTGCAGACCAGCGACGGCAGCCAAGTGACAGCAGAGACGGAGCTCGAGGCCAGCTACAGCAGCCAAGTGACAGCAGAGGTGGAGCAGGAGGCCAGCTACAGCAGCCAAGTGACAGCAGAGGTGGAGCAGGAGGCCAGCCGGAGAAGCAGGATGATGGTAGAAGACAGCTAGAGAGGCCATACGGCAACAGAGTTGGTGGTAAAGGCCAACTACAGAGGCCAGATGGAAACAGCGACGGTTGCAGAGGCCTACTAATAAGCTTATCACAACAAAGATGATGGTGGAGACTGGCTAAAGGGGCCACATGACTACAGAGCGAGTAGGAAAGGGCAACAAGAGAAGCAAAGTGCGGAGAATGGGGAGGCGGAGGAAGGTAGCTACAGAAAGTGGGAGATTACAGAGTTGAGGCTGGGGGGAAGAAGACAACTAGTAAGTGTAGCTGCCAAACAAGAAAGCCAAAGACGATAAATGGTGTACGATAGCAAAATACTGCGGATGCTGGAAATCTGAAACAACAACAGAAAATGCCGGAAACACTCAGCAGGTCAGGCAGCATCATGGAGAGAGAAACAGAGTCAACGTTTCAGGTCGGTGACCCTTCGTCAGAACATTTGACGAAGGGTCATCGACCTGAAACGTTAACTCTTTTTCTCTCGCCACGATGCTGCCTGACCTGCTGAGTGTTTCCAAGATAAATGGGGTACGAGTTTTAAAATTGACAGTTCATAAATCTCGCTTCATCTATAATGTTTACCATTACTATAGCTGTATTTAAAAAACATATTTAAAAAGTTGAGAGTATATTCCACACACAGCGAACAATAGCCAATTAAGCCCCAAATTTAATTCTGGGCTTGCTGAGCAAACCCCCCACCCCCACCCCCGAGGAAAGTCCAGCGAGAGGCTCGGGTCGTTTCAACTCCCGGGCCTTGTCTGAATAGTGCACCACTGTCGCCCGCCTGGAGTTGGAGGGAATGAGGTCACAGTTGGTGGGTGGGAGCGGGAAATCCGACAGGAGGCAGACAAGAGGAGAACAGTCCCGGACATGAAGTTAATGCTGGGAGGGAAGGTCTCCAAAGAGCTGTCGGTGGTGGGAGAGAGAGGGAAGGCTGGGTTTAGGAATCCCAAGGATTCCTTGCGGGCCCTGGAGGAGCTCAGTGCCAATTTCCTTCCAGCTAACTATGAAATGCTTTGGGGAGGTTTCATCACATTAAATCTGTTGTTGTTGGCGGTGATTCTGAGCTGAACAGGCACGCGGTATATAGAGGGGGGGCTGCTAACTTTACAGTTTTTAATTGGTGAATATCGATCAATATCAATTTCTTACTGATTTAATTTAAATCGCATTCCATTTATTTTGGAATTTTTTTTTTTTAATTACACATTTTAAACTAGAATATTAGTTTAATTTTTACAATAATGTTTCTCTCAATATAAGCGTGCAAAACCACAGAAGGAATTAATCATTCAAGTGGGAGATAAAAATGGGGGTGTTGAAAGAAAGACTTGTAGAGCACCTTATCACAACCCGTAGAATTATCTGTAAGCACTTCACATACAAAGAATTACTTTGAAGTTCAATACAAACATTTTGTATGCAGCAAGATCCCACAAACAGCAATGAGATGGATGACCAATTAATCTGTTTTTGGAATGTTGGCCAGAACACCAGAGAACTCCCTGCTCTGCTTTATATAGTCTCGTGGAATTTTTAATGCCCACCTGACAGACAGGATGGGCCTTATCAGAAGTACAGCACATCCAACAATGCAGCACTCCCTCAATACTGCACCAGATTATATACCACCAGGGTTATAAACTCAACAGATGGGGGTGCTACCAACTGTGTCTAGTTGGCACATTAATGGGGAGAAATGAACTAAGTAGTTGTATTGAGATCAGTCTGCCATTGACAGACAGATAAACCTCACATTCCCACTAACACACATGAAAAAGATGTTCACTGGATATTGCTGAACGGTGGTTTGGTTCACCTTTGAAGAATGTTGTGTTATTATACCTGCACACTTTGCTGAATTAAACAAGGTGATACTATGGAATAGTCTATCCAATATTTTATTCAATGTGCTGCTCACATTCATACAAAAGAAATACTGCAGTATAGATGAGGTAATTCATAATTTATTCGCTTTTTCTTCAATAAGCTGCTTTAACAATGTGGGGAACACATCTGATTCATATGCAGTGTTCCTCACGTGGGCCAGGTCACTAGTTTTGTGTTCGACATAAACCTTTGCCCAGATTTGAATGCAGTTTGAGACATTGTCATGGCAACCAAGACTGTTCATTAGCAAACAAGCACATGGCCCAGCAAGCAAAATCGGATGAAGGGTTATAAACGAACACTCGCAGGTCCAGCCTACCATGTGGTAAGCTGGCCTATCGTTTATCACTGAACGGGCTTTCTATTATTCCATAATATATTGGCTTTCCAGTACACAGGGAGAACTTAAGAGTTAAGAACTTTATATGTGCTTTTGTCTCCCAGCGGGCCTTTCAGAAGGCACAGCCAGAAAATTAGTCAGATGTTATTGGAATGAAATATGTTCAGTTACAAGATCACCTAATTTTCTGGTTCATGTCCCCTACAATGCAAAAACAACCCACAGATTTTACAGAGTATTAGCAAGGATCAAATTTATGTCTACGAGACTGTTGGGAGTCCATAACCTGTAGTTGCAATGGTATCACTGGTTGGGTGGGGGCTGGGGGGGGGAGGTGTGATCACAGCAGAGCAGAAAACACTGTTGTGCTAAATGTTACCAAGTGGCAAGTGTGCACTTAAAACAAACAAAGTCACACAGCTGTCTGTCGGAGGCTGGCAGCAAAAGTTCCCAAAATAATGAAATCCAGTGAGTAAGCACTGGGATCGGAACATTTTACCTGATCCATCAGATGGGTAACACTCTCAATGACGTGGCCTATTACTACATTTACTGCTTGTGAGCAAATATTAATCTCAAAAGACCGAGCGCTTACAAATGCTATCCAGTTGATGGGAAGTGGGGAAAATGTGTCAACGTTTCGGCACCACACCATTCTTTGGTCAGTTCAGAATTTAACTTGTTCATACTGTAGGCCTGATTTTAACCGGGAATGGGAACATAGGCGGGTGTGGGGGGGGGGGGGGGTGGGGGGGGAGTTCAGGGCGATTTTAACTCCTGGCCTTCACCTGCACACCGGTGGTCAGCTGCCTGGCTAAAAATAGGTGGGAAGTGGCAGCTGACCAGTGGGAGGACAGCAGAATTTCAGGCGGCAGGAAGCCCCTGGATGGCACCAAAGGAACGGCTACTGGCTACAAGGTCGCTGGCAACAAGGCAAGATGCAGGGAAGGTTTTTGGAAGGGTCGCGCATCCAGGAAAGGTGGTGGGGGAGGGGGAGCTGGGGGTGGGGGGGTGGGGTGGGGGGAGTGATACGCCCAAACAGGAGAGGCCTAAACCTTCCTCGTGGGGCCCGAAGAAGCACCGTTGCTCTTCCTGGCCTCAAGACAAAGCAAAAAAGAAAACTATAAAAACTTATGTGAGGGACTCTTCTGGTTGTCTTCACCTGGCGTGGAAACCACAACAGCTTTCCCGTTCAGGCCACCAGTTAAAATTGCAGTCGGAGCCCGATGAGGTCATTGGGCTCCGATTTGCATATGCCAGCTTCACGGGTAGGTGTGTGCCGCCCGCTCAGAAGAGCGGGTTAAAATAGGACAATGGGGGAATGATGCGGGATGTCAGCGGCGCAGTCTCCCGGCCAATTTTAACTGCCCACCCGCCCGGTTTCCACCAGTAGGGTGGGGTTTTTAGTCAAGTATTTCTGACGACGAAGATTCCCCTTAGTGAAAGTGTTTAGAAAGGTGCTTATCTAACATACCTATTCCCAAACTGTCACAGTTTAGAACATTAATGCACCGATTGCTGATGAGAGCAAACGCAATTTATGTAAATAAAAAAGTGCTTAAATTGCACTGTTACCCTTGATTCACTTTGTGGCTGATGCTAGACGATAGCAGAACTCATATATAGTGGATGCTTCGAAATCCTATGCTTTTCAATGGAGAAACCTATTGAAACATATTTATCTGTCTGAACAGTTAGAAATTTGGCGCAGCCAGACTTTGTCATCACAGTGTTTGCATTGTAGCTGAAAATACTGATAAGAGCTGGCAGCTATCAGGAACTCCGTCCCGCTGAAACGAAGAGAGGGAGAAACAATTGTACTTGCAGCAGATCTGGAGTTCGATAAAATTGGTTCTTATTGGGGATTGCTGAGGAGTGGAGCTCTTCTTAATTTAATTGAAAACTGGTTAGCATTTAATGGATTTTGATCATCAATTTTTCAAACCCATTATTAACCAGCTTCGGCCCAGTGCAGGATTAGCCACTGGAATCTAAAAAAAAAAACTGCCTTGGAATGGCACTACCTGATGAGCTAGATTCCACTCGAACCATTTATAGGCAAGAAGCACAAAGTCTTCACGGACGGGTCGAAACAAGATGTGCTGCCGACCAGAGGGAAATTCACCGACGTTTAGTACAATGATCAGAATTCGAAACCCAGCAGCGAAGGAAAACGCTTCACTTAATAAGGCTGAAGCTGTGTTTTTGTAATAAAATTCTGGCGTTATTCGTTTGGAGTCATTTGAAGAACAAACGATCAGAGAGTAAAGCAAGCGATTAGCAATCTTGGAGCTATCAGAAAGGCACTGTCAGAATAACCATTTACAGACAAATTAAAAGCTTTCCTTCCAAGAAATATAGGTATCACATTAAGTTTCTTTTTAATTCACTTGAATGACTTTAGTTGAATAACATGAAATTGTTTCAAATTAATAAAACATTGTTTGGTTGGATTCCACAAGAATAAAAAAGTCAAACTGACATCTACCCTTTATCACATGGGAAAATCTTGTACGTCTTCGAGCAGTTTTTGTTCTGTACATGGTAAATCAATTCAGATTATCTACTGGACATCTCAAAGGAAGCTTCCCTTATAATTACGCAGCGATCTCCTCTGACAGGAAGTAGCTGATATAGAACAATTACCACCCACCAACATTCTGACAGCACCATTTGGAACAAATATATCCCCCCAGTGTGAAGATTTGAGACTATTATTTCAAGTAACTAACTTCCAGAATGTTTTTAAACCTGCAAAATTAACGATTTCAGTGAGGTTGGGATTTGTCTTATTTGATTTGATTATTCCTCCGCCAAGCGTCTCAGGATGTTTTTCTATGTTAAAGGTGCTTACAACAACAACTTGTATTTATATAGCGCCTTTAACGTAGTAAAACGTCCCAAGGCGCTTCACAGGAATGTTATAAGACAAAAAATTTGACACCGAGCCACATAAGGATAAATTAGGGCAGGTGACCAAAAGCTTGGTCAAAGAGGTGGGTTTTAAGGAGCGTCTTAAAGGAGGAAAGAGAGGTAGTGAGGCGGACAGGTTTAGGCAGGGAATTCCAGAGCTTAGGGTCTAGGCAACAGAAGGCACGGCCACCAAAGGTTGAGCGATTATAGTCAGGGATGCTCAAGAGGGCAGAATTAGAGGAGCGCCGATGTCACGGGGGGGTTGTGGGGCTGAAGGAGATTACAGAGATAGGGAGGGGAGGCCATGGAGGGATTTGAAAACGAGGATGAGAATTTTGAAATCGAGGCCTTGCTTAACCGGAAGCCAATGTAGGTCAGCGAGCACAGGGGTGATGGGCGAACGGGACTTGGTGCGAGTTAGGACACGGGCAGCCGAGTTTTAGATGACCTCAAGTTTACGTAGAGTAGAACGTGGGAGGCCAGCCAGGAGTGAGTTGGCATAATCAAGTCTAGAGCAGCGGTTCCCAACCTTTTCCTTCATGCGGACCACCAGCCGTTTAAAAATTGCTTCTGCGGACCACCAGCCGTTTAAAAATTTTTTAACAGCCTATGGCTGACGGGAGTCAAACTTATATATTTTTTTTCACGGACCACCTGCAGTACCCTCACGGACCACCAGTGGTCCGCGGACCACAGGTTGGGAAACGCTGGTCTAGAGGTAACGAACATGATGCGGAGATGCCGGTGTTGGACTGGGGTGGACAAAAATGAGAAGTCGCACAACACCAGGTTATAGTCCAACAGTTTTATTTGAAATCACAAGCTTTTGGAGCTTACACCCTTTCCTCAGGTGAAGGTAACGAAGGCATGGATATACGGCACAGAAACAGGCCATTCGGCCAAACCAGTCCATGCCACATAACTGCAAGTTGCTGTTGTCGATTGCACTTACAACCTTTATGCTTTTAAATCGACTTTAAATTTTCTGATTTTTGCCAGTGGAGCCTACCCTTTTAGCTATAATAACACCGATTACATGCCGCACCTGGATGCTCCCCCTCTCAACCACAAATGATGCTGGGATTCTACACTGACACGGTCTCCAGTGTTGGCACTGGCTTTAGTGGACAACAAACAGCATCTACACGGATTACTGCGATGTAATTCGAAAAGCAGCAGGAGACTTCTCACTAAATCAGCTCGGCTGCAGAAGAATTGTAAAATTTGCAGAGGCGGCCATGTAGTAGTAAAGCTCACTGACTTCTTGGGAACAATGAATAACCGCTCCCAGATGCAAATATCAGAGCACATCCCTTGAGTTGAAATTAGGAGAATAAAACAATTTTTATTTTTTTTGTCCTGCTTATTTTTGCACCTTCCTCGCTCCAAGGAGATTCCAGAGTCATTCCTACCACTTTACTGAGCTGAAGGCACAGCAGATGGACGTTTTAACACTTGTGACCGGTTTCATTATGTTCGGAGTGTAATGCGGACTGGATAACTACTTAGCAAAACAATAAAACAAGAGATGTCGAGTGTAAATGTACATGAAAACTCAGACTCTCCAAATCTCAGCAAACGAGGACTTTAAAAAAAAAAAAGAAATACACAGAATCTGTATAAGCCACTGGGCCTTTACTTTCAGGAGACCTCCTTCAATATTAAGCCATTTTCTGCCATCATTTAACTAATTTAAAATCTAGTAAAGTGGCCACATTTGGTTCATCCACATAGAGACCCGGGAACATAAATTTAGGGCTCACAAATATAAGATAGTCACTAATAAATCCCTTAGCAGAGAGGTCAATAACCAGGGGGCATAGATTTAAAGTAATTGGTAGAAGGATTAGCAGGGAGTTGAGGAGAAATTTTTTCACCCAGAGGGTGGTGGGGGTCTGGAACTCACTGCCTGAAAGGGTGGTAGAGGCAGAGACCCTCATCACATTTAAAAAGTACTTGGATATGCACTTGAAGTACCGTAACCTACAGGGCTACGGGCCAAGAGCTGGAAAGTGGGATCAGGCTGGATAGCTCTTTTTCGGACTGCACAGACACAATGGGCTGAGTGGCCTCCTTCTGTGCCGTAAATGTCTATGATTCTATGAATAAATCCAAGAAGGAATTCAGGAGAAACTTCTTTACCCAGAGAGTGGTTAGAATGTGGAACTTGCTACCACAAGGAGCAGTTGAGGTGAAGACCATAGATAGGGTGGGAGGGGACTCGCGTGGAGCATAAACACCAGCATGGACCAGTTGGGCCGAATGGCCTGTTTCTGTGCTGTAATCTATATGTAATTCTATGAACCAAGAATTTAGGCCACTTGAATGCTGGAGGAAGGGTGATCTCCTCAGCCGGCCTGACCCCTCCCACTGAGCTCAAAATTAAAAGTGACAGTCCTGGCAATCTCATCTTCAGATCTGGAGCCCATCATAAGCCAGGAGCTAATGACCAAAAGATTCTGAAAAAGTAAAAACCCTTTCAATCCTCTCCCAAGATTCAGGCAAACTGTCCACTTATGATGAAGGATTCATATAACTGGGGGCAAAGTTGAAAATGGAGAAGTCTGGAGTAAGGAGGAAAATCTGGAGGAACTTTGCCCTCCCCAGACAGGATAAGAAGTTTTGTGCAGCAAGATAGCAGGGAAAGGTACAGCATCAATAGTGTAAATGGCAACTGGCAAGGTTTCTGTGGAGAGAAGGGATTGAGAGATATGGTATGCAAGTGGGTAGAAGGGTTTGAGATCAATCCAAAACGATGGGCATGTTTGGCTAAATGGCCTTTAAGAGTTCTTAAAAATTATTTTAAAAAGAACTTCTAAGGCAGCATTGTCTCCTTGGTCTGTGACCCTCTATTGAGCCTAAAGCTGAAGTTCTGTTCTGATCATTTACATGGGAGGGATTAGATTCTCCACTAAAAAAACGAAGACAATTTTCTGTTATTTTATGATGAATGTAAACATTTGAAACCATGTAAAATCTTTAAGCCGTACAAGAAGAGGAAAAGAGTTACAGTATCACTAGAATGCAAAAAAAATGAATGAATAATTTTCAGAAAGGTGAGTCAGTGATTATTAATGGAAGGACTGAGACATTCACACAGAATTTTACAGCACAGAAACAGGCCATTCGGACATGCTGGTGTTTGTGCTCCACACGAGCCTTCTCCCACCCTACTTCATCTCACCCTATCAACATAACCTTCTATTCCTTTCTCCCTTGTGTACTTATCTAGCTTCCCCTTCAATGCATCTTTGCTTTTCACCTCAACCATTCAGTGCTTTTTTTTATTTGTTTATGGGATGTGGGCGTCGCTGGCAAGGCCAGCATTTATTGCCCATCCCTATTTGCCCTTGAGAAGGTGGTGGTGAGCTGCCTTCTTGAACCGTTGCAGTCCATGTGGTGAAGATACTCCCACAGTGCTGTTAGGTAGGGAACTCCAGGATTTTGACCCAGCGACGATGAAGGATCGGTGATATACTTCCAAGTCAGGATGGTGTGAGACTTGGAGATTGTGGTGTTCCCATGCGCCTGCTGCCCTTGTCCTTCTAGGTGGAAGAGGTTTGGGAGGTGCTGCCGAAGAAGCCTTGGCGAGTTGCTGCAGTGCATCTTGTAGATGGTACACACTGCAGCCACGGTACGCCGGTGGTGGAGGGAGTGAATGTTTGAGGTGGTGGATGGGATGCCAATCAAGTGGGCTACTTTGTCCTGGATGGTGTCGAGCTTCTTGAGTGTTGTTGGAGCTGCACTCATCCAGGCAAGTGGAGAGTATTCCATCACACTCCTTACTTGTGCCTTGTAGATGGTGGAAAGGCTTTGGGGAGTCAGGAGGTGAGATACCCGCCGCAGAATACCCAGCCTCCTGTTCCACATTCTAACCACTCTGAGTAATGATCACCGCTCTCAGAGTAAAGGTGTAGTCACCTGTTACATGGGCAAATGTGACAGCTATGGATTACAATGTAAAAAAAAGAACTTCCGTGCATTTCTAACCCCTACAGTCTCTGCTTACTGTTACCACATGCAGAGAATTGTCCCAAGTACTGGCTGTTCAGTGCAGGAGCACGCACATACTGAAGCCTCGATTTTAACCCATCGTGTCCGGGTGTGGGTGTGTGTCCGGGTGTGTGTCCGGGTGTGTGTGTGTGTGTGTGTCCGTCCGTGTCCGGGTGTGTGTGTGTGTCCGTGTCCGTTGACTTCAGCTGCCTAGGCCCTAAGCTCTGAATGCCCTCCCTAAACCTCTCCGGCTCTCTACCTCTCTTTCCTCCTTTAAGATGCTCCTTAAAACCTACCTCTTTGACCAAGCTTTTGGTCATCTGCCCGAATTTCTTCTTATGTGGCTCGGTGTCAAATTTGTGTCTTATAATACTCCTGTGAAGCACCTGGGGACGTTTTACTACATTAAAGGCGCTATATAAATCCACGTTGTTGTTGTTAAGCTCAGGTCGCGTCCACTCACCGGCCTGAGGTCGCTCCGCTCCCACCCAGTGACATCTCCTCTTCACCGACTTTCAAGTCGGCCAAGGCTCCCGCTGCAGGCAGGTGGGGCCTACTTTAAATTCAAACGTTGCGGCCCTGTGACATAAATCGGTGCCGCGACATGATTTTAACGTTGTGTCAGGGGGAGTCCCACACTGTGCGGAACCACAGCAGGAGGCGCTCACTGGCCAGGAGAGGCCAAGGCACGGTTATAAAAAATTACTTTTGTCAGAACTCTTTGTGGGCCAGGAGGAGCAGGAGTGCTGCACCCCTCCGACCCCCAGGCCCTACAAGGAGTCCTTGGACATCCCCAGCCATGGCTTCCCCCCGATTGTGGTGGAACCACGCCCCCCCCTCACCCCAACCACCGATTGCCAATCGCCTCCAGATCCCTCCCCCCACTGACTGTCGGTGGCAGTTCTCATGGGTCCCCAGGTATGGCTTCCTGCTGCCAAATACCCCCTCGCACCTGCTGGCCAGGTAGTGTATCTGGCCTAGTTCGGGCGGAATCCAGGAACATTTATGTAAATGAGGCCCAGCCATTAAATGGTGCCTCCACGTCCCCGGACTTTCCAGGTTCGCTGCCCACTTCAGGGCCATTAAAATTGGGACCAGAGTTTCAACAAACACTAGGAAACTGCTTCAATGCCCACAGGCATGGAAGTCAGTAGACGGGTGGTGTGGCTATGCCAAGATTCATCAGGGGGTAGAGAGAGAGAGTGAGAGAGAGAGAGAGAGAGAGAGAGACAGAGACAGAGACAGAGACACTCATCATTCAGGGTGCAGTAAATCTATAAAATACATAGGACCTGAGAATATAGCAGTGCCGGGGACTTCAGACAGCTGACCATTCCTGGCACTAGGATTTCAAAAGTCCAATATCAAACTTAAGAAGCAAAAGCATGCTACGAGACACTAGTACCTACCTAGAATGACAGGAAACCAAATAGAACAAAGTAACAATGCCACTAAACCGATGAAAAATGAATTCTGCAAAGTTCTTAGGCAGTCACACTGAGATTTCTTTTAAGCTGTGCCACACACACACACACACGATGTGCTTACACTGCAACGGGTGGAAAGCTGAAGCAATTAGGGTCTCGCTCCTGGGAGGTACACTCAAAAATTGGGTCCATATGATTTTGCACCCAAATTAAAACAGTTTGCATTGATGTAATGCCAAAAACATTTTGCATCAATTGTGGTACAACCAGCCTCAGAGTAGAAAAAAACAGTGTTGGCACAATAAAGTTCCCAGATATCTTGTAGGGAGGATGGGGGGGGGGGGGGGGGGGGGGGGGGTTTGCAGGGGGTGATTTTAACCCTGCTCAGTTGGCAGAAACCGGGCGGGTGTACCGTTAAAATGCCCCAGGTTACTTACCTGGCGCAAAGCTGCCTGGCTCCTGTCCTTTCCAATTTTAAGCAACATTTCTCGACAGGCTCCTCAGCCCGCCACCCAAAGCCAGCGGCGTCCTAATTTACACATTCTCAGAAGAAACTTCATGATGCTGGGTTGAGCAGGCAGCACGCTCATCGTCTGAATCAGAAGGTTGTAAGCTCGGGCCCCACGATAGACTCGAGCACCATAATCTCGGATGATTCTTCAATGCCGCACCAAGGGAGTGCTGCACTGTTGGAGGAGCCGTCTCTTGGGCGAGACGTCTGCCCGCTGAGGCCGATGTAGAAGATGCCGCGGCACTATTCGAAGAGGAGCAAGGAGCTCTCCTGGTGTCCTGGCCAACATTACGCCCGCAAGTAACACCAGCAAAAATGGATTACATAGAAACATAGAAAATAGGTACAGGAGTAGGCCATTCGGTCCTTCGAGCCTGCACCGCCATTCAATGCGTTCATGGCTGAACATGCTACCTCAGTACCCCATTCCTGCTTTCTCGCCATACCCCTTGATCCCCCTAGTTGTGAGTGTTATATCTAACTCCCTTTTGAATATATTTAGCGAACTTGCCTCAACAACTTTCTGTGGAAGAGAATTCCATAGATTCACCACTCTCTGGATGAAGAAGTTCCTCCTCAGCTCAGTCTTAAATGGCTTCCCCTTAATCCTTAGACTGTGACCCCTGGTTCTAGTTTTCCCTAACATTGGGAACATTCTGCCCGCATCTAATTTGTCTAAACCAGTCAGGATTTTAAATGTCTCTATAAGATCCCCCCTCATTCTTCTGAACTCCAGAGGATACAAGTTCAGTTGACCCAATCTTTCTTGATATGTCAGACCGGCCATTACCTGGTCATTCATTTGTTTGCGGTCAATGGGACCATGCTGTGTGCAAGAAAAAATTCAATTCCTTTCTCCTTCCTTCCCGCCCTTATTTTTCCATCTCTGAATCCCTGGAATGTGGACCCATGACTACTAGATCAGTCAAGCAAATCAATTTCCTCTGCTAGTGAACCTAAACCATCCATCACCTGCAACACCTCCTTATTCTGAAACCTGACTATGTCCCATCATCAGCTTCTCCATCTCTGCCATTTTGAAATGATTAAAAGCCCACATCATCATCAGCATCACATAATTAATAATAGCTTTGGTCTAAGGCTGCATGCTGACAAAGTGTTCTAATATGGAGAGGAATATTTAGATTATGAAGCAAAGCACAATTTAAATGTGATTGACACAAGAGCAATAAAGGCAGAAAAAGTGTGGGGGATGTGGGGAGGAGGGAGAAAATTAGACCCGAACCGTCTTCTGCTCTAACAAAATGGGCATCAACTTCAGGCCCATAATTCTATGATATATAATTAAATAATTTGATTATACCGTTCTTCCACAACCAGATCAAAATGTATTCCTTCTCGCTTCTGTGGAAATACTTCGGCCGTTTTCATAATCAGCTGGATCTCAGTATCAAAGCCCCTCACAGTGCGAATGTGTGGTGCAGCTGTTGAAATTCTAGTGGCTGGTCACAGGCTGCCAACTTACAAGGGTTTCAGTCAGCGCTGAGCAAGAAGTCCAGCAGCAATTAAACTCCAGTTCCTTCAAGCAACAGGAAATCTTTTACTTCTAATGACTTAAATCTGTCTGTTCGACCCAAAGAATCAAACATTTCACTTCTCCGCGCCGAGACACCCGGCTGGAGGTCCCGGGGCATGTTCGCGGTGACACATCATTCTTCTAATATCCATGCGTCAAAATGCAAATCAGCATCGGATCCCACAATAAAAAAAAATGCAATTAGAAGAGATTCTGTTGGGGGGGGGGGAAAGAGAGAAAGTGGCTTTAACAAAGAGGCCTGGACGCGCTAATGAGTGAGGCAACTTGGATGTGATCTTTGACATGCGAGAGCAATGCCACACAGTCACAGCATTCAACAAAATAAAGAGTTTGCACAGTTTAGCTTAAAAATGGAAATCAGCCCTAATTATAATTCAAACAATTACAACACAATAATTAAGAATTAATTAGACTGGTGAACCTGAGGGCACACTCAGCTATTGTAGGTTACCGAGACACAAAATACCGAGCTGATCTGTCACAGGGCTGACAGGAAACCAGTGCAACTGGGCTAAAGGACGAGAGCTGCAGAATTGATAAATTCTCAGACCTGCTACAAAGGATGCTTCTGAAAGGCACTGCATCCCTACTCCAAAGAAAAACCACCTAGTTAAATTTTAACCATACTGATGTCGCAGTCACACACACCAACAGAATTCTTCATGGGCATGGTGCACCAACAGATTGCTCTGCAGAGATCTCTTCCTTTAATGCGGCAAATTGAATATCACGGATTGATAATTTTTTCCCCCCCATGAACTTCATTTAGAAAATTATTATTTTTTGTAAAATACTAATGGTATCCTAACTCGCACCAAGTCCCGTTCGCCCATCTCTCCTGTGCTCGTTGACCTACATTGGCTTCTGGTTAAGCAGCGCCTCAATTTCAAAATTCTCATCCTCGCTTTCAAATCCCTCCATGGCCTCGCCCCTTCCCATCTCTGTAATCTCCTTCAGCCCCACAACATCCACCCCCCACGCCCCGAGATATCTGTGCTCCTCTAATTCTGCCCTCTTGAGCATCCCTGATTATAATCGCTCCACCATTGGTGGCCGTGCCTTCTGTTGCCTAGGCCCTAAGCTCTGGAATTCCCTGCCTAAACCTCTCTGCCTCGCTACCTCTCTTTCCTCCTTTAAGACGCTCCTTAAAACCTACCTCTTTGACCAAGCTTTTGGTCACCTACCCTTTTTTATCCTTATGTGGCTCGGTGTCAAATTTTTTTTTGTCTTAAAATACTCCTGTGCAGCGCCTTGGGACGTTTTACTACATTAAAGGCGCTATATAAATACAAGTTGTTGTTGTTGGTGGTGGTGGTCTTCTAACAAAATAGATAGACCTTTTCAATAAAATAACATTTTGGAATACAGTGTATGAGTAATTTGAGACATGGCGCGTGGTAAGTGTAGCATGCTTAGGAAGAACAGATGACTCTGGACCTATGGTTCCCAAAGCTCTCCATCACTAGGATTTTCCTCGTGTCATGTTTGGGTCTGTTGCAGACTAATTGATAGAGATTGATTGCCACGATTAGTCAACAACTCCATTATCGTTGTGGCCGGCAACTACCAGGATGGTAGTAAGTGAACTAGATGGACCTTGGTCTTTTTTCATCCAGCAATTCCTAGGTAATCGTAGAACACTGGACTCTCACACCTTGGCTCGAAGCTCCAATCCCAGCTTCCGTGTACATGGAGTTCAGCTCTCCCCAGTAGGGCAGATTTTTCCAGCTCTTGATTGGGCTGCTAGATGGAGAGCTTTGGGTTGGGAGGAGTGGGGTATGGAGAGGGGGGGGGGGGAAGAGGGGTAAAGGAGAAGAAGGGAGTAGGAAGTATTTAGTGGTGGCGGGGGGGAGCATGTCTTGGCCTATAAAATGTGTTTCTTTATGGCTGACATGGAAAGGCAATAGTGGTGGTTCTCTGAAGCCTGCATCCCACAGCATGTCACCACCATGACTGAAGGAGGAGGGCGTACTTTAAAAGGGAAACAAACCATAGCGAAATTAGAAAAAGTGTACATTACATTCAGCTACAACAGGCTGATGTCAGCATTAAATTGGCATTTATGTGCATATAATGGCATGAGAGTAAGGATGCTTGCTCTTATTACAATGTCATAAAGTTAACAAGACCTTGGCGATCCTTTAGCCTTTTGCAACAGTTTGTACACATAAAGTTCTGAAATAATGCGTTGATTTAAATCAGAATGTCGGGATCAGGCCAAGGTCATTTTTCGGTTCGTAAATAAAGAACAGCAAAGTTCCAGTATTTGCCATGGAATTGGGTGCTTTTAAAACTATTATTGAGCTAAAACTGTTAATTGTTCAATGAAGCCTAAAGCGTTCACTATGGAGATATCTCTGGTTATCTGTAAATTTGTCTATGTAATTTCTTTTTTAAACTGAAGCTGGTGTAATGTCTTACCTACATGTGTAAGGTTCACGGAAGTGTTGGAAAAGTTTTGATGTGGAAAAATATTCACTTCTGATAACAGTTAAAAGACAGGCCCCCAAGTTCCTCCCTCAGGTAAATGGACACAAACTTGGCATACACGAGAATGACTTGTACCAATGCACAACATATGGGTTTTCCTAATGAACATGGGGAGGGGCAAAATACTAATGAGATCTATGTACCTTCAAAGGCCATTTTCTTCACTGCACAGGAGAAGAACCACAGGTAACCTACTTTAAGTGATTTAACGTTTCTCTCATGATTTTACTTTTTAAAAGAAACAGTGATGGGGAGGGGAAGGGTGCCAAAAAGTGTTGGACTCAACTGCTGTGGGACTCAAGTCCTCATACAGATAGGAGCTCAATTCTGGAGAGAGAAAAACTGTCCCATTGCACATCGTTGAGGGCAGGTCTTATTTGTAGTTTTAACCTGGCTTTCCAGCTCTCGAAGTGAAACATGGGGTGCAAGGCCCCTCTGCTTTAAGCTCATGCTGCTGGATTGCTGATCTGAGGCATGCCATCGTGACGATGGAGGACAGGCTATTCCCCATGGGGAGGTGAGGGAAGAGAGAGGAATTCATCAGATGAGTTGGCAATGGGCCATTCCTAACAACTCCTCAGATAATGAAGCAGTCCATGCCCGCATGCAACAAGACCTGGACGACGTTCAGGCTTGGGCTGATAAGTGGCAGGTAACATTCGCGCCACAGAAGTGCCAGGCAATGACTATCTTCAACAAGTGAGAGTCTAACCACCGCCCCTTGACATTCAACAGCATTGCCATCGCCGAATCCCCCACCATCAACATCCTGGGGTTCACCATTGACCAGAAACTTAACTGGACCAGCCACATAAATACTGTGGCAACAAGAGCAGGTCAGAGGCTAGGTATTCTGTGCGAGTGACTTACCTCCTGACTGCCCAAAGCCTTTCTACCATCTACAAGGCACAAGTAAGGAGTGTGATGGAATACTCTCCACTTGCCTGGATGAGTGCAGCTCCAACAACACTCAAGAAGCTCGACACCATCCAGGACAAAGCAGCCCGCTTGATTGGCACCCCATCCACCACCTTAAACATTCACTCCCTCCACCACCGGTGCACCATGGCTGCAGTGTGCACCATCTACAAGATGCACTGCAGCAACTTGCCAAGGCTTCTTCGGCAGCACCTCCCAAACCCGCAACCTCTTCCACCTAGAAGGACAAGGGCAGCAGGCGCATGGGAACACCACCACCTCCACGTTCCCCTCCAAGTCACACACCATTCTGACTTGGAAGTATATCGCTGATCCTTCATCGTCGCTGGGTCAAAATCCTGGAACTCCCTACCTAACAGCACTGTGGGAGTACCTTCACCACACGGACTGCAGCGGTTCAAGAAAGCGGCTCACCACCACCTTCTCGAGGGCAATTAGGGATGGGCAATAAATGCTGGCCTTGCCAGCGACGCCCACATCCCATAAAATAAAAACGAATTAAAAAAAAAACACGAGCTCAAGAGAGAGGCAGAAGCCAAGTAGCAGGGCACCTGCCCACTCAGGTGTAGCTCATGCCCAGGAAGATCTGATTGGAAGTTGTGTAGAGGGAGGAAAATGAGAAGGAAAAACAAAAGAAATAAAACTGGGCACTCTCCATTTTCGTTCCCTGCCTTGGGTGCAAATGCCATTTGTCAATGTGCATCTAATGCTTGATCCTGTGCCAGAGGAGAACAACGGAGCTCAGGTTTCGCCGATGAATTACACTCGGTGTCCTGGGTCACATGTTCCAAGAGGAAAGGCTTTTGACGCATTAGCCCAGCAGTATCCCCACATATTTCAACAGATTAGGAATAACCCTCACTGCAGACTGTCAGAACCAATTTATTCAAATAACTTGTGTTTTGGGGAATTATTGCTTCGGTTAATGTCTTAATTTGATCTGCAAAATATTTTATTGCCGTAGTTTGACAAAAGAGAAATCTGAAAATGATTCCCTTATTAATGTCTGACCTTTTTCCTTCCAAAGCTAGCAGTCCATTAACATTTCCTGCCATAATTAAACCCACTCCTTATCGGATCCTAAGGGATGGTCATTATTTTTGTTTATGTCTGGATGTATCTGTCACTATTTTATGGTTAGTTTCCCTTAAAACTGTAGTACCTCAGACAGTAAAAATGTAAATCATGACCAGTAGGAAGAACTTGCAAGTATATCAGTCCAGCATAAATCAAACACAAAACAAAATCTGTTCTCATTCAGCAGTTGAAAAACTCTCTTATTTAAAGGGGAAGTATAACCTACTAAATGATCCCACAATCCCAACTGTACACAGCCAGTGCCTCTCATTCATCCCTCGACACCCCAGCATCGAAACCATTGGTTGACAGCAGCCTGGGGCTGGGATTTTGGCCTAGGTTTTACGATCGGAATGCTAATGGTAACCCACTCATTTTAAATAGACTATCATCGTCGTTACGATTGTGAAAAAAAAAAATCTATACTTTTGTGCCGAGCCTCCTCTATGTAACGTGATAGGGTGTTGGCTCCAATGGGGAACGCTGCTCACCATTCACCTTCTCCATTACAGTCCGCTGGAGCAGAACCTCACGTTCTCACTGGAACATCTGCTTTCTGGCTGCTTGAAGCCTCTGGTCTCGGTGGGTGAAAGCACCGGCTAGTGCAGTGCTCAGCTGCAGAGACCCAAAAGGTTTGACTTTTGGCCCGAGCCGAGTTCGCCGTCAGCGTGTGTGTAACAATAGCAGCACTACAAATTGTCTTCAGTGTCTCTAGATTAGAAGAGGTGGAAGGTGGGGGGGGGGGGAAATCACCCAGGCTTCCCACTTCAGGTTTGACCTCGGTAGAAAGGACCCGTGCAGGTATCATGTGAGGACGGGTTAGTCCAATAACACTCATCGCCTACATGCTCGCACATGAAGAATGGCTGAGGTACTCAAAGGCTTCATGGAACCATGAGAGAGCATTTACGAAAGGAGAGAGAGAAAAAAAATAAAGTAACAAGATGCACTGCAGCAACCTCCCAAACCCGCGACCTCTTCCACCTAGAAGGACAACGGCAGCAGGCGCATGGGAACACCACCACCTCCACGTTCCCCTTCAAGTCACACACCATCCTGACTTAGAAATATCTCGCCGATCCTTCGTCGTCGCTGGGTCAAAATCCTGGAACTCCCTACCCAACAGCACTGTGGGGTACCTTCACCACACCATGGACTGCAGCGGTTCAAGAAGGCGGCTCACCACCACCTTCGAGGGCAATTAGGGATGGGCAATAAATGCTGGCCTTGCCAGCGACGCCCACATCCCATAAACGAATAAAAATAAATCCCAGTTGTACAGTAAAGAATAACAAGGCCTGTGTGCTCCAGAGGCTTTTTACCATGCCAGAGACAATGAACACTTGGCTTTGCCTCATACCAATGCAATCTCTAGTAAGGTAAAAAGCCCACTCACTACACGGACATTTTCTCACTCATTACCACAAGACCCTGATTTAGCCCAGTATAATTGTAACTAAATGATAATAAATTGACTTTAAATGTGTTTGTGAGCTCCAGTCAGCATGTTTACACAGAGACATGGGAATTAAACAAACAGTCTAAACATGGGGCTTTCAGTAAGTTTGCCAGGAATTTTATGATACTGTGACAGCAAATGGATCTCACCAGAATAATCCAGATTTGGAACTCAGCCCCTACAAGTGACAGATAGGGACCAAGTCAAAAAGTTAGATCCTCCAATGCCCTTAAAATCAACCTTCAGCACCTCCACTAAATGAGAATGAGATACTGCGAGTAATCTCCATGCACTGCAAGTGACAAATCTGAAATGAATTTGAATCGCATGTCCGTGCCCCAGCTGGGCTGGAGTTTTAATGAGTCCGAGCTGAAGAATTGACCGTTAAGACACATTCCTGCAGGAGCTCCCACTGACAAACAGCGGCAAGAAAGGAGAGAACCAATTCATCGAGTAACTTTTATTGCATTAAGTAGGAAAAAACGCAAGCTCCCTTCAAATGGCATGGAATGCGTCAGTGTTATACAAAAATACACAAATCTCACATAAAAATCAACGTGTCTTGAGACCGCATATAAACTCACAATCAATCCTCAAACTATGATTATTTGCCTCTTTGACACTTCATTCTAGTCTGAACTTGATCCAGACCTGCAGCCCCGCTGTAACTGGGGTTAAGTGTTAGATGTGCTAGGAGAGAGTTCCCAGGCATAAAGACTTGGGACTGCTGTTTAATGCTGGGAACGTTCACACCAAGAGTTCATCCGCTATATCTGCTTCCACTTTGAATCTCGCTTGTGCAAACATGGAGAAACAGTCCCTAATGACCAGGGAAACACAGTCTGTCTGTGTCCATTTCTCCAAGGCTTTTTATACCATTAACTGCCTCTTAAGACTAACAGTACACGCTCTCTTAATCCCAAACCCCAGGAGAGGAATTACAGAGATTTTCTTTTCTTTATCCAGCATTTAACTCTTGTGCAGGAATCTTCAGTTTCCTGTTGGAAAGGCTACTAGTGAGTGCTTGGCATTAACTGTCATTATCTTGGTTTTAAGTATTCCAAGGAGAAACAAACAACTGGGATTTGAGTTGTGTTTTTAAAGGGGCCTTTCTTCTCTTATTGTCTTTAGATCTTTGGAATTTTTAAATATTAGAAGCACTGTATTGCTGCAATTGCAAAATTAATGCCGACATAGCATTCAGCGGGTTGTTTTAACTACAGAGATACTATATAACCTTTCTGTAAAGATTTTAAAAAGCTAAACCATTTTAAATATATCAAACCATCAAAATTAATTATAATTAACCTAATCATGCTGTTTTTTAGGAAAACATATTTTGATTTAAACAGGGAACAGTGAGGTTGCAGAGTTTCATTGAACTCGATGGCGAGAGCGGAATTAACATATGTTGTTAAAATGACAAGATTGTTTAAGCTCTCTTGATAAATGACTGAATGATGTTTATTTAAATGGAGCCAAATTTCAGGCTCTATAACTCCATTTAACCTGATTTCCCAAATTTATCAACAGTCACAATTTGAAGACTGCTTCAAATCATTAGAAATACAGATGCATTAAATGAATATTGATAGCAAGACTTTCTCTTTAAAGAAAGACTTACATTTATGTAGCGCCTTTCACGACCACCGGACGACACAAAGCGCTTTACAGCCAATGAAGTACTTTTGGAGTGTAGTCACTGTTGTAATGTAGGAAACGCGGCAGCCAATTTGCGCACAGCAAGGTCCCACAAACAGCAATGTGATAATGACCAGATAATCTGTTTTTGTTATGTTGATTGAGGGATAAATATTGGCCAGGACACTGGGGATAACTCCCGTGCTCTTCTTCGAAATAGTGCCATGGGATCTTTTACGTCCACCTGAGAGAGCAGACGTTTAGCGTCTCATCTGAAAGACGGCACCTCCAACAGTGCAGCACTCCCTCAGCACTGCAATGGAGTGTCAGCCTAGATTTTTGTGCTTAAGTCTCTGAAGTGGGACTCGAACCCACAACTTCTGACTCAGTGGCGAGTGTGCTACCCACTAAGCCACAGCTGACGCTGTGAACATTTATTAGAATCCAGTATCACACAATCATTTTATTTTAAGTTCCTGAATACAAAAAAAAAGGATCCAATGCTATTGGATAACCTAATGGATTAAGCTATGTCTTTTCGTCTTTGGTATCTAATTTTAAATTCAGCTCAAACTGTTGGACTGAAAGTCTCTCTGTTGGCTGTAAGGTTTCTAAGCAGAAGGTCTTTGTGCAGTCACAACCCCATTCTCAGTGCATGTGAATCCACGGCCATTATTTGGCACTCTCTCTCAGAAAGGATTACTGGAAATGGAACTGCCACACTGTGTCCTTCTGAGACTGGGGTTATGGTTCACAAATTTACACCTATTTAATGCTTAGCTGAAAGAAATGTTCAGTTTTCAAACTGCTTAAAATCTTCAAATAATTATCTAAGGTAAAGACGTAATTCTGAATGGTTTCAAACTGGATTGGAGACAGAATCATTCAGGGAATCAAGTGGATATGGCGGGAAAGTGGAGTTGAGGTAGAAAATCAGCCATGATCTTCTTGAATGGTGGGGCAGGTTCGAGGGGGCCGTATGGCCTTCTCCTGCTCCTATTCCTTATGTTTTTATTAAAAGTATTCTCGGAATCCCTTTTTAAACCTTGTAATCTTGCTATAGTTGGATTCTGGTGCATGTGCTCAATTGGTTTAACAATTTGTCGTCCAGTGAGAATGTGGAAGTCACTGGGACACCGATAAGGTTAGACGTGGAACTCCAGCTTGAGGCACTTGCTTCAGGGGCACTGATACAGTCAGCTTCCCCCGCTGCCCTGCAAAAAAAAACAACTCTGTAACCAGGAGCTGGTGTGTCTTTCAAAAAATGAGGCAGGAATGTTTCAGAAAATATATTCCACAAAGTAGCGCCGTTCAGGAGATGTGTCAGAAATCACTCCTGTTTAAATACCCCCCAGTGCATGTTGGATCAAAAGTTCCCGTCATCACTTCTGGCCCAGATGACAGGTGTCCCAACGATGACCCAGGTTAGTCTACAAGGTGCGACCCATCAGTGACCTGAGGGAGGAGTGCCAATCTGGGCTCCAAATTCTGACCTCATCTAAAATAAAGTTGGAACTCAGGCCAAGCTGAGCATAGTTTCGGTTTGACTATCTCTTCAAGCACAGGTTTTCAAGCTGTGATCGCCCGATCCTACTACTTTTCAGACATTAGAAAAGTGCTCCCTGGCCGTACGTCAATATTTCCGGGTACCCTCTGTACGTCAATATTTGCATGGTATCCCTACACAGAAAAGTTTGAAGATCTACATATGTAAATCTGGTTTGGTTTTCAGTGAAGAAATGGAACTGGGAAGTAATTTTCACCGAGCTCCTGAGCTAAGGCAGCAACCAGCGATTTTAACATAGAAACATAGAATCTAGGAGCAGGAGTAGGCCATTCGGCCCGTCGAGCCTGCTCCACCATTCAATACGATCATGGCTGATCATCCAAGTCCAGTACCCTGTCCCTGCTTTAATCCCCACAGTACACATATCCCACCCTACCCCCGTAACCCCACATATTTAATTCCCCCTAATATATCCCATCCTATCCCCATAACCCCACATATTTAATCCCCCCCTAACACTAAGGGTCAATTTATCATAGCCAAATCAACCTAACCCGCACATTTTTGGACTGTGGGAGGAAACCGGAGCACCCGGAGGAAACCCACGCAGACACGGGGAGAATCCACACAGACAGTCACCCGAGGCCAGATTCGAACCCGGGTCCCTGGCGCTGTGAGGCACCAGTGCTAACCACTATGTCACCGTGTTTAGTGGAAAAGGTTTTGGATTTTCCTGCCTTCTACAAGCAGTTATTCCTCACTGTTAATCACTAATTCTATAGGAAACAATAAACAACCAGAAATAATCGTAATTGGTTTCACATGCTTTAGTGGCGTAACATTAACAAGTATGCTTTTAATTGTACAGTGAGATTAAAGTAAAATTAAACAATTTGGGAGCAGAACGTAACCATATGTAACTTGAGTTAAAATTACAATAGGAACACCAGAGCTGAATTACTGTCCAGTGCCCTGATTAGCACATTCTGATATATGACCTCTGACACCGCACTCATTGTTTGCAGCTCTCTCATGATTACATGAATCACCTTCCCCTTTCTATTGCACTCCCCTAGCCACAGCTCTATTTAGTTGGCTCCCAGAGATGGTATTGTCAGGAGGGATTACAAAAATTAGTCAGGAGAAATTAATACCATAAACAAAACAAAAAGGTACAATTTACAGGATGTGCAATAGTGTCGTGGCGTGTTAGTACCTGTGATTTCCCCATTTGACAAGCTCCCAATCTTAGCCATACCATTGTTAGAATCAAACAAGCACAAACAGGCCTTTCCCACAGGCAGGGGTGGAAGAACCCAAAAGACTCCTCCATACTTCCGTGCAGCTGGTCACAGAGTGGCACTAGCAACAACCCTGAAAACTATCTGCCCTCACAATGGCATAGGCTGCGTGGCTCAGAGTACCGTGGTAGGGGGAAATGGCAAACTACTGCACTAGAAAAATAGCAAAGGGTACAATTACACAATGATCGGCACGCTCCCCATCAGTCTCTCCTAGCATGGAACTTTCCAAAGTAGTACTTTAGGATTCTACAAATGTATTTTGAGGGACCAGAGGCAAGAATAAAATAGACCCAGATTTGGTGCAAAAGCTTGGGTCTAATGTGAAATTTTGCTATGCTAATTAGTAAAACGAACATGTAAAATTATGATACTATTATACTTTCAAAAGATAATCTAAGACAATTATGTTGCTACCATAGATCCGGGGCTGGGGGGGGGGGGGGGGTGGGTGGAAAGCCAAATAAACCATTGGGGAGTGAGGTTACTATTTCTAGGTTAGTCCTACAGGATATCTGTGTGGCCAAAGTAGGCCTTTGGCATCATCAGGGCCTTGATTCATAAAACATCTGTCCAGGGAAACATTCAATTGCCTGGGGTCTGAACCATCCATTGAATATCACTTGGCCATACCACCTGATCCTCTATCCAGGGAGAGAGTTGGAGTCATTTACGTGTAGAAGTATCTATCCAGAACTGCATAGTGTTACCTGAGGTCCAAGGTATCTGCCCTAGGAACCAGGGCTTTGAATTAGCTTGGAACATACATCGAGGGAAAACAGCGAGCATCAAGCAACATCTGTACGGTGAAAGCAGTCTCCAGCAAAGTTGTAGGTCGTAGAGTTGGAGCCTTTGGAAACTGTATCAAGGGAATCAGGGGTTATGGGGATAGGACAGGAAAGTGGAGTTGCGGTAGAAGCTCAGCCATGATCTTATTGAGGGCGCGAGGGGGCCTAATTCTTATGTTCTATATGATGTGACCTGCATCTAAGGTATTTACTGTGTTTCAACAGTCAGCATTAGGTCCTGTAGATTTTGAGAGACGGCACCAGGGTTAGGAGCGTGGAGACTGGAAGTTCATGGTATCATAGGTAGTCCTTTCATTGGAACAAAGGTTAAGAGGCGATCTAATAGAGGTGTTCACAATCATGAAGGGCTTTGATGAGGTAAATGGGGAAAAATCTACTTCCACTGCTCAGTGAGTCGGTAACCAGAAGGCATAAATTCAAGATCATAATCAAAAGAACAAAGGGAGTGGTTGGGAGATTTTTTCCCCCCCATAAACACAGGGTTATTGGGGTACTGCATTACATACCAGAAGCAGTGGGGAAAGCAGAATTCAAAATAGCTTTTAAAGGCAAGTGGATAAGCAAAGATTTAAAAGGGTATGGGGAATGGGACTAAGAGGACAGCCTTTTCAGAGAATCAGCTCAGGCACAATTGGCCAAATCTTCTCCCGTGCTGTAAAATTCTAGGATTCTCTGACTCTTACTGGCTCAAGCAGGAGAGAAAAACTGAGGCTTGCCTTTGACTCCAGATTCAACTAATTTGGTTAGTTTCATTAATGAAATGATATGAATAGCAATCCGAAAAACATTTGACCCTTAAAAAAATAAAACATTAGGACGAAGACCAGAGATATTAGAGCAAAGCCATATGGAGTGTCTGGGACTAGATGAGAATTAGGTGCTAAAACAATGTCACACATTGGAAACCAAAACTGAGGCCTGTTTTATAAACATTACCTTCAGGCTAACGCTAGTGAATAAAAGTTCCCTTTACCCTCCTTATATTCTCATTTTGTAAAAAAAATGAATGCTGTCACATTCCAAATGACATTACTGCAGCAAAAAAAAAAAATCCAGTTCATCCAAATGAATTATTACACATGAAAAGCTAGAGTTAGCCCTAATGTGAATCAATCCTTTAGAAAATTAGACACAGTGCATAGAGAAATTAATGAAATACAATAAATGAAAAAGCCACTGATTCAATTATTATTTCAAGCACAGTTTGCTTGATCACATCGTTTAACAATATAAACCAGAGGTGCCAGTGGAATTAAGATCATAGAAGACCAGTTTTAAACCACCGACCCTCAAGTTAGGAATTCTGAAAGCCATGCCTCCACAACACTAACACCTCAAATAAGGGAATCCCGCCATACCAGACCAAGGTTCAATCCACACCAGACCAAGGTTCAATCCACACCAGACCAAGGTTCAATCCACACCAGGCCAAGGTTCAATCCACACCAGGCCAAGGTTCAATCCACACCAGGCCAAGGTTCAATCCACACCAGGCCAAGGTTCAATCCACACCAGGCCAAGGTTCAATCCACACCAGGCCAAGGTTCAATCCACACTAGACCAAGGTTCAATCCACACCAGGCCAAGGTTCAATCCACACTAGACCAAGGTTCAATCCACACCAGGCCAAGGTTCAATCCACACTAGACCAAGGTTCAATCCACACTAGACCAAGGTTCAATCCACACTAGACCAAGGTTCAATCCACACCAGGCCAAGGTTCAATCCACACTAGACCAAGGTTCAATCCACACTAGACCAAGGTTCAATCCACACTAGACTAAGGTTCAATCCACACCAGACCAAGGTTCAATCCACACCAGACCAAGGTTCAATCCACACCAGGCCAAGGTTCAATCCACACTAGACCAAGGTTCAATCCACACTAGACCAAGGTTCAATCCACACTAGACCAAGGTTCAATCCACACTAGACTAAGGTTCAATCCACACCAGGCCAAGGTTCAATCCACACTTACCTACTCAGACACTGGGAGCTGGTCATAAAATGATATTTAACATCAAGTACGGTGTTAACATGGGCTGTTGGCAAATGTAAAAGAATCATTCGTTCTACACGGGCAACACTATAAGAAGCGGCATTGGAAATCAGCATCAAGTAAATCCAAACAAAATGTCCATTTTGTAAAGTGTTTGTTGGAGAATCAATGTGATACAGTTGAATTAGCAAATTATACAGATCAGGAGTTCAAAAGGTGTTGCGCTGTGTGGGTATCTTGACAAATAGCAGACTGTTGATGGCTTTTACTGTGATGTAAATCACGATCATTAATGTCCAGTTTGACAGAATAAAGGAAATCATAATCCTGAAGATACTTGTATTCTGGTTGGGAAACAGTTATTAAAAGCTTGTGACCCCAAAATTGTTTCCTGACCGCTGACGAAATCTGAATTGACTGCATTCTCTGCCTCTTCAGGCTCCAGTGACCTGAAACTGACTCCATTCTCCCCTTTAAAGTTCAATGCCAGAACCACTTCCCAGTGTTTACTTGGAATGTACATAATATTAAACAAACAAAAAGAAATTCAATCAGTGCACAGAGATTAATCAGTTTGAGAGTGTAGATGACAACAGCAGCTTACATTTATATATTCAAATCCCGCCATGGCCTCGCCCCTCCCGATCTCTGTAACCTCCTCCAGCCCTACAACCCTCCAAGATCTCTGCACTCTTCCAATTCTGGCCTCTTGCGCATCCCCGATTTTAATCGCTCCACCATTGGCGGCCGTGCTTTCAGCTGCCTGGGCCCTAAGCTCTGGAATTCCCTCCCTAAACCTCTCCACCTCTCTATCCTCCTTTAGGACGCTTCTTAAAACCTCTCTCTTAATATCTCAAGTAGCTCAATATCAAATTTTGTTTGATAATTGCTCCTGTGAAGCGCCTTGGAACGTTTTATTACTATATAAATGCAAATTGTTGTTGTAGTGCCTATAATGCAAGAAATGTTGCAAGGTGTTTAACAAACTGAAAACTGGTGCTGATCCTGATAGGAGAGAAGAAGAAGAGTGATCAAGAGCTTGGTCAAGGAGATGGGTTTATAAAAGTTGGAGGTTTAGATAGGGAGTGCCAAAGAGAAGGAATGAAGTGGTTGAACTCTCTCCCACCAATGGTGGGCGAAGGGAGTTAGGAGGGGATGCACAGAAGGTTGGAGTCAGAGGAACAAAGGATTCACAAGGAAACATAGGGTTGGAGGAGACTGCAGAGATAGGGTGGGTGGAGCAAGGCCACGAAGGGACTTATAGATGAGGCCAATAGAGATATTGGTTTTCATTGATCAGAAAAGTGCATTCTACAACCTGGCTGATCAACATAAAATTAAAATTTGAGCACTATTCTTAAGTGGCTTGAGGAGTAATTTTACTGTAAAAGGAGTGTTATTTCATTCATAGTTTATATGGTTAGTGAAATGAAGTGCCCCAAGATCAGTGTTTACTATAAAAAAGTTCCACTGTACTGTGAAGTAAATTGACCTGCTCAGGGGCTAATTAATAGTCATGATAAAGTTTTGTGCATCGCCACTTTGGAGGGGACAGGAGCTGTCAAAAGTTGGGCCAAATCAGGAAAGCAAGCTGGAGCTCACATACCATTGAACTATAGAAATTTTCAGCCCATCGTGTCTGTACCAGCTATTTGCAGGAGCTAATACTATCGTTGGTAAATGTGCTTTCACAATCTAGCACAGCAATTTATTGATTAGGAATGAGGTAAAAGTCTTCCAAGCTAAACCACTGTAAACTGAGGTTTGAGTGGCAACAGGGGGACATCAACTTCTAGTAATGGATCACGTTTGTTGCTTTCTCGGGCCGGGTAACACGCTTTAAATTCAGTCCTAGAGACATAAATCGTCTAGCATGAGGAAAATTGCTCAGCTTAGAGGAGATTCTCTACCTCTTAACCAATGAGAATGACACAAATATGGAGTGGGCGGGAAACAACCGGAGGAGCGTGAAGGAAAAAAAAAATAACTCTTAACTGGTAACTCCATTCGAACACCTCGAATCTCAAATTTATTTGTAAGTAGGAAGCTCATGGGGTGTGTATCATCAATTAACTCTTACGAATAACTAGCAGCCAGGTTCCAGTTCAGGATCACATGTAAGATTGGTGCTTTCAACATTGCAATTTAGTGATCGGCTGATTTAATTTACAACGGTTTAATTTCTTTGAAAAGCATATCTGCCAAAATATTTTGATAAATATAATTTTGGATACAAAATCTTGAGAAGGCGAAGAGGAGCTTTAATTTTTTTTTTTTTTTAAAAAGAAGAGGATGTTTGATGGAGTGAATTGGGAAAGGCCATTTCCTCTCGTTGGGAAGTTTGTTATGAGGAGTCATCAATTTAAAATGATGAGAGAGTGAGAAGCGATTAGGAGAAAGTTCTTTGCATAGAGGGTTGTTGGAGCCTGGAATGCTTTGCCACAGGGGATGATTGAGTCTCTTAAAAGGAAAATAGGTTCAATATTTGAAGCAGGACAATGGGATTAATTTTGGATTGTTCTTGTAAAGAGCTGGTGCAGACACTATTGGTCGACTGGCCACCTTCTGAGCTAAGGACTTCTATGATTGTATTAATCTTCATCTGGCAACCAAAATATAAAATTTGTATTATTGCTTCGATTTGCTGCACATTACAAGTGAAATATACCAGAAATAGTATCCCAATTTCAGGATATTTTGATTCTCCGCCCACACTTATTATTTAGAAAAACAATTAATCCCATGTAAAAGGACCTTAGAACAACCGCACCTTAATTATATAAAAACAGGAATGGTGGAAGCAAACATTTTTTTTAAAACCTCTTTTCAGCTCAGGGAGTGCAAACCTTCCACGAGCTGGCGTGTGAGTAATTGAAACCAGACAAGCAGCCGCCATCTGTCTCCTGTCAACAGGAGATGAAAGAGAAGAAGCCCCAATGTTGACATGGAGCTGCAGAGGAGGATGGCATGTAGAATCTACCTGGCCCATATTTCAGGCCGCAACAGTCATCCAACAAGCTTTGCATTTATTGCAAATGGTCATTGCTGATGATTTTACAACCTGCCCAAATCAAACATGGTAATCTTTCTTGGCTGTGAACTGTGTATTATCCAAATGACACCATTAGGCCTCAGATAAACCAGCACTCCAAGGCAAGCGTCTCCTTGGCTGATATTTAACTTTTATGATGAATGCTGAGTTATTGAAAGGACCTAATCACCTGCTTGAGAAGAAGAAAAGATATATAAATGATTCATTTGACTTTAAAGATCAATGGATATTAGTTTGATTAAACAAACTTCTTAATCCAGGGATGCTCTTTCAGACACCTAGTCAATACATGCACAGAAGCCCCATTGAACACCTTTCACTTCCGCAGAAGAACCATTGCACATTGCCAGTATTTTCCATTTACTAAGAAAGACTTGAAGCCATAAAGATTTATTCTTCAGGTTAAGGTATTTATTAGAGATCTATTTGATACATTCATGTCTGAAAGTTTTGTCTGACTTGAAGATAGTTTTATAGTACTATGACTGACAAATTGTACCCGCACAAAGGATCAAGAAGTAATAACTCAGATCATATTCAGGAGTCATTTTCATAGCAATCAGTAACTTTTTTTCCAAATTAAGTTTTAAAAGTCTCACCTCACTATATATTGAGGAAAATATGCCCCTAAACTGTGCCATTCATATCTTCTTTCAAAGGAATCAGCACTAATTGATCTTCTAGCCTTTATTCAAAATGACCAGGTGGGACAGAAGTGCTTTGACTGTTGCTCCAATTTGAACGTGGCAGCTCCTGCTGGGCGCACTCCCATAGGCAGCAACTCGAATAACCAGCCATGTGTGAGCCTGAACAGCGAGGGCCAGTAGTGCATTGGACCATGACCCTCACAGACAAGGCTCTAATCCGGTTCTACCTACAATCTACACTCCCGCATTTTCAGCTGGGTCTGCTAAATAGTGGGAATCCTGGTCAATTCACCTCCTTAATCTGGCAACAAGGACACCTATTGGGGTGAAATTGGTCTCAGGCGGTAGCGCAAAACAGGCAATCACGAATCGGCAGCCCATTTTGCATCCTGCCCGATTCCACCGACTTCAATAGATCAGACAGGGTGTAAACGGGCGGCCGATTCACTATCGCCCGTTTCGCGCTACCACTTAAGACCAATTTCACCCCCACGGTCTTGAACTCTCTCCCTAAATCCCTCTGTCCACTTCTCTCTTCTTTAAAATCGCCCTCAAAACCCATCTTTTTTGACCAAGCTTTTGGTCATCTCTCCCAACAGGGCATGCGTCCGTTCTTCATCCATGTTTTCTCCCCCTGTAAAGCCCCTTTTGATGTTTTCCACATTAAATACACATAAGTTGTTGTATAGGGTGCTCCCCGAATATAGTTCCCCAAGACTGGGGCAGACAAAACTTAATTCAGCTCCAGTTGCCAACATAAACCCTCCATTTATCTTAGCAACAGGAGCCAACATACATATTCATCAGCAAAACACTCATACATATTGGGCTAATAATCCAGAGAACAAGAGTTCAAATCCCATCATGGCAGTTTGGGAATTTGAATTCAGTTTTAAAAAAAAGTGGAATAAATGCTGGTATCAGTAAAAGTGACCATTAAGATGTCGGATTGTTTTATAAACTAATGTTCTTTAGAGAAGCAAGCCTGCTGTCCTTACCCAGTCTGGTCTGTGTGTGACTCCAGACTCATAACAACGTGGTTGACTGTTAACTGCCCTCTGAAGTGGCCTAGCAAGCTACTCAAGTAGCACAAGGGCAATTAGGAATGGGCAATAAATGCTGGTCTTGCCAAAGATGCCCACATCCCGAGAATGGAGAAAAATATGAACGGTTATCGACCTGGAAGTTTCTCTCTCCACAGATGCTGCCTGAACTGCCGAGTTTTTCCAGCATTTTCTGGTTTTATTTCATTTTATTGGAGTCCAGTCAAACAAATAAAAGTACACAACTTTCCATCGATACAGTACAAGTATGCTGGTGTTAATTTTTCACCGTAAAGTGCTAGGAATTTGTTCACAAGGACAATTCAGTTAAGTCCTGCTCCCTGTTTGCACACCTTCAGTCCGCACTCCCATGGATGTTCAAGTAGCAAGTGGAACATTTCCTTAAACTTTTATGTTTGCTGCGGTTTTTTTTAAAAAAGTCAAATATCATCTCATTCTCTAAGGATTTCTCCATTCTAACTTTCTTCCAACACGATGTGCCCAACACAATCTTCCACTGTTTGGTTTTTTTTGGTCTGCAAGATCATTTTTTCTAAGCAATCTTTCTCTAGTTTCTATTGCCAAAACCCAAAACAGAATTATGGTATATCAGTGAGTTAGTTACATGACTGACAGGAGATTACATTGCCCCAAAGCAGCCAGTAAAACAAAAAAATACAAATAGAATCACAGAATGTTACAGCATAGAACCATTTGGTCCATCAAATCTGTACTGATGTCTTTCTCCACATGCGTCTAATTCTACTCCCCTGCTCACTCGTCAGAAATACCCTATAATATTCCTCTTTCTCAAGCAACTAATTCCCTCATAAAAGCATTTATGGACTCTGCTTCAGTAACGGTTTGAAGTAGAGAATTCCGAACCTCTAAAGAAATCTTTTCGATCTTCCCCTACCCACCATAACAAAGTACCACAATAACAGCTTTAGGAACCATGTGGAAAAGAGCAGAGAGACATATAAAAATGTTCAATTATTGGCAGACACAGCTTTAATCCAACCATAGTTAATTATAAAAGCTACAGATCACCACCCAACACAAAAATTCGGGCTACTCATTTCCATTCGTATAATTTGTAAATGATAGCAATTCCCGTTTACATGTTAAAACCTGCCGAACCCAGAGGAATACACTTTAATCACAACCACCATTCTGAAAACATCCTCTTTTCTCAACAAATAATAAATAACCTCCACCCTTTATGGTTCGACCACCACCCTACCCTCCGGGTGCTCTGCTCTCCAAACATTCCAAACCCAAGTCTAGAATTTAGACTCAGAAACGTTCCTCGAATCAACAGCCGTCGAGTGCAGCTTTCAGTTGTGTCGAGCACTACTTCTTACAAGAAAAATTAAAGCACCTGAGGCTGCACGCTGGAGTCCCAACTTCCAAATTGTGAAATATTCAATTTGGATCAAATTGCGTTTTGGATGGAACTCAAGAACAACACTAGTTCTATGTTGTCCGAGATACCCCACTGAATGAGAGATTATCAAGGAATTGAAGAGACAGGTCCGGAAATCATGTCATGGGATACCAGAAGATGAGCACATCACATTTCTGAATTTCCTCTCTCTCCTATTTTAGCCCAGAAATTATGCCACCACTAAAATAGCAGAGAGAAAAATTTCAGATGAACATATTAAGCATTTTTCCAATGAGTATCCCATGGTGTAATTTCAGTGCCAGAGAAAAGACTGGAGGGTCACTTGAAAAGAAAAAAAATCGGCCAGAGTGCAAAACAGGCTGTCGATTCACCCCCATTATCTAGAACATTTCGATGAGCATACGGTGAGGTTTAGCACCTCAGCACTCAAAAGAATCAAGAAGTTCACAGACACCCAGAGCCTGAAGTTCCAGCCATGGCCAAGGGCAGAGAGGGGGACAGCTTCGGCACCTGCAGCCAGAACTTGGGCCAGAACCTAGATCTGCCAAGATTCCGCCCTGTTTTTTTCAAAGCAGCAGTTTTCTGGTGGTGGGGGGTGGGGGCTATCCATAAACGGATCTTCCACCGATGCCACCAGTCAAGGGACCCTTAAAAGGACCTCAGCAGAACTTGTGCTTTTAGGCCTTCTGAAAAGCCCCAAACCTTACCTAGGAGGCAGGCTGGTTCCTTTTGACACGGCAAGCTAGAAAAAAAGGGAAGTTTTCTTTGGCCCTGGGGGATATCAGACGGTGAGCCGCTCGACCGAACAAGGCCAGATCAGGGTGGGCACTACTGATGCGCCATTGCGGAGGCCAGCTGCCTAACCTGGCTATGCAAATGACCCCCATCCCCAGGATTTGGGATGGGGGGGGGAGTCTCTGGCCTGGGGCTGAGGCAAGCAGGGGGTCCTGCTCCACCACACCTGCGCCGGTGCAGTGCCACCCCAAGAATTTCCAAGGCCCCCTCGTCGTCTGCATTTTGTGATCTACCGCTAATGTGTCAAGAATTATTCCAAGAAATTCTCTCAGTTTTGCTGCTTTATTATTTCTGGCAGCAGGGTATAATCGAAAACAGTCGTCAGCTTCATTCTGGCAGCAAATGGCTAGCTTGCTGACCTCTTGTAAAGATGAAGGAAGGAGCAGCACCTGCTACAAGCAAGATAAACACTGGCTTTAAACCTCAAACCACCATCAGAAATATCCAGCAAAATGCCAGCTATAATTACATCCTTATCCTAATGTTTACATTCTGACTCACAGCATGTAGCCTCCACCTCTTGTAGTGTTAATGCGAGACCTGACCCTTGCAGTCAGTCACTACTCAACACAGCTTGAATTTTTTAATAGTTTGAATCCTGATAAACACACGACTCGTTTGGCAAGAAATATTATGCCTGGATTAGGATTTTCATAAACTGCTTATAAGTTTTTTTTTTAAAAAGTGAATCTGTTACAAGAACTGAACCCTGTTATATGCAAAAAATCAGTACGGACATAAAAGTTGCCTATAAAACAGACAGCTTATGAGCATAAAACTTGCTAATAACCAGACAACTATGCAATTATTTACTAAAGAAGCAAAACTAAGATTGTTAGCTATTTATATTCATCTTGAAATTGGCATATATATCCTCAGGATGATACAAATAGTGAAGTCCTTTATATTGACTGCAAATTGCAGTCCTGGGTTTGCAGTTAAACTATGCACCAAAAACATATAGTACGTGGATTCAACTCTTCCTGTACCTCACGTTAGTTATTCAGGGCACAGAAGACCATATTTTAAAACATTTAATTGCCCAAAACACTGGCATTCGACAGTCGCTGGTTTATGTTGGATGCCAGAGACCTGCTGACCGTGAGCTGGACCCGGTCATTTACACAACGACTTCCAGTTCCCTCACCACAACAGAAATGTAGACCCAGGTTTCCGTGGGAGCTGGCTCAAAGACACCAGTCACCCGCAACACGAACAAAACAAAGCATTTAGCATTGCGGGTACGGTGGTGCAGTGGTGACGTTACTGCACTAGTAATCCAGAGGCTTGGGCTAGTAATCTAGAGTAATGGGAGTTGAACTCCCACCATGGGCAGTTTGAGAATATGAATTTGGTTTAAAAAAAAACCAACTGGTTCACTAATGTCCTTTAGGGAAGGAAATCTGCTGTCCTTACCCGGTCTGGCCTATATCAGTGTCAGCTGTGGCTCAGTTGGTAGCACACTCGCCTCGGAGTCAGAAGGTTGTGGGTTCAAGTCCAGGGACTTGAGCACATAAATCAAGGCTGACACTCCAGTGCAGTGCTGAGGGAGTGCTGCACTGTCGGAGGTGCCGTCTTTCAGATGAGACGTTAAACCGAGGCCCCGCCTGCTCTCTCAGGTGGACGTAAAAGATCCCGTGGCACTATTTCGAAGAAGAGCAGGGGAGTTATCCCCGGTGTCCTGGCCAATATTTATTCCTCAACCAACATTAACAAAAACAGATTATCTGGTTATTATCACATTGCTGTTTGTGGGAGCTTGCTGTGCGCAAATTGCCGCGTTTCCCACATTACAACAGTGACTCCACTTCAAAAGTACTTCATTGGCTGTAATGCGCTTTGAGACGTCCGGTGGTCGTGAAAGGTGCTATATAAATGCAAGTCTTTCTTTCTTATATGTGACTTCAGTCCTATGCCAATGTGGTTGACTCTTAACTGCCCACTGAATTAATTGCCTAGCAAGCCACTCAGCTGTATAAAACAGGGCAACTAGGGATGGGCAATAAATGCCGTCCTTGCCAGCAGGTGCCCACATCCCGAGAATGAATATATATAAAAAACTAGCTTACAAGAAATTAACCCAAACAGTAAAACTACTAATAATTTCCGCATTGACTCAGTATCTAAATTCATTGTCCAGTATGTAACTGAGCCATCCAGGCAGGCGAGTCCTAGGTTCATTCCCTGGTCTGCGCTGGCTTAGCTGAACGCAATGGCGAGGGCACTAGAATTGGGCTGAGCGTCTGTAGACTAAGGCCGTGAGTGATCGCCTTCAGCAATGGAGGAATGCAATTTAGAGAGAGAGAGGAGAGGGGAGGGTTTTGGGGGAGCATGACTATTTTTCAATACTTAATTGGGAACAGGTTCTATTTCAATCAAGTTTTATATCTGGATCAGGGAACCTATATAATAGGAGTGAAAAGGAGAATAATTCGGTTGATTAAAATCCTACTTTTGGATCAGAATGACTTTTATTTGAGGTTACGTGTTTATGGGATGTGCACAATTCCAGAAATAAACCAGCAGGATCCTTGGAATTCACTTTTTTCTCTCTCAACGCTGGCATTTCCAAGGCTGAGGTTATTGTGGGGCAACAGTTCTTATCTAGGTTTGTGTAAATTACAGTTCCAGGCCCCTTCGTCTCGGTGACCTCCTCGACTCAGCACAAAACAGAAGTTTTCCAAACTGCATTTGAACTGTGCTCCTCTCTCCCCACCACCCCCTGCTCAGCCCATTCTAAATGAACCCTTTTCAGTGCTGCTTTCTAGTTCTCAGAGTGCTCCTCTATCTCCGCCAATTACTCGACTCCAGGCAGGTTCAGACAATCGGAACTCGTCTGCCTCTATCTGAAACCTTTCCTAACTTGTTACATCTAGACGGTAGAACAGGCGACTTGATTCGAAATAAATCATTATTTGGGACTTGCTGCCGCCTTTAAGGGGAAGCTAGATAAGCACATGCGGGAGAAAGGAATAGAAGGATATGCTAAATAGGGTTCGATGAAGAAGGGTGGGAGGAGGCTCGTGTGGAGCAGAAACGCCGGCGTAGACCGGTTGGGCCGAATGGGCGGTTTCTGTGCTGTGCACTCGACGTAATTCTACCTTGATTAAAACTGGCAGTGTGTTTGTAGAATTCTCTCACCTTCAACAAATGAACTGCTGTCACTGGAGCTCCTTCGTGCCAATGTCAAAATTACAGCCAGGTTGCAGTTCTCTTTTGTTTGGTCGGGGGGATACTGCAAATGAAGAAATCCCCCTGTGGTCCTCTGCATTTCCCTGATGCTACTTTGCAATATTCATCAGGGTTTGAAGGGATGCAGCAGTGATTATTTGAAACACAAATATGCAGAATAACGCAGAGTTTCAGCTAACAGGGGTCCTCCAGGATACACGCTTTTTGGTTTCATGTTTGAGATAATTGTCTTACAGTCTGGGACCCCCAGGTTTGTCCGAAGGACTCTCATTTCACTATTAAGTGGGCCCTTGGAGACACCCCCCCCCCCCACCAACTCTGTTATACTTAATGTTGATTCAGTATTAGAATTTAAAGAACATTTTATTCACGTTATAATGCAAAACGATTTCAGTAGATCCAAAATTCAATACACCGTTACTGTTCCTTAAAAAGAGACACAGTTGATGCTGTCCTTTTCCACATTGTCCGCACTGCCATCAGATAAATGACTGTAAAGAGGCTGCAGAATCATATTTCATGCATTAACGTTTAATCCTCCATCGTGCATTGTATTTTTAGTTCTTTGGATAGTATTGTGCATCTGTAAATAGATTACTGCAAGAAAAGATAAGGAAACTATATGTAGGATGCTTTTTTAAAAGATTAAAAGCAATTTTAATTATATCGCTTTAATTGCCGCCCAGAATTGCCTAATGCCACACTATCATTCGGTCTTCAAATCCTCACTACTTTCAATTAGCACCACAACTACTGCCAGGCAACCCACTAACACCAAGCTCTTATTCTTCACACAACCTTTCATGAATCTTAGAACTTCTGTAAAACACTTCTGGTAATATGTCTATTCTGATTATTTTTGATAAGAGCAGTACAGCAGGATTGAACCTTTTGCTAAGTAATGTTTAAGTAGACGATGATTTAGAAACAGTAATATTTGTGTATTAGGCACCTCAGATTCATCATTCTGGCAACAAAAAAAAAATTGTGCTGTCCCTCCCCCACTCCCCCCACCCCCGACAAGATTCTAAAGAAAGCAATATAACCATGACAGCACCACACTGCCTCAGAAGCCTGCAGGAAGCCCGCAGTCTGAGGAAAAGAGACGAGATCCTCTATACTTTAAATTTTCACTTAAGGTTTCTCACTTGCTTCATCTTCCTTCATTTGGGGCTGGTGGTGGGGGGGGGGGGGGGGGGGGGGGGGGGGGGGGGGGGGGGAGAGGGAGGATGGGGACGAGACAGGAGCTGGAATATCCTTAGAGTAACCGTCACTGATGCCACTTCAACGCTTCCCGACTGACAGCAGACAGACTTGCCGGGAGGACAATGTCAGGTTCTCCTCCCAAGGGGAAGCACCAAGTGTGACCCAGCTGAGGACTGGCGAAACTCAGCAAATTAAGTTTAGGGCGAGATTGCTGCACCTCACGAGCCAGTGTCATTTTTATCAAGAACCAAGCTCATTTGACTGGACAATCTCAAAGCAGTGAGGTATCCCACCATATCTTTACTTTCAACCAGTTGGTCCATTTTCAAAAATGTGACCTTAATATCTTATGGACTCTTCGAAGAAACACGTCGAACATTTAAAATTAAAATTCCTCCTGCTCAGATCAAGGAGAGCCCTGTTTTTGATTTCTATGGATGGAACCCAGTGCTTTTGCTCCCAAATTTATACCTGGTAAGTGTTTCCATCTGCTTGCTTATAGTTAGAGACTGCTGATGCATAGCTACAATTACAGACCTGACTCTCAAATGATGTTTGTGGCTTCCTGTCTGTTTTATCTTGGGTTAGTGAGGGGTTCCTCTAAGAAACGTCAGAGGAGTTACTTAAGCAATCTGCCCCTGAGCAGTTATGTGGGATCGGATTAACCATCGTCATGCTAAGACTTTCTGCAATTTATGTAGGAGAGAAAGGGGATAACGCATTGTTTATGGGAATGCCAAAATGGGAGAACCGAAAACAAAAAAGAACCTCACTAATTAACCTGTAAAAATCCAGGATAGTTTTTTACAAATTTATCAAAAATCACAGCTCACATTTGTTCTCTGGTCTGCTTTGATATATTGCTTCGTTAAATATGCTTCACTAATGGATCCAAATTCTTTGGAAAATCAAAAAGCAGAGCCCCCAGGACAAAACACCGTCAGCACACGATGATATCATCCTGCCCATAATGCATGGCAGACAGGCATTGGAATGGTGCCCCTACGGTGCAAAAATTAAACTGTACTAATTACAATTTCCCCACAGTATGTGGCCCAGAACACTTGGCAAAGGGTGAATTACCTTTCCGACTATTTTTAAACAAGGTTGAGCTCTCTTTCAAGAGGAGCAAAGTGTGGATTTGATTCCAAGGATTCCGAGCACTATTAGGCTGCCTTGCATCGTGAGGGGGCTCTAAAACGAAATGAAGTGAAGAGATACTTCACGTCAAAGATTTGAGTTCTACAGTTGGGCCCAGCATCTATGGCTTTTAATTTACTGGCATTCTGGTTTTAGGGACATCAAATACCAGAATCATCCATGACAGACAGTGCATTTTCTAAACTGAAGATGGCCGATTTACTTACTAGATGAAGAGGGGAGTAGAGTCCAGGTGTGACTAAAAACAATAAATAGCAAATACTTCATGTATACACACACAGATCTAATAAATTACAAATATATTTGTTTAGGGCGACTGGCTGGTGGATTGGGTTAGACAAGTGACCTTTCACCCCTGGGGCCTGGTTTGGAATCTCACACCGATGGGATTCGGGACTCTACTGTCTGCTGCCTATGAGGGACCTATGTTTGGTCAGTCTCAGTTCAGTTCTTAGAGACCTCTCAATGAGATTACTAATTTAAGGCCGCTGATTTGGCACTAAATTGGCAGTCACTCTTAGAGGGCTGGATTTTGCCATCGCTCAGAGGGCGGGTTTGGAGGCGGGTCAAAGGGTAAAATCATTTTGATTGACGGCAGGTCGTGATCCCGCCATCAACCCGCCTCCAAACAATTTTCCCAAGTGTCGGATCCCCGATTTGCGCATGGACCCGACACCTAGCGGCGGGAAGAGGATTAAAGCCAATTACCTGCCTATTAACAGGTAGTTGACAGGCTATTTTTTAATTTTGCCGCTTCCGCCTCAGGTTTCCAGACGTCTGGACACCACGCCAGGTAAGTGTGGCATGTTGTGAGTCTGCTGTAATGCTTCTGGATTGATGACAGCTGCAGAAGTGGTGTGAAGGATCCAATGGTGCACTGGTGAGTTTCAGAGGTAAGAAAATGTTGGGAAATTCATTTTTAATGCATTTACACATTTTAGATAACAAGTTTTGAAATCCATGTCCAGTGCCACCTCATTGGGAGAACCTCTCTCACCAGTGACAGATTGCTTCTGTCACCTCACCTGCAGCTGCCATCTATTCCAGCCTATGGAGGGAGTCATTGGAGAGCCTGGGTGCAAGAGCTCACCTTTGTACAGTGATTGTCGGTGTTTTCAGCACCTCAATGCTGTCAAACACTGAGAAATCAGCGGTCAAAAAAAAAAAATTGTGCGTGGTCCCTTTAAGCAAACCGGCAGATGACGCGTCATCAAATGACATCATCTGACCGGCTTCCTCTTAATTGGCCGGCAAGCCCGCAGGGTGGGCTTAACAAGATAAAATCACGTCTGTGGGCCGGATGCAGTTGGGGGCGGGACTGGAAGCCGGAAACCACCTGACCCGGACCCAACCCGCCTCCATTGAAAAAAATCGCGGCCAGAGAATCTACTGAATGGCTGATGTAGGCGATGGGAAAATATCACTTGTGGAGTGGGCGGGGCGCTTCCTGAGGGAGATTAAAGGATGCTACACTGGAGCGTTTATACCGACCCTGGGTGCATGAAGTGAAAAAATGTCCCATTCAGTAACACGAATATGCCTCACCATGATGGCCATAAAATTGATTAAATGTACTTGGAACTAGTCAAGTATCTTCCATCTTTAAGCAACTGAAACAAGGCGTTACCAATACAAAATGCATGGTTTTTTGGAAGTCATGGCGGCACAGCATACTGGAGCGCCCACAGTTAGCACCTTACCCTGCTGAATGACCAAACTCTGCCATGCCATCATGGAGATGTTCCCAGCTACTCTCAGACATCTGCCAGGTCACAAATCAGGGGCACAGCTGGGAGCTGGTGACCAGCCTGCTCCCGTCAGCTACAGTTGATGCATCGCCCGGGAAGAACTCCTAATCACAGCAGGAGTTTACCCTCATTCAGAGGGCTGCTCGTTGACCAGTTAGGACATCAGACAGCAAAACTAAGAGAGAGTCCAAAAAAAAAACACTTGAATTTAAAACATTGTCGAATAGTATAGTTTTGTTTGAATGAGCTAATAAGCAGCACCAATAATCTACTGGAAATAACCTGAAAACGTATTTGAATATGATGGCAAATATTACACAGCCAGGAGAACAGGGGCTAAGTCATGTCATTTGAATGTTGAGTATTTTTAGCTGCAGGGTTGGTAGCAATTATGCCGGGGGTGAATATGTTTCAGTATTTGTTTTGTCTACAGTAGAGAACATTCTTTCTCCTGGTTCATTGTATGACAGCCACAAAGATCGGTTTCAGATGTTTTTTTTTTGCAAAGAGAATTTTTTTTCTCTTGTTAACTGTCCCAATGGCAGAACAGCACGATTTACACATATGGTGAAAAATGATGCTCGCACACGTCCCCGAATGCCAGATGTTAAAACTCCGTGGCTCGTGACTTCATCCTGCTTCAAATTTATGGGCACTCAGGCTTCTGCATCATTTCGGGCTGCTTTGCTAGACGACGGTGGGTGAGCTCAAGGAAAGCCGAGGAGGACCAAAGTTCAGCTGCTGGGGAAATCGGTCGGGGTCGTTCTGCTCTCCAAAGCTGAAGCTCAACCAGCAGAAGAAATCAGTTTTACCTACCCTGAAACCCTGAACTTCCAACTGGGATTAAAATTCAACTCTCTGCGACAACCGTTTGTACAAAAATAGATAGAATGCACAGCGCAGAAACAGGCCATTCGGCCCAACTGGTCTATGGCAGCGCTTATGCTTCACACAAGCCTCCTCCCACCCTACTTCATCTAACCCCATTAGCATATCCTTCTATCCATTCTCCCTCATGTGCTTATCCAGCTTCCCCTTAAATGCATTAAGCACCACAGAACGTGCTCCGTAAGGTGAACTACATACACCCTCTTTAAAATTGATAAAAGTTTCAATCCCAAACAAATCCCTCTCAGGGTTGCTGAACCCTGTGCTGTGGAAAAACTACACACTGAATTTTGTTTTAGCCGTTATCATTGCTTTTCCTTCCTGCCCTCCCTTGTGGTAGGATATCATATAGAGGCTGAAACATCTGCTCTACAGCTGTGCTATGTAATCTTCCATGGAATTTTGGCTCAAAGTTTTCTTTCTTCTTTTGTTAAGAGCTGAAAAATACAGAGTACAGCTAGAGCACAAGCTGGACTTAGTGGGGTCATTCCATCCAGAATGCACTGCACATGAGAACCTTCAGGGATAGATTATTTAGCCTGTAATCATTTTGATTTTAATGTGCTACTGTTACAGTTTTGGGTTTTTACACTAGATATTGGGTTTGGGTCCAGTGTCACTGACACATTCCCGTAAGTGGACCTCGCGTCCCTTATGAAAGAGTGTGCCTTTACGTGTCCAATATCCCTGTAAATGTAGTGGCACCCAGGGATCAAACTGATAATCCTCATCGCTAGTTCGAGCACATGCCGCCACTGGATCTCCTTAACTGCAATAGGTGGAAAAATAAACTCCATCAGACTATGGCTTAACCTACAAACTACCAGACAAGCCTATTGAACAAAAGCAGGTAAATGAACTGTACTCAGTAAAAACAATAGTTACAGTAATTGCAAACTTTACTATTCTCCTTGCATTGTCAAAAATAACAATGGCGTTTCCCCTGCGCTAACCCCAACATAAAAGTGACCCCTGACATTCAGTAACTTACTTATGTGGCTATGCACTGCCATGGAGTCTCTGATCAGCCTCATCCCTTGGATGGCCTCAGACTGACTTGTCAACTGATCCAATACAGCCCAAGAGGCTGCTCCAAATTCCTTTGAAGATTTCCCAAAACCAAAAAGAATTAATTCTCATAACGAAATTTGATGGTCAGCCATTCAAAGGATATGCGCTGGTCAGGAAATCTGTTGCATCCTTTGAAGGTCAAGACCTGTGATTGTAGGACGTTATCACTTTCCAGACAGTTATCAGGGATGTTGATCTGGACAGAATAGAGCTAAAGGATCTGTATTTAATAGACATCAGCATATTAAATGGCCTTTGATTTTGCCCAAGAACAATTAACAGGTGCATATTAATATCTATAATATAGCTTACCAGGTTATCACGTGTATCATCTGCAACTTAAGGAACCAGCTAAGTGTACATAATTTTAACCCTCTGTGTACTGTGTCAGCAAGAAAGAATCTGATAAATAATCTGTCCTGGCTCAGTGGGTAGCACTCTCGCCTCTGAGTCAGAAGGCTGTGGGTTCAAGTCCCACTCCAGAGACTTGAGCATAACATCTAGACTGACACTCCAGTGCAGTGCTGAGGGAGTGCTGCACTGTCAGATGTGCCGTCTCTCGGATGAGACGTTAAACCGAGGCCCCGTCTGCTCTCTCGGATGGACATAAAAGATCCCATGGCACTATTGGAAGCAGAGCAGGGGAGTTATCCCCATGCCAATATTTATCCTTCGACCAACATCACTAAAACAGATTATCTGGTCATTATCACATTGCTGTTTGTGGGAGCTTGCTGTGCGCATATTGGCTGCCACGCTTCCTACATTACAACAGTGACTACACTTCAAAAGTACTTCATTGGCTGTGAAGCGCTTTGGGACGTCCGGAGGTCGTGAAACGCGCTATAAAAATGCAAGTCTTTCTTTTTTTAAATGCTTAATTTTGTCACATTGAAAGACAAAAATTAAAACTATGGCGCACAATCTTGTTCCAAATGCTTTACATTTCTGAAAATTATTTCCAAGTATGCCACGAGATGGCAATTTTGTTGCATTTTTAATAAAGGCAATGAGCATAAATTTATATCGTGTGAGAATATAGGTTTACAATGTAACTCAGCATGCCGATATATACTGTGAATATCACACATCCAACTTCATTCATGTTCTTAAGTCCAGATGCTGCATTGCAAATGCAGCATAACTAATAGTATTGGAATAGTCACACGTGTCCAACAGGAACTAATAAAGTTAAAACAGATTTCCTATAAATTCTTTCTTCATTACCTTCAAAATAAAAATGATAATAATTGACTCAACTAAATACATATTGCTACCACATTTAAATCCCTCGAGAACCCAAGCAAGATTTGAGCTCCATTTATTTACTTTGAACTCTGTATAGGATTACAGTGGATTGCTTTACACTGAAGGATAGCATTTCAAAATCGTAACAGGAACAGTTAGAATCTTAATAGCAAGACACCTCAAACTGATCACAGCCTCCAGGTTGTCCCCTGCCTTTATTTGGTAGTTTTGCAGATTAACGGCTGTACTTGTAGCCATATTTAACCACCTTTTGTGTCAGAACAGGAGTCTTGTCGCATTGCTGAACATCCTGGCTGTGCTTTTTTAAAAGGATTAAAATAACGTAGGCTAGCTGCAGCCTGTGAATTCACAATTTTTTTGCACAAATCAAAAGCAGAACTTGAAACTTTTCATTGACCGTGATGAAAAATAAAAAAATACATTTGCATGTTTTGTTTAAAATTAATTGATATCACTTTCGGCAAAAAAAATTCTGAAAAGCAATCCGGATGTTCCCATCCAGATGGAAATGAGATTTTTTCCCCCACTGTGTGCAAACCATCCATTTGTAAGTAGACAGTGCTGTAAACTCTCCCCACTGATGTGTATACAAATCTTCTTCATTAGGGGACTTGTAAGCTGACCTCATGAGTTTGAAAAGTTTACATTGGCAGTGATCAAATCAAACTGCTGGGAGTGGTTGTGGATCTGCAGTGCAGATGGGTGCATCTTTTTGTCTCGTCTTAGCTGAAGATTTTTTTTAAAATCTCAGCAGCATTCACACACGGATTATTCTCTTTCCCCCTCCAAATGGATCATCTCCCCAACTCCACCCCCCCTCGAATCCCCAATGTTTTGCATCATTCCCCAGCTGCTTCGAGATGTGCAACAACAGCGTCCCAAGGCACCTCACTATGTCTTACCTCTGCCTATACCACAGGCTTCAATCTGATGTTACTGTAGATTATCTACAGGTTAAGAGATGTAGTAGGGTTTCATTTAAATGGAGGTTCTCTTGGCAATGTAACAGGAGAGTTTCCCATGTGGAATATAATTAAAATGGTACCCCAGATAGAACGATGGCAAAGCAAATGGAAACGCATCATCGCCAGCTCCCATTTATATAGCACCTCTGACACCTCGCTAGCAAAGAGGCGAAACGTCCCAGGTAACATGGAAATAAGGAAAGTAATGGGCCAAGGGTGGAAGCTTGAGGTGAGTGAAGGTGCATGTGTGCAGGAGGGAGGGGAAGTCATTTTGGATAAGTGCTAGCAATATTGGAACAGGTAAGAACACAAGAAAGAAAGAATGAATGAACTTGCATAAATAAAGCACCTTTCACAACCTCAGGACATCCCAAAGTGCCTAACAGCCACTGTTGTAATACAAGGAAATGCAGCAGCCAATTTGTGCACAGCAAGGTTCCACAAACAGCAATGTGATAAAAGATCAGATAATTTTTTTTTTTAGTGATGTTGATTGAGGGATAAATATAGGCCTAGAAATCAGGAGAACTCACCTGCTCGTCTTCGAATAGTGCCATGGGATCTTTCACGTCCACGAGAGGGCAGATAGGACCTCGGTTTAACGTCTCATCTGAAAGACGGCACCTCTGACAGTGCAGTTCTCCCTCAGCACTGTACCGAATGGTCAGCCTAGATCACGTGCTCTAGAGTGGGGCTTGAACACACAACCCTGTGTCTCAGAGGAGAGAGTGCTACCGCTGAGCCAAGGCGGACACCTCGCCAGCAAAGACCACAAGGCCCAATAATACGCACCTTGTTCATTAGGCAGCACAACCTCGTGCCCCTCCCTCCCAACTACTTGTAGGTGAGGCAAAAGAATAGAAAAAAGTCAATGGCCAATTTTAGGAAAAACTGTGGGAATATTTTCCCCAACTCCCTAAGGCAAGCAAGCAAAACCAGTTATTCATGATGCATTATTAGACATATGTAAACGACCCCCCAGCCCCCTTCTCACTCGTCCCAACTTCCTCAGGAACACAGTACTATACAGGACTGGGAACAACCATCTCCATCCATCAGACCAGTACCAAAGGCTACAGACTTCTTACCCCACTTTTTACCTGCAATATCTTTCGATAGTCGTGTCTGCCAAAAATATATCTATTACCCTTTGAAAATTTATAAAAGGTTAAGGTTAGGACCAGGTACATGTAGTCCCATGCAGGTGGACCACGGAGGAGAGGCAGAGGAGAAGGAATGGGGCGGTCTCCACAGAGAAGTTGAGGCGGGATAATGCACCATGGTCTATAGAGAGCTTGACCAGCGTAGTCTCAGTGCTGTCGGCAGGGCAGAAGCCAGACTGGACGGACCCGAACACAGAATTATGGGAGAGATGATATGCAACCTGGAGGAGAGGAAAGGGAAGTTAGTATGGGGCTGTACTTGGAGAGGAGAGAGGGGAAAAGGTGATTTTTTTTTCCTTTTTTTCGGGAGGGTGTTAGAACAGCAGTTTTGAAGGGGAGAGAAATGATAGCTGTGCAGAGGGGAGCAAGCCTGCTACAATCTGAAAACGCAGATTTTATGGTTTCCCGCAAGTCAGTTCGCAGTTGAAAAAGAGCTGCTGAGCAGAGGTCAGGTGCTTTCCCCAAGTGGAAACCATTTTAAAGGGTCAAAGTGTCATTTAAAGTCAAGCTAGTGAGAGTCACCTCAGCTGCTCTTGCAAATCTCCCGGCAACCAGCTCACGAATGACGTCTACGGAAGCCTGGGAGCGGGTAGCTTGCTCACGAGGACTTCCTGACTGGGGAAACAGTGCGTGACTTACATAAGAAATAGGAGCAAGAATAGGCCACTTGGCCCCTCGAGCCTGCTCCGCCATTCAATAAGATCATGGCTGATCTTGGGCTCAAAGCCACTTCCCTGCCCGCTCCCCATGTGGGGGGAATAGGTCCAAGACGGGAGAGGCTTGAAACCATAAAATAATTTAAAACACTCTGTAGGGTTTGTGAAAAAATCCGAAAAAATAGGCTTGGAAACATACCAACTGACACCAGTAATATCCTGTTCACTCATGAGCAACTCGGCAGAAAAATTATGGTGTGCAATATCCCATTTTAGCTGCAATAGGTTTCCCAAATGGGACCTGCTTATAAATAATATGGTACATTTTTGAAATAAAAATGATAGCCTTCAGCTCGAAGAACACAAAACCTTAAAAATGTCGAAGAAACAAATGTCATCAATTATACACAAGGAAGATGTATGGAGTTTTGACGTGCAACGTGGTAAAAAGTATAATCTGAGCCATTTAACACAAGTTAACGACCAAAACAATTTATTACCAGCATCAGTAATAATGGATATAATTACAAATTGGGTTCGTACAATCTAGCGCTATTTACATTCATTGAAATAAAGTCAATCCTAGCAATGGACACATGCTCAATCTCCAATACTTTAATTTTAAATATCTCCGAACAACAGCAAAATAAAGTTTTTTTTCTCCCCCTGTCTACGGAGAATGATTTATTGAGGATTCATTTGAAGGGTAGTTTATTTGTATTTTGTGTAGCACAGGGCTTGCAGTTCTAATTAGAATCAATTTATACCTTCCTTTGTTCCCCCAATTCAGCAAATGAACAATCTGCGAGTGTGTGATAGATTTCCCTAATACCGTCCCCAATGCTATCGGTCCCACACGCTTATTGTGCTGCACCTGGCTGTCAAGGGCAGGCATTGCGCTTCATTCCAGGTTTAAAAAAATGTGATCCGATCTAATCATTATCCTCAGCTACCGCTTCCCACCATCAATCAGCGCTGTCCCCCCGTTCCATACAATAACACAGAAATAGAGACAAAAAGAGACTGCCGGCTTGAAAGACAGCAAAACAACAATAATCGCTCAGTCCAAAAAGAGTGGACGCCACAGTTTATCCTTATCCACAGTTTTGACGCCAAGCAGATTAACAATAGATGCCAGCCTGCCGCAGACCCGCTTGAGGAGGAAGGGGAGCTGCATGTATCTAAACGCATTCCGAGCCACATTTGATGCTCCGACAATTTAGGATTTAAGGTCATTGGCAAAAGAATCAGAGAGGAGACAAGGGGAATTTATTTATTTATTTATTTTTAAAAACGCAGTGAGTTGTTACGACCTGGAATGCACTGCCTGAAAGGGTGGTGGAAACAGGTTCAGTAGTAACTTTCAAAAGGGATTTGGACATATACTTGAAAAGGAAACATTTGCAGGGCTATGGGGAAAGAGAGGGGGAGTGGGATTAATTGGATAGCTCTTTCAAAGAGCCGGCACAGACACGATGGGCCGAATGGCCTCCTTCTGTGTTGTATGATTTTATGATTACAATAGGGACTGTTCATGTCAACTGATCACACAATTGGTGGCAACATATGATATTCTTACTGTACTTAGTAATGCTTTAAACCCATCATCCGCCTGATACATTGTTCATGGTGTAAAACCCAACCTTTCAACTAACCGGCATAGTGAACTACCCTACAAATTCAGGATGACAAGTTTCCAACCTATTTTTACAATTGCCAGTTCCGTTTTTATAAGTTGCACCATTTTACAACTTAGTGCCCTGTATTTTGTAGGACAAAAAAGCATGCCCAAAGTTGCAACTTATATACTAAGTTTTACAGTAACTACCTTTTTCCAAAGCTCAAGTTTCATATATTACACAAGCTCCAAATCACTGGTCCCAGTAAGAAACCACCTCAAAACCATTTTAGAAATTCTCTTAAACATTCCTTAAAATTGCAAACGTAGCAAGTGCCCAGATAAGGACAAGATCCACCGAGGCAAGTTCAAAAGCTAAAAGCGAATGGACTAAACGTAAATGTTGCTGCACACTCAAGGGGTTTCAAATTATTGTGGTCAAACAACGGATGAAGGGTTGGATTTTGATACTGCGGCGGGTTGGGGTCGTGTTATCCGCTTTTCGTGTTATCCACCCGACTGCAATTGGATGTGGGAGATTGATGCAATTTTCACCTAATTGGGCAATTGAGTTCCAGCATGTGGGAACCCATGAACCAATTAGTGGTTTCAGTCTGAAAGTCGCCTCTGATGATGTCATCATTGCTGCTGCATTGAAGGTCTTCAGAGACTGCCTGGCCTTTGCTGTGAGAGCACCTGGATGCAAAATGAGCAGCGGCTCTAAGTCTGCTCCCAGTGTGTGTGGTTGGAGAGAGAGAGAGAGAGAGAGAGAGAGAGACAGAGACAGAGAGAATTTGTTTTTGCAACAGCACTCCCAGATATGTCTCCTCCACCACTCCCAGATGCCTGCCAACCACTCACTCACTGATCATCAGTGGCTGGGCTGACTGTCAGCTATCCAAATGTGCTCCCGCCAGGTTTCACAATCATGGTTCAGAACAGGCGTGCTTCACGTAGAACAAGGGTTAAAATCACAAAGGCCTTTCAAAATGGCATTATAGAGCCAATTTAGTGCTTGTTAAGGGCCTTAACAGCCTATCCCGTCTCTTAAAGGCGGGACACAGTCGGGACCAGCAGACACGATTTAATGAAAATTGCGTGGAGGCGGGATGGAGGCGGACTTGTGCCCACCCGCCAGTTTTTGCAATTTTAACCCCCCCACACACCTCCAAACCCGCCTCCACAGGTCAATGAAAATCCAGCCCGAAGTGTCCAAAACTATACAACAGCCCAGGATTCTCCTCCCACATTTTCAGCAATTCCAGAATAAAGTACGGAGAGCCCAAAGAGTTTGTTCCTGGAATCCTCAGGCAAACCATTGACTTTGCAGAGATGGACCTCCGCATTGTTGGATAATTGGACGTGCTGCCCCCTATTGCCTTCCATTTCCCAAGCAAGCACAGCAAGCTTCTCAACTCTGGGTTCCAGAAGCTAAACTTCAGATAAAAGCTGTCCTATAGGCATTGGCTACCCGGGATTCCAATTCTCAGCGCAGATGCATTCTGGTCATAAAATGGAACCAGCAAAGTGTGCTGCTACTGTCTGGGCCAGAGTGTGCCAGGATCACCCTGTAGAAGGCCCACTCCCTGGCAGGGTCTAGCGCCAGTAGTGGAGACAAGGAAATGAGGCGCGCTTCCAGCCTCGGAGATCAGGACTTTTTAATGTGTCAGTGAAGATCATTGGTCAGAAGGTCCCAACTAGATATTAACATCCTGGGGGAGGGGTATGTGGCGGTTTGATTAGGTTGGAAAAGCAACCCTGCCATGCATTCTTCGGCTTACCTCCTGGACCCCAATAACCCCCCTCCGCCCATTTAGTGGGGGTTCGGGTACAGGTCACAGTGCCATATTTCTGTTTCAAACAACAATGAAGATTTAAGTTCCCACAGCAACAGACAATGCAAAAGTTAACACAGGATTTGCTAAAATTCATCAGCAAACTACTTAAGCAGCTCATTGTACTTTAGTCCCATTCGATTTGGTGCATGCATTCACGTCGATAATAAGCCCAAGTTTTCTGATGGTAATGTGGGCAATAACCTCAAAAAGTGAATGGGATAAAACATCAGTGTTATGATTGGAAAACCTAGGCCTGAAAGTCTTCCTACAAATGTCACACTTCCTGTAACATTTTCCCTGTCACACCATTGCCATCACCCTATGTGTCAGGCTTGAAATTTTCTATTTAGCTTGAGGTTTCCTATTTATTGCACCGAGCTCTGACCGAGTCCTGCTACCTGTCTCCAGACTAGAATGGCATTATTTTATCCTTTATACTTAAGCTAAGATTTTATGACTCACTCCCAACCTGGTCTTTCCAAGTGCCTCTCCCAAGTTTGTTTTAAACCCCCCTTCCCTCCCATAAATACAGACTTCAACAACAACAACTTGCATTTATATAGCGTCTTTAACGTAGTTAAACGTCCCAAGTCGCTTCACAGGAGCGATTATCAAACAAAATCTGACACCGAACCACATAAGGAGATATTAGGGCAGATGCTTGGTCAAAGAGGTTGGTTATAAGAAGCGTCTTAAAGGAGGAAAGAGAGGTAGAGAGGCGGAGAGGTTTAGGGAGAGAATTCCAGAGCTTAGGGCCCAGGCAACAGAAGGCACGGCCACCAATAGTGGAGCGGTTAAAATTGGGGATGAACAAGAGGCCAGAACTGGACGAGCGTGGAGAATTCGGAGGGTTGTAGGGCTGGAGGAGATTAGAGAGATAGGGAGGGGGGAGGCCATGGAGGGATTTGAAAACAAGGATGAGAATTTTTAAAAATCAAGGCTTCAGATTACTTCAGAAGTATCAGGGCAACACGGTGGCATAGTGGTTAGCACTGTTGACTCACAGCGCCAGGGACCCGGGTTCGAATCCGGCCTCGGGTGACTGTCTGTGTGGAGTTTGCACATTCTCCCCGTGTCTGCGTGGGTTTCCTCCGGGTGCTCCGGTTTCCTCCCACAGTCCAAAGATGTGCGGGTTAGGTTAATTTGGCTATGATAAATTGACCCTTAGTGTTAGGGGGGATTAAATACACGGGGATAGGGTGGGATATGTGTCGGTGCAGGCTCGATGGGCCAAAATGGCCTCTATCTGCACTGTGGGGATTCTGTGATCTGTGAGGTACTTTTCAGACTCCTTCTACTCTTATTTCTGAGCCAATTGATCAACTTAAAACAAAAACAATGGATGAAAATTATACCCAACGTGAAAATAAACTATGGTCCTGGGCTTGCCCGGCACCCACAATGAGTATTAAACAAATAAATGGTTGTGCCACAGGTATTAACTGACTCATCAGCCCTGAGAGGCTTAATTTATGGGATAGTTGCCTTTAACTCTGTAAATATAGAATTAAATGAGATCCCAACCACGTGAAAATAATTAATCAATTGAGCCCGACCGACCGAGTTGCGCATAAAATTAAATAGATAAAATGGTCCTGCCAGTGGATATCAATTGATTTATCAAGTCTTGCCAATTTAATATATCTGCTGGCTGCACAGTTCTCTTCACCCCGTGCGTGGGCTGACGTGGAATGAATGAATGAATTCAGTGAGGGCGCTTGACCCGCTGGCCAAAACATAAATAAATAATTTTGCCCCGTTGCATGCTGCGCACTTTTTCTCTTTATTTTGCCCCCCCCCACCCCGAAGTTCCAGTTCCTGCACTGTTTTCTCCGTTAAAAACTTGCCCATTCTTATTTCCAGTTCTAGCGGTGTTGCCTATTCCTTCCCACTCTTTTTTTTTTCAGTCGCCATTCCATGCTCTGTTTCATTTCCTATTCCCGGTTTCAGTTTCTCAATGCGTAGCATGTTCTATTTTTTCCTTCTGTCCCAGTCGCTGTTTATAAAGCGTCTTCTTCCAAAGACTTGAGAGAAAAAAACCTTTCCCCCACATTTTTTTTAAAATATATAAACATTCCCATATTTATAAACCTTTTGCTAAAGGCCTCTTTCTCACCGTCCTTTTTCATTTCCCCACCATCTTTTCTCCACCCCCAACTTCCGTTTGCCACTGTCTTCCTCCAGCCACCAACCCAACTTTATATCAAATTCCACAAACCCAACTCCTCACTACTCCAGTTCCCCCAATTACTAATTAACCGCTTACTTCCACTGCTCCTTATGTACTCAGTACCTCTCCCTTCCCCCAACAACTAACAATCATCCAGCAATCCTCAATACTCTTCTTCCCAATACTCATGACTCCCACAACTCCTCACTTTCCCAATCCCTTTGATTATTCCCACACCCCTCGAAACCCTTACAAACCAAATCATAGAATGATACAGCACAGAAGGAGGCCATTCGACCCACCGTGCCTGTGCCGGCTCTTTAAAAGAGCTCTCCAATTAGTCCCACTCCCCCTGCTCTTTCCCCGTAGCCCAGCAATTCTTTTCCCCTTCAAAAGTATTTATCCAATTCCCTTTTGAAAGTATTATTGAAACTGCTTCCACTGCCCTTTCAGGCAGTGCATTCCAGATCACAACAACACGCTGCGTAAAAAAAAAAATCCGTCACGTCACGTCGCCTCGGATTCTTTTGTCAATCACCTTAAATCGGTGTCCTCTGGTTACTGACCCTTCTACCAGTGGAAACAGTTTCTCCTTATTTACTCTACAAATGACCTACTCCCACAAAGCACAGTAAGCAGTGCCACAACACATCTAGTTTGTTATAAAGCAGCATATCCTTCACTCCTTGTGAGCACTGATGTATATAGACTTTGGGCACCAAAATCAGGTACGGCATAGGTTAGGTGCAGAATGGAGTTCCCTCTACCTTGTACCAAAAATGCACACCAATTCCCCCCCTCCCACCCCTGGTGCTCCAGTATGCCAGTTCAATTCAACACATCAGTCACCCCTTGTGACTTCTAATGACTTTTAGCCAACTCTGTGCTGCACCAAATTATTGGGGGCGGGGTTTGCTGTGGATTACTTGCCGGGTTGGAATTGGCTGGAGATCAACCAAAGCGGTTTAATAAAAGACTACAGCTGGCAAATAAGGAAGATTTGCATCCTACCAATCAGGGCTTCATTTAAACCTAGGGTCCCAAAGGTAAAAATGATGCAATGGGTTCGAGCCCCCACCACCCCACCCCCACTGCGGGATCTGAATTTTTATCCAGAGCAGGCAGAGAGGATGAAAGTTCCCCTTCCCTCCAAATTCATTGGATTTATCCTTTTTTTTTTAAAAACAAATACATTTTGGTTAAGCACATGTGCTCAACACATGTCTTTTCAACATGTTTGTGATGTGTGCAGTGTGACAGTGTTCCACTGCAGCAAGGAAAATGTCAAGAGGCACACAATATTTAGAAAGGATGCCTAGATACATGACGTACTTCGCATTATCACTTTCCAAAATAAGCCTGCTGACTGAATGAGATGGGACATTGCCCTTCACATCCTCACAAAAGAACACTATTTAAAGTGTGCGTCAACTGGGGCCGTGCAACTGCCTGAAAAGAAAAATAAGCCATTAATGATTGCAGCAGTCACATGACTAAAACAGCCCCTGCTTTATGGATCTCTGACTGGAGATCTGCTCTTATAGAAAGACTGATTCTGATTACATATATATATTTTTTTTTTAAACTGTGCATTTTATAAATAGGACCGCAAAAATTCAACACAGAGCAAGCTGCCTAGGGTGGAACTGCACCATACAAAACAAGAAAAAAAAATTAAAGAGAAAGAAAGATGATAAGACAGACTATAGCGCCTTTCACACCACTGGATGTCCCAAAGCGCTTTATAGCCAATGAAGTACTTTTGGAGTGTAGTCACTGTTGTAATGTGGGAAATGCGGCAGCCAATTTTGCGCACAGCAAGCTCCCCCAAACAGCAATGTGATAATGACCAGATAATCTGTTTGAGATGCTAATTGAGGGATAAACATTGGCCAGGACACCGGGGCTAACTCCCCTGCTCTTCTTCGAAATAGTGTCACAGTATCTTTTACGTCCATCGGAGAGAATGGTTTAACGTCTCATCTGAAAGACGGCACCATCCGAACAGTGCAGCGCTCCCTCAGCACTGTACTGGAGTGTCAGCCTAGTTTTTTGTGCTTAAGTCCTTGGAGTGGGACTTGAACCCACAACCTTCTGACTCAGAGGTAAGAGTGCTACCCACTGAGTCACAGCTGACACATAAACAAGTGTTTATATAGTGCCTTTAACCCAGTAAAATGTCCCAAGGTACTTCACAGGAGCGTTATCAGACCAAAATTGATGCCAAGCCAAAGAAGGAGACATTAGGGCAGGTGACCAAAAGCTTGGTCAAAGAGGTAGGTTTTAAGGAGCGTCTTAAAGGAGGAGAGGTGGAGAGGTTTAGGGAGGGAATTCTAGAGCTTGGAACCTAGACAACTGAAGCCACGGTTGCCAATGGTGGGGCAAAGGAAGTCAGGGATGTGCAAGAGGCCAGAATTAGAGGAACGCAGAGTTCTCAGAGGTTTGGAGGAGGTTACGGAGATAGGGGTGGACACACTGGAAAGTTGTGGCGCTATGAGTGCTACGTTTGGCCTCAGCACCCTGGACTGGGGAAGAGGTAGAGGGAAAAACGGATCATCCAGGATTCCTGCTCCTGAACGCTATTCACTGGCTCCTTCTCAAAAGTGTTGTTATGTAGATGTCTGATGAAAACAGGAATGGGCTTGCATGTGATGATTTCCATGATCAAAATTCAGCTGATGTTCAGTGTCTAAGCTCGCACTTGTAGAATGGTGGCTTGGGCGAGGCATTCAAAGGATGTTGGCACCTTGGAAATATATGCCGGTATGAGGAAGGAGGAGGAAAAAACCATGTCAAAAATAACTAAATTAAAATTCAATTGGCAGGGTTATCATGAGGATTTGTAAAACTGTACCTCAATTCTTAAATGGAAGAACCACCCAAGAATGAAGTCTACCTTTTGAAAATTACACCCCATTTGGCAAAAAAAAATGATGAGCATTTTGTGTATCGGCTGAAGCTCAGTGGGTAGCACTCTCGCCTCTGAGTCAGAAGGTTGTGGGTTCACATCCCACTTCAGACACTGGAGCACAAAATCTAGGCTGACACTCCAGTGCAGTGCTGAGGGAGTGCTGCACTGTCGGAGGTGCCGTCTTTCGGATGAGACGTTAAACCGAGGCCCCGTCTGCTCTCTCAGGTGGATGTAAAAGATCCCATGGCACTATTTAAGAACAGCAGGAGAGTTCTCCCCGGTGTCCTGGACAGTATTTACCCCTCAACCAACACCACGAAAAACAGATTATCTGGTCATAATCGCACTGCTGTTTGTGGGATCTTGCTGTGCGCAAACCAGCTGCCGTGTTTCCTACAATACAACAGTGACTGTACTTCAAGCACTTTGGGACGTCCCGAGGTTGTGAAAGGCGCTATATAAATGTAAGTCCTTTTTTTTTGTATTTCTATTTGTTTGGACTATTTTGCTGATGTTGAGTCAAGTTGAATTCTGTCTACGACATGGTAAAGTGGTCCGGTAATGCAAAATGCAACAACTTGGTGCACCAAAACAGTGGTGGCCTCACAACTACAAATCGCCATAGGGAGGAGAACAAAGTGATTCAATCCAGTACTGACAGAGGTCCAGGAGCAGGCCACTGGAGGAACGGTATACAGGAGTAGACAGACATAAATAGGGTGACATTTTGCCCAGTAATAATTTTGGGGGGAAAAAAATCATGTACAAAAGCCAATTTGGATTTGTACTTGTACTCCCTTTCTTGCTACAATTATTGGCATGGTGAATTTCACCTTGAAACGGAAAGAGCTCAATAAAAAACACACAGGGAAATTGGTTTTAAAGAAAATCTACAAACATAAAACAAGGTTATCTTTGCGTTTGTTTTTTTTCCCCCTCTCCCCCCATTTTCAAGTTCACTTATTCTCTTCCCCTCCTCTTTAGGTCTCATAAGACACACACCATTCCCTGGCTGAGACCCATTTTGAGCTATTACCAATACTGCTCTTACACAACCACAAGGAAGGGCAACAGAATGGCCGAGAGCGAGTCACCTTCCCGTGATAAGAAGCCTGGCTTCTGCTCTCCACCATTCCCTCCTGAAAGCAGGGCCATGCTCTGGAATTTAAGAGAAGTTCCAGCACTGCGAGCAGCACTGTTGTGCCTCTTCCTCACATGTCTTTATCCTGCTCCAAACTAACTTCTAATACCTTGAAAGTTGAGAAAATGTTAGGAATAGCTTTTGGATATTAAAAAACATAATTTCACTTTTCTGCCTTAAGTGCTCAACTACTCCAGTCCCTGACTATGAAAAGAAATACTTGCATTTATATAGCGCCTTTCACGACCTCATGACGTCTCAAAGCGTTTTAAAGCCAATTAAGTACTTTGAAGTGTAGTCACTGTTGTACTGTAGGAAACACAGCAGCCAATTTTCACACAGCAAGCTCCCGCAAACGGCAATGTTTTCCCAGCGTGGATCCCGGCTACTCCGGCCACTGACCACGGATCCCAGATACTCCGGCCCCCGACCATGGAATCCAGCTACAACTACTGCAAGCTTATTCTCCAAAAGCTACAAACCCCCCCCCCCCACAAGAGATTTTACTTTGTCACTCTTGCTGAATTACTCATGTCGAAAAGCCCAACTGTTATTGGCAGAGGAATGAATAACCCAATGGCTTAGGAACTCCTGCTTAACAGCCTATTGACAGGTAATGGTAATGAGTGACGATGTTAACAAGTGAGACTGCACTTTCACACACACAACCATTTCATCAGCCCGACTTTAAGCTCTCTGTTTCAGAGTCAGCAGAACATTTCACTCAATCTATACTGGAATCCAGGAGAAATAACTACACGGGTATCATTAGTCCCATCAATCTATCAATAATGCAACCATTTAAATCTATAATAAGCCTTGAAGAAAGCTCTGCAATAAGAGAAATTGCCTCATAAATTATAATATTGGTTTCTCAATATTGTATTTCAACCAAAAAAATGGATCTTCTTTTGTAAGACTCCTACAACTCGATATAACCATTAGTGGTATAATTCCATTTAATTTTTACATTTCAACATAAGTTAACTGCTCTCATTTCTGCTGTTTGTTCCATTTCATCATTTTTATTTAAAAGGGAAGCTGGAGATACGGGCTACTGCTCTTAATTTAACATTGCTTAATTCAAATTATCTGATTTTTTTTAAGCATTAAATTCCCACTTTGTATTAATTATGTTGCTCAATTTAAATGATTAGACAATTTAATTTTTATCACCACAAAAAACAACTTTGAATTATCAGTAGACTATATCAGATTGTCTATTACTGCTATTATTTTTAATATAAAGCTTTACAAAAAGTTACAGATTTCTCGGTACCTCAAATGAATAAAGCCCAACTCATCAAAGCGAGAAATCTTGTAAATCCCATCAACTAGCCACGTGATCGATATCTTGTATTTGCTTATACCCCCAAGTCTTGTATCTTGAACTTGCCAACATCACGATGAGCAAAGCAGCTTCAGTTCATGTATCCAGTTTGCCTGGAAATGACCCTCAGCTTACAGCTAAATCCAAAATCATTAGAATCACAGAAGCAAATTTGACACGATGAGCAAGCACTTGGCTCAGCTCCAGTGGTCACTGTACCTCTGGCTGCCAGGGGTTTTGGTGAGCAGACGATTCAGACACTTTACACAAATCTGGAGCTGGCTCGTGCGAACTTCCCGTGTGGGTGAAGCCTTGCTAACCCAGAACCACAACATACCCATCCCACGTGCCATTTTTATTGCAGCAGAACACCAACAGTTGGGATTGTCCCGCTAACATTTGCAAATAGTGTATTTTAATAAAATTAATTGTGCATCCTTTCTGGTTTACCACATGTTGAATCATTATGGCGTGTCCTAACAATTAGGAGTATTGGGCTTGCACACACCTATGGCCAGCTTTCGTTTTCTTTTCATCCTTCCTCTGAATTATGCTGGTGCTCCTCGGATGCCAACAGCCCTCCTTGTCCCTCCGTCAAACAGCAAGGACATAGCTGCCGGTCTGGGCCTGCAACAGGTGGGGAGAGAACCAACACGAGGGGAAAAACCTACTTGAACCTCGTCCTCACCAATCTACCTGTCGGAGATGCATCTGTCCATGACAGTGTTGGTAGCAGTGACCACTGCACAGTCATTGTGGAGATGAAGTCCTGTCTTCACACTGAGGACACCCTCCATCGTGTTGAGTGGCACTACCACCGTGCTAAATGGGATAGATTCAGAACAGATCTAGCAGCTCAAAACTGGGCATCCATGAGGCGCTGTGGGCCATCAGCAGCAGCAGAATTGTATTCCACCACAATCTGTAACCTCATGGCCCGGCATATCCCTCACTCTACCATTACCATCAAGCCAGGGGACCAACCCTGGTTCAATAAGAGTGTAGAAGTGCATGTCAGGAGCAGCACCAGGTGTACCTAAAAATGCAGTGCCAACCTGTGGAAGCTGCTACACACTATATGCATGCTAAAAAGCGGAAGCAGCATGCTATAGACAGAGCTAAGCGATCCCACAATCAACAGATCAGATCAAAGCACTGCAGTCCTGCCACATCCAGTCGTGAGTGGTGATGGACCATTAAACAACTAACAGGAGGAGGAGACTCCATGAATATCCCCATCCTCAATGATGGTTGAGCCCAGCACGTGAGTGCAAAAGACAAAGCTGAAGCGTTTGCAACCATCTTCAGCCAGAAGTGCCGAGTGGATGATCCAAATCGGCCTCCTCCTGAGATCCCCACCACCACAGAAGCCAGTCTTCAGCCAATTCGATTCACTCCACATGATATCAAGAAACAACTGAGCGCACTGGATACAGCAAAGGCTGTGAGCCCCGACAACATCCCGGCTGTCGTGCTGAAGATTTGTGCTCCAGAACTAGCCGCACCTCTAGCCAAGCTGTTCCAGTACAGCTACAACACTGGCATCTACCCGACAATGTGGAAAACTGCCCAGGTATGTCCTGTCCACAAAAAGCAGGACAAATTCAGCCAATTAACACCCCATCAGTCTACTCTCAATCATCAGCAAAGTGAAGGAAGGTGTCATTGACTGTGCTATCTAGCAGCACTTACTCACCAATAACCTGCTCACTGATGCTGAGTTTGGGTTCTGCCAAGACCACTCGGCTCCCGACCTCATTACAGCCTTGGTCCAAACATGGACAAAAAAAAGCTGAATTCCAGAGGTGAGGTGAGAGTGACTGCCCTTGACATCAAGTGTGGTATCAAGGAGCCCTAGTAAAATTGAAGTCAATGGGAATCGGGGGGGAAAACTCTCCACTGGTTGGAGGTCAATCATCACAGCCCCAGGACATCGCTGCAGGAGTTCCTCAGGGCAGTGCCCTAGGCCCAACCATCTTCAGCTGCTTCATCAATGACCTTTCCTCCATCATAAGGTCAGAAGTGAGGATGTTCGCTGATGACTGCACAGTGTTCAGTGCCATTCACAACTCCACAGATAATGAAGCTGTCCATGCTCGCATGCAGCAAGACCTCGATGACATTCAGGCTGGGCTGATAAGTGGCAGGTAACATTCGCACCACACAAGTGCCAGGCAATGACTATCTCCAACAAGCGAGCATCTAACCACCACCCCTTGACATTCAATGGCATTACCATCGCCGAATCCCCTGCCGCCAATATTCTGGCGGTCACCATTGACCAGAAACTGAACTGGACCAGCCACATAAATACTGTGGCAACAAGAGCAGGTCAGAGGCTAGGTATTTAATGGCAAGTGTCTCACCTGCTGACTCCCCAAAGCCTTTCCACCATCTACAAGGCACAAGTCAGAAGTATGATGGAATACTCTCCACTTGCCTGGATGAGTGCAGCTCCAACAACACTCAAGAAGCTCGACACCATCCAAGACAAAGCAGCCCGCTTGACTGGCACCCCATCCACCATCTTAAACATTCACTTCCTCCACCACTGGCGTACTGTGGCTGCAGTGTGTACCATTTACAAGATGCACTGCAGCAACTCGCCAAGGCTTCTTTGGCAGCACCTCCCAAACCTATGACCTCTACCACCTAGAAGGACAAGGGCAGCAGGCGCATGGGATCACCACCACCTCCAAGTTCCCCTTGAAGTCACACACCATCCTGACTTAGAAGTATATCACTGTTCCTTCATCGTCGCTGGGTCAAAATCCTGGAACTCCCTACCTACCAGCACTGTGGGAGTATCTTCACCACACGGACTGCAGCGGTTCAAGAAAGCGGCTCACCACCACCTTCTCAAGGGCAATGAGGAATGGGCAATAAATGCTGGCCTTGCCAGCGATGCCCACCTCCCACGATCGAATAAAAAAACAATTCTTCATACACGAGCCTTGATAGCAAGTGCGGGCAAGCTGACCCTGGCAATCATCATAGCTGCACTCAACCCTGTGCTTACGCCATGTAACTACACGTGCATTCTCCAGCAGGGTCACTGCATAACAGTCAGGAGGAGCAACACTGTCTCATTATTTTTTCTCCTGCCTGCTTCATGATGCTGAGGCAAAGGCAGTGGCCCCAACATCATCTCAGCTCAGATTAGCTAACTCAGGAAAGATCAATACTCATTAAGTTTATAAAATAGGACCTTCTTCGCCTGAATCTTTGGCTCATATGGTCTAATCCTTCCTGAATACCAGCCTTGGCACCTGGTTGCTTCTTTTAGCAGTTCTCCTAATGTGCAGTTTAAAAAAGGGATCACTTTTCTTACTGGGAGTGTAGCCAGACAGTCTTATTCCAGGCCTCTTCCAGCGCTGCTCTGTGACTGACCACTAGGGGGTGCACAGAAACAGAATGGTGACATCTCAATTTTTCTTCATCCCCTCTACACAAGGATTCAAGCACCTGGCCCCCACTTGGGGCTTGGCATTGGAGCCTCCCACCGACAGTGCTCAGATCTCAGAAGCTTATAACATGGCGGGGGGGGGGGGGGGGGGGGGGGGGGGTGGAGCCCTTTTTCTACTTTGTATTATGCACATGTTTATATATAATTTGCGAAACAGACTAGTGTTTACAATTAAATTCAAATTTATATAAAAATTTACATTTGATGGATTGAATTTACATTTGATGGATTGAGAGTGCCTTTCGATCAGACGCGTTATACAAGAAAATAGGCTGTTAATGCTCTGCACTTCTAAACATGCAAGAGTCCTGAACACAGCACTGTATGATCAAAGGAAAGGCCTTTCAGCAAACATTATCTATTTGATTAGTGTCAATATCTAACCCTAACTGACTCAGTGTCAGAGATCACATTGCAAATTGCACACCGAAAATCTACATTTAATAACAAGAGCAGTTTGTGTTAAACTATATTGATATGAAATGTCAATTAGGATTCCTGTAAGAATGTATCGACATTTCAAACACCGTAAAAGTAATTTTTATGAACATTATAGTGCCAAGGCTGTTAAGGCGCATTTGTGTCAGTGTCTGAGTGTTGAATTTGTAAGGATGGCTAATGCTATGTTCTAACAAATTCAATTATGTCAAAAGTTCACCTCACAATTCTTCCATCTTCCTGGGCAAGATTTATCTTCCTGTAGAATTGCAGCTGGATGCAAATGGTGAATGAAAAAAAATCACTTAAAAGACACCTTTTAAACGTCGCCAACAAAAGATGCTAAAAATTTGATACGCCTCATTTTAAGTAAAGTAAAAATTCTATCGAAACAGAGGCATGGGAGTTTGCTCGAAGTGACTGAATCATATGTGAAGGCAGAGGTTTTTTTTTTAAAAAAAAACATTACCAGGCTGTATTTTCTTAAAATTGGGAACATGTCCCTCTGAAAGGCATGTCCCGAATAAGTTTTCAACGGCATAGTTTTATAATAAAACACCGTCCGCGCCATTCATTTTCACAGACAAGTTTTGCAAAATAACACATGAGCTTTTGTTAGAAATCAGCAATGAGAGAATTTATCTGCCGACTCTTGAAACTTAATGCAGTGACAATCAGAAGAAGGAAAGCAGATCAAATAATTTCGTATTGGACTTTACCCCATCTGCAGTACAAACTTTTACCTCATCTGCAGTACAAACTTTTACCTCAGAACACATCACCGGGGCTTTAAGGATAGTCTATCCCTACCCACAAAATCCCATTACAAGATGACATAGATCCTTTAAAACACAATGAAAACTCTTGAGTGTGGATGGAGATATATATTTATTGACAGATAGACATAGACCTATATTATGCACATTTTTCAATCACTCCTTCTAACTGAGTTTTTAAATTCCATGAAAATCACAAATTCGTAATTATGAGGAAAGATGGGAGTTTTGCGACTGTACTGTGGCAATTAAATAGGAATGTCACTGGTTAGAACACATTTGCTAAGTGATTGGTATCTCAGGAACTCAAAAGTAATCATTTTATATGGACATGAAAAGGTTAGGCTGTAAAGTGTAATGCCCATACTTTTCCTTTTAAATCAAAATGCCAGTGAGTAGACAAGACCACCTATTCTCCTAGGCTTGTATTAACCCTTTGGGCAATTAATTTTCCCTGTCATTTTGAGACTGCAGCTCTGACATTTTGACAGTGGATAATGAGAAGAGGTTTCTGCATTTTTCCAGAAATAAATGGATTTTATTGGAAATCATATCCGAATGATTAGTAGCCTCAGAATATCACACAAAATAGACATCTTGTTTCAGGTTATATTTTTTAAATCTCTGAATATGGGGAAAGGATTTCAAAACCAAAACAAATGTAGACTGTAATTTATTTTCTGAATACCATGATCCATACTTCTGTATACTTTAATATTTAACATCAAAAGTACACAATAAGCTGCTGTGCGGCAGAAATTTTGCATCTTCTGAAAGCCACTTATTACATAGTAAAGGTGATGTTATATTTTCTGTCTGTTTAATAATATAATACAAACCAAGCAGAGTATCTCCCAGTATTAATTGCAACTGTGAACCGCCTTGCAGATAAACTTGCAGTGGTTACTTCATGGTCCTCAAACCTTCAGCGCAGACACCACCATACATATTGTACAAATGGAGACTGTGGCCACTGTAACACCTGCCACCAGCAAAAATACACACCCACAATGGGAAAATAATGGCCCATGAATACGCTGTAAAAACTAATGGATACAGGGGAATGACTTCGAGATTGTAACCGGAGCCGAGATGATGGTTACAAAGCACTTGAGCTTTTCTCTCGCAGTTCATGACTCTAACTCGATGAGATTACTACCTTGTAGTCCTTCCGAAGTATAACATCATTTCCTACATAAAACACGTACATTCATAATGCTCTGACCAACCCTTCCTGTTGCAGACTAGGTGACGACATTTGTGGTCCGATAACTTGAAAAATTCTCTCTTCTGCAATCTAGTCACACTTTTAAACATTTATATCACTGCATGTTACAGCAGACCTTTACTGTAGCATGCGCTAAACTAAAATACCACCACCTCCAATATGACAGGGCTTGCTATGGTACTTTCATCAATACAGAACTGATTCTGAAACATCTCGTCTAACACAGAGACACATCTTGCTAGAACACAATTTTGCATGACCACAAAGACAGCATTGTATAGCGAGTCGACTGTAAAACCAGTCAAGATTCCAGCAGCATTGTTAGCTACTGTTGTGAGTATGAATAATATAAGGATCTGGTATCATTTTGCTGCTGCTCTCAGTGCTGACACGTTTTCCATTCCCTCGAAGTTATATTCCACAATCTCACTGGTGGAGCTCTGGGTATCCCTACTGCCTTATCCATATACTGCATCTAATAAGAGATTTGTTTTTCTTATTTATATGGCAGCATAATGACTTCCTGGATAGATCCATTCTCAAACGCCAAATAATCATTATTTTACCCATTATGTGTGCTGTGCCCCCTAAATATAAGCTGCAAGAATTCTGAACTGTTTGGTACAACACCAATGTCTAAGGAGAGGAATTGGTTAAGGAGGATGTTCCTTAACATGGATTTTCGAAAGTTATCACTCTTAAATTAAAACCTTTTGCACATCTTCATTACTGTTGAAACAAAATATTCAAGGGCAGCTGCCTCCGATTTATGCATTAGATTTTGTACATTTTAAACGCAACTTTAACTAGAAATAGAATATCTAGTCCTGTAACTGTATCAGTCCTCTTCGATCAGAATATAATTGTTAGAATTCAGACATTCTCCCTGCTAAACCTTATAGATAGGTCACAGAGTATGAAAGTAATGAATTCTTATTTTAAGGTTAAAATGTAATGCTGTGCAGTCCTGACCCTGAACATTCCTGAAAGATTGATTTTATTTTTAGCCGTAACAATAGGTCCAATTACCAATGCGTGTATGTGCCACTCAGAATGTCAATGATGAGACTTGTCTAGTTGTCTTATTTTTAAGTAGGTAAAACAGGAAAGAATTCTATTTAACATAGAGAGCATTTGCATCCATATTAATAAGGCTGTCCCAGAGCGCAATACTACTGCTTGGCAAAATAAATATTTCAGATTTCATAACTCTTAAAAAGAGGTTGCAGTAGATTAATTTCATCGACATGTGGTTCCTGTTTAAATCAAAAGCAGGATTGAAGTGCTAGGTTTTACTGCGTGTTTTTAAAAAAAGATATATATATATATATATATATACACATATATACACACATATATATATACATATATACACACATATATACTCATATATATAATTAAAAGATTAAATGTCATATTTGTGCCAATACTATATGAAGTAGAATGTCTCAAATTAATATTCACCCAATTACATTTCACAATTTCTACCAATCATGAGTTTAAAACAAATTTAAAGCCTCTCTCCTTCCCTAGTTTATCCTGTGTAAGGATTACTACTTTGGCAAGGAAACCATGACTCACAGTCTGTAGAAAGGAGATAATGTTTCTTCAGGCAGTTTTTACATATATACATTATATATATATATATACATATACACACACATATACACACACACAATATAATATAAAAATTTACCTGAAAAAGCAGAATCTCCCTTTCACACAGATCTAGTAACATATATACAGTATATACAAATATAGGCGAAACAGCAAAGAATTCTATTTAACATATAAAGGATTTGCATCCATATTAATAAGGCTGTCTCAGAGAGCAATACTGCTGCTTGGCAAAATAAATATTTTAAATTTCATAACTATTAGGAGGCTGCGGTAGATTAATGTCATAGATGTGTGGTTCCTGTTGAGATCAAAGCAGGATTGGACTGCTAAGTTTTGTTTTATATATATATATACAAAGTTTTTTTAAGCTTTACTATTCTCTTTTAACGCCAATTAATATTATCCAGGGGGGGGGGGGGGAGGCAGCTCACTATCTAGAAACTAGTGCAAGAGATGTGTGAATGGGGTGCAGCCTGGGTGCTGTGCGGAGGCTCAGTACCTGTACCAGTCCAGTCCCCTTTCGTAATTTCTATCGAAGTAATGCGGCTCAGCCCCCACAGCTCTGACATCCGGATGGATCCGCAAAAACTCCAGCAGAGCCCTGGTGCCCCCTTTCTTCACCCCGATTATGACGGCCTGGGGAAACTTTTTACTCCCGAAATTGTTGAAGACAGAGATATTCCAGCCCGCTCCGCTCAGCCCGCCGGCGGCCGCCTGGTCCTCTGAAGTGGGGTGCGCCAGAGTGCGGTCGGGCTCTTGCAGCTCGGCGCTCTGGTATCGTCCCGAGTCACCCTCCAACTTGGGCTGGCCGGCCCGGGTGTCGCGGCGCTGGGGGGACGCGGGGAGGGGGCTCGGCATGGTCTCGCAGTAGCCCGTCAGACAGTAGACAAAATAGGTGAAGACTATGATCATGGTCAGGAGCAGCGGCGCCTTCGACTGAGCCTTCCAAAAGCCGAGGTGAAACCAGGCACTCCAGCTACAACATCCCATGGGTCGGCTTCCTGCTCAGAAAAACGGGGGCAAACTTTGGAAACATGCTTTTTAATTCTTACTTTTTTTTAAAAAATGCTTCTTTTTCAAAAAAATAATAAATTGCCTTCAAAACTTGGTCTCAGTCTTATCCATGCAACAGGGCTGGGACCTTTCAAGCGATTGGGATCCTCCAATATCTCCAAGTCACCAGCTCTTCTTTCCCACCCCTCATTTATATTTCTGAAGGGATGTGCAGAGGTTTTGAACTAACGCCGCCCCCCCTCCCATCTCTCTGCTCCAAGCTGCTTATTTTGCCTCTCAGTTTGCAACCTGCCTGATTCCAACATGATGATCATTTTAACTCGCTCTAACTTCACTGTGCATGGATCCTCCCCCTCAGCCTGGCCATTGGGCGATATTTAAATAGCCTCGAAATATATTCAAATCCCTCCAAAAGCACTCTGGCACCTGCTCAAACCAGAGAGATAACCTCAGCACAACATATGGACAATGGCAATTGCATAACCAGCAGTCACATCCTTAATAAATAACACAATATATTTGCATTTATTTATATATATTTTTTAAATAGTAGTTTCTCACTGTTTTTCTTTCAGCACCTCCATATTTCATTGACTCTAAACTGCAGTTATACTGCATGAGACTGCTCTGAGACTGGTAGGAATTTGCATGTGCAGTGGTTGGATGCCAGTTACTCAACTCTTGCAGTATTTTTTTAGTGATACCAAAGCCAGTTATGTGTCCTAGAATTTACCAGTGCATCGTTGTGATGGTGCCCGATCATTCAAAAGGGAGACCGTTGTTTAAAAAGGGAGAAAGGGATAGACCAAGTAATTACAGGCCAGTCAGCCTAACCTCGGTGTTGGGAAAATTATTGGAAAAAATTCTGAGGGACTGGATAAATCTTCATTTAGAAAGACACGGATTAATCAGGGACAGTCAGCGTGGATTCGTTAAGGGAAGGTCGTGTCTGACTAACTTGATTGAATTTTTTGAGGAGGTAACAAGGAGGGTCGATGAGGGTAGTGCGTTTGATGTAGTCTATATGGATTTTAGCAAGGCTTTTGATAAGGTCCCGCATGGCAGACTGGTCACAAAAGTAAAAGCCCATGGGATCCAAGGCAAAATGGCAAGTTGGATCCAAAATTGGCTCAAAGGCAGGAAACAAAGGGTAATGGTCGAAGGGTGTTTTTGTGACTGGAAGGCTGTTTCCAGTGGGGTTCCGCTGGGTCCTTTGCTTTTTGTGGTATATATCAATGATTTGGACTTGAATGTAGGAAGTATGATTAAGAAGTTTGTAGATGATACTAAAATCAGCTGTGTGGTTGATAATGAGGAAGAAAGCTGCAGACTGCAGGAAGATATCAATCAATGGACTGGTCAGGTGGGCAGAGCAGTGGCAAATGGAATTCAATCTGGAGAAGTGTGAGGTAATGCATTGGGGAGGGCTAACAAGACAAGGGAATACACTATAAATGGTAGGACACTGAGAAGTGCAGAAGATCAGAGGGACCTTGGAGTGCATGTCCACAGATCCCTGAAGGTAGCAGGACAGGTAGATAAGGTGGTTAAGAAGGCATATGGGATACTTGCCTTTATTAGCCGAGGCATAGAATATAAGAGCAGGGAGGTTATGCTTGAACTGTATAAAACACTAGTTTTTCACCCAGAGGGTGGTGGGGGTCTGGAACTCACTGCCTGAAAGGGTGGTAGAGGCAGAAACCCTCATCACATTAAAAAGTATTTGGATATGCACTTGAAGTGCCATAACCTTCTGTGCTGTAAATCTCTATGATTCTATGATTCATGTGCACATCATGTAAAGCAGCTTGGAAATCTGTTTGAAATTGCAGAGAAAGCACGTGTAATTCATTTTGGAATAAAACAACCCTGGACTCCCATAAGTAGAAACAGCCCATAAATTGGTGCTGGGACTCCTGACATCATCCTGCTGTATTCTGGCGAGCTGGAGTTATACTGCACTGTGAAACAGATGTGAACAACTGACAGGAAGGGGTTTCACTCCTCTTTCATTAACAGACTGCAGAGTCATAAGAACATAAAAGTCAAGTTTGAGAAAAGTCTATTCGGCTCATTAAAGCTCATGCTATTCAGAGCAGGAGGCCGCTTTTGGGCGTTCGGTCATCTTCTTGATGACATTAGCTGGCAAGTTCTCGGTGAACTAGCACGCACAGGGAGACCACGTGTAGGTTGTCATCAGCTCCCCATCTCTCACCTATCGGCCCCATCTCACCAACACTGGCCAAAATGTAAAAACCAGGGTGAACCTGGTCCAGAAACTCACTGGAACGTCATGGGGGGAGCACAGCCAGAACACTTTGCACCGCAACAGTGACCCTGGTCTACTCTGCTGCAGAACACTGCTCTGCCTCCTGGTCCTGCAGCCACCACACGAAGATCGTGGACGTGCAGCTAAACGCTGCCATGAGGATGGTGTCCGGGACCCTCAAGTCCACTCCAACTGAGTGGCTCTCGGTGCTGTCCCACATTGCCCCGCCTGCCATTCGCCGCAACGCCACCGTGCTCCGTGAGATGGGAAAAATCATGAGCAACATCGACCTTCCCATTCACGGAAACTTGAAAAACCCGCCACGAAAGCGCTTAAAATCGCGCCGGCCGTGCTGGGAAACAGCAGCCAATATTCATGCAAGTGGTATCGACCCACTATCTAGATGGACGGAATCGTAGCATACCTCATCACTGACCCAACAGCAGAGGTCCCTGGCTTCGACCTCCCTCGAAGACAGTGGGCAGCGCTCAACCCAATCCGCACAGGGCACGGACGGTGTGACCACCTGCTCCACAAGTGAAAGATGAGGGACGACCCGAACTGCGACTGTGGCCGTGAGTCCCAGACCATGGAACACATCACATCAACCTGCCCACTGAGATCTACTGCGGGAGGCACCTCATTTCTCCACTCGGCCTCTCAGGAGGCCAGCGAATGGACAGCCAAACTAGACATCTCGTTATAAGCTTTTCTCATCATATGAAACAACATTAAAGCTCATTTGTCTTGTATGCTTACTCTCCCGCCATGGCATCCCAATATTTTTTAAAGAACCCCAATGATTTTCCCTCAACTAAATAAACTATTCCAACCATTTATCAGTATTTGAGTAAAATTCTTGCTGCTATCTGTTTTAAATTGACTTCTCACTACTTTTCTGACTTACTTTGAAGTCATATTCCAGTTAACCTCAGCAATCTATTCCAATTAATATTTCATATGCATCAATAAGAATACCCCTTAACCACTTTCTCTCTACTGTAAGCCTGAGCTTCTCTAATCTTTTCATCAGAACTCATCCCTCTGATACTTCAGATTGGTCTTGATGCTTTGCTCTGCACCCTTTCTATTGCTTAAATATCTTGTTAGTCGTGTGCCAGATCTGAACACAGTTTTCAAGTGAGGTCTGAGCATTGTAATAACACCCTGACTTGCACACTACTGTTCTGGCTGTATATCTCTACATGGAACTTTGCAGCACAAAACAAAGCTATTTGATGACTCATGGGGGTCGATATTACTCACCCCGCACCCCCCCCCCCCCCCCCACCCCACGATGAATCATAGAATCAGAGAATCATAGAATGGTTACAGCACAGAAAAAGGCCAGAAATTTCTTCACTCAGAGGGTGGTGAATCTTTGGAATTCTCTACCCCAGAGGGCTGTGGATGCTGAGTCGTTGTGTATATTCAAGACGGAGATCGATAGATTTTTGGATATTAAGGGAATCAATGGATATGGGGATAGTGCAGGAAAGTGGAGATGAGGTCGAAGATCAACCATGATCTTATTGAATGGCGGAGCAGGCTCGAGGGGCCAAATAGCCTACTCCTGAACCTATTTCTTATGTTCTTATTCAGCCCGTCGAGCCCATGCCAGCTCGCTGCAAGAGCATTTCAGCTAGTCCCACTCCCCCGCACTTTCCCCGTAGCCCTGCAAATTTGTTTCCTTCAGGTACTTATCTAACTCCCTTTTGAAAGCCACAATTGAATCTGCCTCCACCACCCCTTCAGGTAGTGCACTCCAGATCCTAACCACTCGCTGAGTAAAAAAGTTTTTCCCCATGTTGCCTTTGGTTCTTCTGCCAATCACCTTAAATCTGTGTCCTCTGATTCTCGACCCTTCCGCCAATGGGAACAGTTTCTCTCTGTCTACTCTGTCCAGACTCCTCATGATTTCGAACACCTCTATCAAATCTCCTCTCGACCTTCTCTGCTCCAAGGAGAACAACCCCAGCTTGCGGGAAAATGTCTGGATTGGGGGAGGGGTGGGGTGGGTTGGGGTTAGAAATAAAAAATCAGGGACTGCGTCCTCAACCTACCATGTATGCGCCTGCCACCATTTTTATGGTGGCGAGTCACATGGTATGCATGTGTCCTGTCGTGGAGAGGCAGGACACTTCACTTTCCTCTTAAGTCAGGCTCCCACAGTGCAGTTGGGAGTACAGTTGATTTAAATTTAACAGCTGCCAGCCGGGTTTCCCAGGGCTCGGGAAACCCGGCAGCAAAATGGAGACGGGGGCAGCCGGCTCTAGCAGGTAAGTGCTTTTTATAGCACTCCTGTGGGCCAGGAGAAGCTGTACCCGACCCCTCAAGCAAACCTTCAGGCTCCCTTCTGCCGATCGCGACGTCTCCTTGCTGCCATGATCAGAGACTCACCCCCCCTCCAACCCTCGATCTCTGTCCTGCCCCGCGTTCAGCCGACATCTTCCCCCCACCCCCCACAACCCCGGATCTTTCCCTCCAGCCCTTGCCATTGCCAGGCTCTGACCCCCACCCCACCCCACCAAGCCCCGATCTCTCTCGATTGCCAGGGACCGATATTTATGGGGAGGCAGGGAGGGAGTGGGGGAGCATGGTAGGGGCAGCTGGCTAGGCTGTCAAATTTGTTACATTTGGCAGGACCTCTGCGTTCACGGGATTTCCGGATTTCTCACTCTCCCCACGCTCCCCCACTCCCTCCCCGCCTCCCCATAAATATCGAGGCCCATGCCTGTGCCAGCACTTTGCTAGAGTAATCCAAAACTAATCCTACTGCTTTGCTTTCACCGTAGAGCCTTGTATCTTCTGATTCAAATATCTATCCAACTTTCCCTTAAAGGATGTAATAGTCTCTGCCTCAACTATTCCCTGTGGCAAAGCATACAAACCTCTGTGTAAAGAAATTTCATGGCACTTTTTGAAGAAGGGCAGTGGAGTTCTCCCCAACGTCCTGGGCCAACATTTATCCCTCAACCGACATCACTAAAACAGATTATCTGGCCAATTATCTCATTACCTTTTGTGGGATCTTTCTGTGTGCAAATTGCCTGCTGCGTTTCCCTACATTACAACAGCGACAACACTTCAAAAGTACTTCATTAGATATGAAGTGCTTTGGAGCATCCTGAGGTCCCGAAAGAGGATATATAAATGCAAATTCTTTCTTTAATGAAGCCTTTTGCAGTTGCCCTCACTGTTTTTCAAATCTCCCACTTTTGTGTTGTCAACTAATTGTGTTTAAATACTGAGAATAAAAATGTACAGAGCACTAATCCCTAGGGTACATAGGAACAAGAGTATGCCATTCAGCCACTTCCAACCCTACTCCAGTCCAAGCAACATATATTTACCCAAAGTCTTTGTTTCCTATCCATCAACTAACTTTTTTTTTAACAAAAACAGAAAATGTTGGAAATGCTCAGCAGGTCAGGCAGCATCTGTAGCGAGAGAAACAGAGTTAACGTTTCAGGTCGATGACCCTTCGTCAGAACTGGAAAATGTTAAAGATGTAACAGATTTTTAAGAAAGGGTAGGGGCAGGGAAAGCGGGGAGGGGAGGAAGGAACAAAAGGGAAGGTCTGTGATAGGATGGAAGGCAGGAGAGATTAAAAGACAAAAGGGATGATGGTGCAAGGAGATGGCAATGGGACAAGTTAAGAAACAAAAGATGGGTCCAGATGAGATGGAAATGGCAATGGCAGAATCATCAACAGCTGCCATGTGAGAGAAAAACAAGAAAAAAGAAACAAAAGAAAAAAAAATAGGGGCCGAGGTTATAGTCTGAAATTGTTGAACTCGATGTTGAGTCCAGAAGGCTGTAAAGTGCCTAATCAGATTTTCAGATTTCCGGCATCCGCAGTGTATTTTGTTTTTGAACTAACTTTTTTATCCAGGCTGCTACATTTCCTCTTATGCCATTTGCCTGAATATTTCTGACAAGCCCTTTGTTTGCTACCTTAACGAATACATTCTGAAAATCAATATACTGTATGTTACATCTACTGCATCCCCCCTTATACAAATCGGTCACTTCTTTCAAAAAAAATTCTTAAATTGTAAACACAAATTGCCTTTATTAAATCTATGCTACATTTCTGATTGCTTGCTACTTTGATCTTGAATTATGCATTCTAAAAGTTTGCTCACTACTGACATTAGACGACTTGGTTTATAGTTACTCAGTTGATCCTGCCCTTCCTCCAGTCCAATGCACAAATTGCATATTTAAAGAGAGTTGAACATTTTGTAGGTAGAGCTTCTGCTATCTTCTTTAAACACCATAGGTACAAGTCATCGGGTCGCAGTGACCTATCCACCTTGAGTTCTGTTCCTTTTGTTTAAATGCTTCACCTCACCGTCTGAACAAATAAAAGCTGACTTTTACTGTCACTATTGGGGGGGGAGGTACTGGCGGTTTTAGCGGGCTTAAAAGTGGATAAATCCCCAGGCCCAGACGAGATGTATCCCAGGCTGCTGTGTGAGGCAAGGGAGGAGATTGCAGGGGCTCTGACACAAATTTTCAGAACCTCTCTGGCCACAGGGGAGGTGCCAGGGGACTGGAGGACAGCTAACGTAGTACCATTATTCAAGAAGGGTAGTAGGGATAAACCAGGGAATTACAGGCCAGTGAGCCTAACATCAGTGGTAGGGAAATTATTGGAAAAAATTCTGAGGGACAGAATTAGTCTCCACTTGGAGAGGCAAGGATTAATCAAGGATAGTCAGCATGGCTTTGTCAGGGGGAGATCATGTCTAACCAATTTGATTGAATTTTTTGAGGGGGTGACTAGGTGTGTGGATGAGGGTAGTGCAGTTGATGTAGTCTACAGGGACTTCAGTAAGGCTTTTGACAAAGTCCCGCATGGGAGACTGGTCAAGAAGGTAAGAGCCCATGGGATCCAGGGCAATTTGGCACATTGGATCCAAAATTGGCTTAGTGGCAGGAGGCAGAGGGTGATGGTCGAAGGTTGTTTTTGTGACTGGAAGCCTGTGTCCAGTGGTGTACCGCAGGGATCGGTGCTGGGTCCCTTGCTGTTTGTAGTGTACATTAATGATTTAGATATGAATGTAGGAGGTATGATCAGTAAGTTTGCAGATGACACAAAAATTGGTGGAGTGGTAAATAGCGAGGAGGGAAGCCTCAGGCTACAGGACGATATAAACGGGGTGGTCAGATGGGCAGAACAGTGGCAAATGGAATTTAACCCTGAAAAGTGTGAGGTGATGCATTTTGGGAGGACTAACAAGGCAAGGGAATACACAATGAATGGTAGGACCCTAGGAAGGACAGAGGATCAGAGGGACCTGGGTGTGCATGTACATAGATCACTGAAGGCAGCAGGACAGGTAGATAAGGTGGTTAAAAAGGCATATGGGATACTTGCCTTCATTAGCCGAGGCATAGAATATAAGAGCAGGGAGGTTATGATGGAGCTGTACAAAACGCTAGTTAGGCCACAGCTGGAATACTGTGTGCAGTTCTGGTCGCCACACTATAGGAAGGATGTGATTGCATTGGAGAGGGTGCAGAGGAGATTCACCAGGATGTTACCTGGGCTGGAGCGCTTCAGCTATGAAGAAAGATTGGACAGGCTGGGGTTGTTTTCCTTAGAGCAGAGAAGGCTGAGGGGTGAACTGATTGAGGTGTACAAAATTATGAGGGGCATAGATAGGGTAGATAGAAAGGAACTTTTCCCCTTAGTAGAGGGGTCAATAACCAGGGGGCATAGTTTCAAGGTAAGGGGCAGGAGGTTTAGAGGGGATTTGAGGAAAAACTTTTTCACCCAGAGGGTGGTTGGAATCTGGAACTCACTGCCTGAAAGGGTGGTAGAGGCAGGAACCCTCACAACATTCAAGAAGCATTTAGATGAGCACTTGAAATGCCATAGCATACAAGGCTACGGACCAAGTGCTGGAAAATGGGATTAGAATAGACAGGGCTTGATGGCTGGCGCAGACACGATGGGCCGAAGGGCCTCTTTCTGTGCTGTATAACTCTATGACTCTATCTAACAGAACTCCGTCCCCAGTCTCTCAGAGTTAAAGGGTCCACTTCATCATGGAAACAATGTGAAAAATTTGCCAAACAAGACACAAGATGTAAATTGTACCAATATACCATCTCATCACAAGATGTCATGATCATGAAAATGACACATGGATTTTCCAACTCTTTCCTTCTCAAATAATAGGGTTTGACAAACATTTTTTTGAAGGGAGACATGCCATTTAACTTTCCTCTTGCTTCTAATCATTTTGTCATAATGAAAGTGAACTGAATGTGAAGCAATTATACATATTTTCAGTGCAGAAGGAAATGGAGCTTAGAACAGAAATTTAGATAAAGCCTCACTTTTCACACATGGTAGGACATTAATTTCCAGGCTGTTGTTGCAATTGCACAGAAAATATACCACATATTGGTGCTTCTATATATTATTGTTGTATGTCTTAATGTACAAGTTGTCAGCTGTGGCTCAGTGGGTAGCTCCCTCGCCTCTGACTCAGGAGGTTGTGGGTTCAAATCCCACTCCAGGGACTTGACCACATAAATCTGAGGGTGTGCTGCACTGTCGGAGGTGCCATCTTTCCGATGAAATGTTAAACTGAGGCCCCGTCACCTCTCTGTCAGGTGGATGTAAAAGATCCCATGGCACTATTTCGAAGAAGAACAGGGGAGTTATCCCCGGTGTCTTGGCCAATATTTATCCCTCAATCAACATAACAAAAACAGATTATCTGGTCATTAATCACACTGTTCTTTGTGGGAGCTTGCTGTGTGCAAATTGGCTGCAACAGTGACTACACTTCAAAAATACTTCATCGGCTGTGAAATGCTTTGAGACATCCGGTGGTTGTGAAAGGTGTTATATAAATGCAAGTCTTTCTTTTTCTTTTCACACTTGTGATATAACTTTATGATTTTCTTTTTAGAATTCAAAGTCTATAGAATTCAATGACACCCGGGAAAGCAGCAATTTTAGTGATACTTGCCCCCTCCCCAAGATTTTTCATTGGGAAGAGAGGAAGTTGTTGGGATTCAGTCCATCCAGCTCAATAATCTCATCAAAATCCACTCTGCATATTGGCAGCGCAGTGCTTCCAATTAAGGATTGGTATGGGTGATCTTGGTATGATCTTGCTGTGTGACATACAATGGGGACACAGAACTAGAAGTAGAGGGTGTGGTACTGAGTTTGGTGTGTTACAACATTTTGAGTCGCAGGAATGGATGTGCTTAGTACACTCATGATGAGTGCTGTCTGATATTCCTTATTTAAGAGTGTGTAAGTGCTGTTGAAAATATGTTCTTTAATGGTAAAGCATATTTGGACCTGGCAGACCTGAATTAACTTACTCTGTTTCCAATTGTAGACCCATTCACACACAGAACAATAGGTGTGATTGGTTTGTCTTGGTGATGATGCATTGCTTTTTAAGTAGGTCTAGATCCCTTTGCTCGCCAACTCACTGAAGGGAGCCATTCCTCGGCCATCGAGCTGAGAAACAAAGCAACTATTCACCTCGGGATTATCACCAAATATGTTTCTCTCTTCACGATCTGTAATATCTCGTTACTTCTATCTCTGGTCCCCTGCTGCCTTGAAACGTGTGCCATCTGCTGCAGGTGTTCCCTCTCACTCTTGATTTGCTATCTGTACCACAGCTTATCTTTTCCTATTTCTCCCTTTCTCTTCTCTCCTGACATTGTACACTCTGTGCTACGGTATGTTTCGCTCAGGCCAATATCCCCAGCATCGAAGCTTTGACCACGCTTGATCAGCTCCGATGGACGAGTCACATCGTCCGCATGCCCGATACGAGACTCCCAAAACAAGGAGCTCCGACACGGCAAGAGAGCTCCAGGTGGGCAGAGGAAACGCTTCAAGGACACCCTCAAAGCCTCCTTGAAAAAGTGCAACATCCCCACCGACACCTGGGAATCCCTGGCCCAAGACCGTAAAAGTGGAGGAGAAGCATCCGGGAAGGCGCCGAACACATCGAGTCTCTTTGCCGGGAGCAAGCGGAAGCCAAGCGCAGGCAGCGCAAGGAGCGCATGTCAACCCAAGCACCCCACCCACCCGCCCCTTCAACCACCGTCTGCCCCACCTGTGACAGAGACTGTAGGTCCCGCATTGGACTCATCGGTCACCTGAGAACTCATTTTTAATGTGGAAGCAAGTCATCCTCGGTTCTGAGGGACTGCCTAAGAGAGAGAGAAGATGTTTCCATAGGTTTCCGTCCCAAGTAGCCTTTGTTCATATGTGAGCCTTGACGGTGAGTGGGCAGCAGGCTTTTTTGACTGTGTGGGGCCCAGCCAGAGAATGTCCTCACTCGACGTCAACTCGTGTACACGTTCAGCAAGGGGTATTTGGACAGTGAACAGAAATGGGGCCTGATCACTATTCTTCTTCCTGCGGCCAATTGCAGCATTCCTAACATGAACTCGGGGGGATCAGCCACTAGCACAGGCCAAGGATTGAACTTGGCATCTTTCTGGACTGTAGGGATCAACTACTCATTGGATAAGCTCACGGAACTATCAGGAAGCTCCAAAGCGCTATTTTATTCTTTTATTAGGATCAATTCCCCATTTTAAATTCAGGTGAGTAGCTTTTCACGGCGAGTTGTTAACAACTGTGATTTCCTCTGGGTATCGAGTCATTTTTGCAAAGTATTTCAGGCATCAATTATTCACATTTATCTGAATCGCTGCTCATAGTTTAATGCAAACTTGCTTCAAACTGAGTTGGCGCTTATATTTATATTTCTGCAACTATCAATTAGGATTGGTTAGAGATGAGCAGTGGTTACACTGGAATTTTTAGCGGAGGCTGCAATCTTTAAGCTGAAAGCCTGCATAAGTGAGTGCAGTGGGTGGGGGGCCGACCTTGGTGCACCGGCAGACCACAGCAGAGAGCGAGAACGCCGCTGGGAGTCCCGATTGCATAGAGATCCCAATTTCACTTGAGCTGTAGCGGAGGCACTGAAGGGGATGCGAGGCACTTCCTGAGAAGGAGCAGGGGCGTGAAAGCGAGTAAAGTGCACCCTTCTCACACAGCTCTTAGTAACAAGCAAAGAAAGAAAGAACCTGAATTTTATGTCGTGCCTTATATATGTCCTCAGGACGGTCCAAGTGAGGGAAGGCTCGCGCGTTTATGAAAAGTTACTGAGCAGAGGGACACGCAATTGCACTGTATTCCTGCGCATTCCACTCAAATTTAATCATTGAAATCAGTAGCTTGAGGCTACATGCACTTTGTGAGATAATCACGAGGATCTGTAGTGAATGAGCTCTCACAGTACTTGCACTGTCCTCTTTTCTGCTCCGATGAGTTCATGCACCATTGTTATTGAATTACCAGCCCAGTACATATGTCTTGTTTATTTTTATGGCAGGAAGTTCACAGGAGAATGTTTACACTTACCTGACACGAGTCTCCTACATTTTAACTGTTGTGGACACAGATTTTAATTCTTTATATGAAAAGTCTGGACATTTAATGATTAAACTCCATATAAAACTATTCTTACCTGCAAATTAAATTTTCGGTCTGCATTGAATTAGCTCGTCTCAGCCAAGGCAGCGGTTGGTGATACTAGAATTGGTCATGGCATCCCGAGACTAGGTAGAGAGAAAGAAAAGGAGAGGCTAGCCAAGCTTCTTATGTCAGGGTTTCCACTCCCAATCTCTATTTAATGCCCCGGTGGAAAGTGTGTGTGTGAGACCAATGGGTGGGGACAGGACGAGGCTCAGCTGTGATGCCCTCATGGTTGAATATTCTGCCAATATTCATTGCCTCGGCTCGCACGCCAAGAATGACACTTGCAGCAGTGGTAAGTGTGCGAGGGTGAGGTGAAGCTATGAATGTGAGGTATGAGTCGTGTTTGGTCGAGATTGTTGGTAGGTGAGTGATGGGAGTATGGTGCATTGAGCAGTGTGTGAGGCTAGTGGTGCAGATGGTGGGATATGGCATTTGAAGATGTATTCACTGACCTTGAGCACTCGTGTGAGGTCATTAGACTTCTTCCTGCTGTTCAACCATGACAGGCATATCACTCAAACACATTGCACCACACTCACTGACACACTTCCCTTTTGCAGGACTAGGTGGCACACAACTGGAGGCAGCAGGTCCTAACCAGCGAGGGACAGGCATAACCTGACCCCGAAGGAGGAGACAGTGCTGGCCCCTGAGTGCAATGTCAAGGAGCATGGAGGAGTCCAGCACCAACCTTGCACAGGGTTTTGTGCAGAGCTTGGAGCCCATGATTTCCACCATGTGCTGGTCAGTAACAGAGGGAGGGAAGGTGTGGGACTATTGTTGAATGGGGAATTGGGGTTGCATTCACTGGTACTGCAGTCGGATGAGTCGATGATGGACAGCCCAGGCAGAAAGAAGCTGTCTGGGTTGCCTCCTCCCTTCCGCTTCCTCCTCTTCTGCTTCCTCCTCCTCCTCTTCTGCTTCCTCCTCCTCCTCTTCTCCTCCTCTTCTTCCTCCTCAGCTAGTCGCCGTAAACTTGGTGGCAAAAGCTGTGCCATCATGATGGCGAGGTTGTGGAGCATGCAGCAGACCACGATTAATCTTGTGACTCGGTCTGGTGAGTAATGCAGGGCTCCTCCAGAGCGGCCCAGGCAGTGGAAGCATTGTTTAAGGACGCCAATGGTCTGCTCTGCTCTATCAAATTCCGTGTGGCAGCATGGCTTTCATTATATGCATGAGCCAGGTGGTGGAATGGAATGGAGCTGAATATCAGGCGCTGGGTATAACGGGTGGACGATCCGATACCGCCTGGTTTGTGTCACCCCCCGAGATGAATTTCTAACCCGCCATGTCAGCTTCAGAACAGCAGCAACAGTGGCCCAGGAGCCAGTCAGTCAGCTACTTGACCTCTTGGTATCCGACCATGGTGTGTGCAGACTGAAACACGGCAGAGGCAAAAACAGAGAAATACTTTTAAAAAGAGAGCCTTACTTCATGGAAGAAGAATTAAAATGTGGTGTAATAAATAAATAAATTGGCATTCCATCGCCACTCAAGGGTGGACTCCAAAGTTGTTTCAAAGTCCAAAATGATCCAAATTTGGTCAATTGAAATGTTTCTGAAAATGATGAGCATGGAAAGCATCTAATTACAAGCCAAGTTTTGCTGGCTCTTCAAAATGTTTCAGTGTGAGGAATAATGGCACGCTCAGCTGTTCAAACAACTTAAAATGCTTCAAGATTTAAGAGAGTTTATTGAGATATAAATTGTCCTCCTCCTTGAGTTAAAATAGTTGCTTACATTGGGCGTTTACTACTCAGGGCCTACATATTTAGATAAGGGAAAGACGGATCTTTCTCTTGGTTGAAGAGATAATGTCATAAACCATGCACGTGAATATTGAACAGTTCCTGAACCCTGAGATTTAGAGTTTGTAATATACATAGAATATTGAAGCCATTAGAGTTTGTAATATACATAGAATATTGAAGCCATTAGAGTTTGTAATATACATAGAATATTGAAGCCATTAGCGTTTGTAATATAAACAGAATATTGAAACCTAGAAGTACACTACAATACAAAACCGTGCAGTTCCTTTCATGCAAGACTCTCTCACCCACTTAAATTTCATCACATTACATGCGAGTCACAACATTAAAAAAAATGGTAACCCACTGCACACCAGACGCTAACGTTACCTCAGAGCTTCCTCCAAAATCATCCCCCTCACCTCATAATCGGCCCCTTGCAAAGAACAGTTGTATATGCATTACACAAGACAATAGCTAACTCCAGGCAGTAACACAATCTCCGGGTTCTGATGACTTGATAAAACCGCTCTCGCTTCAATCTTGCGGTTCCTCACATCATCAGGATTGTTGGATTGTGTTCCTGCTATGCGACATACTCCAGCAGCTGTTGTTTTGTGTGTGTGTATATATATATATATATATGTATAGGTACTGCATATACGTGCATGTTTTTTTCCGAAAATGATCTTTTCTTATCTCTATGTGCCAGGTGCGCTGAGTATGACTGGGAGCTTGAAGCGATATGGTGCAAGACAAAGGCGCATTGCAGCTGACTGTGAACATTTGACCTGAAGCTGTGTCAGCTTCACATGACAGGTACTGAAGTGCTAAAAGTTTTTTTTATTCCAAAGTGATTTACCCGTTTATGTAATACTCCTTCCATGTAGTATTCTACAGAGGGTAATGGATACCTGCGAGTGAATTACATAGCAGTAATCCAATCAGGGAACTGCGGAAACATCATAAACCACGAGAGCAAAGTTTATGCTAGTCATCTGAACCTTGAGATTGGATTAATGCCTAACATCCACTTCTCGGCATCTGTTATTGTTTATGATATGTACCAGATAGTGACTTTTCATTGCAACTTGTTTTCTATATCTTGCTGTTCTGCTGGTTGTTGCTTTATTGAACCTGGAAATTTTCCACTGTTGGTGGAACGCGAAGTGAAACAAAGAGTATTATTAACTTTATAGCACACGATCTAAAGGTACTTTGGATCATAAGACAGAATCCCTTCTTTACTGTTCTCCCCCCCACCCCCGGTAGATTACAGGAAAAATGGGAGGGGGCGGGTGGGGAGGGATTCTGGCTGATCTTTTTCTCCAGTATTGCTGCAGCTGAGATTATTTAATTTGGCACAGACTAGGATTGAACCTATGATCCTCCTGGCCTGTATGACTCAGTACAACACACCAGGCAGCTAGGAACATAGGGACATAGGAACATAGGAACAGGAGGAGGCCATTTAGCCCCTCGAGCCTGTTCCGCCATTCAATGAGATCATGGCTGTTCTGCGACCTAACTCCATATACCCGCCTTTGCCCCATATCCCTTAATACTTTTGGTTCACAAAAATCTATCAAAAATCTAGCTACAATCATTTCTAGTTTTAGGTTCAATTTATTTATATCAAAAGGAAACAGAATATGAGGAGGCAGTGTGGTGACTTTATGGTAAGAATGAACTCCAAGAAATGAACATATAAATATTCTCTTTAACCATTTCAGCAACCCTTTTACTATTTAGCAGTGCCTCCAACCTACTCAATCATTGCATTGCACATCCACCAATTAATTACAAACCTACTTCTGTTGATAATTTTCTGGAAGGACGTTGAAAAGCAGAGGCTGCGGAGACAATTCGTTTCCGTTCTGTAAACCTGTTTATGAGCATTGAAACTACGCCAGTAAATTTCTATTATGTGAGCTTTCCTGATCATCAAATAGCATTTCTGGCAAGGAAGTCACTGAATTAGCTGGTACTGAATAGAGTCCAACAAACACTTCAGCACCTAATCAACAATGTAAACTCACTGAGGCATTTGAACACAAAGACAGATCAGAATCCCATATAAATGTACAGTTACATCGTAAACACACAGCAATGATTAGAGATAAAAACAGAAAATGCTGGGAATACTCAGCAGGTCAAACAGCATCTGTGGAGAGAGACACAGAGTTAACGTTTCAGGTCGATGTAGGTTATCAACCTAAAACGTTAACTCTGTTTCTCTCTCTCTCCACAGATGCTGCCTGACCTGCTGAGTGTTTCCAGCATTTTCTGTTTTTATTTCAGAGTTCCAGTATCCGCAGTATTTTGCTTTAGTAGTAATGATTAGAGATGTTATTAATAAGATTGATCGCATTATTCATATAGCAGTAACAAGTGAATGTATTACAAAACATAATGAGAAAAATGTATCCTACAGTCTATTTTTAAAGTTGGGATTAGAATCTTTTCTCTTGCCCGCCGAAGAATGGAAGTTATTTTTATGAGTATTTTTTTTAACATATGCAGGATTTCTAGTTTTAAATAAGTATGGTTCCCTCACAGCACATTGCGACAAACCTAAACATTTGCTAAAGTGGAAGAGAGTGCGCTCACTCATGGAGGTCTGTCTTCATTAGGACCGTGTGCCAATCGGATCGGATGCCGATTCCCCCTTTCGTTAGTGAACCATCAACAACACCAACTTGTATTTATATAGCGCCTTTAACGTAGTAAAACGTCCCAAGGTGCTTCACAGGAGTATTTTAAGACAAAAAATTGACACCGAGCCACATAAGGAGAAATTAGGACGGGTGACCAAAATATTGGTTAAAGAGGTAGGTTTTAAGAAGTGTCTTAAAGGAGGAGAGTGAGATAGAGAGGCAGAGAGATTTAGGCAGGGAATTCCAGAGCTTAGGGCCTAGACAGCTGAAGGCACGCTGGCAATGGTGGAGCGATATAAATCGGGGATGTGCAAGAGGCTAGAATTGGAGGAGCGCAGAGATCTGCAACAGTATGGCAAGCAACGCTCAGTCTGTATGGTATCTTGTTTTCTCCCCATGTCCTAAAGCACGATACACACTTTTTCCACTATGAACGAGTGCAAATCTGCCTGTATTTGAATCCAAAACCACCTGGACCTGAGTCCAGCACTAAACCAGCTCAACACCCCTGATCAGGTCGTGTGGAGGGAAGCTGTAAAACTGGGCAAGGGACGTTGGGGAGGTGTATGCTGTAGAGAAACAATTCATATTTGAATGCAAAGTTGTGAAACCTGGTACATTTTAGAAATAAGTATCCTTGCTTTTAATTCATGATATAGCAGTAAATGTTTCCTGCAGGTTTTCCACTGGAGGTATCTGGCGGCAGTATTCTTGCTAACTGTAACCCCACTCTCCTTATTTCCCTTGAATCTTGTCTAACCTGTGCAGTACTCATATGTCCTGTACCTCCTGTGACTAAGCCAGCCATCCATTATTACAAAACAGCCTTTGTTGACTTTAATGCTTTTCCCACCTGCATTTGTTTGCATTTCTTCCTTCACTGCTTTAGGTCTCTCTGTGCCAGGCACCCTCTTCCCAGGCCCGTGCCAACACTCTGTGACTGGTCGCTAGGACATGCACAAGAGCCACCTGAAGGTAACTGTCTCTCTGATTTTTCCCTCCCTCCCTGTTAGGAACTGACAGGTCTTCACTTTTTTCCTTCCCTGGGTGGCACAACTCAAATTGGAACTCATAACATTGGGAGTGGGTGGGTGGGAGATAGGGAATATGGGCATGAGGTCATGGTACATTGTGCCAGATACAGACTCATATTCTGTACAGGTTAAATCTCAGAGGACAATAATATCTAAATATTAATATCTAAAACAATAATATCTTTCTTTATCATCCAATGAAATGAGGACCCATTTTTGGCACATTTCATTGCTACTGCTAACCTTATTACTTATAAACAGGAAGAGTTGAAATCTGCAACGAACAACTCGAGTCAACATTTTCTTATTTTATCCCAGTTCAGAGTGTTCCTGTGCGTGATCTCTACATTCTAAATCACATGTCAAAGATTGAACTTTCGCTTTTAATTAAAGTGATGGAGACATAGGACTGTGGCCGCAATCGGGCAAGAACGGGGTCTCCACAACTCATGGGACGATAGGCGAAATTATTTGAATATCACTATATGACCTTTAGCCTGTGCTGGATATGAGCCTCTGTCTTGTGTACCTTGTGACTTCTTTTGTTCTTCAGCACCTATATCCTGACTATCTATAGAATGATAATATATAACCAACTCCCCTTCACACTTATATAAACATCCGAAATTGGAGGGTGAGAGGCTGCCCGTTTAATACTTTCCCCGCGTCCCCCCCCCCCCCCTGCCGCCTCCTTTAAGAAACATTTTGACAAATAGTCAACTTTTGCCACAAAAATCACAAAAACAAATTGTAGCTTGAGATCATGTTTAATTTGAGGTTCAATCAGTCAGATCTGCTCTGGATAAATGCAGCAAAGAATAACATCAGGTAACTGGATAAGAGAACTGATATAAGGAGAAGGAAATGTTTACCTATTGAGTCTGCTTTTCCTTTTAAACAAAAACACTTCGGCCCCGATATTGACGGGGATGGGTTTTCTGAGCGGAGGGGAGGAGTTTGAGATAGATGTTGGTTGAGGGATAAATGTTGGTTAGGACACCATGAGAACTCCCCAGTTCTTCTTCGAATAGTGCCATGGGATCTTTAAAGTCCACCTGAGAGGTACGGCTGGGGCCTTGTTTAAACATCTCATTGAAAGATAGCACCTCTAACACTGCAGCCTAGATTATGTACTCAAGTCTCTGGAGTGGGACTTGAACCCACGACCTTCTGACTCGGAGGCAAGAAAGCTACCACTGGGCCCAGGCTGACACCTGAGAAAGATGTAGGAAATGTTGGAAATGATAATGTTTGCTTGGTACAGCAGAGGGTATTTTTCAGAAGCAAAGGTTGAGACGCAGTGAGCTAAATTTTCCTTAGGATAGGTGAAAGTGAATTTTATGTCAGAAGTACAGTCAACACAAGGCCTTTTATGCCAGCCTGGCCTATCTCTGAGTTCCAGAAGTAGCTCCCTACTACCAGTGTCCCTGAAAGGCAAAATTGGAAGCTTAATGGCAGCCTGCTTTCAACTCTATTACTAAGTGAGCAGAAACCCAGTTACTGTCCAGTTACCAGCACTAGAAAAGTCTGACCATCCAAAAGTAATGCAATTGGAGCCACAGTATTTTCAGCCAAGTACATTCCTAGGTTTCTATGAGCTGTGCTAAAAATGGTGAAGGAATGCTGCACCCACACACACCAGAATAAATGTAAAAAGGTCGGAAACGTTGAATATTTCTATTTTTAGTCAGTGTCCCATGTACCTGGGATTTTTCCAGATTCTGGTTAACTGTATTACAGTATATGGATCAGGCTCACTTGGCAGCACTCATCGCTTCTAAGTCAGAATGTTATGGGTTCAATCACTACTATGGACTTGAACACTTAATGTAAGGTGATACTTCAGTGCCGTACTGAGGGAGCGCTGCATCGTCAGAGGTGCCAGCTTTCTGATGAGGCTTTGAGTCTCCAGGTTCAGTCTGCCCACTCAGGTGGAAGCAAAAGATCCCACAGCACTATCAGAGGAAAGGCAAGGTCCTAGTTATCAGTCCTCCCTCAATCAAACATGGATTATCTGATCGTTCATTCATTTACCGTTTGTGGGAGCTTGCTGTGCACAAATTTGCTGTCACATTTGCCAACATAATGACAGGCAACTGCAATGCGTTGCTGGTAAAGTCCTGAGGACATGATAAGGCACTAGATAAATGCAAGTTCTTTCTTTTTCACTACTGATGACACACACGGTCTCGGCTCACCCGTGAATAACGGCCAGTCAGATGACATACTGTAGAGTGGTCAGCACCTGTTCGGTCAGAAAAAAAAATCTTTGACGTGGGCTTTTGTGTACAAATACACAGGAAGCATTGGAATTTGCTCCTGAACTGATATCTACTCTGGGAAAGGCCTGCTTTCAAGCTTTGTAAAGTAAATGAAGGAGTTAATTTTTTTTTTGAAGATAAAAAGCTAAATGCAAATCCTTTTCTAATGCAAAATGTAATCATTCCTATTGACAATGTGTTCACTCACAGTGAAAGGGGTATAGATCAGAAGATTAATTAGTAGCGATGGTCTATGAATGATTATGGATATAATGTGTGGATTGCTGACTGTGGGCGTGTTTTGGATAACTATTTGTATTTTTCAAGCTAATATTTGTCCGCCTGAGGTGCTAAATCAAGGTCAGCGGGTGTGCGTTGGCAATGCAGATGCATTACAAAAATGGCAAGATGTTAAGGTTCTGAACAATCCTAGGTCATTTATTTTGGCTTCATCATTCAGGGAAAATGTTTTTAAAGAAGTGAGGTATTTCGGTTTGGGAGATAAGCCAATCTCCAACATTTCCTTCAGACTGATGTCCAGATCCGTGCTGAGATAAGCTCTCTGTTGACTCCATCCAGATGGAAGAACAGCAATAACTGCCTTGTGGAAACAAGCAACTACCCACATTGCACAGGTGAATGAAGGCTACATGTTTACTCACCTGCGCATGTTGTCATTGCATAATGTCCTTGGGAGCACACTTTTTTTTGTAGCGCAGGTATAGAAATGCTGTCCCTGGTTACTGAGTGGCAAGGACTCCAGGTCCATATGATTCTTTAGTCTGAGTGCAGCCAAACTGGCCACGATCCGCCTGTAGGCCTCTTCGCTTGTCCCAGCTTTCTGACATGGCTTATAATTTCCAAACGCTGCTATGTGGAGAGTCGCAGACTAAATGGTCTCTCGGACAAACTTAACTGTTGCTTTAAAAAAATATTTTCTAACAATTTTCATGTACCAGTCAGACCATTTTTGAAAGTGATCCACATTTTGGTACAATTCTTCATATCTCTGTGGCTTCATTCCATGCAGTGCGAGTAGAATTTGTGTAAATTCCGCCCCATCCTCAAAAGTAATAATAAGGCAACTAACCTTTTGAACAGAAACAAACAATTATCGACGACTTTAACCATTAACTATTTGATGACCGTTACAGCTTCGGTTTTAAATGACAAATCTGCACCTGATTTCAGCCTGGCAAAATGTTTAATAATGGAAGAGGGATATTTACTTTGAAAGCGGCAAAGGAGAAATCACTCCTCAAATGCGTTAAAGCAGCTGCCATTAGACAATGAATTGATGGGAGTGGACAGGGAGCCTATGGTGATTACTGTACAGCACCATGTACTACACCACTGGGCATAAATCAATGGGGAATCAATGCGAAACAACCTTCATTCTCATTAACACCATGTACCACTGGACCTTATTCAAAGGAGGGCACCAGTCAGCTGGAGTTGTGAAGCATGGCCTTTCCTCAATTCCCTTTTATATTAATGAGGCAGCATCCCTTCTCTTATTCTACACCAGTATACAAGGTGGCCTTTACAATGAATCAAACCTCAAGCCTACGGGCCTTCTTGTTCACTTACAGAGCCTCGTTGTATGCTACGAAGCTGCTCTATTGACATTTTGATCCCCAAATCTTCCACCTCCTCCTTCCACCAAACCGTCCCCCCCACCCCCACCCCCCCGCCCCCCCCCCCCCCCCCCATCGCCACCCTTGTTTAATTTCCTCATTTAGCTAGAAGGGCAAGTGAACAGAGCACGGACTTTTTGCTGTCAAAGAAACTCAGTACAGGGCTCACCAGGAGGGATAACTGCTGCAGGACATGTGGGATCAAATGTCAGTTTCCCCCTTGGTTTCGAGCAGCCTGGCTTGTGCGTAACAGAATGAATCAAGTATGTGGCAGGTGGGAGACGGTTTCAGATTGTAAATGCATTTTTAAATAAGTGGAATAAAATGATAATTACGCTGCAGAAACAGCAGGCTATCTCTAACACATCACCAGTTATTGATTAACAATATTCAGTATTTGAACATCTGATAACGAAGGATTATTCATTTTTCCTGGCAGTGCATGTCAATGATGCTATTGAACTATGTTGCTATGCGTTAACTCTATATTTAACTATTTATTTCTGCATGCTGCACTTTCTAACCATGCAAATTCTCAGAATCTACATGATCCATAGGAAACAAGTTGTGGTTTAAAAACTGCTGTGGTGTGAATGAAGTTATTGAAGTACTGTATTGAGAATTCACCACTGATTTAAAGCAAATGAAAACGACGCCCTCTGTAGGGCGCTCTGACAGACATTGCCATCAGAATAAGCCAATCGACATTTTCCTTCTGTTAAACTACTGCTCAGTCAAAGCATTAGTGGAGTATGTTGAATACGTTGCGGTGTTAGTAAATTATTAATGTTTCATCAGCCTGCATTGTTAATACTGTTGATAGTGAAACAATTCATATGTATATAACACCATGGCTCAGTGGTAGCACTCTCGGGTCTGAGCCGGAAGGTTGTGGGCTCATAGACCCAGTCCAGAGACTTGAGCACAAACTCTAGGCTGACAATCCAGTGCAGTACTGAGGGAGTGCTTCACTGTCTGAGGTTGAGGGTTAAACCGAGGCCCCGTCTGCCCTCTCGGGTGGATGTAAAAGATCCCATGGCACTATTTTGAGGAAGAGCAGGAGAGTTTTCCCCAGTGTCCTGGCCAATATTTACCCCTCAACCAACATCACTAAAAAACAGATTATCTGGTCATTATCACATTGCTGTTTGTGGGAGCTTGCTGTGCGCAATTTGGCTGCTGCGTTCCCTACATTACAACAGTGACTACACTCCAAAAAGTACTTCACTGGCTGTAAAGCGTTTCGGACGTCCTGAGGTCATGAAAGGCGCTATATAAATGCAAGTCTTTCTTTAATGCTGCAATGTAAACAGCCTTTTTCCTTAGCCGTGTCAGAAGTAGGGACCCTGCAATTGGCTGAAGGAATCCCTGGGTTAGAGAAGGGACAACATTGTCCTGCTTCCCAATTGTTATACGGCTGTACCGAGTGGAAGTTGTGTGTGGGGGTTGAGTGAGTATAGGGTCCTCGGCTCTGATGTTCTCCGCAGTCAGATAGCCGGCCAAGGCTCACTGTCAAGACTTACGCAGAAACAATCACCATCTGGGTCAGGTACCAGAAGGTGACAATGGCCCCATGAGACAGGCCAGGAGAGGAAGGGAAGGGAGGAAATAGAAGGGAATAGAAAAACATTTTGGGGGAAAAATTCAGTATCGCCCCATTTGGGGCGCAAATATCGTCCGGGCGCAAAAATTAGCGCCTGGCGCTAATTATCGCCACTGACTGGAAACTTCACTTTTAACGCCCCTGGAGGTTATTGCAGCGCTAAATCAGGCGTTTCACACCTGTCTTAAGGCGCAAAGGCCGAGGAGCGAGGCGCTACCTCAGAGCGCTGGCGAAGTTCATGTGATGTCAGTCAGCAATGGAACACACACACAATGGCACGGGCCAGTTCTTAAAGGGGATGGTTAATCTTGCTTTCCATCCACATCCTGCTCATTGCAGCCTTGAATCTCGGCCTGGAGAGACCTGCACATCAAATGTGCTGGAAAGAACAATGGAGAGTACCAGGCAAAGAGCTCAGAGTGATGCCCCCACAGTCTCTGCTAAATTGATACATGGAATGGCAAATCAAAATGAACCTGCAAAGTGCTGCTCAGTACCCAAAACTCCTTCACACAACGTTGAATCTCTCCAGAAGTCTCTCCCTCTCTCTCTCAGAATGCGTAGTTCAAAAATGGCACAAACAATAAAAGGCAGGCAGCGGTCACCTTTAAATAGCGCTCCCCCTTTCCCTACATGACTGCAGAACGCTCCCCTCAACCTGTCGTTGCTAGCGTCAGGCGGTAAGGCAGGGGGCGCCACTCAATATCCGCTCCGGGGCGATACCGGGGCGTCGCGCACTCGAGTGACGTCACGATCTGCCGGCGCAGGAGATCGTGGCGGTAGTGTTTAGCGCCGCCGCAAAATGTCTCGTTAATTTCACGAGCGGCGCAAACTTCGCCGCGCCTGGGCGCTAGCTGCTTTGCGCCCCATTAGCGCCCTCTTAAGGCGCTAACGGGAGGCGCAACCAACTGAATTTTTCCCCCTTTTTTAAGTTTTAATTCACCCTGGGTTTTCTGCTCGGTGTTTCCAGTGATTGTAAAGTGGCTTACGTTAGAAATTATAACCAGCAGGCTAGATCATTCAAGTAACCAGCTGATGGTGTTTCAGGCCAGAAATGTGGGTGCTGGTGCTGCTAAGAACAGGGCAGAAAGTGAGCTGAACAGTTAAGAGGGGATCCAATTGCAACAAGTGAAATATGATTTAAACACCTGATTGAAAAAATGATTTACTCAGACCAGGACTCCAGAGGAAAGAAAGAAAGACTTGCATTTATATAGTGCCGTTGTGATGGGATCTTTCTGACCACTTTTCTATAGAAAAAAAAGTTACTTTAAATGTTGTGTTTTAAAGCACGGCATATTCATGCAAGTATAAAAAAAAGAGGTCTGAAATGATTGATAGTTAAAACACTAATGGGTTAGCTTTGATCTTGTTTTCTCACAGACTGTAAATAGTAAGGAATGTGTTCGTGTATCTCAGCAATCATTAAACACCTCATACTATTGTATTGGAAAATCTTTGGTCTTGCTATGAACATAGGAGAAATATAAGATAGAGACAGGGACACACAGGTTGGGAGGCTTTTTTGAAATAGGATGTTGTGCAGACATACAGAACTTTGAAGCAGAAAGCTGTAAAGCAATAGGGTCCAGGAAAAGGCTTTGAGAAGGATACTGTGCAGGGGGCAGTTTGAAATTATTTTGTTTAAGTCAAGCAAGACGACCCACTGATGTGGGGAAGTGTAGCATTTTCATTATTTTAGTATTATGCAAAGTAATAGAACCAAGTGAATCTGATCATAGCTATTGCTCTGTATGTTCGCTTGCTGTGAAATAAAGCAGCTTAACAATTTTTATTAAGCCGCATCTGACCAAGTGTTTGCCTTGGCCACCTTTGGAGAGATTGAAGAAGTAAACATGTAAAAGGCATGAATTTTCTGTTCAGATCACAAGGGAATTCTTTCATTGCCCCCCTTGGTTACACTATTGTACAGGTAGATAGAGGGCAGTGTGAGTCAACTCCCATAACTGCAAGACCTGCCTGTGAGAGTATCCAGAGTCCACCTACAGGAGCAGCCGACCCCACTGAACCTGAGAAGATATCTACAGCAGACCCAAATTTCTAACAGACTGTCACTATTCAGAGCAATCAAGCGACTGTATAATTAAAATGCACAATGATCACTAGGGAATTACAATTGGATTAATGACTAAGTGACGTTTGAGCATATCACAGTGACTGTCATACACACTACATTGTCACTAGACGTATTTAGCATATTAGTACTATTACATTGTAGGGAAGTATGTACTTAAGCCAGTATACTTTAATATTATCGGTTATTCTTCATTCTTGAATTACTTCCACTAGTACTTTGCTGTGGTGTTACAGAGTTCAAAATATTCTCAGGCAACCCAAGTTTGGAAGGACAAAATCTTGAAACTAATCGCAGGCTGTTTTTATGGAAATGACTTACATTCACAAGGGTGAAAACACTTTTAGTTTGCCACGTCAAAATATCACCCACCATTACATGTTACTAAGGCCGTATCTATTGATTAGTCCAGTTATCACACAATTTGCATCAAACAAGCAGTAGAAAATTCCCAGTACTTTAAAATAATTCGAGTTATATTCTAAATGTGCACTGTCTCACGTTTCACATTTCACACCTGGTTAACATATGAACAGCATTTTAAAATGTGTTCTCTTAAATGCCCCCAGTATATCCCGGGGTTGTCCATTAGTGCACAACTTCCAAAGTCCCAGAGAGCCTGTGAGTATCCCGAGTCCACAATCTAATACACTCTGACTACCTCTCATGAGTCTCTCGGGATCTCTTGAATTGCAAATATTGATATTTGGAATCCCTCCAAGTGACACATAGGAACCAGGAAAATGCATTCTGTTGTGTTATTACAGGACGTCCTGACTTTATAGATTCAGTCGCAGACTTTAACAAAAACTGAAGCTTGTTTTAATTACAGGGGCTCAAGGAGATAAAAAAAAAACAGCCACCATATCTTTTATGTAAAAAAAATAAAAACGAAATGGAATTTGGTGCCCCGTTGACTTTGCCGTGGTCCCTGAAGAATCAGCTCATGTCAAGCAATGTATTCTCCAACAAAGCCGTTCGTGTAAACAGAGGAACAGCAGAAATCCTTGTGTATCCTTTATAGAAACAAACTGTAAGGAGCCACAGGATAAAAGCCCTCTGCTCTACATCCTAGTGATGTCTTGTCTATTTCGGATCATTTGCTGTGGAGTCTCCTCAACCTCATATCTAGTTACCTGGTACTGTCGCTGCATTAAACATTGATACCTGGGGTTTTAACGCAGATACAGCTGTTGAATTAGAACTTAAGAATACATGCAATTAAGTGGGAGGTAATGTGATTTAGGGACATGCAATTAACGGGGAGGGGTTTGTGTAATGCCTTCTAATATTGTGTCAGCTAACCTTGGTTCAGTGGTAGCACTCTCACCTCTGAGTCAGCTGCTTGTGGGTTCAAGCCTCGTTCCAGAGACTTGAGCACATAATCCAGGCTGATACTTCAGTGCAGTACTGAGGGAGTGCTCGGGTACATGGACTGTTGGAGGTGCCGTCTTTCAGATGTCTGCCCTCTCAAGCGGACGTAAAAGATCCTACAGCATATTCGAAGAAGAGCAGGGGAGTTCTCCCCCGGTGTCCTGCCCAATATTTATTCCTCAACCGTCATCATTAAAACAGATTATCTGGTCATTACCCCATTGCTGTGCGCAAATCGGCTGCTGCATTTCCCTACATTACAACAGCGACTACATTTCAAAAGTATTGTATTTCATTGGTTATAAGCTGCTTTGGGGCGTCCTGAGGTTGTGAAAGGTGCTGTATAAATGCAAGGTCTTTCTTTACCCTTAGGTATCCCTACCAGGTTCAGGAAAAGTCTTTAATCAATCAGGTTGAGCTTCACTAGTATCAGCACTGGCGATTGCATTACAAGTTTGGGAGAGGTGTTAGCCATTGAAGTACTGCCAGTTATATGGTTACTGTTCTACAGGAATAGCCAGACACGGTTACAGTTAAAGAATATCTGTTCCTAATACTGAGCATTAGCTAACTATAATTGTTAAGGTTTGAATGAAGGTACAATTATTCTTAATGTTCCATGCTATAATTGGCAATGTAACACTAAAAACAAAGGCCTATTTTACAGCGTCAAATGATAAGACAGTTTGGTTTCAGGTACTTGGACAAAGCAGCATGGAGCATTAGAACAGTGTTTTGTCACGTTTGAGACATTGGGAGAATTTTAACCCCCAAAAACTGGTTAGGTGGGTTCTGAAAATATTAAATTCGGCAGGACCTGAGGGAAAACCAAAATTGCACGTGTGTTGGGGGGGGGGGAGGGTGGTGGGGAGATCGGAGCGTGGGTCAGGGGGGGTGATCGGAGCGTGGGGAGGGGGGAGATCGGAGCGTGGGTCGGGGGGAGATCGGAGCGTGGGTCGGGGGGAGATTGGAGCGTGGGTCGGGGGAGATCGGAGTGTGGGGAGGGGGGAGATCGGAGTGTGGGTAGGGGGGAGATAGTAGCGTGGGTCAGGGCGAGATCGGAGTGTGGGTCGGGGGGAGATCGGAGCGTGGGTCAGGGGGAGATCGGAGTGTGGGTAGGGGGGAGATAGTAGCGTGGGTCAGGGCGAGATCGGCGTGTGGGTCGGGGGGAGATCGTGGGTCGGGGGAGATCGGAGCGTGTGTCGGGGGGAGATCGGAGCGTGGGTCGGGGGGAGTTCTGAGCGTGGGTCGGGGGGAGATCGGAGCGTGTGTCGGGGGGAGATCGGAGCGTGTGTCGGGGGGAGATCGGAGCGTGGGTCGGGGGGAGATCGGAGCGTGGGTCGGGGGGAGATAGTAGCGTGGGTCGGGGGGAGATCGGAGTGTGGGTCGGGGGAGATCGGAGCGTGTGTCGGGGGGAGATCGGAGCGTGGGTCGGGGGGGTGATCGGAGCGTGGGTCGGGGGGAGATCGGAGCGTGGGTCGGGGGGGGGGAGATCGGAGCGTGTGTCGGGGGGTGATCGGAGCGTGGGTCAGGGGGAGATCGGAGCGTGTGTCGGGGGGGTGATCGGAGCGTGGGTCGGGGGGAGATAGTGGGTCAGGAGGAGATCGGAGCGTGGGTCAGGGGGAGATCGTGGGTCAGGCGGAGATCGGAGCGTGGGTCGGGGGGAGATCGGAGCGTGGGTCGGGGGGAGATCGGAGCGTGGGTCGGGGGGGAGATCGGAGCGTGGGTCGGGGGGAGATCGGAGCGAGGGTCGGGGGGAGATCGGAGCGTAGGTCGGGGGGAGATCGTGGGTCAGGGGGAGATCGGAGCGTGGGTCGGGGGGAGATCGGAGCGTGGGTCGGGGGGAGAGCGTGTGTCGGGGGGAGATCGGAGCGTGGGTCGGGGGGAGATCGGAGCGTGGGTCGGGGGGAGATCGGAGCGTGGGTCGGGGGGTGATCGGAGCGTGGGTCGGGGGGAGAGGGGAGATCGGAGCGTGGGTCGGGGGGAGATCGGAGCGTGGGTCGGGGGGAGATCGGAGCGTGGGTCGGGGGGAGAGCGTGTGTCGGGGGGAGATCGGAGCGTGGGTCGGGGGGAGATCGGAGCGTGGGTCGGGGGGAGATCGGAGCGTGGGTCGGGGGGTGATCGGAGCGTGGGTCGGGGGGAGAGGGGAGATCGGAGCGTGGGTCGGGGGGAGATCGGAGCGTGGGTCAGGGGGTGATCGGAGCGTGGGTCGGGGGGAGATCGGAGCGTGGGTCGGGGGGAGATCGGAGCGTGGGTCGGGGGGAGATCAGAGCGTGGGTCGGGGGGAGATCGGAGCGTGGGTCGGGGGGAGATCGGAGCGAGGGTCGGGGGGAGATCGGAGCGTGGGTCGGGGGGAGATCGGAGCGTGGGTCGGGGGGAGATCGGAGCGAGGGTCGGGGGGAGATCGGAGCGTGGGCCGGGGGGTGATCGGAGTGTGGGCCGGGGGGAGATCGGAGCGTGGGCCGGGGGGAGATCGGAGCATGGGCCGGGGGGAGATCGGAGCGTGGGCCGGGGGGCGATCGGAGCGTGGGCCGGGGGGAGAGGGGAGATCGGAGCATGGGTCGGGGGGAGATCGGAGCGTGGGTCGGGGGGGGTGATCGGAGCGTACGTCGGGGGGAAATCGGAGCGTGGGTCGGGGGGGTGATCGGAGCGTGGGTCGGGGGGGTGATCGGAGCGTGGGGAGGGGGGAGATCGGAGCGTGGGGAGGGGAAGATCGGAGCGTGGGTCGGGGGGGAGATCGGAGCGTGGGTCGGGGGGGTGATCGGAGCGTGGGTCGGGGGGAAATCGGAGCGTGGGTCGGGGGGAGATCGGAGTGTGGGTCGGGGGGTGATCGGAGCGTGGGTCGGGGGGGGTGATCGGAGCGTACGTCGGGGGGAAATCGGAGCGTGGGTCGGGGGGAGAGGGGAGATCGGAGCGTGGGTCGGGGGGTGATCGGAGCGTACGTCGGGGGGAGATCGGAGTGTGGGTCGGGGGGAGATCGGAGCGTACGTCGGGGGGAGATCGGAGCGTGGGCCGGGGGGAGATCGGAGTGTGGGCCGGGGGGAGATCGGAGCGTGGGCCGGGGGGAGAGGGGAGATCGGAGCGTGGGTCGGGGGGAGATCGTAGCGTGGGTCAGGGGGAGATCAGAACGTGGGCCGGGGGGAGAGGGGAGATCGGAGCATGGGTCGGGGGGAGATCGGAGCGTGGGTCGGGGGGGGTGATCGGAGCGTACGTCGGGGGGAAATCGGAGCGTGGGTCGGGGGGGTGATCGGAGCGTGGGTCGGGGGGGTGATCGGAGCGTGGGGAGGGGGGAGATCGGAGCGTGGGGACGGGGGAGATCGGAGCGTGGGTCGGGGGGGAGATCGGAGCGTGGGTCGGGGGGGAGATCGGAGTGTGGGTCGGGGGGTGATCGGAGCGTGGGTCGGGGGGGTGATCGGAGTGTAGGTCGGGGGGTGATCGGAGCGTGGGTCGGGGGGAAATCGGAGCGTGGGTCGGGGGGAGATCGGAGTGTGGGTCGGGGGGAAATCGGAGCGTGGGTCGGGGGGAGATCGGAGCATGGGTCGGGGGGAAATCAGAGCGTGGGTCGGGGGGAGATCGGAGTGTGGGTCGGGGGGGGTGATCGGAGTGTGGGTCGGGGGGAGATTGGAGCGTGGGTCGGGGGGAGATCGGAGCGTGAGTCGGGGGGAGATCGGAGCGTGGGTCGGGGGGAGATCGGAGCGTGGGTCAGGGGGAGATCGGAGCGTGGTTCAGGGGGAGATCGGAGCGTGGGCCGGGGGGAGATTGGAGCGTGGGTCGGGGGGAGATCGGAGTGTGGGCCGGGGGGAGATCGGAGCGTGGGCCGGGGGGAGATCGGAGCGTGGGTCGGGGGGAGATCAGAACGTGGGTCGGGGGGAGAGGGGAGATCGGAGCGTGGGTCGGGTGGGAGATCGGAGCGTGGGTCAGGGGGAGATCAGAACGTGGGCCGGGGGAGAGGGGAGATCGGAGCGTGGGTCGGGTGGGAGATCGGAGCGTGGGCCGGGGGGTGATCGGAGTGTGGGCCGGGGGCAGATCGGAGCGTGGGTCGGGGGGGGTGATCGGAGCGTACGTCGGGGGGAAATCGGAGTGTGGGTCGGGGGGAGAGGGGAGATCGGAGCGTGGGTCGGGGGGTGATCGGAGCGTACGTCGGGGGGAGATCGGAGTGTGGGTCGGGGGGAGATCGGAGCGTACGTCGGGGGGAGATCGGAGCGTGGGTCAGGGGGAGATCAGAACGTGGGCCGGGGGGAGAGGTGAGATCGGAGCGTGGGTCGGGTGGGAGATCGGAGCGTGGGTCAGGGGGAGATCGGAGCGTGGGTCGGGGGGAGATCGGAGCGTGGGTCGGGGGGAGATCGGAGCGTGGGTCGGGGGGAGATCAGAGCGTGGGTCGGGGGGAGATCGGAGCGTGGGTCGGGGGGAGATCGGAGCGTGGGTCGGGGGGAGATCGGAGCGTGGGTCGGGGGGAGATCGGAGCGAGGGTCGGGGGGAGATCGGAGCGTGGGTCGGGGGGAGATCGGAGCGTGGGTCGGGGGGAGATCGGAGCGAGGGTCGGGGGGAGATCGGAGCGTGGGCCGGGGGGTGATCGGAGAGTGGGCCGGGGGGGAGATCGGAGCGTGGGCCGGGGGGAGATCGGAGCATGGGCCGGGGGGAGATCGGAGCGTGGGCCAGGGGGAGATCGGAGCGTGGGCCGGGGGGAGAGGGGAGATCGGAGCGTGGGTCGGGGGGTGATCGGAGCGTACGTCGGGGGGAGATCGGAGCGTGGGTCGGGGGGAGATCGGAGCGTGGGTCGGGGGGAGATCGGAGCGTGGGTCGGGGGGAGATCGGAGCGTGGGTCGGGGGGAGATCGGAGCGTGGGTCGGGGGGAGATCGGAGCGAGGGTCGGGGGGAGATCGGAGCGTGGGTCGGGGGGAGATCGGAGCGTGGGTCGGGGGGAGATCGGAGCGAGGGTCGGGGGGAGATCGGAGCGTGGGCCGGGGGGTGATCGGAGCGTGGGCCGGGGGGAGATCGGAGCGTGGGCCGGGGGGAGATCGGAGCATGGGCCGGGGGGAGATCGGAGCGTGGGCCGGGGGGAGATCGGAGCGTGGGCCGGGGGGAGAGGGGAGATCGGAGCATGGGTCGGGGGGAGATCGGAGCGTGGGTCGGGGGGGGTGATCGGAGCGTACGTCGGGGGGAAATCGGAGCATGGGTCGGGGGGGTGATCGGAGCGTGGGTCGGGGGGGTGATCGGAGCGTGGGGAGGGGGGAGATCGGAGCGTGGGGAGGGGAAGATCGGAGCGTGGGTCGGGGGGGAGATCGGAGCGTGGGTCGGGGGGTGATCGGAGCGTGGGTCGGGGGGAAATCGGAGCGTGGGTCGGGGGGAGATCGGAGTGTGGGTCGGGGGGTGATCGGAGCGTGGGTCGGGGGGGGGGTGATCGGAGCGTACGTCGGGGGGAAATCGGAGCGTGGGTCGGGGGGAGAGGGGAGATCGGAGCGTGGGTCGGGGGGTGATCGGAGCGTACGTCGGGGGGAGATCGGAGTGTGGGTCGAGGGGAGATCGGAGCGTACGTCGGGGGAGATCGGAGCGTGGGCCGGGGGGAGATCGGAGCGTGGGCCGGGGGGAGATCGGAGCGTGGGCCGGGGGGAGAGGGGAGATTGGAGCGTGGGTCGGGGGGAGATCGTAGCGTGGGTCAGGGGGAGATCAGAACGTGGGCCGGGGGGAGAGGGGAGATCGGAGCATGGGTCGGGGGGAGATCGGAGCATGGGTCGGGGGGGGGTGATCGGAGCGTACGTCGGGGGGAAATCGGAGCGTACGTCGGGGGGAGATCGGAGCGTGGGTCAGGGGGAGATCAGAACGTGGGCCGGGGGGAGAGGTGAGATCGGAGCGTGGGTCGGGTGGGAGATCGGAGCGTGGGTCAGGGGGTGATCGGAGCGTGGGTCGGGGGGAGATCGGAGCGTGGGTCGGGGGGAGATCGGAGCGTGGGTCGGGGGGAGATCGGAGCGTGGGTCGGGGGGAGATCGGAGCGTGGGTCGGGGAGAGATCGGAGCGAGGGTCGGGGGGAGATCGGAGCGTGGGTCGGGGGGAGATCGGAGCGTGGGTCGGGGGGAGATCGGAGCGAGGGTCGGGGGGAGATCGGAGCGTGGGCCGGGGGTGATCGGAGTGTGGGCCGGGGGGAGATCGGAGCGTGGGCCGGGGGGAGATCGGAGCATGGGCCGGGGGGAGATCGGAGCGTGGGCCGGGGGGAGATCGGAGCGTGGGCCGGGGGGAGAGGGGAGATCGGAGCATGGGTCGGGGGGAGATCGGAGCGTGGGTCGGGGGGGGTGATCGGAGCGTACGTCGGGGGGAAATCGGAGCGTGGGTCGGGGGGGTGATCGGAGCGTGGGTCGGGGGGGTGATCGGAGCGTGGGGAGGGGGGAGATCGGAGCGTGGGGAGGGGAAGATCGGAGCGTGGGTCGGGGGGGAGATCGGAGCGTGGGTCGGGGGGTGATCGGAGCGTGGGTCGGGGGGAAATCGGAGCGTGGGTCGGGGGGAGATCGGAGTGTGGGTCGGGGGGTGATCGGAGCGTGGGTCGGGGGGGGGTGATCGGAGCGTACGTCGGGGGGAAATCGGAGCGTGGGTCGGGGGGAGAGGGGAGATCGGAGCGTGGGTCGGGGGGTGATCGGAGCGTACGTCGGGGGGAGATCGGAGTGTGGGTCGGGGGGAGATCGGAGCGTACGTCGGGGGGGAGATCGGAGCGTGGGCCGGGGGGAGATCGGAGCGTGGGCCGGGGGGAGATCGGAGCGTGGGCCGGGGGGAGAGGGGAGATTGGAGCGTGGGTCGGGGGGAGATCGTAGCGTGGGTCAGGGGGAGATCAGAACGTGGGCCGGGGGGAGAGGGGAGATCGGAGCATGGGTCGGGGGGAGATCGGAGCGTGGGTCGGGGGGGGTGATCGGAGCGTACGTCGGGGGGAAATCGGAGCGTGGGTCGGGGGGGTGATCGGAGCGTGGGTCGGGGGGGTGATCGGAGCGTGGGGAGGGGGGAGATCGGAGCGTGGGGAGGGGGGAGATCGGAGCGTGGGTCGGGGGGGAGATCGGAGCGTGGGTCGGGGGGGTGATCGGAGTGTGGGTCGGGGGGTGATCGGAGCGTGGGTCGGGGGGGTGATCGGAGCGTGGGTCGGGGGGTGATCGGAGCGTGGGTCGGGGGGAAATCGGAGCGTGGGTCGGGGGGAGATCGGAGTGTGGGTCGGGGGGAAATCGGAGCGTGGGTCGGGGGGAGATCGGAGCATGGGTCGGGGGGAAATCAGAGCGTGGGTCGGGGGGAGATCGGAGTGTGGGCCGGGGGGAGATCGGAGCGTGGGCCGGGGGGAGATCGGAGCGTGGGCCGGGGGGAGATCGGAGCGTGGGTCGGGGGGAGATCAGAACGTGGGTCGGGGGGAGAGGGGAGATCGGAGCGTGGGTCGGGTGGGAGATCGGAGCGTGGGTCAGGGGGAGATCAGAACGTGGGCCGGGGGAGAGGGGAGATCGGAGCGTGGGTCGGGTGGGAGATCGGAGCGTGGGCCGGGGGGTGATCGGAGTGTGGGCCGGGGGGAGATCGGAGCGTGGGTCGGGGGGGGTGATCGGAGCGTACGTCGGGGGGAAATCGGAGTGTGGGTCGGGGGGAGAGGGGAGATCGGAGCGTGGGTCGGGGGGTGATCGGAGCGTACGTCGGGGGGAGATCGGAGTGTGGGTCGGGGGGAGATCGGAGCGTACGTCGGGGGGAGATCGGAGCGTGGGTCAGGGGGAGATCAGAACGTGGGCCGTGGGTCGGGGGGAGATCGGAGCGTGGGTCAGGGGGAGATCAGAACGTGGGCCGGGGGGAGAGGGGAGATCGGAGCGTGGGTCGGGGGGAGATCGTAGCGTGGGCCGGGGGGAGATCGGAGCGTGGCCCGGGGGGAGATCGGAGCGTGGGTCGGGGGGAGATCGGAGCGTGGGCCGGGGGAAGAGGGGAGATCGGAGCGTGGGTCGGGGGGAGATCATAGCGTGGGTCAGGGGGAGATCGGAGCGTGGGCCGGGGGGAGATCGGAGCGTGGGCCGGGGGGAGATCGGAGCGTGGGCCGGGGGGAGAGGGGAGATCGGAGCATGGGTCAGGGGGAGATCGTAGCGTGGGTCAGGGGGAGATCGGAGCGTGGGCGGGGGGTGATCGGAGCGTGGGCCGGGGGGAGATCGGAGCGTGGGCCGGGGGGGAGATCGGAGCGTGGATCGGGGGGAGATTGTAGCGTGGGTCAGGGGGGGTGATCGGAGCGTACGTCGGGGGGAAATCAGAGCGTGGGTCGGGGGGGTGATCGGAGCGTGGGTCGGGGGGTGATCGGAGCGTGGGGAGGGGGGAGATCGGAGCGTGGGGAGGGGGGAGATCGGAGCGTGGGGAGGGGGGAGATCGGAGCGTGGGTCGGGGGTGATCGTAGCGTGGGGAGGGGGTAGATCGGAGCCTGTGTCGGGGGGAGATCGGAATGTGGGTTGGGGGGAGAGTGGAGTGTGGGTCGGGGGGAGATCGGAGCGTGGGTCGGGGGGAGATCGGAGCGTGGGTCGGGGGGAGATCGGAGCGTGGGCCGGGGGGGTGATCGGAGTGTGGGTCGGGGGGAGATCGGAGCGTGGGTCGGGGGGAAATCGGAGCGTGGGTCGGGGGGGGTGATCGGAGTGTGGGTCGGGGGGAGATCGGAGCGTGGGTCGGGGGGAAATCGGAGCGTGGGTCGGGGGGGTGATCGGAGTGTGGGTCGGGGGGAGATCGGAGCGTGGGTCGGGGGGAAATCGGAGCGTGGGTCGGGGGGAGATCGGAGTGTGGGTCGGGGGGGTGATCGGAGTGTGGGTCGGGGGGAGATCGGAGCTTGGGCCGGGGGGAGATCGGAGCGTGTGTCGGGGGGAGATCGGAATGTGGGTTGGGGGGAGAGTGGAGTGTGGGTCGGGGGGAGATCGGAGCGTGGGTCGGGGGGAGATCGGAGCGTGGGTCGGGGGGAGATCGGAGTGTGGGCCGGGGGGAGATCGGAGCGTGGGCCGGGGGGAGATCGGAGCGTGGGTCAGGGGGAGATCAGAACGTGGGTCGGGGGGAGAGGGGAGATCGGACCGTGGGTCGGGTGGGAGATCGGAGCGTGGGCCGGGGGGTGATCGGAGTGTGGGCCGGGGGGAGATCGGAGCGTGGGCCGGGGGGAGATCGGAGCGTGGGTCGGGGGGGGGTGATCGGAGCGTACGTCGGGGGGAAATCGGAGCGTGGGTCGGGGGGAGAGGGGAGATCGGAGCGTGGGTCGGGGGGAGATCGGAGTGTGGGTCGGGGGGAGATCGGAGCGTACGTCGGGGGGAGATCGGAGCGTGGGTCAGGGGGAGATCAGAACGTGGGCCGGGGGGAGAGGGGAGATCGGAGCGTGGGTCGGGTGGGAGATCGGAGCGTGGGTCGGGTGGGAGATCGGAGCGTGGGTCCGGGGGAGAGGGGAGATCGGAGCGTGGGTCGGGGGGAGATTGGAGCGTGGGTCGGGGGGAGATCGGAGCGTGGGCCGGGGGAGATCGTGGGTCGGGGGGAGAGCGTGGGTCGGAGGGAGATTGTAGCGTGGGTCGGGGGGAGATTGTAGCGTGGGTCGGGGGGAGATCGGAGCGTGGGTCGGGGGGAAATCGGAGCACGGGTCGGGGGGGGTGATCGGAGCGTACGTCGGGGGGAAATCGGAGCAAGGGTCGGGGGGGTGATCGGAGCGTGGGTCGGGGGGAGATTGGAGCGTGGGTCGGGGGGAGATCGGAGCGTGGGTCGGGGGGGTGATCGGAGCGTGGGTTGGGGGGAGATCGGAGCGTGGGTCAGGGGGAGATCGGAGCGTGGGTCGGGGGGAAATCGGAGCAAGGGTCGGGGGGGTGATCGGAGCGTGGGTCGGGGGGAGATCGGAGCGTGGGTCAGGGGGAGATCGGAGCGTGGGTCGGGGGGAGATCGGAGCGTGGGGAGGGGGGAGATCGTAGCGTGGGTCGGGGGGAGATCGGAGCGTGGGTCGGGGGGAGATCGGAGCGTGGGTCGGGGGGAGATCGGAGCGTGGGTCAGGGGGAGATCGGAGCGTGGGTCGGGGGGAGATCGGAGCGTGGGTCGGGGGGAGAGGGGAGATCGGAGCGTGGGTCGGGGGGGAAATTGGAGCGTGGGTCGGGGGGAGATCGGAGTGTGGGTCGGGGGGGAAATCGGAGCGTGGGTCGGGGGGGAGATCGGAGCGTGGGTCGGGGGGGGTGATCGGAGCGTGGGTCGGGGGGAGATCGGAGTGTGGGTCGGGGGGAGATCGGAGTGTGGGTCGGGGGGGGAAATAGGAGCGTGGGTCGGGGGGAGATCGGAGCGTGGGTCGGGGGGTGATCGGAGCGTGGGTCGGGGGCAGATCGGAGTGTGGGTCGGGGGGGGAAATCGGAGCGTGGGTTGGGGGGAGATCGGAGCGTGGGTCGGGGGGAGATCGGAGCGTGGGTCGGGGGGGGAGATCGGAGCGTGGGTCGGGGGGAGAGCGTGTGTCGGGGGGAGATTGTAGCGTGGGTCGGGGGGAGATCAGAGCGTGGGTCGGGGGGAGATCGTGGGTCGGGGGGAGAGCGTGGGTCGGAGGGAGATTGTAGCGTGGGTCGGGGGGAGATTGTAGCGTGGGTCGGGGGGAGATCGGAGCGTGGGTCGGGGGGAGAGCGTGGGGCGGGGGGAGATTGTAGCGTGGTTCGGGGGGAGAGCGTGGGGCGGGGGGAGATTGTAGCGTGGGTCGGGGGAGAGCGTGGGGCGGGGGGAGATTGTAGCGTGGGTCGGGGGAGAGCGTGGGGCGGGGGGGAGATTGTAGCGTGGGTCGGGGGGAGATCAGAGCGTGGGTCGGGGGGTGATCGGAGTGTGGGGCAGGGGGAGATTGTAGCGTGGGTCGGGGGGAGAGCGTGGGGCGGGGGGAGATTGTAGCGTGGGTCGGGGGGAGAGCGTGGGGCGGGGGGAGATTGTAGCGTGGGTCGGGGGGAGATCAGAGCGTGGGTCGGGGGGTGATCGGAGTGTGGGTCGGGGGGAGATCGGAGTGTGGGGCAGGGGGAGATTGTAGCGTGGGTCGGGGGGAGAGCGTGGGTCGGGGGGAGATCGGAGTGTGGGTCGGGGGGAGGGGTTCAGCGGATCACGGGGCGGGAAGCAGGTAAGTTTGAGGGGCTGGGGTGGAATGCACTCGTGCTCCTCCTGGTGCACAAGCAGTGCTGGAAAGGCACTTCCCTGCTTCCGCCTCCCTTCAGCTGCCGGGTTTCCCGAACCCTGGGAAACCCGGCCCGCAGCCATTAAATCTGAATGGCTGTTAAATTTGATGCATGCAGCCTCATTAACATATTTAAAAAACTGACCTGCCTCTGAAGAGCAGGTTAGTCGCCCGCCCTCCAAATCGCCTCCTTTAAAACCGGAAGTGGCGAGTTCGAGGCGGGTTGGGTTTGGGTTTCAGATTTTGGAAATGTTAACCTACTCCCCCACACGTTGTGGGTTTAAAGTTACCCTCGTTGTTTCCGCAGATTAGTTTTGAATTTACCCCCCTTCAAGCACAGGCAGTGCCCTCTGGTCCTACTGTTCTGGATAAGGTGAAATAGCTTGTCATGGTCTACCATTGGCCCTCATAAATAGGAAAAATGCAAAATGTGGCATTAATGATAAAAACAGGCTGTCACCAGCAATAGCTTCAACCTCACATCACTGATGGGAGAAATGGTGCCTAGTTGGTGAGAAGCTGCAACTAGTGAGGAATATGTCTCTCTTGTATCAGAGCAACAGGACCCATATAAGAGGATTCTGCATTGGGGTTTTTTCTGTGTTAAGCTCGGCACTTTATGCTTATTTATTAAATTGTGCAGGTGCTTTTATGCTCACTTTATAATAGCCATTTTAATAGCTTGAAGTTGCGGTTTCTTTCCCATCTTTCATCATTACTGGTCTGATTCTGAGTTAGTTGGTAACAGTTGTAAGGTCAGTTCTCATTGATTGATTGACGGTGGCCTCAGGGTGGAGGTTGTCACAGCCTCGGGGAGAGAAACGCTCATTAAAAGCAGTCACCAATAGTTTCTTTAACAGCTGTTGGTGTCATACGTGTGGAAACCTGTTTTTCAATCCCACTGATTATCAATCCTCCGGTGTTACAAAAACATGTTAATATTGGCGAAACAAAACAAATAAATTAAAAATAGCGAGAACCACTTAGGTGTAAATACGACGGCAGAACTCGATCGCAATGGGTAAAATCCACCCCTTTTGACGAATTGCAACCGGGCATGCTGTCCGACCTTGTGTGGCAGCACACTGTGGAGATGCGGTTGCCTGTCAGTGAGTCAAAAAGCAATCGGCACAGAGACATATTTTGATGTTTCAGTACCCACTCTCACACCGAGTGAAAATACAGCTCCAAGATTGTGTTTATTTGCTATCTGTCCTTATGCCATTGCACATGAAGCGCCCCCAAGCCCGACCGTGGCAGCAGTAGTTTAACTCAAGGTCAGAAGTACATGCTTGCTGACAACAATGTGGATTTGACTCGCAGTTCTCTTACACACGCTATACATTTAGACGACATTCCGCAGAGATACTGCAGTGCCACCGCCTGTAATATATGCCTCACTTTATTGTGCTGGTAAAAAAAAAGCCTAACAGTAACCAAAGCAGTTATTTTTTCAAAGTGAACTAATCCCAGTCTAAAAAAAAAGCAATGCATTATAATGAGGGGTTATATGTTAAGCGGAGCGGGGGCTGCGCAGTTCCACAATGACCCCACGGAAGAATCCCCTGCCAGAGGACAATAGAAGGTTTAAGGGCATTGGGTTACATGCGGGTAGCATCCGAGCCTTTTGAACTCCGTATAAAGTTAGCATTATATCTGAGGATGAACAAAGAAAGCCATCACTTTTTCAGGGAGATCAATGGCTGGGAGGCATCAGAAAAATTCATTGCACAATAACACCAGGATTCTGTGTTCCAGCAGATTTATCACTTTGCACATTAAAGAGACATTATCCCTTTCTACACTTTCACCCAAATTGTAATTCAAAACTATATAAAACAAAATACAAAGCAGAAGCCTTTCAAGATTGCCCATTTAAGCATGCTATTAACCAAAGTTGCCTTAATGCCACTGAATCGTCAAGAATTTTTTTTATTTATAAGCCTAAAACGTCTGCTAGTAAAATGGCTCAGTTTTTGAATATTGAAAGAGTAGGGCTCGCAGCCCGCCGTGTGGCTTGCCATAATTAGATTTTCAAACTGTGATTTTTTACTCGCGCAGTATGTGAATCTCACTCATATAGAGCAAGGCTCACCTACTTTGTGTTAAAATGTGACCCAGTTAAACCGAGGCCCCGTCTGCTCTCTCAGGTGGACGTAAAAGATCCCATGGCACGATTTCGAAGAAGAGCAGGGGAGTTCTCCCCGGTGTCCTGGCCAATATTTATCCCTCAACCAACATCACTAAAAACAGCTTATCTGGTCATTATCACATTGCTGTTTGCCGGAGCTTGCTGTGTGCAAATTGGCTGCTGTGTTTCCCACATTACAACAGTGACTACACTCCAAAAAGTACTTCATTGGCTGTAAAGAGCTTTGAGACGCCCGGTGGTCGTGAAAGGCGCTATATAGAAACATAGAAGATAGGAGCAGAAGTAGGCCATTCGGCCCCTCGAGCCTGCTCCGCCATTCAATGCGATCATGGCTGATCATCCAAATTCAGTACCCTGTCCCTGCTTTCTCCCCATATCCCTTGATCCCTTTAGCCTTAAGAAATATATCTATCTCCTTCTTGAATATATTTAATGAATTGGCCTCAACTGCCTTCTGTGGTAGAGAATTCCACAGGTTCACCACTCTCTGGGTGAAGAAATTCCTCCTCATTTCAGTCCTAAATGGCTTACCCCTTATCCTTAGACTGTGACCTCTGGTTCTGGACTCCCCGCCATTGGGAACATCCATCCTGCATCTAGTCTGTCTAGTCCTGTTAGAATTTAATAAGTTTCAATGAGATCCCCTCTCATTCTTCTAAACTCTAGCAAATATAAGCCTAATCGACCCAATCTCTCTTCATACGTCATTCCTGCCATCCCAGGTATCAGCCTGGTAAATCTTCGCTGCACTCCCTCCATGGCAAGAACATCCTTCCTCAGATAAGGCGACCAAAACTGCACACAATACTCAAGGTGTGGTCTCACCAAGGCCCTGTACAACTGCAGCAAGACATCCTTGCTCCTGTACTCGAATCCTCTCGCTATGAAGGCCAACATACCATTTGCCTTCTTAACCGCCTGCTGCACCTGCATGCTTACCTTCAGCGACTGGTGCACAAGGACTCCCAGATCTCGTTGCACTTCCCCTTTTCCCAATCTATTGCCGTTCAGATAATAATCTGTCTTCCTGTTTTTGCCACCAGAGTGGATAACCTCGCATTTATCCACATTATACTGCATCTGCCATACATCTGCCCAATCACCCAACCTGTCCAAATCATACTGGAGTTTCTCTGCATCCTCCTCACAGCACACACGCCCACCCAGCTTTGTGTCGTCTGCAAACTTAGAGATATTGGCCCAGAAATTGGAGTTCGATGGTTGCCGCGGGGGTAAGGATCCCCTGCGATATCGCACTCTGCGCCTACCTTTATGGTTTTGGCCCACACGAACTTCATTTCCTGGGCCTCTCCCTGGTGCCGGCGCGCAGTGTGTGCGTGTCCCAGAGGCGCAGTTAGTGCGATGCGACCTCTGGGATCACGTGGGCCAGTTAGAGCCAATGGCAGCACACCATCTTTCATTCATAGTTTTGACAGGAAGAGCTGTCAAAACTATGAATACAACAAGCCCCCAAAAGAACAGCTAAACCTCAATTAAATTTTTTAAAAAGCCATCACATTAATAAAATAACTATAGTTAAATAAATTAACCACTTTAAACAAAAATTTAAATTTTTGAAAACATTTAAATTCTTTTTAAAAGTTATAAAAATAAACTTACCGTTCTTTAAAGTCTCTAAAAAAGATAAACCTGTTGAAAAAAATTTAAAATAATACTTAATTAACTACTTACCTTGTTAAAAGGGGGTCTTACGCCTGCTTTCTTTATGTGTAAAATGTTCAACACTTACCTGCGCGTTCAAACCTGAAAAAAAAACTAAGTGCGCTGCGTGCGCACAACCTGTAGTGCGCACGTGGTTCACTTAGGAACCGCCCCCTTCGCAATACCCGAAGTGCCGGTTTCCTGCGCATGCGCAGTGCATGCAGGAAACCGGCACTTCGGGACCTAATACGCGAGAGTACACAGTGCGTACTCTCCCGTATTAGGTCTAATTTTCGGGCCATTACATCTAGTTCCCTCGTCTAGATCATTAATATATATTGTGAATAGCTGGGGTCCTAGCACCGATCCCTGTGGTACCCCACTAGTCACTGCCTGCCACTCGGAAAAAGACCCGTTTATTCCAACTCTTTGCTTCCTGTCTGCCAACCAGTTCTCTATCCAAATCAGTACCTTACCCCCAATCCCATGTGCTTTAACTTTGCACACTAATCTCTTATGCGGGACCTTATTGAATGCCTTCTGAAAGTCCAAATACACCACATCCACTGTTTCTCCCTTATCTATTCTACCAGTTACATTCTCAAAAAATTCCAGTAGATTAGTCAGGCATGATTTCCCTTTTGTAAATCCATGTTGACTTTGTCCGATCCTGTCACTGTTTTCCAAGTGCTCTGCTATTACATCTTTTATAATGGACTCTAGCATTTTCCCCACTACCGATGTCAGGCTTACTGGTCTATAATAAATGCAAGTTTTTCTTTCTTACTTTCTATTTTAATGGACCTGAAAAATAAGCACCGCTCCTCAGTGTTTAAATATAGCTGCTTTTATACAAGTTGAGACCACTGACTGCAACCTGAAGGCAAACCTGCCAGGATTTGCCAAACTGGAAGTGCAGAGGTGTGAGACTACAACAACAACAACTTGCATTGATACAGCGCCTTTAACGTAGTAAAATGTCCCAAAGTGCTTCACAGGAGCATGATCAAACTAAATTTGACACCGAGCCACATAAGGCAATACTGAGACAGGTGCTCGGTCACGGAGGTCGGTTTTAAGGAGCGTCTTAAAGGAGGAGAGAGAGGCGGAGAGGTTTAGGGAGGGAATTCCAGAGCTTAGGGCCTCGGCAGCTGCAGGTACGGCCACCAATGGTGGAGCGATGAAAATCGGGGATGCGCAAGAGGCCAGAATCGGAGGAGCGCAGAGATCTTGGAGGGTTGTAGGGAGATTACAGAGATAGAGAGAAGCGAGGCCATGGCGAGACCCATGCGTTAGAAACCGGTGGTGCTAGGATGGGTCTCGCACACTACAAAAGCAGCTTTTGTTAGCACTCCATTTCACTCCACCCCCCCGCCCCCACGTCTGTCCTGAATGCAACAGCCCATGCTGGGGTACAGTTCCATTAGTGCCAACAGGCCATTGGCACCTTATCAAAGTGGCTGTTCTTAGGAACATAGGAACAGGAGTAGGCCATTCAGCCCCTCGAGCTTGTTCCGCCATTCAATGAGATCATGCTGATCTGAGACCTAACTCCATATACCCGCCTTTGGCCCACATCCCTTAATACCTTTGATTAACAAAAATCTGTCAATCTCAGATTTAAAATGAACAATTGATCCAGCATCAATTGCCGTTTGCGGAAAAGAGTTCCAAACTTCTACCACCCTTGTGTGTAGAAGTGTTTCCTAATTTCACTCCTGAAGGTCTGGCTCTAATTTTTAGACTCTGCCCCCTAGTCCTAGAATCCCCAACCAGCGGAAATAGTTTCTATCTACCCTATCTGTTCCCCTTAATATCTTGAAAACTTTGATCAGATCACCCCTTAACCATCTAAGTTCTAGGGAATACAACCCTAATTTGCGTAATCTCTCCTCGTAACTTAACCCTTGAAGTCTGGGTATCATTCTGGTAAACCTACGCTGCACTCTTCATCTGCACACCTGGATAGTGAATGTTTACAGCTCATTTTACCGTGGCAGTCTATCACAACTGAGCCAGATCCTCCTCATACCTAACACACACACACAAACACATCCCAGTCCCTGGGTAACAATCACAAGCAGGAAGCCTGGTTGACTTTTCCCTTCCAAGCCCATTAATACTGCCACCTCAACTGAGAAGGATATATATATATATGATGTTCTGCATAAAAGAAGCCTTATATCTACTGCTTTATCCATGACAGCATAGACAGCTATACACCAAACATCAAATCTTCATACAGATGCAAAGCTATATATTTTTTTAAAACACATAAAGAAAGCTAGTCGTTGATCTGGAGCCTGAGAATTCAAAATGCACTTTCCAATCTTCAAAGTTCCCTCACCAGTTAAACTCTGATTCACATGAGACTGTGTTTGTTAACAACAATTAGGCCTGAAAGTCATCACCATCTTAGAAGCAGAATAATTAATTGTGTGTTACATGGTATAACGCTCCCATCCTTATTAAACGGAACGCCACCTGCAGCGCCACAGGAGATCTGATAGAAGAACTGAAAATGCTGGAAATACACAGCAGGTCGGTTGGCCATTTGTAAAGAGAAAAGACAATTTATGATGTGTACCCTTCACCAGAACTTGAAAGATTATTAATGCTTTTCTTGTGAATTCAGTTTGATGATGAGGGTGCCATTCAACCAACCAACACACATTTTTTTTTCACCTTCACAGTTGTCACAATCTCCATGTACATGTTTGCATGCCCCTAGTTTGTGTGTTTACAATCCCATCAAAGTGACTGTTGCCAAAGCAGAGCAGAATCTTATTCACACTTTGTACCCAATTACTGCATCAAGCATAGATAAGAATCAAAACGGAGCACCCTTAAAAATTACAAAGGCAAAATACTGCGGATGCTGGATATCTGAAATATAAACAGAAAATGCTGGAGACACTCAGCAGGTCAGGTAGCATCTGCGGAGAGAGAAACAGAGTTAACGTTTCAGGTCGGTGACCTTTCATCAGAACGAGAAAAAGTTAGAGATGTAACAGGTTTTAAGCAAATACAGAGGCAGGGAAAGAGGGGAGGAAAGAAAAAAAAAGGGAAGCTCTGTGATAGGGTGGAAGGCAGGAGAGATTAAATGACAAAAGGGATGATGGTGCAAGGCAAAAGGGGGTGGTAATGGGACAAATAAAGAAACAAAAGATGGGTCTGGAGGAGCTGTAAATGGCAACAGCAGAATCATTACCAGCACCTACTGTCCGAAAAAATGGGAGCAGTGGCTATGATCTGAAATTGTTGAACTCGATGTTGAGTCTGGAAGGTTGTAAAGTGCCTAATCGAAAGATGAGGTGCTGTTCCTCGAGCTTACGTTGAGCTTCATTAGAACAGTGTAGGAGGCCGAGGTCAGATTGGGACAGAGAATTAAAATAGCAAGCAACTGGAAGCTCAGGGTCACACTAGCGGACTGAACGGAGGTGTTCAGCAAACTGATTGTTCAATCTGCATTTTCGTCTTCCCAATGTAGAGGAGACCGCATTATAAGAACATAAGAACATAAGAAATAGGAGCAGGAGTAGGCCATTCGGCCCCTCGAGCCTGCTCCGCCATTCGATAAGATCATGACTGATCTTCTACCTCAACTCCACTTTCCTGCACTATCCCCCTATCCCTTGATTCCCTTAATATCCAAAAATCTATCAATCTCTGTCTTGAATATACTCAACGACTGAGCCTCCACAGCCCTCTGGGGTTGGGTGTGATTGAAGAGTGGACCAGGGTGTCATGGAGGGAATGAGTCCTTCGGAATGCTGGAAGGGGAGGGGAGGGGAAGATGTATTTGGTGGTGGCATCATAGTGGAGGTGGCGGAAATGGCGGAGGATGATCTGTTGATTATGGAGGCTGGTGGGGTGAAAGGTGAGGACACGGGGAACCCTATAGTGGGTCTGGGAGGGAGGGGAAGAGGCGAGAGCAGAAGAGAAATGGGACGGACACGGTCGAGGGCCCTGTCAACCACGGTGGAGGGGATTCCTCGGTTGAGGAAAAAGGAACACATGTCGGAAGCACTGGTGTGGAAGGTGGCATCGGCGGAACAGATGCAACAGAGATGGAGAAACTGGGAGAATGGAATAGAGTCCTTACAGGAAGCGGGGTAGGAGGAAGTATAATCAAGGTAGCTGTGGGAGTCAGTAGGCTTACAGTAGATATTGGTTGACATCCAATGTAGATGGAGATAGAGAAGTCGAGGAAGGGAAGGGAAGAGTCGGAGATGAACCATGTGAAGGCGAGGGAGGGGTGGAAATTTGAAGTAAATTTGATGGCATTTTCCAGTTCGGAGCAAGAGCAGAAAGCGGCACCAATACAGTCATCAATGTACTGGAAAAAGAATGTACCCTTAAAAATTACCTTGGACTAAACCTCAACCTCAGAAAAAGCATCCTCTGCTGAATCACTGTCATTCTTTTATTTCTCAAACTGCTTAACTTCAAATGAATTTGATAAATTATGTGCAATGGTGCTGAACAAGGGCAGCACTGTGCATTAACTCACATTCACTGGGAACTGGTTGGGACAGTCTGCTCTTCAGATCTTAACAGCCATCAAATAATGAAAAGACTTAACAATCTGAGATTTAAACTCAAATCACAGAGGTGTTTAGAGAGATTTAGGTGTCCTCATACAGGAAACACAGAAATTTAGTATGCAGGTACCGCAAGCAATTAGGTAGGCAAATGGCATGTTGGCCTTTATTGCAAGGGGTTTGGAGTACAAGAGTAAGGAAGTCTTTCTACAATTGTACAGGGCTTTGGTGAGACAACACCTGGAGTACTGTGCACAGTTTTGGTTTCTTTACCTAAGGAAGGATATACTTGCCTTAGAGGCGGTGCAAGGAAGGTTCACTAGATTGATCCTTGGGATGTCAGGGTTGTCCTGTGAGGGGAGATTGAGTAGATTGGGCCTATACTCTCTGGAGTTTAGAAGAATGAGAGGTGATCTCATTGATACATATAAGATTTTGAGGGGAATTGACAAGGTAGATGCTGAGGTTGTTTCCCCTGGCTGGAGAGTCTAGAACTAGGGGGCATAGTCTCAGGATAAGGGGTCAGCCATTTAACACTGAGATAAGGAGGAATTTTTTCACTCAGAGGGTTGTGAATCTTTGGAATTCTCTACCCTATGTTGAGTCGTTGAGTATATTCAAGGCTGAGATAGATAGATTTTTGGACTCTAGGGGAATCAAGGAATATGGGGATCGGGCGGGAACGTGGAGTTGAGATCGAAGATCAGCCATGATCTTATTGAATGGTGGAGCAGGCTCAAGGGGCTGTATGGCCTTCTCCTGCTCCTAATTCTTATGTTCTTAATAGTAATCCTTCCACACCTCTGCACTACTGGTTCCATCAATAACTGGCTTAACTATTGCAGTGGATGCTGGTGTGATACTGATCATTTTTGGAACAATGTGCGCAAATAGCGCAATGTTATATTGTCACTCAAACCTCTTGAGCAGAATTGATGATCAGTCATCTAAGTGTTTCAGTCCGACACATCTATGTTCGAGCCTTTTACCGCACACTGTCAACAAGCCCTTCACTCAGAGTTGACATTCTCGCAATCTGACATGGACTGTGTAGTTACTGTCCAGTGAAAGCACAGTGCTAATGGGACAAAACCACCTCTGTCAGGTGGGCTAGCTATAAGTACCATTTACAACATTGAGCAGAAATCCCCGCCAGGTTTGACACTTGCAGCCAGATTCACAGAACTATAGAAACCTACACTGGAACTTACAATTTCATATACACAGGCATTCATACATTGAAGTCAATGGAAAGAAAATATTGTCCAGGATGTATATCGGACAGCCGATCGGATATCGCCCGTTTTACGTCTCCCGATGAAGTTGAAAGTTCCACCCATGAAAGTTTACAGTACAGAAGGAGGCCATTTGGCCCATCATGCCAGCTCTCTGGTAGAGCTATCCATTTACTCCCTTTCCCTTTACCCTTTTTAATTTTTCTCTTTTTCAAATATTTATCTGCTTTCCTTTTAAAATCTATCATGGTTTCTGCTTCCACCACTGTTTCTGGTAGAACAATTCATGTCCTAACAGTCCTCTTGCCCAGCCTCACCTTTTATTCTTTTTGTGATAATCTTAAATTTACACCCTCTAGTTACCAATTAACTAACCACAGAGGTAGTTTTTCCTGATTTACCTTATTAAAACCCCTCATCATGTGGAATATTTCTATGAGATCGTCTATTAACTTTCTGTGTTCTAATGAAAAGAGCCCAAATTCTCCGGCGAGACTCAGGCCCCGATTTTAACTGCTCCCACCGGGCCTGATGATGTCATCAGGACACGATCTGCAATATCAACCAAAGCCCAGAGTGGGGGCGGGGGTGTGGGGGGAGCAGTGTCGGCTTTCCCGTCAGGACAAAACCTGCCGGGAGCCGGATCCTGGGCCAGAAGGTAAGTGCAACATTTATTTTTCAGGTTTCCTTGTGGGTCAGCAGGGATGCTCCTACAGGCCTCACAAGGTAGCCTTGGGCCTCCCTTGTACCGCGCTACCCCACTCCCCATCAGTCACGACAAAACAAACCCTCCCTCGAATCGTAGCAAGACCCCCTCCCCTCTCCCCGCTTACTGACATCCTCCCCCCCGCCCCACGGCCCAAACGCTGACAGACTCCCGCCCCCCCCCCCCCCCCACAACCCTGGCCCAATCGCTGACAGACCCCAGCCCCCTCCCCGGCCCAATCGCTGACAGACCCCAGCCCCCTCCCCCCGGCCCAATTACTGACAGACCCCAGCCCCCCCCCCCCCCCGGCCCAATCGCTGAGAGACCCCAGCCCCCCCCCCCCGGCCCAATCGCTGAGAGACCCCAGTGCCACCCCCCCCCCCCCCGGCCCAATCGCTGACAGACCTCCCCCCCGCTCCGATCATGTCTCCGTTCACAGCACTCACCCCACCTCCTGATCGCAGCTCCAAGCCCTGAACCTCACTAAATGCCGTCCACACGGTCCCCAGCTGCGGCCCACTGCCGCCTGCTTGCGTTCCCACCCACCGGCCAGAATGTCGGGCGCGAGACTGCATGATTTTATTTAAATGAGGCCCTGCCATTGAGATCGGCAGGGCCTCCTCGTCCCCGGTCTTGCCGGGTTCTTTGGCTGATCACAGTCTCCCCGCCTCCCCATTAGTATCGGGGGATAGAGTTTAGCAGGAGGTGGGCCACTTGTCACAGAGTATTCAGACTCTGCCATGCTCTAGGAACCACGGTGTTGATATAGCTCATCCAACCATTGCCTGGCACTTATGCAGCGTGAATGTTACCTGCCATTTGTCTGCCAACGCCTGTATGTTTCCCAGGTCCCACTGTAGGCTGGTATGGACTGATTCATTATTGGAAAAGTTGTGAAGGGAGCCGAACACTGTGGCAAACAGCTCACTCCTGACCTAATAACAGCGGAAGGTCATTGATGAAGCCACTGAAGATGGTTTGGCCGACATTTACATCTATTATGAAAGTTCAAGTTTAAATAGTGTGGGGAATGTTTAATCTGCGCAGTTAAATTTTAGGCAATTTCAAACAGTACTTGGATTTTCTTTCCAATAGATTTTTCTGCATCCTGTAAATACGATATAATGAGGCCTGTTTGGTATTACATTGTCAACCTTCCATCTGAATTGTATAGAAAATAATGTCTGAAAAGTAACTAAGAACAGAAATATCTAATTATGTTTCCACAGAATATGCTGTAGTTTTCAATCCCCGGTGCATGTAGCCTTCATCACAGAGAACCCGAGACAGCCTATCAAATCTTGTATTATCAAAACAAAACACAATTACTTCTGAGTTGACAGTGGCATATTAAGCAAGCTCCATCTTTCAGCACATGGATATAATAAGCTGTGTGGGTGTACTGTTCTCTGGTTGCTCTGCATAGGGTTGGTCATGTATTTGTATCGTGTTTTGCTATTCAAGAGGGCAGAAAGAAAAAAATATTTTCTTGTTTTTTTTAATTGTTCTTGGGATGTGGGCAATACTGGCAAGGCTGCATTCATTGCCAGTTCTTAGCTGCTCTGAGGGCATTAATAGTCAACCAATAGTGCGGGACTGGAGTCGCGTGTAGGCCAGGCCAGGTAGACATAGAAAAACATAGAAAAATAGGAGCAGGAGTAGGCCATTCGGCCCTTCGAGCCTGGCTCCGCCATTCAATCTGATCATGGCTGATCCTCTATCTCAATAGCATATTCCCGCTCTCTCCCCATACCCCTTGATGGTAAGGGTAGGCGTGGCTGGTTCCCTTCACCGAAGGACGTTAGTAAAGCAGCTGGGTTTTTAAAGACAATCTAACAACTTCCACGGCCATTCTTTCTGGTGCCAGCTCATAGTTTACCAAATTTATTGAATTCAATTTCGCAACTTGCCATGATAGGATTTCAACTTCATAACCTCTGGACTATTAGTCCGGTACCATAATCACTACGTGGCCATGCCCATATTTTCTTGTTCCACAAACCCCCCTCAGTGGCAGTAACACTGGTGTTTACAATTGGTAGGAAGTTTAAAAAAAAATAATGAATAGAGGTTAAGGAAAGTGACAATTAGGAACATAGGAACAGGGATAGGCCATTGAGCCTGTTCCGCCATTCAACAAGAACAACTTGTATTTATATTGCACCTTTAACATAGTAAAACATCCCAAGGTGCTTCACAGGAGCGATTATCAAAACAAAATTTGAATTCAATGAGATCATGGCTGATCTGTGACCTAACCCCATACACCTGCCTTTGCTCCATATCCTTTAATACATTTGGTTCACAAAAATTAATCTCAGATTTAAAATTAACAATTGACCTTTTTTTTATTCATTCCGGGGATGTGGGCGTCACTGGCAAAGCCAGCATTTATTGCCCATCCCTAGTTGCCCCTGAGAAGGTGGTGGTGAGCCGCCTTCTTGAACCGCTGCAGTCCGTGTGGTGAAGGTACTCTCACAGTGCTGTTGGGGAGGGACTTCCAGGGTTTTGACCCAGCGACGATGAAGGAACGGCGATATATTTCCAAGTCAGGATAGTGTGTGACTTGGAGGGGAACTTGGAGGTGATGGTGTTCCCATGCGCCTGCTGCCCTTGTCCTTCTAGGTGGTGGAGGTCGCGGGTTTGGGAGGTGCTGCCGAAGAGGCCTTGGCGAGTTGCTGCAGTGCATCTTGTAGATGGTACACACTGCAGTCACTCTGCACCAGTGGTGGAGGAAGTGAATGTTTAAGGTGGTGGATGGGGTGCCAATCAAGTGGGCTGCTTTGTCCTGTATGGTGTCGAGCTTCTTGAGTGTTGTTGGAGCTGCACTCATCCAGGCAAGTGGAGAGTATTCCATTACACTCCTGACTTGTGCCTTGTAGATGGTGGAAAGGCTTTGGGGAGTCAGGAGGTGAGACACTCACCACAGAATACCCAGCCTCTGACCTGCTCTTGTAGCCACAGTATTTATGTGGCTGGTCCAGTTATGTTTCTGGTCAATGGTGACCTCCAGGATGTTGATGGTGGGGGATTCGGCAATGGTAATGCCGTTGAATGTCAAGGGGCGGTGGTTGGACTCTCTCCGGTTGGAGATTTCCATTGCCTGGCACTTGTGTGGCGTGAATGTTACTTGCCACTTATCAGCCCAAGCCTGAATATCGTCCAGGTCTTGCAGCATCCAGGCACGGACTGCTTCATTATCTGAGGAGTTGCGAATGGAACTGAACACTGTGCAATCATCAGCGAACATCTCCACTTCTGACCTTATGACGGAGAGAAGGTCATTGATGAAGCAGCTGACGATGGTTGGGCCTAGGACACTGCCCTGAAGAGCTCCTGCAGCGATGTCCTGGGGCTGAGGTGTTTGGCCTCCAACAACCACAATCATCTTCTTTTGTGCTAGGTATGACTCCAGCCAGTGGAGAGTTTTCCCCTGATTCCTATTGACTTCAGTTTTACTAGGGCTTCTTGATGCCGCGTTTGGTCAAATGCTGCCTTGATGTCAAGGGCAGTCACTCTCGCCTCACCTCTGCAATTCAGCTCTTTTGTCCATGTTTGGACTAAGGCTGTAATGAGGTCTGGAGCCGAGTGGTCCTGGCGGAACCCAAACTGGGCATCAGTGAGCAGGTTAGCATCAACTGTCATTTGTGGAAGAGAGTTCCAAACTTCGACCACCCTTTGTATGTAGAATGGTTTCCTAACTTCACCTCTGAAAGGACCTGCTCGAATTTTTAGGCTACGTCCCCTAGTCCTAGACTCCCCAACCAGCCAAAATAGTTTCTTGCTATCAGTTCCCATTAATATCATGAAAACGTCAATCAAATCACCCCTTAGTCTTCTAAATTCCAGGGAATACAACCCTAGTTTGTGTAATCTCTCCTCGTAATTTAACCCTTGGATTCCGGGTATCATTCTAGTAAATCTACGCTGCACTCCCTCCAAGGTCAGTAAATCTTTACTAAGGTGTGGTGCCCAGAACTGAACACAGTACTCCAGGTGTGGTCTAACCAGGGCTTTGTGTAGATGTAGCATGACTTCTACCTCCTGTATTCTAGTCCTCTAGATATAAAGGCCAGCATTCCATTAGCCTTTTAGTGCTTGCTTAATACCTGTTACATCTGTAACATTTTCCAGTTCACAAAGATAGGTCATCGACCTGAAACGTTAACTCTCTTTCTCTCGCCACAGATGCTGCCTGACCTGCTGAGCATTCCCTAATGATGCCAGATGCTGGATTTTCCAGCTGCATGGGGGGGCATTGGAGATACAATGGCCCCGCCCCCCCGTCCATATTAGATACACTCCGCTGACCTTGCAAGCTCTGGTGGGGTTAGCACCGGAGAGTACTGGTGGGTGCAATTCTGGCATGGACGCCAGTATCACGGCCCATGGATTTTCACAGCCTATGAATAGAGAGAAAGTGAATGGCACCTTTGTGATTTTATGTATTGAGGAGGATAAGGAAGTGCATGATTCACTGTTTCATACGGTAAACTTTTCATTTACCTGATTTATTTAAATTAGCCATCTCGGACTGATACGAGTGTATATTCAGTCCACTGTTTGAAGAGCAGAAAACCACAGGACAACATATGTTACATTCTAGTAGCCAGTATACAAAGCAAGATGTCTCCACTGGAATTCGCGAGTCTCACTATCATTTCCCCAGATATTGGACAGGAAGGTGTATACTCCAGATTGTTGGAGATGTGAGGTCTGATTACAAGAGTTGCTGGTGATGCTGAAACCAAGAAAATATCTGACGTAAAATCCCCAAAACGTGACAGTCTTGATCGCTTAGTTATATAAAAATGTTAAGATTGGATTTTGTAGATATTCCTTTTTCTTAAACAGGTTAATTGTTCTACCCTTGCAGTCTCATTTTCTCGCTGTCTATTCAAATAGGAAGATCTCACGGTGTTGGATTTCTCTGTAGTGGGGGCGGTCACCCCTCTTGGCTGTCTCCCCCTCCTCTTACTCCCTCCCATCTCCCATACCTTGCACTTCATGAATGCTCCTTTAAAGAGCCGGCACTGGCACGATGGGCCGAATGGCCTCCTTCTGCGCTGTAAGATTCTATGGGCTGGATTTTGCCAGGCCCGAGGGGGCGGGTTTGAAGGCGGGTCAGGTGGGAAAGTTGCCAAAAATGGGGTCGGGCTCCGATCCCGCCTCCAACCCGCCTCTGAGCAACTTTCCCAAATGCGGGCTTTCAGACCCCGTTTCAGTCCCGCCTCCAAGAGGCGGGATAGGCCCTTAAGGCCCTTAACAATCACTTAAGTGTCTCTATAATGCCATTTTGAGAGGCCTTTCTGAGTTTAACACATTTCCCGCGTGCTGCACGTCTCCTCTGGAACACGCCAGTTAATCCTGGCGGCCTCACAAGTGGGTTGCTTACTAACAGCTGTAGCTCCACCATTAAAAAGGAGTTTTCAACAATGATCATTGGCAGGTGGCAGAACTTTCTTTTCTCAGGTCTGGGAGAACTTTTTGCAGGTCTACTCATTTTGGAAGTTTTGAGGCTGAGATCCATCTCCACTGTGACCTCCTGGGAAACCCCTCTCCCCACTTTGACTGAGCACTTCCTCAACTGTGGTATATACCTGCAGCCTGGGAACCATTTATTTCCTTTCCTCCTGGACCTCAGATTAGGATGAAGACCAGCCGCGGCAGCATCAGAATCCAGAACAACAGCAGCATCAACAGCAGGAGCAACAACAGGAGCTCCAAGCTGCTGCTCACCCACCTGAAGCTGCACAGGCCAGAAGGCGCCAGTGCATGGAAGGACGTCATCGCAGGAGATACCCCCAAAACAGGGTCTACAGACAGAGGATCAGCTACCTCAACATGACTGAGCAGCAGTGCCAAAGGAGGCTCAGACTTTCGCGAGAGGTAGTGGGTGACACTGCGCAATGCTGCAGCAAGACCTGGAGCCCAGAGGAGCAGGTGGACACCCCTTACCAGTGGCCGTCAAAGTTACCACCGCACTCAACTTTTTTGCTTCAGGCTCATTCCAGGGATCAACAGCAGACATCAGCGGCATCTCCCAGGCGGCCGCACACACTTGCATCACGCAGGTAACCGATGCCCTCTTTGCTAACGCGCACAATTACATCAACTTCTCCAAGGATCAAGCAAGTGTAACCGCGCGTGCGGTTGGATTTGCTAATCTGGCAGGCTTTCCAAGGGTGCAGGGCATCGTAGACTGCACACATGTGGCCCTTAAGGCACCCCATCATAATCCAGGTATTTTTGTCAACCGCAAAGGCTTCCACTCCCTCAACGTGCAGCTGGTGTGTAACCACAACAAGTAAATTTTGCATGTTTGCGCCAAGTACCCTGGCAGTTGCCATGACTCCTTCATCCTGTGGCAGTCTAGTGTGCCTCCGCTCTTCAGTCCGCCAGACCAATTTTGCGGATGGCTACTTGGAGACAAGGGCTATCCCCTGAAGACGTGGCTAATGACGTCGTTGAGGAGGCCATCCAACGAAGCTGAGGAGCGCTACAACTCCAGCCACATTTCCTACCAGATCCATTATTGAGCAAACCATCGGCTTGCTGAAGATGCGATTCAGATGCCTTGATAGATCAGGAGGAGCCCTGCAGTACTCAGCAGCCAGGGTCTCCAGAATCGTCATGGTTTGCTGTGCACTTCACAACATGGCACAGCATCGTGGCTTGCAGCTGCCTGAGGTACAAGTGGCTCATCGCATAGCCTCCTCAGATGAGGATGAGGAGGAGGAGAAGGAGGAGGAGAGCGATAATGAACAGCTTGCGGAGGCACATCAACCAACGGCAGCAGCACGCGAGAACATTGCTGCCTGGGATGCAAGGGATGCACTGATCTTGGCCAGATTTGCTTAGACTGCCCAATCAAACACATTTGGCTCGCACCTTCTTACCACACCATCGACAATGGACAAGAACCTACGGCTTCCTATCACTCTGACCACCATACTGACAATTCCAAGTCGCCCTGAGCCCTCAATGTGGAAGTCCCATTTGTGAAATGACACAGCCCACAACTTCAACAGTTCGCCATCAAGTCATTTTATAACATTAATTCACGGATAGCATTTCACAATTAAACACAACAGAACACCCAAGTGACTACCCTTGTGACTACTTGTGCTTTATCTTCCTCTTACGCATGCTCCTATGTGGTGCTTCCCCTGTGGCTTCAGCAGATGTGGAGGCCCCTTGCTCACTTTCATGCTGCTCCTGCCTCAACACCTTTGGCAGGCGTCCTCTGGGGTTGCGAGCCTGTGAGGGCTCGCCAACAGTCTGCTGCTCCTGCGGCTGTGCAGGGGATGAGACGTCCATCTCAGTTGGGTGAGGACTCTGGTGGGGCTCTGACCGAGGGCTCCGCAGTGGCATGGAAGTGTGAGCGCTTGGAGAGGAACCCCCACTTCCTTGTTGTCTGCCGCCAACATCCCTCTCATGGGTCAGCCCCACTTCAGAGCTAGCAAGTGGCTTGACATCACCTTGCTACATTTCAGGGGGGCCATGAGGACCCGTTTCTGAACTGGCAGTCCTACTCCAGAGGACTTCCATGAAGCTCTGGTTTCTCTGCTCAATAGCTGTCCATCGCTCCTCCAGAGATGCCAGTCTATTCTGAACAATGACCATGTTTTCAACACTCTGGTGACTTAGCTCCTCCATGGCCATAGCCATCCTCTCCTCTACCATAGCCATCCTTTCCACGGAGGTTGCCATCCTTTGCGTGGTGATGCGTTCATGCGCCAATGCCTCCACAAAGGCTCTGCTCATGTTAGTGATGGACTCCTCCATCCGCTCCACACTCGCAGCGACCCTGGAGACAAAACCTGCCAGAGACTCCTGCACATGTTCCTGGAGTTCCAGCACCGCTCTTCTTCTGGATGGACCTGGAGGCTGAGCTGGGAGCACCCTGCACCCTCCGACGAGGACTCTTCACTGCTGTCCCTGTCTCCACCATCTGCTGATGCTCACTTGTGAGCTGTACACCAGGTGACAACACTACTCTATCTCCCGAAGGTCCCACCGAGGTGTGAGTGTCTGCACTGGTGCTGGGTGTGCTTAATTCAGGTGACGCTGTGCCCTCAGAGGTTGCAGCTTCCTCTGAGGAATCTTGTGGCTCAGGCTGTTCCTCCTGGACAGTGGGGAGGGGGACTATCGATGGTCCTGTGGGGGAGTAAAGGAAAGAGTTAGAGATGTGAGATAAACGTTGCATGCACGTGGAATTGTGCAGATGATCATAAGTCAATCTGTTAGAGCATTAGCATCAATATCCGTCACTTGTGCAATGTCAATGAGAGAGATCAAAACTATTCTGTCACCAGCTTGCTCTGATGCGCCCATCTGTCCGTCCCCCACTTGCGCATCCTCCTCCACTCCCACGATCTCCAGGGCTGCCTCCTCTGCACTGGTGAGCTGGGCTATTGAGGGTGGCCCTCCTCCTGTCTTCACCCTTTCCATCTTATTGTGGGCTCTCTTTTCCTGCAATGAGGGACACAAGTGGAGTTTGAGTGAGAATGAAGGAGTGAGTGTAGAGAATCCATAGCATAGATGGTTAGAAGGACACAAAGATGGAGTGAGGTCCCAAGACCAAGGGCCCTCCCTGTGTGTTGTAAGTTGTTGTCATAGCATCACAGTGATAGGGAGTGTGAGGGCTGCATAGTCGAATAGTTAAGTGAATGTGAACATAGAGAGAGAGAGAATGGTTAAGGGTGCAGGGATGTAAGGGTCAAGTGGGATATGGAGGAGGAGGTTGGCAATGCAGAGTGCTGGTGATGAGAGGCGATGGGGAGCAGATTGAGGGTGATGGTGATGTAATACTCACTTTTCCTGTGCGGAGAAGGTCATGAAACCTCTTTCTGCACTGCAGCCAGGTTCTGCTGCACATTGAGATGGCACTGACCTCCTGTGCCACTTGCAGCCACACAGCTTTGGTCTGCTGGGGAGGGTTTTTCCTCCCAGAAGAAGGAAACAGCACTTCCTTATGAGCTCTGGCTCCCTCCACCAGAGCTTGGAGGGGGTCCTCATCAAAGCGGGGTGCGCACTTTGGTCTTGAGCTTGCCATGTTTGCACCGCTAATCCCTCAGAAGTCTCAGCAAAAAAGTTGTAAGGCAGAAAATGATCCAAGGCTGCTTGCAGGCCTTAAATGCAGCTGCATAGATGACGTCATCAGAGGCGAGTTTCAGGACCAAAAGACTCATTGGGCCAGGGGTTCCCACACGATGGAAATCAAGTGCCCAATTAGGGCAAAATCGCTCAATTATCCCGCCTCACATCGGAGATGGGGGCGGGACCCGTGACCACCTGACCCGCCCCCAACCCGCCCCCAATGACAAAATCCAGCCCAATGACTCTAAGAAATGATGTGCATTATTTTGATTGGAGCCTCTGAAGTAGTAGGTAGGGTAGTGTATTGTGATCCTACATATTATATAAATACCACAAGATAAAAATTCGATGGTGCTGTTTCACTACCGGTAGAACTTCCACCTGCCATTTTAACCTGGCTATGACCCGATCCCAAATCCCAGGGACAAGGTCATTTAAAAAACAGGGCAAGTGCCTGCACCTGTAGCAGCGCAATGGGGGTGCCCACCCAGCGGAATCTTGGAGTGTCACCTTGCCATTCCGAGAGTGGGAGCCAGAGGCCAATCTCACCGAAAACCTAGAAACAGCCTGGACCGGTATCCCTCGCTGGTAGGCCCACCTCCTAAACCGACAGCTCCTCGAAGTTCCGACTGGAGTGAATGCTGCAAGAAAACAAAAGAAAGACTTGCATTTATATAGCCCTTTCACGACCTCAGGACATCCCAAAGCGCTTTACACCCAATGAAGTACTTTTGAAGTGTAGTCACTGTTGTAATGTGGGAAGAAACGCGGCAGCCAATGGCGCACAGCAAGCTCCCACAAATAGTAATGTGATGATGACCAGATAATCTGTTTTAGTGATGTTAATTGAGAGATAAATATTGGCCAGGACACCGGGGATAACTCCCCTGCTTTGCTTCAAAATAGTGCCATGGAATCTTTTACACCCACCTGAGAGAGCAGACAGGGCCTCGGTTTGACGTTTCATCTGAAAGACGGCACCTCCAACAGTGCAGCACTCCCTCAGCACTGCACTGGGAGTGTCAGCCTAGATTTATGTGTTCAGGTTGCTGGAGTGGGACTTGAACCCACAACCTTCTGACTCAGAGGCGAGTGTGCTACCCACTGAGCCACAGCTGGCAAGTACTGTTGCCCCCACAGTACAACCTGAAGGATCAAACCTTCCTCGCAAACAGTGGACAACCATCAACCGCCTCAGAACCGGTCATGGTAGATGCTGCCGCCTTCTCCATTGATGGAAGATTAAAGCATCCCCATCATGCGACTGTGGAGCTCCTAATCAGACCCTGGAGCACATCATTGAGCACTGCCCTCGGAGGAAATTCACAGGCAGCCTACAAGATATCCACGCTGTTACACCGGAAGCTTTGGCCTGGATATCCGACTTAGATATTGACATTTGATTTGCTTTGCTACTACCATACGAAAGAAGAAGAGATGCTGTTGATGGGGTCCAGAATGGGGTCCACCAATGCCTGCTCTCAGTGGATGTTGGTACTGCTTGGCCTACCGGGATACAGCTGGCAGGATTGGCGGGTTGTCCTGGGTATGCTGCCATACAGCTGCTGGAATGAAGGTGAGCCAGGCAGAAGCTGCACTCAACCCCCAACATCCCCTCGAGTATAACTTTCTCGATTGCTCTGGGTTCCACCTCTTTCCCAGTCCCCTCCTTCAGCTGGAATTCTGTCCTTAAGTAAATCGAACAATTTCTACCTTCGTATTTTTCGCCTCGTGACTATCCTCAAACCTGATGTCTCTAACTCGTAATCTGAATTAATTTGGATATAATTTCGCTTAAGCCTGCACCCTGAAGGTGCTTGTTTTTAAAACCTAACTGGAGGTCTGTGCCAATAAAAAGGTTCTGTTTTCCCACATCTGTCTATTTATCTGGGAAATGTAACTTCAGCAGTAAAGCGCTAAACATAAGACAAAGCATCAAAAAAATAACCAAATATCAGCAGCGTCAGCAGTCATGAGTTTTTTTTTATTCGTTTATGGGATGTGGGCGTTGCTGTCAAGGCCAGCATTTATTGCCCATCCCTAATTGCCCTTGAGAAGGTGGTGGTGAGCCGCCTTCTTGAAATGCTGCAGTCTGTGTGGTGAAGGTACTCCCACAGTGCTGTTAGGGAGGGAGTTCCAGGATTTTGACCCAGCGACGATGAAGGATCGGCGATATACTTCTAAGACTTGCACCTTTGTGGGCCACTGTTAAGGCAAATGGACTTCAGACTGTCCCGAGAGCTCTAATTTTTGGAGGGGACAGGCTTCTACTTTATACTATTTGGCTACCTTGGGCTGCATGTACTCATAACAGTATTGTTTTTATTGTCCCACCAAGCTGATTCCACGCTACCAACTTCTAATCTTCTCGACCTCCTTCTCTGCTTTACAGGCTTGTTATTGTTCTCTCCTCTTATATGTTAGTATCTGGTTCTATACATGTTATCATATTATGGACTTGCATCATGCCTCCAAGTCTTACTTTCCCAGAATTTAGGTATATGGGTCTCTTAGCAACCAACCCTCTTATATTCTTTGAGTTTCCAAAATGTCCTTTGTTCACACACAGGGATACAACTAAATTTTTCCCCTGTGTTGCTGCGATGCTTGACTACTTTCTTAGATTTAGACCAATGTTAAATATGCTAACAGTGCCATAGCAGGCTTCTTACAAACTCAACCAATTCAACCCCCTCCAACACTATTTGGCCTCCTCCTCCTTGGGAGTCCAGGCCCAGTTAGACCCCATTCTGCCAGGTGAGACCAGGTGTACCTGGGCCTATCGTACACCTGGACCCAACTGAGGGTTGGAGCAGGGCTGTGCAGAAGCTCTCTTGGCTGTCAAATATTTTCAATATGATAAATTATTATTAGCAGGTCAAGTGAGTTTGACCAGTCAAATGTCTTTACCTGAATGACTGATCAGGTATGTGCACAGACATACAAGGTTAACTTGCAGCTCAGGAAAGTACTGTAGAACACAGGGACCTACTGCAAATCAGCTTTCTTAAAACTGAAAGCTTTTAGGTTTTGTGTTTGTGCTCATTAAGGTGAAGAATGCCAGGTCTTGGGAATGCAATGATTTTGTACTTTCCACTAATAGGACTCACTGCCTACAGCAACACTCATTCAACAAAATACCTGATGTACTGAGGGATTAAAAAGACAGATCAAGGATACTTCATGGAGATCTGTGCGACTGGGGCTCTTCCATATAGTGCCTAGCTAATTCTAGCCCCTGTAACCCTCACACTGAGATTCATTGAAGGAGTCATGGGGCTGGATTTTGTCTTGGGGTCGGGTTGGGGTCGTGTAATCTGCATTTCGTGTTTCCCCCCCGACTCCAGATTAATGTGGATGCCTGATGCAATTTTCACTTAATTGGGCAATTGAGTTGGAGCATGTGGGAACCCATGAACTAATTAGTGTTTTCAGTCTGAAAGTCGCCTCTGATGATGTCATCATTGCTGACTGCCTAGTCTCAGAGACTGTTGATGTGAGTGGACCTGGATGCAAAAATGGGAGGGTGGGGAGGGAGAGAGAGAGAGAGAGAGAGAGAGAATTTTTTTGCCAAGCAAGTCCTCCCAGGCAGTCTCTGAAGACATTCAATGCAGCAGCATCAGAGGCGACGTTCAGACCTAATACTACTACTACTACCTTCATCACATTTCCGTTGTAATAGTGGACCTGCAGCCGATAGTCAGCTATCCACTTGTGCTCCCGCCAGGTTTCACTGGAGTGTTTCACACCAGGCGTGCTTCACGTCAGAAGAGAGTTAAACTAGCTACAGCGTTTCAAAATGGCATTACAGAGCCAATTTAGAGCTTGTTAAGGGCTTTAATGGCCTCTCCCGCCTCTTGAAGGCGGGATGGAGTCGGGAACCCCGCGACTGATTTTGTCAAAATTGCGTGGAGGCGGGATGGGGTCGGAAACCCCGACCCCGCAAATTTAACCCCCCACACGCCTCCAAACCCGACTCCACGGGTCATTCAAAATCCAGCCCATGCTGTCAATAGCGGCTCTGGTTAATTCCAGTAGCTATACTGCAATGCTATCTTATTTTATCCATTAATAATATTCAAATATAATCACTGGTATATTCCACTAGCAGTGTCCTGATACTGACACCAGTATATCCTTTAATAGTATCATTACACTGGCCTTGCTGGGGCTCCTGACAGTAACAGTGATACATTCCAGCAATGCAGGGGGGAATTTTAACCCCCAAAAACAGGTGGGTTTGGGTCGCATGGGATATTAAAATTTAAAAAATCTCAACCTCAACCCAACCCGCCTCGAACTCACCCACTTCCGGTTTTAACGGAGGCGGGACGAGGTTGTGGGTGACCAATCCGCTCCCATGAGGTGGGTTGTTCATTTAAGTATTTTAATGAGGCTGCGTGCCTCAGATTTTACTTCTCTTCCAGCTTTAAACCCTGGGCGGCCAGGTTTTCCGGGCCTCAGGAAAACTGGCAGCTAAAGGGAGGTGTGGACTGCTGCATGGAAGAGGTAAGTGCCTTTCCAGCACTGCTTGTGGGCCAGGAGAAACAGGAGTGCTTCCCCTGGCTCCCCAAGCTAACCTGCTTCCCCCCCACCCCCCCCCCCCCCCCCCGCAATCGGACCCCACCTGCAATCGGAACCACCCCTCCCCCCGCAATCGGACCCTCTCTGTGATCAGACCTCCTACGCAATCAGACTCACCCCGATCAAACACCCCCCACGATTGGACCCTCCCCACAATCACCGACCCCCCCATATCTGCCCTGATCTCCCTCCGACTTCCCACGATCACATCCCGACAGTGCAAACCACGCTGTAGCCCCCCTCCCTACCTGCTCCTGGGCTGAGGTCTCTGCTGCAGTGCTCCCCGCCCGACAGGGAGCCAAGCCTGTAACATTCGCGCCACACAAGTGCCAGGCAATGACTATCTCCAACAAGAGAGAGTCTAACCACCTCCCCTTGACATTCAACGGCATTACCATCGCCGAATCCCCCACCATCAAAATCCTGGGGGGTCACCATTGACCAGAACCATAACTGGACCAGCCACATTAATACTGTGGCTACAAGAGCTGGTCAGAGACTGCGTATACTGCGGCGAGTGACTCACCTCCTGAATCCCCAAAGCCTTTCCACCATCTACAAGACACAAGTCAGGAGTGTGATGGAATACTCTCCACTTGCCTGGATGAGTGCAGCTCCAACAACACTCAAGAAGCTCAACACCATCCAGGTCAAAGCAGCCACCTTAAACATTCACTTCCTCCACTACCGGCGCACCGTGGCTGCAGTGTGTACCATCTACAAGATGCACTGCAGCAACTCGCCAAGGCTTCTTTGGCAGCACCTCCACACCCGCGACCAGGGCAGCAGGTGCATGGGAACACCACCACCTCCAAGTTCCCCTCCAAGTTACACACCATCCTGACTTGGAAATATATCGCCGTTCCTTCATTGTCACTGGGTCAAAATCCTGGAACTTGCTCCCTAACAGCACTGTGGGAGTACCTTCACCACACAGACTGCAGCGGTTCAAGACAGTGGCTCACCACCACCTTCTCAAGAGCAATTAGGGATGGGCAATAAATGCTGACCTTGCCAGCGATGCCCCCATCCCATGAATACATTTTTAAAAAGTACTCCTTGTGGTAGCGACTTCACATTCTAACCACTCTCTGGGTAAAGAAGTTTCTCCTTAATTCCCTATTGGATTTATTGATGACTATCTTATATTTATGTTCCCTAGTTTCGATCTCCCCCACAAGTGGAAACATCTTCTCTACATCTACCCTATCAAACCCTTTCATAATTTTAAAGACCTCTATCAGGTCACCACTCAGCCTTATACCTTCTAGAGAACAATAACATTTAATAATCAAGGTGATTTCCGTGTATCAATTAATTTTTTCCTCTTCAACTTTTCTCCACACCTCTCCTCTCTCCCGAAGGCTTGTGCTAGGTATTGTCCCCCAGACACCAGTTGCAGACTGGTACCTCAGTCTAGTAGCTATTCTTTATGTGTAAGCCTAGAGAGCGACCGCTAATTGGCCATGGAGATCATCACAACTGAAGCTTATCCTGCCTTGACCGTGATATCCACACATGCACGTTCCAGCACAAGCCAATGGATAGAAAGCAGAAGTCGAAACTAAGACTAATATTTTTCCCCGTCTCCAGGTCACTAGCTCAGGATGCTGAGGTCAATTGCACCACGCTTACCGCTGCTTCAGCGATATGCCTCAGTTCCACACTAGGCACTGAACCATCAGGACAGCTATACCATACATTCAATAGAGAAAGACAACTGTTAGATTTATTTGTATCAAAATTATCACTGTAAAGTGTTTTATAGTTTTTTTGGCTGATATTAGCTCTAATTCATATTGACCGGGATTCCATCTGACGACCTTATTTACATGAAGACTAACTTTATGGCAAGTAAGATATCCAAACATGTTTCTTTCTCTGAATCTCTCCTTTCTCAAGAAGCTGTTTGCCTCTAAGACAAATGTAATGGTTCCCTTGAAGGCCTCAAACCTTTGACACTATTACATTCCTTTACTGCTAATAAAGCAAAGAAAAAAACCAAATTCTGCCAGTAGCCTTTCAAACTCCGGAATTCTTTTTAACTGAATCATCAGAAGAGATAATGAGGGTATCATTTCTCAGTTTGGTCAAATAATCTGAGTTACAGGAAGGGTTCCAGAGCAGTCTGGTACCGCTAAGTGTGTAATTTATTTAATACAATATCTAGTTTACATTTGATCAATATTAATTTAATAGTTCGTATCTATAGGCAGATATACAAGTATTAGGTTGTAAAAAAAAAGTACGTTATTGCTATGAACTCCACTGGGAATTCAAACAAACACCTACATCAGGGCATTGTCACAATGAGGTGTATAATTTTTTTTATTCATTCACAGGATGTGAGTGTCGCTGGCAAGGCCAGCATTTATTGCCCATCCCTAATTGCCCTTGAGAAGGTGATGGTGAGCCACCTTCTTGAACTGCTGCAGTCCGTGCGGTGAAGGTACTCCCATAGCGCTGTTGGGGAGGGAGTGCCAGGATTTTGACCCAGCGACGATGAAGGAACGGCGATATATTTCCAAGTCAGGATGGTGTGTGACTTGGAGGGGAACTTGGAGGTGGTGGTGTTCCCATGCGCCTGCTGCCCTTGTCCTTCTAGGTGGTAGAGGTCGCGGGTTTGGGAGGTGCTGCCGAAGAAGCCTTGACGAGTTGCTGTTGTGCATCTTGTAGATGGTACACACTGCAGCCACGGTACGCCAGTGGTGGAGGGAGTGAATGTTTAAGGTGGTGGATGGGGTGCCAATCAAGCCAGCTGCTTTGTCCTGGATAGTGTTGAGCTTCTTGAGTGTTGTTGGAGCTGCACTCATCCACGCATTTGGAAACTATTCTATCACACTCCTGACTTGTACCTTGTAGATGGTGGCTGTTTAGCTTGCATGTAGTCCTGTGTTGTTGCTTCACCCAAGGTTGGCACCTCATTTTTAGGTACACCTGGTGGTGCCCCTGGCTTACTCTTCTACACTCCTCATTAAAACAGGGTTGGTCCCCTGGCTTGATAGTAATGGTAGAGTGAAGGATATGCCGAGCCATGAGGTTACAGATTGTGGTAGAATACAATTCTGCTGCTGCTGATGGCCCACAGCGCCTAACTGATGCCTAGTTTTGAGCTGCTAGATCTGTTCTGAATCTATCCCATTTAGCACGGTGGTAGTGCCACACAACACGATGGAGGTTGTCCTCAGTGTGAAGACAGGACTTCGTCTCCGCAAGAACAAGCACTCCTACCAATACTGTCATGGACAGATGCATCTGCGACAGGTAGATTGGTGAGGACGAGGTCAAGTAGGTATTTCCCTCATGTTGGTTCCCTCACCACCTGCCGCAAGCCCAATTTGGCAGCTATGTCCTTCAGGACTCGGCCAGTAGTAGTGCTACTGAGCCACGCTTGGTGGTGGACATTGAACTCCACCACCCAGAGTACATTCTGTGCCCTTGCTACCCTCAGTGCTTCTTCTTTCCATGTTCAACATGGAGGAGTACAGATTCATCAGCGAAGGGAGGTGGTAATCAGCAGGAGGTTTCCTTTCCCATGTTTGACCTGATGCCATGAGACTTCATGGGGTCCAGAGTCAATGTTGAGGACTCCCAGGGCCACTCCTTCCCAACTGTATACCACAGTGCTGCCACCTCTGGTGGGTCGGTCCTGCAGGTGGGACAGGACATACCCAAGGATGGTGATGGAGGAGTCTGGGACATTGGCTGAAAGGTATGATTCTGTGAGTATGACTACGTCAGGCTGTTGCTTGACTAGTCTGTGGGACAGCTCTCCCAATTTTGGCACAAGTTCCCAGATGTTAGTGAGGAAGACTTTGCAGGGTCGACTGGGCTGGGTGTGCCTTTGTTGTGTCTGGTGCCTAGGTCAATGCCAGGTGGTCCGTCCGGTTTGATTCTTAGTATACTTCTTTGTAACGGTTTGGTACAACTGAGTGGCTTGCTAGGCCATTTCACATATAGGCCAGACCAGATTTCCTTCCCTAAAGGACATTAGTGAACCAGATGGATTTTTACGACAATTACTAGTCCAGTAACATAACCACTATGCTACTGTACCCCGTTGAGGCGAATAGTATAGATGCATTTAAGGGGAAGCTAGATAAGCATATGAGGGACAAAGGAATGGAAGGTTATGCTGATAGGCTTAGATGGAAGAGGGGTGGGAGGAAGCTGGTGTGGAGCATAAACACTGGCGTGGAGCATAAACACTGGCATGGACCAGTTGGGCTGAATGGCCTGTTTTTGTGCTGTACATTCCAGGGTAATTCTATATGTAGCTCTATGTAAATATTAGTCTAATGTAGCAATATGTAATATATTCCACTACAATTCAACTTTTCATAAAGCACCTGCTGGGCCTTTCTTCTGGTTCGATGAAGAGGTATTTAGATGAAAGGTGGGTGACAAGAGAAATGCCTTCTCTTTTTGCTTAAAGAATTGGGCTTTGTCTCTTGGTTTAAATGATGTAATGTATCACACAGCACCTGGGGTGGACAGAGACAGAGGAACATCAATAAGAAAAGGTGCCTCATTCTCTCAGATGTCAAGCCAAACTTTCCAATCTACCTGGAGGCCAGGTAAAAGGTGACTCTCTTCGGGGCTGTTGTAAACATCAATCCAGCGCATGCACTTTCACTACCCAGCACTTGTTTGCCTCTCTGTTTTTTTTTTCTTAAGTCTGCAGTAGCTCATCTTAATAGGCTTTGCACACATTTCATACAAGAGTGTTTTTAATAAGTGCCATCATAGCATTTAAGATTTGCAACAATGAATATATTTTTAGAGCTTCAATATCATGGCTAGGAATTAAATTACATTTTAAAACACAACCGAATCGGCAAAACGTTACTTCGCGGATTCGATGGGGCAGCTGACGAGTGTTTTGATACAGTCCAACTCTCAAGCTTGCCAGAGCAAAGGCAGCAAGAAGATAATCGACTCCGAGTCATGCAGCTTAAAGCTGACTAAAGATGGATACTTTATCCTGATATGCTCCGTAGCCCAACAAAAAAGGTTAGATTACACTGCAGGTCCTTGTTTGAAAAATCTGCTACATCAGCGGTACCAAACAACCTGCATCAAATAACAAGTGAGTGAAGTTTGAGCTTCTCCCGGCTTGAAAATAATAGGGAAGTTACAAGACTGCTGACATCGTTTCAATCTTGAAATTTGTGTAGCTTCGAACTCATGTTCCCATTTGTTTAATTTTATATATTTTCCATAACAAAAATGTTGCTCTTACGTAAATGAAAATTTTTTTATTCTCATATGGTATAGTACACATGGTGACATAAGCAAATAGAAGTTATTCGGTACAAGGTGTATTTCTTGACTAATGGAAGAGCCAGTACAAATCTCTTTTGCGAAGCTTTAGTGCAAAATATTTTTCATCTCGCACTAACACAAGATGAGCAATACAACTTTTGCTGAACTCACATTGAGTCACAAGGGCCGATTTTAACTCCGGCTGCGAATCAGGCGGGCGGAGCGAGCAGGAAGCCCCACCCCCCCCGCCCAGTGTGAGGCAACATCGGGGAAGGGGGGCCTCATGTCACTACGATTGAGGGATGTGCCCACCCGATCGCGTCAGGGAACAGGCAAGCCTGCCCGCCTTCTGCGCACAATGGCCCAGATATTCCGATCCCTACGGGTGTGTACGCGCTGTGTACCCACCCGTAGGGACATCGGAAATGCTGGTTTCAGGCATGCGCTGAAAACCGGCATTTCCGATCTGTCAAGAATGGTCTTGACAGATCCTCCGGCTGCCCGGGAGAAGGGCCTCTGCGGGCAGATAGTTCCGCTTTTTGGAGACCCTCCGCCCGCAGAAAACCCTTACAATTCTTACGCCTGGTAAAAGCAGGCCTGCGTAAGGCCTGCTTTTACCAGGATAAGAGTTCCTGCCAAGGAGTTTCAGCACTGTGGCTGAGAGTGTGGAGGAGTCCACATCCAGCCTGTAGCACTCTTGACTCTGATTCAGAAGACTGTGGGTTCAAGTCCCGCTCCAGAGACTGGAATACAAAATGTAGGCTGACACTCCAGTGAGGGCGAGCGGCACTGTCGGAGGTGCCGTCTTTCGGATGAGACGTTAAACTGAGGCCCCGTCTGCTCTCTCAGCTGGACAGAAAAGATCCCATGGCAATATTTTGAAGAAGTTCTCCCCAGTGTCCTAGCCAACATTTATCCCTCAACCAACATCATTAAAAACGGATAATCTGGTCATTATCACATTGCTGTTTGTGGGACCTTTCTGTGCACAAATTGGCTGCCGCATTTCCAATGTTACAACAGTGACTGCACTTCAGAAGTACTTGATTGGCTGTAAAGTGCTTTGTGATGTCCTAAGGTCGTGATAGGCGCGACATAAGTCCCAAGTCTTTCTTTTTTGCTTTCTGTGTGGTGGCATCTCGCAGGCCATCAGTACGCTACAGTCGACCTTGGAGAGTGTGGCCATCTCCAGGGATGCTGCAGCCTGGCCCTCGCAAAGGGAGTCAGTGTCACCGGCCTTTGTAGCTTTAGTGGAAGCTCAACTGGCTGCCATACAAACTCTGGGCTCAAACTTGTGCTCTGCCTTGCAGAGACAGACGTCCACTTTGGACAGATTGATGGAGCAAATGGATAGGGGCCTTTCAAGGAGTTACTCGTCTTCAGCAGTCTGCTCTCTCGCAGATCAGTGGAAGTAATAAGTCCGAGCCCCACTGACATGGCAGTGGCACGAGGGAAGCGGTGCGCATCGCCCTCTTTTTGGACAACAGCACGTCTGCTCCTTTGCCACCCCCGCAGCTAATACCCGCCGAGGTGCCAGCAAGTCAGCTGGGCCAGCCTGCTCCGGCAGCAGCCGAGGTGCGGCAACACGCAGTTGGGCCCTCGCAGGCTCAAGCACCCTGAGGTTACCGGCCACCAGCATCTCAAGGGTCCCCACTTGAGCAACAGCAGACATCCACTAGCTTTTCTGAGGCCACTGAGCACATTATAGGAGTGGCATAATTAGGAAACCTTCTTATACGAAAGGCACCGTGGGTTGACACTTGGGTGAGAAATGAATGGAAGGCAATTCTTGTGGTGGGAATTAAATTCATCACATTTGACACTTTGATCTCCAGTGTGCTCTCTGAGTCTGCATTGTTAATATGTCATTGATATAGAAGCTGGCTGAATGGTTACAATGCGGTCACACTCCGCCCAATATTCTTTTCCACGACCACAATTTGAGGTCACATTGCAGTGATTGGCTGCGCACCAGTTGCAGGGTAACCTCAAATTGTGCAAAGTTGAACCTTGAATCCTCGGGGTAGAATTCCCGATAGTCTACCGTAATTTAAGTGGAAGATCAGCGGAAACGCCACGGGCACCATTTCTGCGGGGTTTCTGCCGACCTTCCACCGAATTTATGGTGGATGATCGGGAGAGCCCCCACGGAAATGAATGTCTTCAGTGTTTAAAGATGGTTCATCGGAGCAACTGAATTCTTTCTCGAGTCAGCAAGTACCAATGACAGTCGGCTCTTTTCTGTTATTAGAAACTTGCACCTGGGATTTCTGCAGAGTTCTTTCGATCTCACTATTGGTAGAATCGGCACCTTGTGCTGTTGCTGGCTCTTTGGTAAAGCCAGCCAATTAGTCCCACTCCCCTGCTCTTCCCCATAGCCCTGCAAATATTTCCTTTACAAGTATATATCCAATTCCCTTTTGAAAATTACAATTGAATCTGCTTCCGCCTCCCTTTCAAGTAGTGCACCAGATCATAAAAACTCACTGTGCAAAAAAATTTCTCCTAATTTCCCCCTGGATTTCTTTTTCCAATTATCTTAAATCTGTGTCCTCGAGTTAATGACCCTCCTGCCACTGGAAACGGTTCCTCCCTATCTACTCTATCAAAACCCATCATAACGTTGAACACCTCTGTTAAATCTCCCCTTAACCTTCTCTGCTCTAAGGAGAACAACCCCAGCTTCTCTAGAATCATAGAATCATAGAAAGTTACAGCACGGAACAAGGCCATTTCGGCCCATTGTGTCCGCGCCGGCCAACAAAGAGCTATCCAGCCTAATCCCACTTCCCAGCTCTTGGTCCGTAGCCCTGCAGGTTAGAGCATCCCAAGTGCACATCCAAGTACTTTTTAAATGTGGCTAAGGTTCCTGCCCACAGCAACACCATAAAGGATCCCTACAATGACCAAGCTATTCCTTTCACACTGACCGCCCTTGCTGGAGGTACCATTATGTCTCACCATTCTCCAACATACTAAGCCACTTCCAAAGGTGCACATAAATTTGTCCTAGACCGGAAAGTGGTGAAAATAAAGATTTTTTATGGTTGACGTTACATTAACGGAAACTTGACATTAACATTGAATGATACACCCAAGTGGTTACCCTTGTGAATCTGCTTGTGTGTCATCTTTCTCTTACGCATGCTTCTAGGAGGTGCTACCCCTGTGTCTTCAGCAGAGGTGGAGGCAGCCTGCTCACGCCCCTGCTGCGACTGCTCAGACACTCTTGGCGGACGTCCTCTGGGTTTTGAAGCCTGTGATGGCTCCGCCGAAGTCTGATCCTCCTGCGACCGTACAGGGGCAGACTCGGCCATCGCAGTCCGAGGAGGCATCTGGGGCTCTGACTGAGGGGGTGGCAACAGGGGAGAGTGTAAGCACTTTGAGAGGAGCCCACACTTCCATGTCCCTCTCACCATCATCCTTCTCTTAGGCCGGTCGGAGGTACCGTCTTTCAGATGAGACATTAAGCCCAGGTCCCCTCTTCCCTCTCAGGTGGATGTAAAAGATCACACAGCACTATTTCGAAGAAGAGCAGGGGAGTTATTCCCCCTGCGTCCTGGTCAATATTTATCCCTCAACCAACATCACTAAAACAGATTATCTGGTCATTATCACATTGCTGTTTGCGGGAGCTTGCTGTGCGCAAATTGGCTGCCGCGTTTCCTACATTGCAACAGTGACTACACTTCAAAAGTACTTCATTGGCTGTAAAGCGCTTTGGGAAGTTGAGAAGTAGTGAAAGGTGCTATGAAAGTGCAAGTCTTTCTTTCTTCTATACCTGTACACGGGGAGTCAACCTGTTTAAATCTGTCCGTTACAATTCCACATTGTGTTTCAGGATGGGCCATTGACCCTTGCAGTTAACATCTCCCTAAATCGCTTTTATCTTCAGCCTTAGTTGTTACAAAAAATCTCTATTACACAACAGTGAGTGTACTTCAAAACTACTTCATTGGCTGTAAAGAACTTTGGGACGTCCTGAGGTTGTGAGAGGCGCTATATAAATGCAAGTCTTTCTTTTATTTCAAATTAAAGGCAACGTCACTTGCTTCTTCTTTGCAAAAAATAGGATGGATCCTCACATAGCAAGTGTTTGTTCGCTGATGAATTATATGGGGAAGGTGTTGATCAGAAGTTAATTGCTTCCTCATAGGGAGGAGAAAATGCACTAAGTATGATTTTTCAGAATTCATTAGACTCGGGAACAGTGCCCATGGATTGGAGGGTAGCTAACGTTACCCCACTATTCAAAAAGTGGGGTAGGGAAAAAGCAGGTAATTACAGACCTGTAAGCCTTACATCAGTTGTGGGCAAAATGCTGGAGTCCATCATTAAGGATGAAATAGCGGAGCACTTAGCAAATGGGGACAGGATAGGACAGAGTCAACATGGATTTACAAAGGGTAAATCGTGCTTGACTAATCTATTGGAATTTTTTGAGGGAGTAACTGGTAAAATAGATGGGGGAGAGCCAGTAGATGTGGTGTACCTGGACTTCCAAAAGGCCTTCGATAAGGTCCCACATAAAAGATTAGCAGGGAAAATTGAAGCTCATGGGATAAAGGGGAAAGTATTGACGTGGATAGAGAACTGGCTGTCAGATAGAAAACAGAGAGTTGGAATAAACGGCTCATTTTCTGAATGGCAGGCAGTAACAAGTGGGGTACCACAGGGATCTGTCCTGGGTCCCCAGCTGTTCACAATTTACATTAATGACCTGGATCAGGGAGTCGGATGCAGCATTTCCAAATTTGCAGACGACACTAAACTAGGAGGGGGGGTGGGCTCAGAGGAGGAGACCAGGAAGCTCCAGAGCGATTTGGACAGACTGGGTGATTGGGCGGATAAATGGCAGATGCACTATAATGTGGACAAGTGCGAAGTTATCCACCTTGGGTGCAGGAACGGGAGGGCAAATTATTATTTAAATGGCAATAAATTGGGAGAGGGGGAAGTACAGAGAGACCTGGGTGTTCTTGTACACCAGTCACTGAAGGCGAGCATGCAGGTGCAACAGGCGGTCAAGAAGGCAAACGGTATGCTGGCCTTCATAGCAAAAGGGTTGGAATACAGGAACAGGGATACCTTGCTGCAGCTGTACAGGGCACTGGTGAGACCACACCTCCAGTACTGTGTACAGTTTTGGTCGCCTCATCTGAGGAAAGATGTTCTTGCCATGGAGGGGGTGCAGCGGCGATTCACCAGGCTGATACCAGGAATGGTGGGATTGACCTATGAGGAGAGACTATGTAGTTTAGGGATGTACACACTGGAGTTTAGAAGATTGAGAGGGGACCTCATAGAAGTGTATAAAATTCTGACAGGTCTAGACAGACTAGATGCAGAAGGAATGTTTCCCTTGGCGGGTGAGAACAGAACTAGAGGACATAATTTAAGGATAAGGGCTAAACCATTTAGGACAGAAATGAGGGGGAATTTCTTCACTCAGAGGGTGGTGAACCTGTGGAACTCATTGCCACAGAGGGCAGTGTACGCCAGCTCATTAAATATATTTAAGAGGGAATTAGATATATTTCTACAGGCAAAAGGGGTTAAGGGTTACGGAGAGAAGGCGGGGACGGGATACTGAATTGGAGGATCAGCCATGATCTCATTAAATGGCGGAGCAGGCTCGAAGGGCCGGATGGCCTACTCCTGCTCCTATCTTCTATGTATCTATGTATCTATGTAAAATATTTGGGTGAATTGCTTAGAGCTATTCGCACAAAACTGCAAACTGGTTACACATGGATGATCGCAAATGCTTGGCAGCAAGGAAATGGCATGGTGCACAGGGAGTTCCAGTAAATTAAAGCTAATTGAAAACAAAATGTAGAATAACTCTGGCCACATTCTTCCAATCTTCCTCGAATATGGGGGTGGTGCCAGATCACTGGAGGATTGCAAAAGCTCCATCCCTGTTTAAAAAAGGGATGTGAGGGATAAACTCGGCAACTTTTTTTTAATTCGCTTATGGGATCTGAGTGTCGCTGGCAAGGCCAGCATTTATTGCCCATCCCTAATTGCCCTTGAGCAGGTGGTGGTGAGCCGTCTTCTTGAACCGCTGCAGTCCGTGTGGTGAAGGTGCTCCCAAAGTGCTGTTGGGGAGGGAGTTCCAGGATTTTGACCCAGCGATGATGAAGGATCGGCGATATACTTCTAAGTCAGGATGGTGTGTGACTTGGAGGTGGTGGTGTTCCCATGCGCCTGCTGCCCTTGTCCTTCTAGGTGGACGAGGTTGCGGGCTTGGGAGGTGCTGCCGAAGAAGCCTTGGTGAGTTGCTGCAGTGCATCTTGTAGATGGTGCACACTTTCAGGCAGTGAGTTCCAGACCCCCACAACTCTCTGGGTGAAGAAATTTCCCCTCAAATCCCCTCTAAACCTTCCCCCAATTACTTTAAATCTGTGCCCCCTGGTTTTTGACCCCTCTGCTAAGGGAAATAGGTCCTTTCTATCCACTTTATCTATGCCCATCATAATTTTATACACCTCAATAAGGTCTCCCCTCAGCCTCCTCTGTTCCAAGGAAAACAGACCCAGCCTATCCAGTCTTTCCTCATAGCTAAGATTCTCTACTCCCGGCAACATCCTTGTAAATCTCCTCTGCACCCTCTCTGGTGCAATCACATCTTTCCTGTAATGTGGTGACCAGAACTGCACGCAGTACTCTAGCTGAGGCCTAACTAGTGTTTTATACAGTTGAAGCATAACCCCCCTGCTCTTGTATTCTATGCCACGGCTAATAAAGGCAAGCATTCCGTATGCCTTCTTAACCACCTTATCTACCTGGCCTGCTACCTTCAGGGATCTGTGGACATGCACTCCAAGGTCCCTTTGTTCCTCTACACTACTCAGTGTCCTACCATTTATAGTGTATTCCCTTTCCTTGTTAGCCCTCCCCAAATGCATTACCTCACACTTCTCCGGATTGAATTCCATTTGCCACTGTTCTGCCCACCTGACCAATTTCTGCCACCTGTTCTGCCCACCTAGACTCTCCACAGAACTGAAATCCTTCATCCCTGGTACCATTCTGGTAAATCTCCTCTGCACCCTCACCAAGGACTTGACGTCCTTCCGAAAGTGTGGTGCTTAGAATTTGATACAATACTCTAGCTGAGACCTAACCAGTGTTTTCTGAAGGTTTTCCATAACTTCCTTGCTTTTGTACGCTACGCCTCTATTTATAAAGCCAGTGATCTCATTTGCTTTTTTTAACAGCCTTATCAACTTGTCCTGCCACCTTCAAAGACCTGTGCATGTAAACCTTTAGGTCTCTCTGTTCCTGTACCCATTTTAAAATTGTACTATTTAATTTAGATTGCCTCTCCTCAATTTTCCTTCCAAAATGCATCACTTCACACTTTGCTGCATTAAATTTCATCTGCCATGTGTTTGTCCATTTCACCAATCTGTCTATGTCCTCCTCAAGTCTGGTACTATTCTCCTCACTGTTTACTACTTTTCCAAGCTTTGTGTCATATGAAACTTTGAAATGATGTTCCCTCTACCCACGTCCAGGTCATTGATGTATATCAGAAAGAGCAGCGTTCCCAATACCGACCTCTGGGAGACACCGCTGTATACCTCAGGCAAGACTGCGTTTATTTCTCATCCCTACTTGTCCTGAGAAGGTGGTGCTGGGCCTTCGCCTTGAACCGCTGCAGTCCGTGTGGTGATGGTGCTGTCACGATGGTGCTGGGCAGGGAATTCCAGGATTTCAAACACTTACCCTTTTGATAGCAGGTAGTCTCAAGGCCTGGTTTTACTGAGAGCAGCTGGTGCTAACGTCAGTTGTCTCAGGGCAAACCAGCCTTGCAGTGAGGGCTTCAAATAAGCGTTTACATATGCAAAGGAGCTAACGCTTGTTTCGGGGTGGGTCATGGATGCCTATTTTTTTCCTTTACCAATATGGCGAGCGGCACACTTCCAGCCAGAAATGCGTGCGTGCTTCCTGCCCGCCATATTGAGGGCTTAGTAGCCAAGTTAGCGCCTGAAAAACTGGCGCTGTATGGCCAAATTTATAGGCCTATATCTGAAAATCCTGGTGCCAGTCTGCCAATAGCTCCCCCAGTGTTCTTCCAGTTTTCCTTTCTTACATTTTTGATAAGCTTATTTACTAAAAATAAATACTTGTGTATGATATAAAGCCAAGAAGTTAGATCTTGACTGAATGGCAATATCGGGAACGGTAGCATAGTGGTTATGTTATGGGACGAGTAATCATCTGGAGACAAGAGTTCAAATCCCACCATGGCAGTTGGGCAATTTAAGTTAAATTAAAAATAAGCTAGTACGAGTAACGGTGAGTGTGTAATTACCAGATTGTTGTAAAAACCCATCTGGTTCACTAATGTCCTTTAGTGGAAGGAAATCTGCTGTCCTTACCCGGTCTGGCCTATATGTGACTCCAGACCCACAGCAATGTGGTTGACTCTTATCTGCTCTCAGATGGCCTAGCAAGCCACTCAGTTATCAAGGCGGTGGCTCACTGCCACCTTCTCAAGGGCAATCAGGGATGGGCAATAAATGCTGGCTTTCCCAGCGATGCCCACATATCCTGTGAATGAATAAAAACATTTTTTATGATTGAATTGAAACCTCTGCATATTATGAAGACTTATCATACAGCAGAGGAGGAGGCCATTTGGCTCATTCAGTCGTTGACTTCTGCAACTTCAAATAAAAATATTTGCTGCCTTGTGTTTCTACTTTATAATGCAAGGACAGTCATGTACAAGTCCAACACAACTAAAAAATTCATGACTAATATTTAGGAAATAATTTAAAAATAAAAGGAAAAAACCACATCAGATGATCAGAAAGCCATTTAAAGGTTAATGTTCTTTAACATGATGCCAGTGGAAAGAATGAATTAATTTCTGAACCTTTCATCTCATAGAAATTGATAGCTCTGGTCAGTGGATGTCAGACACAGTAGGTTGTTTAACTAACTGTATCTGCACTGCCTGTGGCTATGTATAAATCGGTGACATTAAACAGCTCCCTGGGTTTCAGCTAACTGACTTAAAAGAGAGAGTGCAACTTTGCTATGACCACTTGTAATTAAATATGTCTCTTAAAAGGTTCCCAAACTTTCATTTTAAATGTGGACAAGTTGAAAGCTTATTAGGGCTCCTTAAAATCAGGTAATAGATAGAATTACTTCCAGTCTTCTCAAACTTACTGCCTTTTCATTTTATTTAATATTAGCATGTTTCGCCCCAACGTATAAACCAATAAATAAGAAATAAGTTGTACCTGTATTAAAGGGGAAACAGGTGCTCGGATTCATCAGAAACATCCTAAACTAAAATTCTCTAGCTTTTATGGTTTAGATGGCCCTCAAGTCCTTGAAATTGTTCCTGCTATCTCCGATTTCTAAAACGAACAGTTTGAAAGATAATTCAAAATCATTGATTGTTGTGGCGAAGGTTTGTTTAGGTCAAGTTGAGTCAATGCTGTTGGAGCTGGAATTTGCTCATAACCTGTCTATATATTTGTAAAAATCAATGCAATGATTTTATTAACTTGTGTCAGCTGTGGCTCAGTGGGTAGCACACTCGCCTCTGAGTCAGAAGATTGTGGGTTCAAATCCCACTCCAGGGACTTGCGCACATAAAGCTAGGCTGACACTCCCAGTGCAGTGCTGAGGGAGTGCTGCACTGACGGAGGTGCCGTCTTTCGGATGAGACGTTAAACTGAGGCCCCGTCTACTCTCTCAGGTGGACGTAAAAGATCCCACGGCACTATTTCGAAGAGGAGCAGGGGAGTTATCCCCGGTGTCCTGGCCAATATTTATCCCTCAATCGACATCACAAAAACAGATTATCTGGTCGTTTTCACATTGCTGTTTGTGGGAGCTTGCTGTGTGCAGATTGGCTGCTGCGTTTCCTACATTATAACAGTGACTACACTTCAAAAGCACTTCATTGGCTGTAAAGTGCTTTGAGAAGTCTGGTGGTCGTGAAAGACGCTATAGAAATGCAAGTCTTTCTTTTTTAACTGTTGCTGGAACTAAGTTAGTGCCCTTGAATTAAAAGGTGTTGAACTTAAAGGTTACCGAGGCATCGTGGCGCGAAGGAACTCTGAATGGAATTGAACGACACACAATTGAATCAATCTAATATTGATTGAAATTCAGTAAAGTCTCAACTATTATTTGTCAACGAGATTTTTACTGGTAGAATCCAGTAACATTCAGAAAATACAAAACAAATTGGAAACATACAAGTATCAACGAATAGAATCTACAAGTCCGATATGAACATTGAAACATCCCAGCAAGAAATGAAAGCTTTTAACAGTATACTTAAAAAAAAAACTTAAGGGAAAGATAATCAATAGTCCAACTGGTTTGGATTCCTTCGACTGACAATTTTAGTGAAAAAGTAACCGTGAGTCAATAACTTGGCTGCACTTTGAAGAAGGTCCACATCACGGGGGGAAGATTTATTGTCAGAGTCTGGAACCAGGGGTCATAGTCTCAGGATAAGGGGTCGGCCATTTAAGGACTGAGATGAGGAGAAATTTCTTCACTCAGAGGGTTGTGAATCTTTGGAATTCTCTACCCCAGAGGGCTGTGGATGCTGAGTCGTTGATTATATTCAAGACAGAGATCGATAGATATGGGGATAGGGCAGGAAGGTGGAGTTGAGGTCGATGATCAGCCGTGATCTTATTGAATGGCGGAGCAGGCTCGAGGGGCAGTATGGCCGACTCCTGCTCCTATTTCTTATGTTCTTATGTAACAAAAGCTGCACTTGAGTTGATTTGTTAGTGACAGTGAATCTATTGGTAAACAACTTGCCTTCCTAACCAATTATAGAGGGGGAGATTCTGAGGCCCTCTGCCCGTTGGGAACGGGGCGATAGCTCCCCAAAAATGGTGGGGAATGACTTACTGCCCTGTTCCCACCGTTGCCGTGGCAGCTGCAATCTTTCCCTGGGCCCACCGCTGGACAAAAGGAGCACCCGCCAGAGTCAAGCAGCAGGCCCAGTTATATATCACCTTTAATGTCCTCAGGCCATTTCACATCCAATTAATTACTTCTGAGGTATAGTCACTGTTGTTTTGTAGGCAAATGCAGCAGCCAATTTGCGCACAGCAAGGCCCCACAAACAACGAGCTGGGTGACCAGGTAATCTATTTTGGTCGTGGTGGTTCAGGGAAGAAGGTTGGGAGAGAGAGAGCAGGTTATGGGTCTTCTAACCCATAATAATCTAACTAACCTGAAGCAGAATTACAGGAAGTATTTATAAACCAATGCCTCCAACCATACTAGCTGCTCAGAATTGTCGACTGACAGTAAAATACAGAAAAACAAATACCGTGTAAAATTTTAAATTTTAAGGGCAAGAAATTCGTCTCCTTTGCGCCTGCGGGAGGTGATAACGGGGCGCTAACGGCTTACCGCCTGGGCGCACCGATAGTACCGTTGCCCGCGAAATTCACCTGCTGGTTTGCGGCGGCAGTAACCCCTAGCGCCACAATCTCCTGCGCCCGGAGAGCGTGACGTCATCCGGCTGCGCAGCGCCCCGGACTCGAAATTCGGTTCTGCCCCCTGCAGCATCGCCGGGCGATAACACCAACAGCTGCAGGAGGCGTTGTTCGGGAGCCCGGGCGCCTCGGGAGCGGTAATTAAAGGTACGGCCGCTGCTCTGCAGAAAAAAATTTGTTTCCATCCCTTAGGTTGCAGTTTGAAAATGTTGATCAGCCCTGCACTCTGTTAGAGTGCCTGGGGCTGATCGGCGCGGATCCCGGCTGTCGTCGGTGACGAGGGACATCGTTGAAATGCAGAGCCTGCAGCGATGGCCCTTCTCTTTAAGGGCGGGAAGGAACCTCGGATCCCGGCAGCGCTGCACGGGATATTGGGCAGCGCTGCACCTCTACCGGCCCTCCTGCGTGGTTTCGCGCTCCAGAAGGGAAGTGGTAGCGCTTGATTTAGCGCTCGACTTCATTCCTGGAGCACTAACACCCAATTTAGAGAAAGCTGAGAATCATTAGCGCCTGGCGCTAATTTTTCCAGCTTTCAAAATTTAGTGCCCCAAACGGGGCGATACCAAATTTCTCCCCCTAAATGTATAATCAATTTTGTAATAATGAAGCTGTGGTTCATCAGTAGGAGGTAATTGAAGGCAGCAGTTTCACTGAAAGATAATCGTTCCTCCGTCAAGTAGGCTATCTTCAATTGCAATCAGTGTGCTCTCGCGTGTCTATTATACAACAAGTTGAATTTATATCGCGCCTTTAATGTCAAAAAAATACCCCAAGGTGCTTCACAGAAGCGGAATCAGTCAAAAATGGATGCAAAGCCAAGGAAAGAGATATTCGGAGGGATGACTAAAAGGTTGGACGAAGAGATGGGTTTTAAATAGGGTCTTAAAGGAAGAGGGGGAGGTGGAGAGGCGAAGGGGCAATAGGGAGGGAATTCCAGATGTGAGGACTAGATGGCTAAATGTGAAGTGAGGGGGGGGTTGCACAAGACGCCGCAATCAGAGAGATACAGGCCGGAGTTTTTACCATGGAGTCGGGTCGAGTGCGTGCGGGCCGCGTAGAGGGTTGGGGACACGATGTTCTGCTCAGCGCGTTCTTCAGGGCGACTTTAACTTAATGGTCCCACTTAAAGCAGTCATGCGCGTTTCCCGGCCCAATTAAATGGAGCGGGTCTGGTGACATCATCGATGACTCGTTTCCAGTGCGATATTTAAAGCAGCCTTGCACTCAACTCATTTGAAGGTTGCTAGAAGAGTGTAGAAGCTGAAATACAAAGGGCTGAGTACTGTTCTAAACTATCAATGATAGATAGTCAAAGGCAGAGGGCTGCACCATGATTTTCTGTCACATCCCTGCATACTCTGGTGGACAAAATTGAGAGGTCGCACAACACCAGGTTATAGTCCAAGGGGTAAAAATTGAGTCACGCCCCATTTGGGGCGCTAACCTCGCCGGGGCGCGACTTTTAGCGCCCCGAAAAAAATTAGCGGCCCCGCGCCGGAACTTCAGTGGTTGCGCCCCAAGAGGGAAGCGGGGCGCCACTGGAAGCACCCCGCATCCCTCTTGGGGCGCTGCGAGTGAATATCCTGGCGCTACGTGCCGCAGCGCCACGCGCTGCGGCACGTCGCGCCGCGGTATTGCAGGCCTTCCTCCCCTTCTTAAAGGGGAGGGACCCTGCGCAGCGCGAACCGGGGCCCAGCTGGGCCCCCAGGGATCGGGAGTGCCGGCAAAAGAGCCCGGCACTCAAGAGAAGTGCCGGGCTCTTGGAGCGCAGCCGGCACTTCACGGTGGGGGGGCTTCACGGGGGCCGGGGACAGCAACGGGGGCAGGTGCTGGCAGGCGGCCAGCAACAAAAATGGCCGCCTGCCACCTCCCCTTTAAATATCGCCGCCCCGGCCACACGTACGCCTCCCTGAACCCGTCGGACATAGCGTCTGGCGGTAAATCAGGGGGCGCGACTGAAGATCACGGCCGGGGCGCGAGCGGGGTGCTGCGCACGGCGATGACATCATCGTCGGCGGCGCAGCGCCACAGGGCGCTACCGGCTGCCGCCGCCGCTAACCTCCCACTAAATTTTTCGGGAGGCGTGGGCGGCGCTGCGCCCGGGCGTTAGCTGCTTTACGCCCCATTAGCACCCTCTTAAGGCGCTAACGGGAGGCGCAAGCAGCTGAATTTTTCCCCCCAACAGTTTTATTTTAAATCACAAGCTTTCGGAGTTACAACTCCTTCGTCGGGTGAAGTGAGGAGATACAGAATCGTCAAAGCATATATAGATAGAGAACAATGCATGTGTAACTTACAATTGCAGACAACTGAATTCAATCATCCTGACTGTTTATCTGCCGAGGTGTGATAAAGTTAATCAGGTCAGCCAGGAAGGTACCACATCAAAGACATAGCAAGATACAACTGAGACAATGAGGTGGAATCGCATGGGGTCTAACGTGTCAAAAGCTGCCGTCTGTATGTAAAACGATTAACTTTAAAATTTTTACTTTTTTACTGGGAATCACATCTGTGAACAAGCCAACGACGACTCGAGTCCGGATCACGTCATGTATCGTGACATAAACCCAAGATCCCGATTGAGACCGTCTTCATGAGTGCGGAACTTGGCTATCAGTTTCTGCTCGATGATTTTGCGTTGTCGTGTTTTCCTAAGGCCGCCTTGGAGAACGCTTACCCGCAGATCCGAGGCTGAATGTCCTTGACTGCTGAAGTGTTCCCCGACTGGGAGGTAACAATCCTGCCTGGCGATTGTTGCGCGGTGCTCGTTCATACGTTGTCTCAGTGTCTGCATGGTCTCGCCGATGTACCATGCCGCGGTGCATTCTTTCCTGCAACGTATGAGGTAGACAACGTTGGCCGAGTCACATGAGTATGTACCATGTACCTGGTGGGTAGTGTCCTCACGTGTGATGATGGTATCTGTGTTGATGATCTGGCATGTCTTGCAGAGTTTGCCGTGGCAGGGTTGTGTGGTGTCGTGGTCGCTGTTATCCTGAAAGCTGGGTAATTTGCTGCGAACGATGGTACTTCTGAGGTTAGGCGGCTGTTTGAAGGCAAGTAGTGGAGGCGTGGGGATGGCCTTAGCGAGGTGTTTGTCGTCATCGATGACATGTTGAAGGCTGCGAAGAACATGGCGTAGTTTCTCCGCTCTGGTGGAGGCAGTGAAAGCACGCAGTGAGGTCCTGTTCCCTGCAGATAGGCACAAGAGACCTCCAAAAGACATCAAAAGAGCCTGGCTTGATGTAGCAGAGGAGGTCAGCAGCAGGGATGTGGTCAGGAGGACCTGGATCCAGTGCAGGAAATGATTCAATGATCTTATGAGGTCAGAAAAGGTGAGTGCAATGCCACACTCACCTTCATCCTGCTGTGCCTGTCACCAGCATCCCCATCACTCTGCCTTCCCAAGCCTACTCCTGCACATCATTCCTCACACCAACATAGCTTGCACGTCCACCCATCCCTCTCTCTCTATGCACCTACTCACATCCCCATCTGACTAACCACACCTGACACTCACCCTCATCCTAATGCAATCATACCAAGTAACACCACAGAAGGAGGCCATCTGGTATTGTCACCCCACTCTCTCATCATCACCCTCTACAGATGTAGCCCATCCATTCCTTACACTCATTCCATCACTCTCACTCTAACTTCTCTTCTTTCCCTTATTGCAGGAGAAAAGAGTCCAGAACACGCGGGGAGGCAGAGAACCAGAGGTGGCCCTCAAATATTCACCCAACTAACACTAGCAAAGGAGGGAGTCCTGGAGATATCGGGAGTTGCAGAGCTGCTGGCTGTGGGAAATGGAGAGAGGGGGACATCCCAGCAACCTGGTGACAGAATTACATCTCATACAGCCACATGGCATACAGCAGTCACTCATATGGTGACTGATGTCAGCAGCCAGTGAAATACTATCATGTGCATAATGGTAACGTTACCCATTCTTATTATAACACTTCTAATTCATCTATTTACTCTCCCACGGGTCCATCAAGCACCCCACACACTGTCCAGCCAGAGGAGGAAGACGACTCCTCAGAGGAACCTCCAGCCTCTGAGGGTGCACCGTCAGCAGACCCAAGCATAGTCCAGCACCAGCGCAGATACGCACACCTCGGTGGGTCCGATGAGAGATAGAGTAGTGTTGTCACCTGGTGTCTCACATTACAAGTGAGCAAGAGCAGATGGTGTTGGCAGGGACAGCAGTGGAGAGTCCTCGCCGGATGGCGCAGGACGCTCCAAGCTCTGCTGAGCTGCATGCAGACATTGAACCTCGGGGGCTTTCGAGAAAGAGGGTGACCTTGGAGGGGCAGCAACAATTGCATGAGGCTCTGGCAGCTTTATAGCCGCGATGTCTGTAAATGTTTAGAGAATGGGCGAGTCCATCTCCAACATGAGCAGCACCATCTCGCAGGCGATGGTGACGATGTGCTATTCCATGGAAAGGTTGGTCACCTGCATGGAGCAGCAAATGCGTCAGTCATATGAGAACATGCTAGCTGTGGACAACAGATGGCAGACGCTCATAGACCTCATCTCTAGGAGGGATATAAACGTAGACTTGGGCCTTCATCGCCCCGCTGCTGTGCAGCAAGATGCTCTCCAGCTCCTGGCTAGCAGGGAAGTGCGGGTGGCCCATGAGAGGGATGATGGTGAGAGGGGATGTGGAAGTGGGGGCTCTTCTCAAAGCGCTTCCACTTCTCCCCCGTTGCCTCCCCCTCAGTCAGAGCCCCACATGCACAGTTGCAGGAGGAGCAGTGTTTGCGGGGCCAACACAGGCTCCAATACCCAGAGGACATCCGCCAAAAGTGTCGAAGCAGTCACAGCAGAGAAGTGAGCAGCCTGCCTCTACCTCTGCTGAAGCCACAGGGGTTGGACCTCGTAGAAGCACTCGGAAAAGAAAAAAGACACAAAAGTAGAGGCACACGGGTATGCACATGGGTGGTGTTTTTATTCGTTTATGGGATGTGGGCGTCGCTGGCAAGGCCAGCATTTATTGCCCCATCTCTAATTGCCCTTGAGAAGGTGGTGGTGAGCCGCCTTCTTGAACCGCTGCAGTCCGTGTGGTGAAGGTACTCCCACAGTGCTGTTAGGGAGGGAGTTCCAGGATTTTGACCCAGCGACGATGAAGGATCGGCGATATACTTCTAAGTCAGGATGGTGTGTGACTTGGAGGGGAACTTGGAGGTGGTGGTGTTCCCATGCGCCTGCTGCCCTGTCCTTCTAAGTGGAAGAGGTCGCGGGTTTGGGAGGTGCTGCCGAAGAAGCCTTGGCGAGTTGCTGCAGTGCATCTTGTAGATGGTGCACACTGCAGCCACGGTGCGCCGGTGGTGGAGGGAGTGAATGTTTAAGGTGGTGGATGGGGTGCCAATCAAGCGGGCTGCTTTGTCCTGGATGGTGTCGAGCTTCTTGAGTGTTGTTGGAGCTGCACTCATCCAGGCAAGTGCAGAGTATTCCAACACACTCCTTACTATGAACAAATGTTAATGTTACGTTTCAGTTATTTTGATGATACACATGAATGTATTTCTTTGCACCACTTTCTGGTCTTGTCCATTTTTGCCTGCTACCTTGGAAGTGGCTTTGTCATTTGGAGTGAATGGTGAGATGTTATTTAACCTCGAGCACTGGGGGTTTGGGTGAGAGGAATGGCTTGGTCCTTGTTGGGATGCTTTATGGTGTTGTTGGTGGAGCGGGTGTGGGGGTGCTTAGTGCAGCATGTGGCAGCCATGTGGCTGCATTGGAGCAATTTAAATAAATTTGGCCATGATGAGGCCATCTCGGGCCTCCCGGGCAGCAATGTGTGCCGCTGCTGGTGCCATCTCCACCTCAGGTTCCTCCTCCTCCTCCTCCTCTTTGTCTTCCACCTGCTCCTCCTCCTCCTCCGAAGAGGCTGTGCATTCAGCACCTTGCTCCTCCTGCAGCTCCAATCCTCACTGCCACGCTATGTTGTGCAGCACGCAGCAAACGACGATGATTCTGGAGACCCTGGCTGGTGCGTACTGAAGGGCTCCTCCAGATCTGTCAAGGCATCTGAAGCGCATCTTCAGCATGCCTACTGCTTGCCCTATGACACATCTGGTGGATATGTGGCTCTCATTATAATGCTCCTCGGCCTGAGTACTTGGCCTCCTCAAGGGTGTCATGAGCCACGTCTTCAGTGGATAGCCCTTGTCTCCAAGCAGCCAGCTGGTAAGTCTGGTTGGAGGTGTGAAGAGCTGAGGGAGGGTGGACTGGCGCAGCACGAAAGAGACATAACAGCTGCCAGGGAATCTGGCGTACACATACATAATGATCTTTTTATGGTTGCAGACGAGCTGCACATTGAGCGAGTGGAAGCCCTTCCGGTGTCCACCAGGACTTCTGGGCAGCTGGTCTTGTTGCAGCAAGCTGCAAATATCTGCGACGACCTGGCACAAAAGCCTGAGCCTTCTGAAGCTCTATTGCTCAGTCATGTTGAGGAAGCTCATCCTCTGCCTGTATACCGTGTTGGGGGTATCGCCTCCGGCATGTTGCGGCCCTGTGCTGACCCCCTCTCTCCTGTGGAGCATCAGGTCATTGAGGAGAAGGCTGCTGTTGTGGTTGCTGCTGCTGCTGGTGGGGCTCACCTTGGTCCAATTCTGAGGACCAAGGTGAGACAGTATAAGCGGCACCGATGCTGATGTAGTAGATGGCAGGTAAAGTGGAGAGCAGAGGGCCACACCCTCAGTGTTGTGATACTGAGTAGCAATGTGGTGAGAGTGGCTTCCGAGGTTTCAGAAATGACCTGCAAACTGCTGACACCCAAATCTGTGGACAAAATAGTGTCAGCAAGAGCCTTTCCATGAGGTAAAGAAACAGGAATATAGGAACAGGGATGTCCTGCTGCAGTTGTACAGGGCCTTGGTGAGACCACACCTTGAGTACTGTGTGCAGTTTTGGTCGCCTTATCTGAGGAAGGATGTTCTTGCCATGGAAGGAGTTCAGCGAAGATTCACAAGGCTGATACCTGGGATGGCAGGAATGACATATGAGGAGAGATTGGGTCGATTGGGCTTATACTCGCTGGAGTATAGAAGAATGAGAGGGGATATCATCGAAACATATAAAATTCTGACAGGTCTGGACAAACTAGATGCAGGAAGAATGTTCCCGATGGTCGGAGAGTCCAGAACCAGGGGTCATAATCTAAGGATAACGGGTAAGCCATTTAGGACAGAAATGAGGAAGAATTTCTTCACCCAGAGAGTGGTGAACCTGTGGAATTCTCTACCACAGAAGGTAGTTGAGGCCAAGTCATTAAATATATTCAAGAATGAGTTAGATATATTTCTTAAAGCTAAAGGTATCAAGGGATATGGGGAGAAGGCAGGTACAGGGTACTGAGTTTGGATGATCAGCCATGATCTCATCGAATGGCGGAGCAGGCTCGAGGGGCCGAATGGCCTACTCCTGCTCCTATCTTCTATGTTTCTATGTAAGTAATGAGGTGTAATTATGGAGTAGTTACGTGCTTTGTCCAGCTCTCAATGAATGGACTCGCCAATGGCCACTGAGCTTCCGCCTCCCCTTCACAGGTGAGGTACCCGAGCTGCGTGAATCCCGTGCTCCTGCAATAAAAGTCAAAGGCATTAAAAACCCTCTTATGGGTCTCTGAACAAGCAGTTAATGACTTGAATGAGGTCGCCCGCCACTGCCGATCGGGTCTGTGTCGCGCCTCAAAGCCGCCCGAGTTAAATGCACGAGGCGGCGGGAATGACGGCGGGTGTCCGACGCGCTCGCAATTTCCGGGATCTTTACTGCCGACCCGTCCCCAAACCTGCATGCTCGGCAATGGGAAAATTTCCGGCCACAGAGTTCTGGTCGGGTTGTAGGGCTGGAGGGGATTACAGAAACAGGGAGGGGCAACAAGTGTGAGAATTTTAAATTGGAGGCATTGTGGGACTGAGAGCCAATTTAGGTCGGCAAAGACAAGGATGATGTGTGAGCAGGACTTGGTGTGGTATAGGATACGGGCAGCGGAGTTTTGGATGAATTCGAGTTTGTGATGGATGAGAGGCTATTCAGGAGAGCATTAGAAACGTTAACTCTGTTTCTCTCTCCACAGATGCTGCCTGACCTGCTGAGTATTCCAGCATTTCCTGTTTTTATTTCAGATTTCCAGCATCCGCAGTATTTTGCTTTTGTGTTAGAATTGCAGCGTCTGGAGGTGACAAACGCATGGAAGAGGGTATCAGCAGCAGATAGGTTGAGGTAGGGGCGGAGGTAGGTAATGTTAGGCAGGTGGAGGTCTTTGCGATGGAATTAATAGGGGGTCAGAAACTCAACTTGGAGTCGAATAAGACACTGAGATTACGAAGAGCTTGGTTCAAACAGAGACAGTGGCCAGGGAGGGGGATGGAATCCATGGCAAGGGGATGGAATTTGTGGCGGGGTCTGAAGATAATTGCTTTGGTCTTCCCAATGTTTGATTAGAGGAAATCACACCTCATCCAAGTTGGATAAGCAGTCCGGCAACACAGAGGTAGAGGAGGGGTTCAGAAAAGTGGTGGAGAGGTAGAGCTGGATGTTGTCAGCGTAAATGTGGAAGCTGACTCCCTAGGCCAGATATTTCCTTGTAATTGCTCCCGCTTCCCTGCTGTTACTTCGCTGGAAGTGCGGTGGAAATCCTGTTTATGGTGGCAGAGCGAAAGCAGCTCTCGGGAAATTCCCAGCCTATGCCTTCAGATGATGGCACCAAGGGGCAGCATGTAGATGAGGAAGAGGAGAGGGCAAAGGACAGGTCCTCGGGGGACTCCAGAACAAACACGGCGGAGCAGGAAGAGAAGCCATTGCTGGAGATGCTCTAGCTACAATTGGAGAGGCAAGAGTGGAACAAAGTGAGGGCAGTCCCATGTAGCTGGACAACAGAGGAGAGACATTGGAGGAGGATGGTGTAGGTGACCATGCCAAAGGCTGCAAAGAGGTCGAGGAGGATGAGTATTGATAATGCGTTACTGTCACGGTCACAGAGAAGATCATTCATGGCTTTAATTAGGACTGTTTCAGTGCTATGGCAGGGATGGAAATCTGATTGGAGAGATTCAAACATGGAGTTGCATGAAAGATGGGCACCGATTTAGGAGTTGGCAACACGTTCAAGGACTTTGGAGAGGAAAGGGAGGTTGGAAATATGGCGGTAGTTTGCAAAGACAGAGAGGTCAAGGTGGGAGTAAGGGGATGTGGATAGTGAATGATACAAGGAGATAGCTGAAGATGGCTTTGGCTGTGGTCAAGACCATGGGAGTAGAGAGGCCACATGAGATGTCAAGGTTGAGGGGGTGGCCGTGTATATGGGCAGGAGAGTTTATATGGAGGGAGAAAGGGCAAGGTGAGTTGAGATGGAGATTGAAATCACCAAGGGTGAGGAGTCACTCAGTGCGGAGGCTGAGCGAGGAAAGGATATCTCGGTGAGAAACTCAGGATGGGCTTTGGGGAAAGGGGGTGGGGGGTGCAGTAGAGAATGAGGATATTAAAGGAGAGGCAAGAGGGATGGAACAAGGTGAAGTGCTTGAAGGAGAAGGTACTAGAGGAGTAGGAGGAGAGACCAAGGGGTGATTTGGTGATCAAGGCGGTTTGAGCAAGTCAGATGGTGCAAAGTCTAGCCATGCAGGGATGCTTCAGTAAGGGGCAAGGCATCACCACCCACGAGCCAAGTTTCTGTCAAAGCCAGGATGTCAATGCAATCGTCCACAATAAGTTCATGGATGGCAAGGGCCTTGTTCACGAGTGAACGGACATTCTTGAGGGAAATGCAGAGAGGGGCGATGATTGTTGTGTCCAAGGGGCCAGTGGTGGGCAGGGTGAGTGGGACGGGAAGGAGGTTGGCGGGATTAGCCTCCAGTGGGCCATGCTTAGCAACCAACGCTTCCATGTGTACTCTGGCAGGCAGAAGAGCAGATATAGGACATTGAACAACCGACTCCCACAGGGTTCTGTCCTGGCACCCATGTTATTCAATGTTTACACCAGTGACCCGCCCGAAACAGAGTCCCGCAAGTTTGTATACACTGATGACATTGCCTTGGCCATGCAAAACATGAATCTGTCCATCACCGAAGAGACCCTAACCAGTGATTTACAGAGGATGGAGGCCTACTTCCACCGATGGCGACTTAGGCCAAACCCGCAAAAGACCGTCACCTCGACATTCCACCTCGACACCCATCAAGCAAACCAAGCTTTGAAAGTCTCCTTTTGCGATGCAGAGGTAAACCATGCCAAACCACCCAGCCCCCCACCCCACCCCGCTATTTAGGAGTCACGCTTGATCACACCCTGTCATATCGACAACATCTCCAGAACCTTGGGAAGAAACTAAAGAGTAGAGTCAACTTGATCCAGAAACTCACCGGATCCACATGGGGAGCAGACGCCCTTCATACGGCAGCACTCGCTCTGGTGTACTCTACAGCGGAGTACTGCTCTCCAGCATGGCTATCAAGTCCGCATGACAAATCCGTTGATGTCCAGCTGAATTCTACTATGAGAATTATCACCGCTACGCTTTTATCGACACCAACACCTTGGCTGCCCGTGCTTGCAAACATCGCACCACCACACCTACGCCGCGAATATGCAGCCTCCAGAGAATACAACCGTTACATCAGCAAAGACATGCCGAACCAGGCCGACTTGAACAACCTACCACCAACCCGTCTCAAATCTAGAAGGCCATTTTGGACCGTCCCTGAAGCCCTTCAGCGATCTCCCCTCAGCCTTGATGACCGATGGCGAAATGCTTGGAAGAACTGCGACATACGGAATGGATTCCTTATAGAGGACCGCACAGTACAACCTGAAGGATCAAACCTTCCTCGCAAACAGTGGACAACCATCAACCGCCTCAGAACCGGTCACGGTAGATGCTGCCAGTGGATGGAAGATTAAAGCATCCCCATCTTGCGACTGTGGAGCTCCTAATCAGACCCTGGAGCACATCATTGAGCACTGCCCTCAGAGGAAATTCACAGGCAGCCTACAAGATATCCACGCTGTTACACCAGAAGCTTTGGCCTGGATATCTGACTTGGATATTGACATTTGATTTGCTTTGCTACTACCATACGAAAGAAGAAGTTGGCGGTCTAGGGGGTAAGGTCTGCCAGAGAGTAGGGAGATGGGCCAGTTGGGGTTCCTGCTCATAAGGAGGCTGTGAGGGTGCCTTGATGGGGCCTTTGGAGAATGTGTGAGAGGCAGAGAGTTTAGCTGTAATATACTGAGGGAAACCTTAGATTCATGAGCCTCATACAACAGTGTAAATAATGAACACATCACAAGCTCTCTAACCACTTGAGATTCCTACTCAGAGGCATCAAGCAAAATGGCAGACAGAGAAACCGATGGTACAATTTACAATGTTTCCAGCATGACACATAGCAATGAACTGTTTCTTATTTCAAATCAATGGACTTGTTATTGATCAGTTATGAATATTTCAGTTACATGTACAGAATAGATGCTTCTCAATAACACTGAGCCTCAATGCTCGTTACTTACACACCAGTCGTAAACTGCTTCAAACAGATTAACAAATGAGCATTACTCACTCTCAGCTCAACGTATCAAAATCTTTCCAAAATATTTAAAAATTGCTTTTCGCAAGCCAAAACCAAATCGCAATAATGCAGTCAAACAGCAAGCAACTGCAGACAAACAGTTTTGACATAAGGACCGCCTGATGGTCTCATCCTTCAGTCAATATGGCTTTCCTCAATTACTTCTACACATCCATTATTACGGAGAGGACTACAGAGTATACTTGCTCTATCCACAATACACACAAGCGGTCCATGGCTGCATTGACGGATAGCTTATTAAACAATTTCACATAATTTAGTCAGCAAGGCAACATATAATCAGAACACACTATAATTTAGATGGACATGTTTGTTTGCTTGGGGAGATACGTTGCTGTAGTTACATCAGATTTCAATTAAAAACTGCTGCTCTTAATGGCAATTTAATTGTATTTTTCCAGTATAGATGTGGTTGTAAACTGATTGACTTGGGGAAAATGAATCACAACATATGTTGCTGATTTATCAGAAATAATTTAATATTCCATTAAAAAGAGATTGAAATTATTATTTTTCTTTAAACTGGGGGAAAGGTAAACTAGCACGCTATCATATTCAACATCCAAGAGGGTAGATTGCTGCAGAATAATAGATTGATTAAATTATAAAACAGGTTATGATTAAACCTGTACTCAGTAAAAGTACTATTTGGATATTGGGTTACTTTTATCGCTGTTTTTAACCCCACTCTACCATATCCAAAGCATTCACTACCACATGCTGCTTTTAACTGGAGAAGGGGGGCGGTCACGTCACCAGGAGAAATTATCAGGAACAGCCAGTTTCTGGGGGAGTTTTGATGAAGGGAAATGCTTCACCTACTTGAGCCACATCACATAGATTCCCGAGATTGGGAATGTGCTTCTTTTTTCAGTTCAAAGTCAAAAGCAGCATGCAGGCTTTCAGGAACCGTCAAATATCTACAAGGCCAGATTGGGTACTGGAAGCCGTGTTACTACTTCTGTGAACTTTTAGCTTGCTGCTAATGATAAGAGTAGCACTGACGAGCTTTAGTTTCCCTTTCTCTCTAGCACCAGCTCCTCCCTATCTTCTCTCTGACTCTTAAGGAAAGATGGAAATTAGTGGAGGAAGCCAGGGTTGGACTACTGGCCCATCGCTTGGTTTACCTTAGAAAGTGGCTGTGACTGTGACATGCCTGATGCCTGCATGCCCGATACGAGACTCCCAAAACAAGCGCTCTACTCGGAGTTCCGACACGGCAAGAGCGCCCCAGGTGGGCAGAGGAAACGCTTCAAGGACACCCTCAAAGCCTCCTTGAAAAAGTGCAACATCCCCACCGACACCTGGGAATCCCTGGCCCAAGACCGCACAAAGTGGAGGAGAAGCATCCGGGAAGGCGCCAAACACCTCGAGTCTCTTCGTCGGGAGCAAGCGGAAGCCAAGCGCAAACAGCGCAAGGAGCGCACGTCAACCCAAGCACCCCACCTACCCGCCCCTTCAACCACCGTCTGCCCCACCTGTGACAGAGACTGTAGGTCCCGCATTGGACTCATCAGTCACCTGAGAACTCACTTTTAGTGTGGAAGCAAATCATCCTCGGTTCTGAGGGACTGCCTAAGAAGAGAAGACATAGGAATATAATCAGCAAGTACCTGTTGGAAAATCTCACAGCAGTGAGGATAACAAGAAGTTAATTTCTGAGCCCACTTATCCTAAAAGACAAGATTCGATTCCAGTCTGTCAGCAACAGCCTGGAAAATGATGTGAAAGTATTTAAATACTGTGACTACTTCCAGGAAGAGAAATTCAGAAATAAACTTGAAGCAGATTTTCTGTTGGCACCATTGTCACAACACCCACTACAAAACTACAGCCTTTAATAACCACTCAATCTCCACTATCCATTAACTCCTCAGGAATTGTCACCAGATTTGTGAAGCATGATCATTGAAACTATGTTATCTGCCTCTAAGATCTGTAAATATTTTTAATTTAAAAATTCTAACCTTCATTGTAGATAATCAATCATGATTGGATTCCACGACTGAGGTCAATATTGGACTCCAAGGGTTAAGTTACGACGAGAGATTACACAAACTAGGGTTGTAATCCCTGGAATTTAGGAGGTTAAGGGGTGATCTGATCGCAGTTTTCATGATATTAAGGGGAACAGATAGGGTAGATGGAGAGGAATTATTTCCGTTGGTTGGTGAGTCTAGGACTAGGGGGCATAGTCTAAAAATTAGAGCCAGACCTTTCAGGAGTGAAATTAGGAAACACTTCTACACACGAGGGGTGGTAGAAGTTTGGAACTCTCTTCCGCAAATGGCAATTGATGCTAGATCAATTGTTAATTTTAAATCGGAGATTGATAGATTTTTGTTTACCAAAGGTTTTAAGGCAGCGGTTCCCAACCTCTTCCTTTATGCGGACCACTACATCGTCATCAAAAGCTTTTGCGGACCACTAGCCATTTAAAACATTTTTAACATCGCCTATGGCTGCCTATTACATTATCATAATTTTTTTTTTCACGGACCACCTGCAGTACCCTCGCGGACCACTGGTGGTCCGCGGACCACAGGTTGGGAACCACTGTTTTAAGGGATATGGGCCAAAGGCGGGTATATGGAGTTAGGTCGCAGGTCAGCCATGATCTCATTGAATGGCGGAACAGGCTCGAGGGGCGAACTGGCCTCCTCCTGTTCCTATGTTGACCTTTAATACTCTAGGTTTTGTTTTCACATGTTCTTCAAAAACACTTCAGAATTCCATCTCGATAATTCCTCTGTTTATAAAATGTATGTCAAAGTCTGATTGCTCTCTTCATTCCTGGACAATTTCAAGGTGTGTTCTATCAGGTCTTTCATGTCTACGTAACGTCCAGTTCCATCAGTTTCATTAGAATTGTTCCTTTACAGATATTTATGTCTGTTACAGGATTTGATCATCTTGTTCACAGGATCTGGAATCCGTTCACTATTCTTCCAAGTTTCTGGCCCCATGTTAATAATAAACCATGATTATCCTTTACAGTATGAAATTGCTGTTTAATCTTCCACTTGCTGTACATTAAATTAAAACATTTTTTACAACTTCTTTTGATGTCTCTTGAAATTGATTTCCCTATTTTTCTCTTTTATTTTTTTAATTCTGTAATTCTTGATTTCTTTTTGTGTTTAACTTGTCTTTATCCCTTTCAGTTCTTTTCTTATTTAAAAACCTTCACATTTTCCCAGTTACTTCTCTTGACCTGACAACCAATTAGATATTAATTTCTTGTTTCTTACTAGAGCGTATTTTAACTTCAAATCTTTAATTTTTCCTTTAAGCATGTATTTTTCCCTCTATGTTATCACCTAACAAAGTTTTGCCAATTCATTCTCTCTGATAGTTGTTTGACCTACTTTAGGAAGCATGTCAAGGTCAGGGAGAGGGTACAGAACAGATTTTCTAAGATGATACCAGGAATAAGGAAAGACAAAAGAAACTGGGGCTCACCAGAACTGAGAAAGTTAAGAGGAAATCTGATCGAGGTGTCCAAAATATTAAGACTTTTGATGAGGTAAATAGGGAAAACTATCTTCCACTAGTTGGTGAGCTGGTAACTAGAGGGCAGTAATTTAAGATCCTTACCAAAAGAATGAAGTGAGAATGTATTTTTACGCTGATTCTTGTTAGGACATGAAATGCTCCACCAGAAACAGTGGTGGAAGCAGAATCCATAATCATTTTTAAAAGGGAAATGGGTAAATATTTGTAATAGAATTTAAAAAGTTATGAAGAAAGGGCAGGGGAACAGGATTAAGTGGATAGCTCTTTCAGGCTTGATGGGCCAAATGGCCTCCTTCTCTGCTGTCAAATTATATGAAATTATAAATAAAGTAATTTGCTTTACTTTATTATGCTACTCCAATTACATCACAAATCATGACTCTTTCACACACTCCCATATCCCACTGGTTCACAATCATCCCTTGGACCAGGGCTTAACATCAAATTTGATGAAGTGAATTTCCTGTTGGCTTGTTCATGTGTGAAACAATCTACTTTAAAGTAGAAAACTCGTTTAAAAAATGCAAATGTTTTTAATTCAAAAATTCTAACCACTTATCTTAATTTGAAACTCTGAATGATCATTATTGCGGACAGATCTCAATCTGTCATTATTTCATTACAAATTACCATCTGTTAGCAGTTTATTAAAAACTCCAAACTAGATGGTGGTACTGTGGAGTCAGAATGTTAGCTCTTGGTCCAAATTAAAGGCCAGATTTGAAAGATGGGATAAATGTTTATTCTCCCTGATTGATATTCTAAGTCAAACGAGCTCTATCAATCACAGCCCGGTTTCCAGCAGATACATTTCATAAAAAATACTAGATAATTTCAGTGGACAGAACTACCTATAATTCTGCACTATTTACGAAGCTTACTCAGAAAAATGTGTGTAATTAAAAAGTTACATTCTGGCCCATTGTGTGTGCTGGGCGTCACACCTATAGTTGTTTTCAGATCAAGGAGATTGTGTGAATAGTGCAGAAGTAAATATAGAATACATCTGGTCCATAGTACAACAGACAGATATTGGATTGTTTGAAAAAGTTTAAAGGCAAAGGTAATGATTGATTAGTGAATCAGGTTTTCCAGAGCATGTGCTGGTCTGTGTGAACCTATGGCTTGTTTATTCGTGTTCCAGTACAAATCCTCCAAGTCTTTCTCTGTCCCCAGCAACCACAGGAATAATTGATGAGACAAGTTCTTGTTTACAGGTACTTTTTGGCCCCATCTAGCACTGCATCATCTAATACTTTAGTTAACTGATCTCACCCAGTGCACTAGTAAGGGTCTCCGTGCCCTGGGTCAGGGAGGGGAAACGTCAGAGAAGGTTCCCACTCCTGATTCCAATCTAGTGGTTTCTCCTCCATCCTACATTACCAATCCTTCTGCCCATTCTTTGATCTGACAGTGGCTCTCACTCTGGTAAGGAGAAAGAAAACATGTTCAACACCGTCAAAATTTATAGCTATTGTGCCGTTAATTAGTCATTCGAACTATCAGCCAAAATAAATGAGAAGGAAGGGAAAGGAAAGGAAGGAAGGAAGGAAGGAAGTCGAAAGAGTTTTGCAACCAATGAATTACTTTCCAAATGTAGGTACTCTTGTTTTGTAGGTAAACATGGCAGTCAAATTACGCACAGCAAGATCCCACAAACAGCAACCAGTTAATCTGGTGGTGTTGGTTGAGGGATAAATATTGACCAGAACATCAGGAGAAGTCCCCTGCTCTTTTCTGAGTAGTGCTTTGGGATATTTTATATCCACCCGAGCAGGCAGCAAGGGCCTCAGCTTAAAGCCTCATCTGATAAAAACAGTATCTCTGACAACGCAGCACTCCCTCCGTACTGCGCTGGAGTGTCGGCCTTGACTACGTGCTCGAATCCTGGAGTGGGTCTCGAACTCACGACCTTCTTGACTCGCAGGCAAGAGTGCTACCCACGGAGGCAACGCTGGCACTTTCCAAGTGTGGTAGTGCCATCTTCATTGACGTAATTGACCAGTTTTTTGATGTCCGCATGGCCACTCCCAAAACTCCCTGTCAAGGCACGCAAATGAATAGTGGTCCCTTGGGCGGGGTTACAGCGGATGAGCAGAACCCCATACCCCAATTAGGAGTCAAAGCCTTCAGGAGAGGAGGGGTGGGGAGAAATGTGGTGAGAAGAAGTAAAGCAGAATGTTCCATCCCCAGCATTGACATCCACAAAACGGCAAAGTAAATTAACTTAAAAACATGTAAATCCTTCAAAAGAAACATATCTCGCCATATACCCCATCTTGTAAATCTCAGTCCAACAAAAGTCAACACTTCAATCTTGCAGCTCAAGCGCATTTAGTTACACGTGAGAAATGTATTATCCATCTGTAATTTGGAGATTTCTACACTGACAAGTACATCTGTTGGGTACTATATTAGGAATGTCTTAACAACAGAAAAGCCTAAAGGATTATATTAGTTCTATTGTTGCCATTTCAACAGTTCTTTTTGATGCTTTGACATTACATCATACATCTCTCAGGTTTTTGCCATTTCCATATGTCAGGTTGGGTTACATTGGTATTTTTCCATTCAACAGTTTGAAGATTAATATTTGATATTCAACTGATTCTATTGCTCCTGAAGTAAAATGAGAGTTGCTTACCACAGCTTTACATATTGTCTTATATTTTTCATGTATATATATATATATATATATATTTCAATGAATTGGTGAATTAGGTCTTGAAAATTCAAACTCATTTTGAAATGGATTTTTTAAAATGCAGAAGCCCTTCCTGTACCTCATAAGTGAGAAATAAAATATAGTGCATCTTTAATGGATTGCAATTATGTAATAAGAGACAGGATTTGAAAGGGGATGGTGTAAGTGCACATAAAAAGTATTTATGGTATGTCCTGGCTCACATTCAGTCTGGTTTTACTTTGAAAGCAATATTTTATCGCCGCACACCCCTTGCATTACCAATCCTGCTGCTCATCTGACAAGGGCTCTTACTCTGGATCTTTAGGAACACAGAAAGGAAACAGGGTTCAATGTCTCCAGAATTTATAGCAATGGTGCCCCAAATTAATTAATTGAACTGACGGCCAAAATAAATGAAAATAATTAGTACAAAAACCATCTAACCAACCTTTCCGGGTGCGATAGTGCCATTTTAATTGAAGTAATGAGGTTAGCTCAGCCATTCTGTGAGTCACTGACCTGAAGGCCGTCCTGCTAGTTGAGATCACACTGTTTTGATGTCTCTAATGATAGCAAACAATTTTTAAGATTTTGGGGGCAATACAGAAAATGCCTATTTAGTGTACATCTAGAATTATATGCATTTTTTCACATCAATATTTTAAAATGTTGAATTAATTTCCCACAGGAAGCAACAATTCAAAGATCCACAAAATGGATGAAGTCATTCATCGTCATGTTTAACATCAAAATACAATGTCACTGAGGATGAGCGGAAGCATTTGATTTGATTGTTTTTTTTGTTGAAAAGAGCTAAACTAGTGCCACAGATTGTAGGCAGCTTACTCAACTTGGCCAGAGTTTTCAATTCTACCCCTGAAGGCAGCTTGGCAGTTGGTAGCATCAAGTCAGAAGGTTGCGGTTTCAAGCCGCACGTTAGACCTGAGCACATAATCTAGGCCGAGTGCTGCAATGTTGCGAGGTGCAGTCTTTTTGGAGTACAACAACTAACAACAACAACTTACATTTATATAGTGCCTGCAACATAGTAATACGTCTCAAGGTGCTTCACAGGAGCGTTATCAGACAAAATGTAACACTGATTAGATTAGATTGGATGTTAGACTGAGATTCTAGCTGCCTCTTCCAGGAGTGTAGGATATTGTCCTGTAAAGGTTCCTGCCTCAACCAACACTACCAAAAATAGATTAACTGGTCATTCATCTCATTTGTTTTATGTGAGAGCTTGCTGTGCCAAAATCGCCTGCCACAGTTGCCTACATAACAGTAACTGCACTTCAAAAGGTTCTAACAAAAGGTCATCGACCTGAAACATTGGGCGCCATCTTGCCAGCCCTGGGGAGGCGGGTTTGGAGGCGGGACTGCCGGGAAAATGGCAAAATGGGGGCGGGTGCCCATCCCGCCCCAGTGCCATCTTCCCAGGAGGCGGTGTAAAATTCGCAATTATCGCGATTCGAAATAACGAGATAAAGCAGATTCGTTTCATCAGTTTTATTTCAACGAAATGCTGTCATGATTAAACAGGACACAGAAGCCTGTAAAATGGCCGCCGCGCCTCGTGGCAGAAGCTTCCAGAATTTTCAGTGGGCAGACAAGATGGCGTTCGAATAAACATTTCAGTATAAGATTGGTTAATACGCAGCAAACACTGATAAAGACAGGATGCAACCTGTCTGCATTCGACACAATAGCAAGAGATATAAGTGCTAGAATCGTTTTCCATGCACAAGTAAGGACCATTGTACTGGGCAATCGAAGGCCCATCCAGATACATCAATACGCAAATTCCCCACGGCTCTACAATGAGAGAGCCATTCTTGGGTGCTTACACAAGTATTCGGAGGCCCCCAAAACCCTGCCAAGGAGGCTCCTAGCCGGTTCCACAATGGGAAAAAACATTAACGGGTAGTTGGCCAGTCTCAGGTGCTACCGAAACCCATTACAAACAAGAATCACCCCATACTGGGAATTTTGAGCGCCAAGATTTTACAAAAGATGAACATTAAGATTTGGGCGGGAGATAAGGGAACCCAGCACTATAACTATAGACAACAAATGTCCATCGGTCTCTTATTCCCTTGATTCGTGCTCTTATCTCTGCAGACTCTTGACTCAGGCTGAATTCTGCTGGACGAGCAGCCGTCTGTTGCCTCTGGACTCTAGCCGTGCTGGACGGTTACTCGAATGTTGGGTGGAGCTCAAGCAGAACGAGCCGCCCCGACGAAGGCCAGTGACCGGGTGCACCATCCCGAGCGTCGGTAAACGGTGTTTTGGACCCGAAGGCCCGACAAGACGAGATGAGAAGAAAAGAACAAGAATCCACGTGCCGCCGCGGTCAGTAAACCCCGACCGCGCCCGTAAATATAAAGACCATTTTTTAACTCTATCAGGTTGCTGCCGAACCAGTGGAAGACTCTCTTTCGAATTCTATCGACAACCGGTGTCAATACAGGAAGACTCTTCTTTGAATTTTACCGGTTAACTGGTGTCGGTCCAGAAAGACTTTTCTTTGAGTTCTACAGCCGGGCCCGAGCACTGTCGAGTTCTTCATGACAACGGGGAGCCCAGCCTGCTAGCCGGAGCAGAGAAGATAAACAAGTGGGGTACAGAGACCCCTTCCAACACGTGACAGTCAGGTGTTGCAGCAAAACAAGCCGAGTGCCTCGTTTAAAATTCTCCGAAGTATCACGAGTGGTGAGCATGTTTCCCGATCCTACAAATCTAGATTAGTGTAGGTATTGATAGGGGAGGGTGGTTTTATTAAGGATAAATATAATGTGTTCCCCTTTTTACGATGTGCCGTGCGTTCCTCATTACCCTAGACCAAGTTTTATGAATGTATGTATACTTGTACTGTCATTAATTTGTGCCTATGACATGTACTTCATGATTTTGGACGTTATGCAATAAAGATTTCCATTTCGTACTATTCAACCGGGTCTATTTGAGTTTTCTCTGCATTACTGCTCTCGCACCTAAGTCCAGTGTTAGAACCGTAAGGGCGAGTGGGTCGAACCACTCACAGGTGCTTATTGCAACAAGGCTGGCCGGAGACCAGAGCAAGCAATAGTATTAGGCAACGAAGGTCTAACCCCGCACAAGCACCTACGACCGAACCCCTTACAGCTGGTAGCCGACCTGCACCAGGTCCCGTCTCCTGGAGGCGGGAAGGGGATTACAGCCACTTACCTGCCTGTCAACAGGTAGTTAACAGGCAGTTAAGAGGATTATCCCCATTTTTCCACCAGAGGCACGGGCTTCCCGACGTTGGGAAACCCCGCCAGGGTCAGCGAGGCGAGCAGTGGGTCTGCGGGTGTGAGACGGGTCCAAAAGTGTGCTGTGGAGGTGAGTGATGGGTGCAAGTGTGGAGAGGTAAGTATGTGAGGTGAGTGAAAAGTGATAGAAAATGTTTACTTACCTTTGTTTCTTCCTGCAGGCTTCAATCGTTGGGGATCCGGAGACTGTCGCATCTCACCGGCAGAGATGACAGATGGCTGCTGCATTCTCCGATGCAACAGCCATCTAATTTCTGCTAAAGAAAGAGGTTTGATCAGTCTTGAATACAAGGACTCATCAAACAACATAGAATGTCAGTGTTTGACAGCTTCTCAAAGCTGTCAAATGATGACAATTCATCTGTCAAAACTTTTTGACAGATGAAACGTCATACGCTGACGTTCTCTGTAGCCGGCTTCCCCTTAATTGGCCTGCTAAGCCCGCTGGGCGGGCTTAACAAGGTCAATCAAGGGAAAATAGCTTGGGTTGGCCACAAGTCGATGGAGGCGGGACTAAAAGCCGACAAGCAGCAGTCCCGCCTCCAACACGCCCCCATTGGCAAAATCGCCCCCATTAACTCTGTTTCTCTCTCCACAGATGCTGCCTGACCTGCTGAGTATTTGCAGCATTTTCTGTTTTTATTTCAGATTTCCAGCATCTGCAGTATTTTGCTTTTGCTTCAAAAGTGATTAATTGACTGTGAAGCATTTTGGGACATCCTGAGGGCAGCACTATCTAAATGCAAGTTCATTCTTTTTTTTTCTGCCCAGGACCAATTTATTTTTCAGGCTTTGGTGACCTTACCAAAATAGCTTACACGCATACAAGTGGCAGCAATGTGTTTAGCCTTTTATTGCTGGTGCTCCATGGTTCCTTTTCTTTCTTTTCTTCCTGCATCTGATTCATCGTGACCTGTTGTACTATCTCCCTATCCTTGCACTGTATCAGCACACAAGATCCACATTTTAATGCAATGTTTGTGATGGTTACTTATTCATTGCTACTAGCTCACTGAGTGATATGAGTGAGGTTGAGGTATTTCAAAAAAGTTGTATAAAGAGGAATTAGTGTTACAACTTACAATAGCACATTTAAAAAAAAAGAAAGACTTGCATTTATATAGCATCTTTCACGACCACTGGACATCTCAAAGCGCTTTACAACCAATGAAGTACCTTTTTGGAGTGTAGTCACTGTTGTAGTTTATTCAGGAATTCACTTGCAGTGTATTCCAGTAATGCTAACAAAGCATTCTTGACACTTCTAACAATAGGGCATTAGAAAAATGTGGAGAGAATTCATGGGGGGGATTTTAACCACCCTGGCCAGTGGGAATGGGGCGGGCGTGCAGTTAGAAAAGCTATATAGAGACTTACCGCCCCACTCCTGCTCGATTCCTGCCCACCGCAATCTTAACTGGGCGGCCTCTGGAACATGTGGTTCCGGCCTCCCCAAAGTTGTCCAGCTGCCTCTTCCTGCCTGTTTCAGGCAGACAGCTGGCCAGCGGAATGCAAATGAAGCCCGGGAGTGAAAATAGCCCGTCCCTCAAACAGACAACGTCGGGTGGGTTTGGAGCTCGCCCCGCCCCCCTGATCGCCCGAAACCCGCTCCCATTTAAAATCCCCCGCCATATTGGAAAAATCAGCTGTGGGAAATAAAGATGCAACTTATACTGAGTGCAGACAGGCAATGGCCTGAGAGCATTTGTAAGAGTCTGGCTTATAGGCATCCATCACCCATCTCTTAATTTCATACTGCAGCCGTTCCATCAGTTCTGAATGATTTTATACTAGCTCTTTTTGATGGACTTTCACACCGTCCTCAGAAAGCCACAGCCAACGTCTTTGGTCAACCTCCCAGCTCAGTCTTGAACTCCAGCAGGGATTCCATTATCTCAGGCCTTCTTCCCACCAGACGGCCAACTTTTGTGTTTTCCTTTAGTCTTGCAGCCTTGAATTTAAGTCTCAAAACCTCTCACAGCAGGTAATATAGGTACCTAATCAGTCTAAATCTGGAGATTAAACTTCACCCCTTGAAAGGCAGTCATTGCAAACATAGTAACAGTGTACTTCACCTCCTCTGAAGCATGTTAATATGCCTCACAATGGTGTTAGGCACAAGTAAAGTCTTTCATCCATAAGACTGAAAACACAGAATTCCTGATTAAACTGGTCTACATGTGGTCTGATGGAATCTTTTCTGCTGTGACCACAAAGTTCAAATGTTGGAGCAAGTGCTTTGGGAAGTATGAGTATCTATGCCTAGATCTCACTGTTAATGGCAGCGGGAGTAGAGTTCTGATGGACCAGTTATGTTAAGCCCTTGAGTGCTCCATTAGTTGCCCTAGAAGCAGACCTGACAATGTGTGAAGAAATGTTATTGTTTGAATGCGAAAAAAAAACACTCTTTCCACATTGCCCTTTAACCCCTTGCACACTGAAGATTTCCATGTCAAAATAATACAATAAGATTAAAGCATTTCAGTTTATTGTGAATTGTACAATACTTATATTTTTAGTTCTACGATATGGAAAGTCCTGCTGGATGGACATTCCGCAATACAGGAACAACACTGATATGAAATGGACTTTTTGTTTTATTGTTGGTAGTTTAAACCAGATTTGGAACCAGAGCTTATATTAAATACTAACATCCAACCTATCAAGGGCCTTGAATCACTTCATGAATTCCTGGTATCATGAAGTGAAAACCGACAAAGTGCACTCAGTTAAAGAGAATAACTTTGGATAGTTCTTTGCAAGAATTTTAGCTAGGTTTTTTACCCTGTTGAATAATGCTGGCCTTGCTAGTGATGCCCATATCCCAAGAACGAATAAAAAAAATAAAAATAAAAGGGAGCTTCAGAAATTACCCAGAACAAATTCTGTAAAATGTCTGTAATGCTACGTTCATGCTTGTGTATTCATTATATCAAGCCTTGCACTGTGAATATTTTAACAGTATAGCCTCAGTGCTGAGTTTGCACTATACATTCAATAGTACAAATCTTACTTTGTCGGTACATCAGGGTAAAAATCCCAACATACATACACTTACAGAGTGGGTGTGGGCTCAGGAGCACCGTGATAACACTTTATTTAAAGGACCGTTTTGACGGTCATGAAGTGTATCACGTGGCCAAGTCGCAGACTGCTGCCGTCACTACTCCATTCGCATTTCTCTTCCTCCCACCCCCTATATAAACAAACACAACACTAATACACAGAAATAAAGTTCAACATATGAAAACACCTAAAAGGCCTAGCTCCAAGCTTCAGGCTGATCCTTGTCCACAGCTCAAGAATCGCATTTTGCTACTGGCACTGTGACTGAATGAATCGCCACATGCACTATAGCATCCCTACACACTGATGATCATCAGTGTAAAGTAGTTCCTCAAATTCTTTAGGTTTTTCTCTAAGCCAATCTTTAAGAACAAAAAAATCCAGAATTATTTACCAATTATATAAATATAACAGCCCCTGTCCTTGGTAGTGGAAAAAAATGTCTTCAGAAGGCATACTGCAAAATCCAGTATGAATTTATTCAGTATAAAATTCAACGCGAAACTTTCAGATAATTGCTGGCTATATAAAACAGTCAAAGGAACATTTTAGTTTAATCTGTGGTCTTGTTGCTTAACATGTCCAATCACCTCTTTTCTGAAGTTCTCAGATGCTTGTTATTAGAAGGTCTACTTTTAATAATTGCAAGTGGACAAAAGTTTCTCCTGTGCTTATGTAATGAAACATTTGCTTTATGCAGAGCACTGTTCTCTGCTACCCCTGATCCTGGGCCTACTTGGTTAATTTGAATTTGATTAACTAATTGTGCAGATGTGCGCATTACATTATAACCCTGCACTTAACCCTTTGATCCCTGTATTCCAATTCCAATTGATTTTTGGAAAATAATGCACTAGATCATCACTTAAATTATCCTGATCAACACAGTCAGTGCTGGTCAGAAAAGCACCATTCCACTCAACAAATGGGTGTCATTGATAATAGACACAGTAATGCGAGAGTTAGTGCTCCTACAAGTAATGAGACCCATTTCAACTTCTGTAAAGGAAATGCAAACTTTGAATTTGATATCACTGATCATTGATAACTGTTTGTGTCTTAGTCAGATGCCTTTTGCTCGTGTCATTGTCAATGACTATCACCGTGAAAAGAAAGGCCCCACACGCTCCAACCTCTACTTCTCCTGTCGGACATTTCTCATCCTACTGCCATAGTGGGTCATGAAGCTAAAGGGAATGTTGAGAAAGAGGGAAGTGTACCTACCCTGGCCCATATACACAAGAGCTGTGATTGAAGAAAGTTAAATTCTCACCCTTTTATATTTTTGTTATTCCTCCCTCCAAAGGCAGTAACTTGTGCTGGGGCATAGCTCCACAGGTGATAGCGGCCTTTCAGTACCTCACCTACGTGGTCGTTCATTGTGTGACTGCTTTACAGAGAAGTGTCTTATTTTGCTCTGCAGTAGCTGTCTCTCATGATAGCTGAGTGACAATGCTGATGGTGGCCATGGAGAAATCTGCAAGACACAACCACTTATCTTGCTGAAAGAATGTTGGAAACTGTAAATAAAAGGATTTGTCACAACAGTATAACTTAGAGTTATACTCCTCTTCCTGACGAAATGCTTAGAACATGGCCTTGTCATAACCAACACCTTATTCCGTCAGAGAGACAAGTACAAGGCTTCATGGCAACACCCTCGTTCCAAGCACTGGCATCTGCTGGACTATGTCATCGTCCGAGCGAGGGACCGCAAGGACGTCCGCATCACCCGCGCCATGACAGGAGCTGACGACTGCTGGACAGACCACCGTCTAATCCGCTCTGTCATCTCGATCAATGTAGCCCCAAAACAGCTGCGTCAACAGAAGCAATGCCGCAGGAAAATCAACGCTGGAGCACTCAAAGACCCCGCTAAGAAAGCTCTATTCAGCCTGCGCCTCACAACCAACCTGACGACTCCCAGTGATTCAAAGACACAGAGTGTCCACAGCGCCTGGTCTGCACTCAAAGCCTCCATAATCAGCACCTGTGAAGAGACGCTCGGTCACTCGACCAGGAAACACCAAGACTGGTTCGACGAGAACGACCAGGAGATCCAGGAGCTAATAAATGCAAGGCATTCCTGATCTGGAAACAGCAACAGAACTCGAGAGCAAGAAAGCAGCTCTACAGACGCCTGAAGGCCGAGGTCCAACACAAAACTCGCGACCTAAAGAACAGATGGTGGGTGGAGAAAGCGCAGGAGATCCAGCAGCTAACCAACAACCACGATGTGCGTGGATTCTTTAGCGCAGTCAAGACCATCTACGGCCCAAGCACCCAAGGTCCTACCCCACTGCGGGCCAAGAATGGAGAGGCTGTCAGTGCCCGCTGGAAGGAGCACTTCAAAGATCTGCTTAACTGAGACTCTGTCTTCGACGCGAGAATCCTCAAATCCATCCCGCAGCATGTCACCCGCCACCACCTCAGCACAACCCCAGCACGGCATGAGGTTGAAAAGGCCATCCGACAATTGAAGAACAACAAGGCCTCAGGAGCAGATGGAATCCCTGCCGAGGCGCTAAAACATGGCGGAGAAGCACTATTGGCGCGAATACATGAACTAATTTCTCTTATTTGGAAGGAGGAGAGCATGCCAGGGGATCTCAGAGATGCCGTAATCATGACCATCTTCAAGAAAGGTGACAAGTCTGATTGCGGTAATTACAGAGGAGTCTCCCTACTGTCTGCCACAGGGAAAGTCATCGTAAGAATCCTCCTCAATCGCCTTCTCCCAGTGGCTGAAGAGCTCCTCCCAGAGTCGCAATGCGGATTCCGCCCACTAAGAGGCACAATGGACATGATCTTCACCGCATGTCAATTACAAGAGAAATGCAGGGAACAGCACCAACTGCTGTACATGGCCTTCTTTGACCTCACAAAGGCCTTCGACACTGTCAACCGTGAGGGATTATGGAGTGTCCTCCTCAAATTCGGATGCCCTCAAAAGTTTGTCACCATCCTCCGCCTGCTTCACGACGACATGTAAGCCGTGATCTTGACCAACGGATCCACCACAGACCCAATTCACGTATGAACCGGGGTCGAGCAAGGCTGTGTCATCGCATCAACGCTCTTCTCGATCTTCCTGGCTGCAATGCTCCATCTCACCCTCAGTAAGCTCCCCGCTGGAGTGGAGCTAATCTACAGAACAAACGGGAAACTGTTCAACCTCCGTCACCTCCAGTCCAGATCCAAGGTCATCCCATCCTCTGTCGTCGAATTACAGTATGCAGACGACGCCTGCGTCTGCGCACACTCTGAGGTCGAACTCCAAACCATCGTCAACACCTTCACCGAAGCGTACGAGAGCATGGGCCTTATACTAAACATCCGTAAGACAAAGGTCCTCTACCAACCTGCCCCCACCACACAGTACTGCTCCCCAATTATCAAAATCCACGACGAGGCCTTCGACAACGTGGACCACTTTCCATACCTCAGGAGCCTACTGTCAACAAGGGCAGACGTCGATGACGAAGTCCAACACCGCCTTCAGTGTGCCAGTGCAGCCTTCGGTCACCTGAAGAAGAGAGTGTTTGAAGACCAGGACCTCAAACCATGCACCAAGCTCATGGTCTACAGAGCAGTAGTGATACCCGCCCTCCTGTATGCTTCAGAGACATGGACCATGTACAGCAGGCACCTCAAAGCACTGGAGAGGTACCACCAACGCTGCCTCCGTAAGATCCTGCAAATCCATTGGCAGGATAGGTGCACGAACGTCAGTGTTCTCGCTCAGGCCAACATCCCCAGCATCAAAGCTTTGACCACGCTCGATCAGCTCCGATGAACGGGTCACATCGTCCGCATGCCCGATTCAAGACTCCCAAAACAAGCGCTCTACCGGAGCTCCGACACAGCATGAGAGCCTCGGGTGGGCAGAGGAAATGCTTCAGAGCCTCCTTGAAAAAGTGCAACACCCCCACTGACACCTGGGAATCCCTGGCCCAAGACCGCACAAAGTGGAGGAGAAGCATCCGGGAAGGCGCCGAACACCTCGAGTCTCTTCGCCGGGAGCAAGCGGAAGCCAAGCGCAGGCAGCGCAAGGAGCGCATGTCAACCCAAGCACCCCACCCACCCGCCCCTTCCACCACCGTCTGCCCCACCTGTGACAGAGCCTGCAGGTCCCGCATTGGACTCATCAGTCACCTGAGAACTCATTTTTAATGTGGAAGCAAGTCATCCTCGGTTCCGAGGGACTGCCTAAGAAGAAGATAACTTAGAGTTGAGAAAGAGTTTATTTGCATCTCTCTCATTGGCCTTTCTGGCTGGAACTTGAAATAGGATTTCTAAAGGCAGATTATATAAGAATAAGGTATCCATGTATAACTGAGAATCACACTAATCATGGAGAAAAGACATAATTTTGAGTCGTAGAAGGTAAAGTTCTTGCAACATCAGGTTTCCTCAAATGATTGACTGACAGTTCAGTATGTGGCAAGATTTAATGAAATACGATTAGAGTGTAAAAGGAGAACGAGAAATTAATCTTCAGGAAACTCGTTTCCTGTAATAAGTCTTCTGTATACAGTACTTTGTTTTGCGGTCTGTAATTCCATGTTTGCCATTTTGTTTTTCCAGTAGATCTCTTAAGAAATAAAATGAGTGCCTCATTAAGTAAGAGCTTAAGAACAAAAGAATTTTCAGAAACATGCAAAGACCCTTAAATCAAACAATTGCATCCCTTTCTGAGAAATCTCAATCCCACGAGTCCCTTCTCCCTCTCCAGAAAAGTATCTAATTGCCTCCTGAATCCATTTATGTTGTCTGCCTCAGTGGCCATCCCTGGTAACTTATTCCACAACTCTATTACCCTCTGTGCGAGAAAGTTTCACTTGGCTTCCCTTCTTACTCCTAACTTCTTAATGTTTAACTTGTGTCCCCTGGTGCTTGAACCTTTTGCAGCAGTGCACAATTTGCCTGCATCTCTCTCATAACATTATAAATTTCAATTAGGGCACCTCAAAGCCTCCTCTTTTCTAAAGAGAGCAAGGCCAACTGATCTGTCCTTTTAAATTAAATTCCTGGAATATTTTTTGTTGCTTGCCTCTGTGCCTTCTCAGAGGCAATAAGCAGACCTTCATGTGATTAGGTGGCCAGAGCTGCCACAGTAATCCAAATAGCGTCTTGGTCAATGCCTTATACAACATGTCATTGCTCTTTTCATTCGTTTTAGGTGCAAAAGATTTTTTTTTTAAGAGTCTCGCCCAAAAAATGTAATTTTCCAAAATTAGTACTTCAGATATTGACTTGTGAATATCATTTGGATTACATCTTAATTTATTTTATAAGTTTAACTATTTCTGACTTTAAAAAAACTGAAAACAGCCGCTGTGAATTCCCTGAAGCAATTACAGACAGTTTTCCAGCAGTTATCTAAATTTACTTTTCTATATTTAAGAGGGTACACCTCACCTCCGATTGGATAAAATGGGGTAGAAATTGGACCTCACTGCGCTCGTTCCCTGGGCGGAAAACGGGGGGGGGGGGGGGGGGGGCAAAAAGGACCAATTTTGCGGGACTATGTCTTGTGCCTGAAATGAGGTCAGGCAATTTTTCAGGCATTCCTGGCAGCTGCCTAAAACAGGGGTTAGACCCCTTGCATATGCTATTGAGGGGCCCAATGCCTGTTTTAGGGACGTTTCCTGACATCGGGCTGCCCTGAGGCACCAGGTTTTCCTGCGGCGGGTGGGGTCTAACAAATGGCTGCCAACATAAAATTATGATGCGGAGATGCCGGTGTTGGACTGGGGTGGACAAAAATGAGAAGTCGCACAACACCAGGTTATAGTCCAACAGATTTATTTAAAATTACAAGCTTTCGGAGCTGTCACCCCTTCGTCAGGCAAAGGTACAGTGAGTAAATCTACAACATTACACCGTATATAAACACAGAAACTGCAGAGATACAATCTTTCAGGGAAGGTGTCCTTACATCAAAGACACACCAGAGCACAGCCAAGACAATGAGATGTGTCACAGGGGGTCCAACGTGTCAAATCCTGCTGTCTGCAGTTGGTTTTTTTTGGGGGGGTTTTTTTTTAGTGTTTTTTTTAATAACTGGAAAGACAGACAACGATGTCGAGTCACGTTCTGTAGCGTGACATGAACCCGATATCCCTATTGAGACCATCCTCATAGGTGCGGAACTTGGCTATCAGTTTCTGCTCGATGCTTTTGCGTTGTCGTGTGTCTCGAAGGCCGCCTTGGAGAACGCTAACCCGCAGATCCGAGGCTGAATGTCCTTGACTGTCCTTGACTAACATAAAGTTAGTTTTGTTTTTAAAACTCCTCCCGGCTCCACAATCCTGAGTAGGGTTGCCAACTCTGGTTGGCCATATTCCTGGAGGTTTCATTACGTGGCCTTCTGCTTCCAACTGTCCCGCCCAGTCAAGCTGCAGTTTTTCCCCCCCATCTCTAATATTCTGATAACTAATAAACAAAAGACTTCAAAGAAAATGGAGAAAAAAAACACCACTTTTTTAATACCCCTTTGATTTTTCTCCTGGGTTGCTTGGAGCAGTGTCCTGGAGATTAGTCTTCAGTTCCTGGAGACTCCAGGACCAGCCTGGAGGGTTGGCAACCCGACTCCTGAGGGCCACTGACAGCCCCGTTCACCCCGTCCTGTTCTCCTCCCCTCTCCCAGGACTTACTGGAGGGCAAAATTGGATGGATTGAAATGGATGAGCTGCCTCTGGAAGCTCCAGGAGCTCGCCAATTATTACAATGAGGCCTGAACAACAGCAACTTGCATTTACCTAGCGCCGTTAATGTAGTAAAACATCCCAAGGTGCTTCACAGGAGCGTTATCAAACAAAATTTGACACCGAGCCACATAAGGAGATATTAGGGCAGATGGTCAAAGAGGTAGGTTTTAAGGAGCGTCTTAAAGGAGGAAAGAGAGGTAGAGAGGCGGAGAGGTTTAAGGAGGGAATTCCAGAGCTTAGGGCCTCGGCAGCTGAAGGCATGGCCGCCAATTGTGGAACGATTAAACTCGGAGTTGCGCAAGAGGCCATGAATTGGAGGAGCGCAGATATCTCGGAGGGTTGTAGGGCTGGCAGAGGTTACAGAGATAGGGAGGGGCGAGGCCAAGGAGGGATTTGAAAACAAGGATGAGAATTTTAAAATTGAGGCGTTGCTGGATCGGGAGTCAATGTAGGTCAGCGAGCACAGGGGAGATGGGTTTACAGGACTTGGTACGAGTTAGGCTACGGGCTGCGGACATTTTGATGAGCTTAAGTTTTTGGAGGATGGAAGACGGCACGCCGGCCAGGAGTTTCTTTTTATATTCGTTTATGGGATGTGGGCGTCGCTGGCAAGGCCGGCATTTATTGCCCATCCCTCATTGCCCTTGAGAAGGTGGTGGTGAGCCGCCTTCTTGAACTGCTGCAGTCCGCGTAGTGAAGGTACTCCCACATTGCTGTTAGGGAGGGAGTTCCAGGATTTTGACTCAGCGACGATGAAGGATCGGTGATATACTTCTAAGTCAGGATGGTGGGTGACTTGGAGGGGAACTTAGAGATGGTGGTGTTCCCATGCGCCTGCTGCCCTTGTCCTTCTAGGTGGTAGAGGTCGTGGGTTTGGGAGGTGCTGCCGAAGAAGCCTTGGCAAATTGCTGCAGTGCATCTTGTAGATGGTGCACACTGCAGACACTGTGCACCGGTGGTGGAGGGAGTGAATGGATAAGGTGGTGGATGGGGTGCCAATCAAGCGGGCTGCTTTGTCCTGGATGGTGTCGAGTTTCTTGAGTGTTGTTGAAGCTGCACTCATCCAGAGAAGTGGAGAGTATTCCATCACACTCCTTACTTGTGCCTTGTAGATGGTGGAAAGGCTTTGGGGAGTCAGTAGGTGAGACACTCGCCGCAGAATACCTAGCCTCTGACCTGCTCTTGTTGCCACAGTGTTTGTGTGGTTGGTCCAGTTAGGTTTCTGGTCAATGGTGACCCCCAGGATGTTGATGGTGGGGGATTCGGCGATGAATGTCAAGGGGCACTGGTTAGACTCTCGCTTGTTGGAGATAGTCATTGCCTGGCACTTGTGTGGCGCAAATGTTACCTGTCACTTATCACCCCAAGCCTGAATGTCGTCCAGGTCTTGTTGCATGCGGGCATGGACTGCTTCATTATCTGTGGAGTTGCGAATGGCACTGAACACTGTGCAGTCATCAGCGAACATCCCCATTTCTGACCTTATGTTGGAGGGAAGGCCATTGATGAAGCAGCTGAAGATGGTTGGGCCTATGACGCTGCCTTGAGGAACTCCTGTAGCGATGTCCTGGGGCTGTGATGATTGACCTCCAACCACCACAACCATCTTCCTTTGCGCTAGGTATGACTTCAGCCAGTTGAGAGTTTTCCCCCCCGATTCCCATTGACTTCAGTTTTACTAGGGCTCCTTGATTCCACACTCGGACAAATGCTGCCTTGATGTCAAGGGCAGTCACTCTCACCTGACCTCTGGAATTCAGCTCCTTTGTCCATGTTTGGACCAAGGCTGTAATGAGATCGGGAGCCGAGTGGTCCTGGCGGAACCCAAACTGGGCATCAGTGAGCAGTAAGTACCGCTTGATAGCACTGTCGATGACACCTTCCATCACTTTGCTGATGATTGAGAGTAGACTGATGGGGCGGTAATTGGCCGGATTGGATTTGTCCTGCTTTTTGTGGACAGGACATACCTGGGCAGTTTTCCACATTGTCGGATAGATGCCTGTGTTGTAGCTGTACTGGAACAGCTTGGCTAGAGGCACGGCTAGTTCTGGAGCACAAGTCTTCAGCACGACAGCCAGGATATTGTCGGGGCCCATAGCCTTTGCTGTGCGCTCAGCCGTTTCTTGATATCACGTGCAGTGAATTGAATTGGCTGAAGACCCACTCCTTTGATGGTGGGGACCTCAGGAGGAGGCCGATATGGATCATCCACTCGGCACTTCTGGCTGAAGATGGTTGCAAACGCTTCAGCTTTGTCTTTTGCACTCATGTGCTGGGCTCCACCATCATTGAGGATGGGAATATTCATAGAGCCTCCTCCTCCCGTTAGTTGTTGAATGGTCCACCACCATTCAAGACTAGATGTAGCAGGACTGCATTGGAATAGTCAAGTCTAGAGATAACAAAGACATAGATGAGGGTTTCAGCAGCAGATGAGCTGAGGCAGGGTTGGAGTCGGGTGATGAAATGGAGGTGGAAGTAGGCGGTCTTAGCGATGGCCGGGATATGTGGTCAGGAGCTCATCTTGGGGTCAAACACGACACCAAGGTTACGAACAGTCTGAGCCCAAGTTTCAGGCAAGCCTCAGACATTCCAGTTCAGGGGCCCTGTCAGTAATGAGCCTGAAAATGCATCATAATGAATTATTCACAATATTTATCCAACAATCAGTCCTGATTGGATAATGCATGAGTTTGTTATTAAAGCTGAATCTGCTCATTAAATAAATATTGTATTGAGTGGAACTCATGCATTTTGTTTGTTTGCATATTTAAAAAATATATTTTCAGTTGGGGGGGGGGGGGGGGATCTGCTTGCATTCCAGAAATTATGTGTGTGAAAGGGCAGTAGAGCTTCTGTAATGTTCCTGTACTCTAGAAGTAGGCTGTTTTAGTGTCAGCTGTGGTAGAACGTGCTCATATTAAACAAAACTCAAGGATTATCATTTAAAGAGATAGACAGAATGTAATGATCAAAATATTGTAACACTGTTATTACCAACATACTGAACATTGACAATGTGAGTTTCTGGTGTCAGCTCTGACTCAGTGGGTAGCACACTCGGCTCCTCCACAGCCCACAAAAATAATTCAACACTTACCTTTAGCAGCCCACTTCGGTTCCATCGCCTATGGACCTTGGGGGGCCTATTTATGTCATAGGACCCCGATTTCTATATTAAAAGGTCTGAAAGAGGCCTTGCTGTGCGCAAATTGACTGGCACATTTCCCTACATTACAATGGTGACTACACTTCAGAAGTTCTTGATTGCCTGTAAAGCGCTTTGGGACATCCTGAGGTTGTGATAGGCGTTATATAAATACAAGTATTTTCCTACCCTTTATTGAGACTCAGAAATGAAGGATGGCTACTTGGGCAAAGAAGCACAGGGCAGCTGCTCCAACCCCTGTAACTTCTTTAATGAGAGGAGGATTAAGAGAGGGGAAAAGAAAGTCATATTTAAATGGTTTGGCATGAATGACTACCTCCCACAGGAACAGATTCAGCATCAGGTTGGAAAATGAAATGACTCGCACCACAGACTCTCCCCCGTAATTAGCGCTCCATCGTCAGCCAACAAGAAATGCTGTTGTTCTTGTGAACACTGTCTAACCGTTCCTCCTGATCCACAGACCGGAACAGCTCACCACTGCATTGAACTAGTGAGACTCATCTAACGAGACCAAGAAAGTTAGTGAAAGCTAGATCATTCACTGTTCATTTATTCAGTGTGAAATAATCGATTTCTAACAGCTGTTTTTATTTATTTTTAATGTGCAGCATCCTCGGATTACTCCCATGCCGTTCCATGCTATAATTGTTAGTTTACATTAAGAGCAAGCAACAAAAATAATGTTTTCCATTATGAATATGAATTCTTTTGGGACTAATGTGAAGATGAATGAAGATGGATGAAGGTATTATCTATCTAACACCCTTTAATATCATCCAGGTGCAAGTTGATTTTGTAATATTAATTGATGCACCCTCTAGAGTATTGTAATGACACATTGATAGTAAAGAGCACTCTAAGACAAGAGAGGAACAAATGCAACCTATTTCGGAGATGAAGGATTTTCTGATCAGTTACTGGTCTCTGCAGACAATACTTTATATAGCTCTGCCTACGTAAAAAAAAAATGGCTCAGAGCGCTTTACGTGGAGGGATTTGGACACTAAGAAGTAAGTAATGAATTTGGGGAAGGGGGAAACTGAACCCATGATCAAAGAGATAAGGACTCATTTTCTTGACCCTCACCCTTGGGGAAGTGCCCAGTCCTGGACTGCCGGGTCTCCACTCCTTTAATATTGGCCCAGGACTTCGGACATTTCCTGGGAGGCAGCAGTGAGGGGGGAGGGAGGGGGGCAAGGGGGAGCTTGGCCTGCAGTAGGTATAATCCAGTTGGAGGCATTTTCCTGTTTCCGATGGAACATCGGCTGGGCATCCCAGCGCAGAGATATGTAGAAAACACGGCAACGTGGCCTGCCTCCAGATCCCTGCCAACCGGCGTATCCGTGGGGTCCTGGGAACAAACCAAAGACTATGGGGGAGAAATTCAGTATCGCCCCATTTGGGGCGCAATTATCGTCCGGGCGCAAAAATTAGCGCCTGGCGCTAAATTATCGCCACCGACTGCAAACTTGACTTTTATCGCCCCTGGAGGTGATTGGAGCGCTAAATCAGGCGCTTCACACCTGTCTTAAGGCGCAAAGGCCGAGGAGCGAGGCGCTACCTCAGAGCGCTGGCGAAGCTCATGTGATGTCAGTCAGCAATGGAACACACACACAATGGCGCCAGCCAGTTCTTAAAGGGGAGGGTTGATCTTGCTTTCCATCCACATCCTGCTCATTGCAGCCTTGAATCTCGGCCTGGAGAGACCTGCACATCAAGTCTGCTGGAAAGAACAATGGAGAGTACCAGGGAAAGAGCTCAGAGTGCATCCCCACAGTCTCTTCTAAATCGTTACAAGGAAGGGCAAATCAAAATGAACCTGCAAAGTGCTGCTCAGTACCCAAAACTCCTTCACACAGCGTTGAATCTCTCCAGAAGTCTCTCTCACTCTCTCTCAGAATGCGTGGTTCTAAAATGTCACCAACAATAAAAGTCAGGAAGCGGTCACCTTTAAATAGCACTTCCCCAGTCCCTTCCTGACTGCAAAATGCTCCCCTCAGCCTGTCGTTGCTAGCGGCAGGCGGTAAGGCATGGGGCGCCACTCAATATCTGCTCCGGGGCGATACCGGGGCGTTGCGCACTCGACTGACGTCACGATCTGCCGGTGCAAGAGATCGTGGCGGTAGTGTTTAGCGCCGCCGCAAAATGTCTAGTTAATTTCGCGAGCGGCGCAAACATCGCCGCGCCCGGGCGCTAGATGCTTTACGCCCCATTAGCGCCCTCTTAAGGCGCTACCGGGAGGCGCAACCAACTGAATTTTTCCCCCTTTGTCTTCACCACAGTCCTGCCCCGCCCCAGGATGATTCAGCCAGTTGGGATCTTCAGCCAAAAGGTGTCATTAAATGGCCCAGGTCAGGAAATCCCAATGATTCTAGGGCTGGACAGGAGCAGCACACTGCAGTCCAGTACCAGGATGGAGGGGGAAGAAGCAGAAAATTTTGCCCCATAGGTTTTGAGAAATCAAAGTGGTTTAGAAGAGAGTGTGAGGGTAGGAGCATAATGGCTGAAATGGCCATAGCGGCCTTTGATGGTGGAGCAATTGGACAGGGAACAATCAGAGATGACCTGTGTGAGGAAAGGGGATCCATTTTCTTACAAATATGGTGTTTGCAGCATTCCTGTTCACAGTCACACTTGGGAACATTTCTGTTCACCGTGTGATTATGTTGGACAGTGCTTGTGCAGGCATGTTATGTATAGGAATCAGCAGGAGTGAGAAAAGTCATGCTTTGCTGAATCAAATGCTTGCAGACTGTGGGTCATTTAGCCAAAGCTCTCACTCTGCCTGCCTATAATCAGCTTATTTTTTGCATTCTTGCCCATCAAGATTTATGATATCTCTAAAATTCTTATATATATTACCCTGAGGAAATTCTGAATCTCGGGCGAAATCCATGAAAGATCCTAGATATGCTCTTAGATGTTGCAGTTTCATAATTGGTCTCCTAATGTATTCCAAAATAAATCTGAAGTGAAGCTGTTAAACTGAATTTTTGCTCCAAATTGATGTAAATTGACATCATTTGCCCAAATAAATCTGCAAAGAAACATTGACATAGACTGCATTTCCCAAGGTTCCCCCTACTAGGACAACCTTCCATTGAGCTCATGGGCACGGCACATGGACCAATAGACCAACCATAGCACAAATAGGCCAACTGAAGGTCCAATTGTTTCTTGATCTGAAAAAGCCGTCTCTCAAGTAGTGGATGTACTTCATATGTTTGACTTCTTGATGGATGTCTGAAATTGTTATTGTGTCCAAAGAAATTGGGTAAATTGTGGAACAACAACAGAAAATGCTGGAAATACTCAGCAGGTCAGGCCGCATCGTGGAGAGAGAAACAGAGTTAAAGTTTCAGGTCGATGACCCTTTGTGTTTCGGATCCACCCGGGACTGCAGATACCTCCAAGATCTTCAGTGTTCCTCGAACTACTGCTCTCGCCGCATCCCGAGATCCACGCTCAATGCCATGCATCGCCACATGAACACTCTCGACCTCTCTGCTTTTGGGTAAATTGTGGATTGTATTGAGGAACAAAAATGTCAATCAACAAGGAGTCAAAAAATCATTGACACACTCATTGTTCAACATAAAAGTTTAAAGTTCATCCTAACCTTGTTTTAAATGTATCAAAACCCACACTGTGACCGGAGTTAAGCAATAAAGATTCATGATGGATAACCCCCAACAACAGCTGTATTGTTTGATTTCTATCAGCAAAACTGGAATATCATTCAGTGAAACAGATGTTTTCTTCACACTTCATTACCACATCAAAGGCCTAATGTTTTCCGTTCTCAGACTAATTGAACCAGCATTAGATCTGCAGGTGGGATTAAATGATCTGATATTCTTCTGACCTTTCTGCTCCCTCAACTATCTGACTCTTTTAACTGAGAACCGCATTACACTGTTTGAGGAACAATCAGCAGAGTGTTCGCACTAACCACCAGACAAATGTCAAACTTCAACTTTTGAGCTCAGAATCTTATTGGCAGAATTCCCTTCGCACAGTTTCCATTGCAAAAAGTGTGGGCAAATGTCTGCTGTAATTTTCTAATAAAATATCACACCTTAGTGAAGCATTAATAAGGATTCATACTGTTCTCTTCTAACTCTACTGTAAATGGCATTTGGTGAATTTGCAAGGCACTTGCACAATTGAAAAGTTCACATCTTTAAACTGTTGACTGAACCCAGATATCATAGAATGATACAGGAGGCCATTCGGCCCATCGTGCCTGTGCTGGATATATGTGTAATTATAGAGCCACCGCCATATTTTTGCTCATCAAGGTGAGGGATATTAGTGCTCATGAAACAAATGTTTTTGGGGTGATTCTTACTGTTGGCCGGTGGCGTAAAGCTGGTGGTAGCGGATTGACCGCCGGTTACACACCCCGCCCCATTGAATTCAATGGAAAGGAATCGGGCAGCGTGTCTCATGGGTGGCTGTTCCACTATTGCCAGTTTTCCACCACCGCTGTAAGTGAAGATCGGCCCCTGTCTCATTTCAGGTGCCCATTCAGCATCGAGCGCTCCCAGGTTAGATAATAGTGCAGCCAGCTGCTGAGTTAAACTCCCCCTGCTCTGCCTCACCAGTGTGCTTTAGCCCCAGCATTAGTACAGAGCCCCTACTGCATCAGCGCAACATTTCCTCCTGCCAGACCAGCCATCCTTTGTCCTCTCTACGTGAGATTGCCAATTTTTTTCAGTTTAGCAATTAGAAGTTGTGTGCTAGGAGGCCTTGTCCACTACGAACTGGCGAAATTAATTTCATGTAGGAACCTTACAACCGCAAAGTAGTTCCTGAATTGTCACCATGGGTGAACACTCTCTACGTCAGCCATGTACCTGAGATGTACAGTTGTGCATTTCCCACATGGACCACAGAGGATGGCCATGTAGCATTGATAAGTTTTTCTTCCTTTCCTCTATATCTCTCTTTTCCAGCACCCTTTTAGTCTGTTTCTATTTCTATCTTCACGCCTGAACCTGAACCAGCTGATGAAAGGTGTGCTTGATTTCTCTTTCCTCATCTTGCTGGAACAAGAGAAAACAAGAGATAGCTACGGAGGCAAGATTATCCCAGTACTGATAATGGTAGTAAAGAGCCTCTATTAAAAATCTAGGGCTTTACTTTATGTTGTGAATGCCAAGATATTTTTACTAGTGAAATCCAACAAGAGAAATGCGGGAATTATTTGTAAAGTTCCACCAGGAGCGTAATTACCTACAAAACTGTGACCACACTTCAAAAAGTATTTCATTGGATGTGTGGTGCTGTGAGGCGTCTTGTGGAAGTGATAAATTTAAGAGAGTTTTTTGAAGTACCTAATTGGATAGATAATGGTAGATGCAGTAGATAGAGTGTGTATGGACCTTTAGAAGGCATTTGATGAGTTGTCTCGCAAGAGGAGTTTTAGAAAAAAAATCAGGCATATTTGGAGCAACTGATGACTACAGGTGAGATTACAGCTTGTGACAAAGTAAAAAAAAACACTGGCCTAGAAATTCGGGTGGCCGGCTTGCCGCGGGGGTAAGGATCGCGCGCGCTCTTACCCACCGCGCCTGCCGTTGTGTTTCGGGCCCACAGGAACTTCGGATCCTGGGCCTCTCCCTAGTGCCGGCGTGCAGTGCTTGCGTGTTCCAGGGGCGCAGTTAGTGCGATGCGACCCCTGGGATCACGTGGGCCATGGAGAGCCAATGGCAGCAGACCATCTTTCATTCATAGATTTGACACCTGTCAAATCTGTGAATTGAAATCGGCCCCAAAAGAACAGCTAAACCTCAAATACATTTTTTTTAAAAACCATCACATTAATAAAATAACTATAGTTAAATAAATTAACCACTTTAAACAAAAATTTTAATTTTTGAAAAAATTAAAATACTTTTTAAAAGTTATAAAAATAAACTTACCTTTCTTTAAAGTCTCTAAAAAAGATAAACCTGTTGAAAAAAATTTAAAATTATACTTAATTAACTACTTACCTTGTTCAAAAGGGGTCTTACGCCTCCTTTTTACTAGCGTAGAATCTTCAATACTTACCCTTGCGTTGAAACCTGAAAAAAAAACTAAGTGTGCTGCGTGCGCGCAGCATCTAGTGCGCATGCGGTTCACCTAGGAACCGCCCCCTTCACCATACCGGAAGTGCCGGTTTCCCGCGCATGCGCAGTGCATGCAGGAAACCGGCACTTTGGGAATGAATACGGGTGAGTACACAGTCCGTACTCACCCGAGAACGGCCGAATTTTTGGGCCACTATTTCCAAAAAATTGTATTCACCAGATACACATGCGTCTCATGCTTAATGTTCACATTGACCAAATGTCTGTTCCAGGCATCTGTTTCATCCACATTGCCACTAAGAGGTTTTCCCTGTATTGACTTATGTACAACAGTCTTATACACGGTTGCCCTAATATCTAGGTTTTAAGAAACAACATATTTATATCTTAATAAACTTTCTCAATGGGTATATCAGTCATTGTGGAAAGCTTTGCAAAATATTAATCAAACTTCTAGAAAGAGTTAATGTTACTCATATGTTGTATTTGTAATAATTTGATATTTGTATTTTTGTTACATTTAGTTGTTATTCAATCAATCATAGTGCCAAATTGTGTCAACTGAGAGTACGCTTGGTAAAATACAATGCTACAATGGCTTCATATACGATTTTTATTGGTCATTTTTGTGCTCTTCGAAGTCAGTGCTGGGGAACAGAACACTTTTGCACTCTTGGCGTTCAGTGTAACCTAACACTCCCAGGTGAGCTATACCAGAATAGCGTAAACCAGATGCAAACTAACATTATCCTTAGAATCATAGAATCATAGCAATTTACGGCACAAAAGGAGGCCATTCGGCCCATTGTGTCTGTGCCGGCCGAAAAAGAGCTATCCAGCCTAATCCCACTTTCCAGCTCTTGGTCCGTAGCCCTGTAGGTTACAGCACTTCAAGTGCGTATCCGAGTACTTTTTAAATGCGATGAGGGCTTCTGCCTCTACCTTACTCCAGCCAAAAAAGATGCTTTAAGCCAGAATGTCTGAAGAGCAACTTGGGAGTGTGTGGGTTTTCCTATTTCTCATACCAACCAATTCTGTGGTCTCTTCAAATGACACTGACAATTCGGTAACAATTAGTGCTGAATAATATATGATTCTATTCTGTTGATGCGTTCTGCTGGGAACCAGGGTGAAACTATCCAAACTGCTTTCACATAGGATCCTTACATTCACCAGAGAGGAGACAGAGAAGGGCTGGTTCAACAGGTGAAAGTACTGGTTCAAACCTCTTGGCCTTGATTTTAAGTCGGGGCGGGATCGGTGTGAGCCGGGGTGGCCTGGGCGAGCGACAAACTCATATGCCGAGGCCCGGAGGGATTTTGACTCCCGGGCCTCATGTAAATATTCAAGCTCGGACTCTCGCCCGAGTCACTGCCTGGCTGGTGTGCAGGAGCAGGAAATCAGGAGGCAGGAGGCGGCCCCCCGCAGTCATGCAAGTGGTGTGTGTGGGGGGGGAAAGAGGGGTTCAAAAATGATTGCGATCGAAGGGGGGGTGGGGGGAGGGTAAGTCTGGGGCAACGGAGGCCCAGGTTTTCCTACAAGGAAACTTAAAAATAATGTTAGACTTACCTCGCTGGGCCTCTCCTGGCCTTGGATCCAGATTCCGGCAGATTTGACCTGGTGGAGAAGCCGTCACAGGCCTCAGGTTGAAATTGCTGATCGGGCCCCAATGACCTCTGCCTGAACTGCATATTTAGAGAGGAACCCGCCGGCTTAGGGTGGGTGTCCTTGCTTCCTGCAATTTAAAATTTGTGTACTCCCTACAGGATGCAGTGCAGCAATGAGCCAATGCTTCTTTGCCAGCACCTCCCTCCACCTAGAAGTACAAGACCAGCAGCTGCATGGGAACACGATCACCTCCAAGTCACACAGCATCCCAACTTGGACATAGATCGTCCGTTCCTTCATCACCACGCAGTCAAAATCCTGGAACTCCCTACCCAACACCATTATGGGAGCACCTTCACCACACAGACTACAGTGGTTCAAGAAGAAGGTCAACCTCTAGGAATTGGCAATTAATGCCAGTCCTACCACTGACGCCTACATCCAGAGAATGAATTTTTAAAAATACCTTATGATGTGTCTACTACCATATGATGCGCAAAAACACAAACACAAAACAAGTCCCGCTGATGTCTCAGTGTGTTCCACCTGAATAACTGACACCAACTTGCAGTAAGCCTACCAGCCCATAACCAAGCCAGCCAAAGCACAGTCAGTCACCCCCTACATCTAAGTCACTAGATGCCAACCAGCAATCAACAGCATGCCACCCATCCCTAATTAGTAGCCAGCCACCAGAAACCACCTATCTACCAGTGCCAGCTACCAGCAGCCAGCCAGCTAGCTACTACCAGCAGCCAGCCAACCAACCACTGCCACAAGCCAGCCACCATTAGAAGCCAGCCAGTCATCCGCCAGCCAGCCAGCATACAAGCCTGCTGCTAGCCAAACACCAGCACCAGCTAGCCACCGCCAGTAACAAGCCAGCCAACAGTCAGCCACTAGAATGTATCCATCCACCAGCAGTAGCCAGCCACTAGAAGCTAATCACCTGTAGACAGCCTCTGGAAGCTAAACATCTATCATCAACTGCCACAGCCTAACCACATTCAAACCGCTATATGCCACCACCAGCCAGTCTGAAGTTAACCATTAGCAGCCAGTTACCAGTTCATAGCCGGCCAGCCCATAGCAACCTACCCGCTCACAGCCAGCTACCCGCTCACAGCCACCTACCAGCCCATAGCCAGCTACCAGCTCACAGCCACCTACCAGCCCATAGCCAGCTACCCGCTCACAGCCACCTACCAGCCCATAGCCAGCTACCAGCTCACAGCCACCTACCAGCCCATAGCCAGCTACCCGCTCACAGCCACCTACCAGCCCATAGCCAGCTACCTGAAGCATAATGAGTGGGGTGGGCATTTCAAGAACCCCAGCAGTGAGGTTAGAATCTAGAGTGGGGAGAAGGGTTGCCAGAATCTAGGGATGGGCAATATCCCAAAGATTATTTATTTTTTTAAATCAGGAAGGAGGTGAAAGAAAGCTGCCAGAATCAGGAGTGGGGGAGAGAAACATACACAATCTGAGGGGGAAGATAGGAAGATAGCTCCCAGAATTGGGAGTTGGGGAGGACAGAGGTGTTAGAATCGTGGGGCAGGTGGAGGAGAAGACAGCCGCCAGAATTGTAAGCGGGAGAGGCAGCAGTGCTGGTACTGTTGGCTTTTACGATATGTTTTTGAGTTTTTTTTTAATTCGTTTATGGGATCAGGGCGTCACCATCCCTAGTTGCCCTTGAGAGGGTGGTGGTGAGCCGCCTTCTTGAACCGCTGCAGTCCGTGTGGTCAAGGTACCACAGTGCTGTTAAGGAGGGAGTTCCAGGATTTTGACCCAGCGACGATGAAGGATCGGCGATATACTTATAAGTCAGGATGGTGTGTGACTTGGAGGGGAACTTGGAGGTGGTGGTGTTCCTATGCGCCTGCTGCCCTTGTCCTTCTAGGTGGTAGAGGTCGCGGGTTTGGGAGGTGCTGCCGAAGAAGCCTTGGCGAGTTGCTGCAGTGCATCTTGTAGATGGTACACACTGCAGCCACGGTGCGCCGGTGGTGGAGGGAGTGAATGTTTAAGGTGGCGGATGGGATGCCAATCAAACGGGCTGCTTTGTCCTGGATGGTGTCGAGCTTCTTGAGTGCTGTTGGAGCTGCACTCATCCAGGCAAGTGGAGAGTATTCCATCACACTCCTTACTTGTGCCTTGTAGATGGTGGAAAGGCTTTGGGGAGTCAGGAGGTGAGACACTCGCCGCAGAATACCTAGCCTCTGACCTGCTCTTGTTGCCACAGTATTTATGTGGCTGGTCCAGTTAAGTTTCTGGTTAATGGTGACCCCCAGGCTGTTGATAGTGGGGGATTCGGCAATGGTAATGCCATTGAATGTCACAGGGAGGTGGTTAGACTCTCGCTTGTTCCTTCCCAGTGCGTGCCCAAATTAACCTCCTTTGAGCAGGCGAGCTGGACACCCACAGGAAGGAAGCGGGGTCCTCTTTAAATATGCAGTTTGGCTCCAATGATGTCATCGGGGCCTGATCTGTGATGGATTCCCCGCCAGGCCAAACCTGCCGAGAGACGGATCAGGCCAAGAAGGTAAGTTTTAAATCCTACCTAACAGCACTGGTGGGAGTACCTTCACCACACGGACTGCAGCGGTTCAAGAAGGCGGCTCACCACCACCTTCTCAAAGACAGTTAGGGATCGGCAATAAACGCCGGCATTGCCAGCGACGCCCACATCCCGTGGATGAATTTTAAAAAAACTTCATTGGCATTAGTTTGCATAGTTTACACACTAGCAGAATCCTCGACCCAGTCTTGGAGCTCTGTACATCGGAGTTGTGGAGAGATTCATTCTTGTGCATCTCTCCAGATATGGGTGAGGCAGATTGACCTTTTGGAATCCTGTTCTATGCAAAAATGCTAAATATAGGGTAGTACAGTAACGTGGGGGGAGTTGGGGCTCTCTTTAGATAGATTTACTGCAGTTCTCAAACATATTATAATGTAGTTTTCAGTGAGGGCTGGCATTTTGCTATTCTTTTGTTGCCTATTAACTTCAGTGCAGGCAGATTTTCCTATAGTTGTGGTCCCAGGTGGGGCACATTATACAGTGCACCAGACTGCAAAAGTATTTTGCAACCCAGTACGCTAGTTAGTATGTCCCACCTGTGTCCATCTTCACTGGAAAACCTACACACCAATTAAGTCAGTCCAAAGAAGTAAAAACGTCACCACCCATGCATTGAAAAGTATGGGATGATGCCAGCTGGACAATGCAGCTCCAGGCAGAGGATTTCTAATGAAATGCAACATTTTTACAACAGGATTGAGTTTCCGTTTAAATTTATTAAACTTTATTCATTGATTTTGATTTAAATGTTTATTAGAATTTATGGCGGCTTGAAAGCTGCTTGGAGTTGTATTAATGAGCTCACAAAGAGTAAGGAAATATCATTTGTCCTTAGAGAATCAGTTATGTACATTTGTCTGTATTTGTTTACACATTTTCATTAGTTGCTCTCTTACAATATTTTATGACTGAATACCAAAGCATGCTATCATAATGTGAACTGAACACAATTTGAGGTATTAGGGTTAGGGAGCGATTTCCAGAACTTACATCAATGAGTCCAAAAGCTCCATCCCATTATTGTGCCTATCTTTTTGAGGAATATAAAATTCTGTCTCCTCTCTCCATCTTCGGAACTGTGATGACTCATGCAGTTACAGAAGAGGGATCGATTAAATCTGCAGTTTCTCATTCCAGTAGTTTTATGTAGGAGATTGAAGTGGCAGTTCTGGATTTATTAATAGAATGTATACAACATCAGGTTAATCGTCATTTTCTTTGGATGAAAGTGAACTTGCTCACTGATTACAACACAGCCATACCTTTCCATTGATGTCGGAGCTGAACAGTTCAGACAATGCAAAGCTGCGTAAAAATTAACTACATGACCCTGTGTGCTGCATATCGAGTTTAAGCACTGAATACACAGAAGTAGCCAATGTCATTTTTGATGGTGTCCACTAGCCTTAGATGAAGCTTTGTCTGAGATCTACAATCACTCTACATTACAGTTTTGCATTGGCGTTCACTAATATATTTATTTGACACAATGCAATCCACAGCTCAGTGCTGGATGTACATTTCTGAGGACAATTCACAGTGTTTACTAACACCGAATGCACACCAGATATTGGGCCTCTGGCCTCATTTATATCAGACCGGCACCATTTACATGAACCGGTTTTGAATTTGCCACCATACGGTGGTAGGCTCACTTCCAGTGCGGAATGTGCGTGTGCACGCTGCCCACCATATTGGATGCTTCAGCACTCGTTTTCGGAGCATCAACCAACCTCTATGCTATCCATTCCAAGCCCAGGCTTTTGGGAGACGCTGAGGCCTTCATGTTAAATATTTAACAAAGACAGTAAAAGACACAAAAGACAGTTCGATGAATAAAGGCAATCACCTTATTGTGAAATATTTAACTTTTTACATTTTTTATTTTGTTTAAACTCTTATTTTGGCCTTTAGAAACCAGTCACGGATATTTAAAAAAAAATGGCAGATGAAAAAATATATTTGGAAAGCATTTGGAGTAATTTGTGGGAATTCAGTGGCTAGAGTGCATAATCAGAGTGATGAGTTTACATAGGCAAAATCTATTCTAAATGTGGTCATAGGAATTATTAAATGGGAAACAGTGACACAAAGTGTGACTAAAATGTTGCAACCGGAAGTCAAGTTGTGAGTTAGGAAATGTGCTCAGATGTAATTTTTAAAAATATAGATGTTTTTCAGTGAATTTAAAAGGATTATCCAAGGGAGGAAAGAGAAATAGCAAAGTTTTCCTCCAGATTGCATCATCATTCGAATGAATGTTCTTGGTTTTAATGAGGTACCATCAAAGTACAATCAGGTGTCTTCTGACTGCAAATTGTGGAAAACAAAGAGTATATACTATAATTTGTTTATCCCTCAGTTCTTGTAACTTTAAGAAGCCACCTTGAAGGTTGCAGGAACATTCTAAAATTCAGGAATACCATTAAAAGCAGGATAACAGGACTAGATCCAAATTTACTCGCAAAATTTGGGCAGTTTATAAAACTCAATTTTTTGACATGTTTTGACAGACTTCCTTCAGCAGTGATAGATACAGCCATTATTAGTTTGGCTGCTTTGTGCCTTTTGTTTCCCCAACAATGTACCCATTATTATTCAGAATCTTTGCGATCGTTCATTTTATCAGAGCAGGGCCGTGCAAGTTTCCCATTGGAGCCACTCCACCCTTTAACTTAATAAAGACTTTGCTTTAATAGGGATCATCTCCAGTGAGTTAGAAGGACACTTAGCCAAGACTAGACAAAAGCTTTGTTCTAATGGAATGTTCAGTGGTAATGTGCTGATGATGTACAACATACTGTGCTTCAAAGTGGTAAAATAACTTCATGTTCACAGCTACTCTGTGTAGATAGGTGCTTCCCCAAAAGGTGGGAGCGAAGACTAAGTCATGCCTGGCCAGTCTTAAAACAATTCCCAGCAGCTTGTTGATGTGCAGGAGCTTGGGAGATGGAAATACCAATGTTTATAGACAACTGAACAGAATAGTGTAAATTTAAATACATTTTAAATATAAAATACAGCATATGCTTTAAACATGTTTGTTATTAAGAAATTAGAGCATTTAGTGTTTTGATCATGTTACCAGTGTGGGTTTCATATACGAAACAGTGATAAATCATTGTATTTTTTAGTACAACATTACCACCAAGTGGCTATTAGCAGTATTGCTACCATTTTAGTAATATTATAATGGCCGGGATATTTCTGACACTGAAAATTTACTTTTACAAGCGTGGAGTCTCATTCCTTCAGATTTTAATTATTGTTGGAGATATTAAAAAAATTAAATAACATTTTTTTTTCTTTCTGTCTCTATTATCCCTCTCAATCCGATCTTTCCTTCCATCTCTTTATTTTGCTTTCTGTACATGATTTTACATTAAATTCGCTATTCTAACTGACACTATTCTCACCTCGTTTCAACTCTGCGTGGCTCAATAAGGATTCTTCAATCCGATTGGTTAGAGATAAACAGTTACTTGCCCTGTTCCTACAGGTCCTAGATCCCCCGTAGAGGGCGTTGCGCTGTTTCGGCTCTCTAATATCTGCAAATCGCAGTGCTAAAGCCCACAGAAAGTCTGTGGGCAAGTGCAAGTGTAATGAACAGCGAGCACGGTTCGTTTGCCGCTGACCGCAAAATCCAGGCCAATATTGATTTAAGCCATCCTTCCAGGCTTATGAGTTCTAAACCCAGGCTCCAGCTACAAAAAAGTACTATCTTTATGTTGTCAACTTTAACCTGAAAGGTAACTGTTCATTCATGATCTCTGCCATTCCTAGTAACTGCAGTTGGGCCACAATTTAGGTGCATGCTTGGAAAGTGGCATTTCTAAAGGTACGTATTCCTTTTTTTGAATAAAAGACCTGCATAGTTGTTGTGTTAAACAAAAATCACTTTCACCTTTAAATGCACACCTGCAATTTAAATTATTTTCAGATTTTGATCCTCCCAAAATTAAATCAAGTTTTACATGGATCTTTCCTACATAATTATCTATAAGCACATCTTTTACGGCCTTCATAACTGTGACCTCATAGCACCCTCTAGTGGTCGATTGCACAATCACAAAATCATCCAAAACGCTTCAGTCAATGAATTACCATTGCAGTATAATCTGTGTGGCCAGGACATGGGGAGAACTCCCCAGCACTCTTGAATAGTGCCATAGGATCTATTTACAGCCACCTGGGACCTAGGTTCAGACCATCTGCAAGACTTGCATTTATATAGCGCCTTTCACGACCAATGGACGCCCCAAAGCACTTTACAGCCAATGAAGCACTTTTGGAGTGTAGTCACTGTTGTAATGTGGGAAACGCGGCAGCCAATTTGCATACAGCAAGCTCCCACAAACATCAATGTGATAATGACCAGATAATCTGTTTTTAGTGATGTTGATTAAGGGATAAATATTGGCCAGGACACCGAAGATAACTCCCCTGCTCTTCTTCAAAATAGTGCCATGGGATCTTTTACGTCCACCTGATAGTGCTGCACTCCCTCAGTACTGCATTGAATACAAAGTAGAATTTCTAAATTTGCCGAGGACACCAAACTTGGGGGTGTGGCAAACAGTGAGGATGATACCAATCGACCGCAACAGGACATAGAAAGGCTAGCAGAATGGGCAGACAAGTGGCAGATGGAATTTAATAGAGAAGTGTGAGGTGATGTATTTTGGCAGAAGGAACAGGGAGAGGCAATATACACTTAATGGCACAGTTTTAAAGAGTGTGCAGGGACAGAGGGACCTGAGAGTTAATGTGCATAGGTCCCTGAAGGTGGCAGGACATATTGAGAGAGTGGTTAGCAAAGCATATGGGATCCTGGTTTCATAAATAGAATTAGAGTACAAAAGTAGAGAAATTATGCTGAATCTTTATAAAGCGCTGGTTAGGCCACAACTGGAGTTCTGGTCACCATACTTTAGGAAGGATGTGAAGGCCCTTGAAGGTGCAGAGGAGATTTCCCAGAATGGTTCCGGGGATGGGGGATCTTAGCGACAAGGACAGGTTGGAGAAGCTGGATTTGTTTTCATTAGAGCAAAGGAGGTTGAGGGGTGATTTGATAGAGGTGTACAAGATTATGACGGGTTTGGATAGGCTAAACGGGGAAAGGCTGTTCCCACTAGTTAATGGTACAAGGACATGGGGACACAGATTTAAGGTTTTGGGCAAGAGATACAGGGGGGACGTGAGGAAAAACTTTTTTACGTAGCGAGTGATGAGGACCTGGAACTCGCTGCCGATGGAAGTGGTGGAAGCGGACACACTCAATGTTTTTAAGGGGAGACTGGATAGGCACTTAAGGGAAATAAACTTGCAGGGCTACGGGGATAGAGCGGGGGAATGGGACTGACTGGATTTCTCTAGAGAGCTGGCGCGGACTCAATGGGCCGAATGGCCTCCTTCTGTGCCGTTATGACTCTGAAGTATCAGCCTAGATTTTTGTGCTCAAGTCTCTGGAGTGGGACTTGAACCCACAACCTTCTGACTCAGAGGAGAGGGTGCTACCAACTGAGCCACAGCCGACACTCAGGAACTTCAGTCGAGGCTGACACTGTCACTGGAAGTCATCCTGTGGCCTCGACTCCAAAAAAATCTAACTATAGTCATTACCTTCCAGCTGACAATAGCCCAGAAAGGTGAAAGTGATTATTTTTTAAGATTAAAACATACAGGTCTGTTTTGCTAAAAGGGGATAAGTTCAGATAAATGCAATTTTCCAAATATGCACCTGAATTGTAGCCCCATTGAATTATTACGAAGCGTCCTGCAAAGACCACATGAAGGTAGTATCACAAAGATAGTAGCCCTGTAGAATCCAATTGTGTCTTAAATAATTCCAAGCTTTTTCCCTCCACTACTCTGTCATAAGTTTATTTCATGTGTTGATCACGCTTTGTATGAAGAAAAATTTCCTGATATCATTCCTAGTACTAGTTTGAAACTGTATCCCCCAGTTCTACTGCAGTTTAATTGGAAGTAATATTTGGGGATAACTTTTTCTATATCCTTTACATTCACAATTTGTAAGATCATCTCTCCAACATGTGGGAGTGAAGTTTAATTTCAGTGTGGTGAAAACAGGGAGGTCGGGGGATCAGCCGTCTGTTATACACTTTGTCTGATTTTCCTTTGCAAAATTTTTCTCCGATTAAATATTGGGAAAACCGAAGCCATTGTTTTCGGTCCCCACCACAAACTCCGTTCCCTAGCCACTGACTCCATCCCTCTCCCTAACATCTGTCTGAGGCTGAACCACACTGTTCGCAACCTTGGTGTCATATTTGACCCTGAAATGAGCTTCCGACTACATATCCGCAGCATAACAAAGACCGCCTACTTCCACTTCCGTAACATTGCCCATCTCTGCCCCTGCCTCAGCTCATCTGCTGCTGAAACCCTCATCCATGCCTTTGTTACCTCTGGACTTGACTATTCCAACGCACTCCTGGCTGGCCTCCCACATTCCACCCTACGTAAACTTGGTCATCCAAAACTCGGCTGCCCGTGTCCTAACTAACACCAAGTCCCATTCGCTCATCACTCCTGTGCTCGCTGACCTACATTGGCTCCCGGTTAAGCAGCGCCTCGATTTCAAAATTCTCATCCTTGTTTTCAAATCCCTTCATGGCCTCGCCCCTTCCTATCTCTGTAATCTCCTTCAGCCCCACTACCCCGCCCCCCACCCCGAGATATCTGCGCTCCTCTAATTCTGCCCTCTTGAGGATCCCTGATTATAATCGCTCAACCATTGGTGGCCGTGCCTTCAGTTGCCTAGGCCCTAAGCTCTGGAATTCCCTGCCTAAACCTGTCCGCCTCTCTACCTCTCTTTCCTCCTTTAAGACGTTCCTTAAAACCTACCTCTTTGACTAAGCTTTTGGTCACCTGCCCTAATTTATCCTTCTGTGGATTGGTGTCTAATTTTTTGTCTTAAAAATACTCCTATGCAGCCCCTTGGGATGTTTTACTACGTTAAAGGCGCTAAATAAATACAGGTTGTTGTTGTTTGAATTGAAGTCAATGGTCAATCTGCTACCATCCGTTTTTCTCCCCCACCGAAGTTAAATTTATCCTCCTTCTCCTCTCAGGCTGAAAAGTCCAGGTTTCTCCAACTTTTCTTCATAACTCAGTCCCGGAAACTGGGGATCAGCCTAGGAGCTCTATCTCTGCATTGACTCTCCAGCACTTCAATGTCTCTTATTTCTTGGTGACCCAGAACTGGATACACTATTCAAGGTGCAGTGGGACCAGAGCACTATGAAGTTTGATCATTATCTCCTCCAACTTGCATTCTACTGTAATGGGTATGTAGTTCAACATCATATTGGCTTTGATGACTGCTGCTCTGCAATAGTTGGATATGTTTAGCATTAGTATACCAAGACTCTTGGGTCACTTTAGCTTCGTCCTTAGCTGTTTCAATACCATTCCTGGAGTACACATCATTTATTTTTCCTTCCTATTTATGGCACTTTACACTTCTCTGCATTAAATTTCATCTGGCATTATTTTGCCCACTAACAAACTTTGTCCAACACATTTTGACATTGAGCTGCATCCTCAGATTTCACTGCCCCTCCTAGTATATCATAGAATATTACAGCACAGAAAGAGGCTATTCGGCCTATCAAGTCTGCACCGACTCTTTCGAAGAGCAATCCAGTTAGTCCCATCCCCCGCTCTTTCCCCATGTCCCTGCATTTTTTCTCCTTCAAGTATTTATCCAATTCCCTTTTGAAGGCTACTATTGAATCTGTTTCCACCACCCTGCCAGGCAGTGCATTTCAATTCCTAACCACTCGTTGCATAAAAAAGTTTTTCCTCATGTCACCTCTGCTTTTTTTTGCCAATCACTTTAAGTCTGTGCCCTCTGGTTATTGACCCTTCAGCCACTGGAAACAGTTTGTATTTATTTACTCCACCTAAATCCTTCATGAGTTTATACACCTCTATCAAATCTCTCCTTAGCCTCTCTGCTCTAAGGAGAACAACCCCAGCTTCTCCAGTCTATCCACGTACCTGTAATCCATCATCCTTGGAATCATTCTAGTAAATCTCTTCTGTACCATCTCCAAATCATTTGTAAACTTGACCACTTTGAATTGAGTTTCTGAATCTAGGTCATTTATGTAAATTAGAAACAGTAGTGATCCCAGCAACAAGCCTTGAGGCACCCCAATAAATACTTGCCCCACTACCTGATATAATTCCTCTAACAAGCACTCATTGTTTCCTCTCCTTCACAGTTATCCATTTGCAGGGTTTACCCTGAATCTCCACAGCTTTGAATTTAATTAACATTTCATGTGGAACTTTATTGGAAGCCTTTTGGAAGTCTAGATACAGCACGTTATAGGGCTTATCACAGTCCACTTGAGTAGTCATTGCCTCCAACTCATCGAGGAGGATGGTTGGGCAGAATCTTTCCTTCTGAATCCACACTGACTGCTGTTAACTAGGTTATTATTAGGCAGATAATTAATGTCATTATTTTTACTTATTTTATGTGGAATAGAAGCAAGATTAATAGGTCTATAAATGCATGCATCTGTTTTGTCATGCTTTTTGACTATGGGCACCACTTTAAACTATCTCCTTTCTAGTGCCCATTGATTCTCTAACAATTGTCAGTGCCTCACAGATATCCTCCGTAGTCTGTCTCAGGATTCTGACACTGCCCATCTGTAGTTGCTCTGAGAAGATTATGGTGGACCTTCTCCTTGAATTGCTGCAGTCTTTGTGGTGGGTGTGCTTCCACAATGGTCTTGGGTAAGGAATTCCACTGTATGGACCCAGCGACAATGAAGAAATGGCAATATACGTGAGAATGGTGTGTAACTTGGAAGGAACCTGGAGGTAATGGTGCTCCCACAACATTGCTGCTCTTGCCTTTTTCTGTGGTAGAGATTGCAGGGAGGGAGGTGTGGTCAACATAACCTTGATGAGTTGCTGTAATGTGTCCTGTAGATCGTACATACTGCAGCCACATTTCACTGGTGATGGAGTTGGTAGATATTGAGTCCAGTGGCAGGGACACCGATCAAGCAAACTGCTCTTTATTTCTTTTAATCCATTTAAGGTCACGTTTGCTTTGTTTGAGCTTGTTGATTTTAGGAATACATTTATCCTGCAGGCTCAACATTGTATTTTTTTTTAAACACCGTTCCATTTCTCTTCTATTTAAGTGCTGTTGAATAATCTTCCTTAATTTACTTGCTTTAATTGCTCTTATCAAATTTAGCCTTAGGTCACTGGTAGCACTCTTGTCAGAGTCATGGGTTCAAGCCCCATTTCATAGACTTGAGCACATAATCTAGGCTGACACTTCAGTGCAGTACTGAGGGAGTGCTGCACTGTCAGAAGTGCCATCTTTCAGATGAAACATTAAATTAAGGACCTGTCTGTCTCTTAGGATGTGAAAGATTCTGTGGCATTATTCGAAGTACAGTATCCTGGCTAACATTTATCCCTCAACAAACAAAATCAAAAATAGATTAATTGGTCATTTCTCTCATTGCTGTTTGTGGGACCTTGCTGTGCGCAAAATTGGGTGCCACATTTCCTTACATTACAACAGTGACTACACTTCAAAAGATGTGTCACTGACTGAAGGGCTTTGGAACATCCTGAGGTCATGAAAGGTGTTAGATAAATGCAAGTTCTTTGTTTTGATGTTCCATACCTGATTCTTAGCCTTAGATACTTCTGACTCCCAGATCATGTTAAACTTTGTAAGGTCTGTGGTCGCTGTTCCCCAGAGGTGCTGTGACTTTCCGATCTTGTATACTTTGAGTTTTAAGTCATTAACAATGCCAGGTCAAGATCAGCTTTGCCTCTCGTGGCTTCCTCGGTGCAAGTTGATTGAAATCTCCCATTAAAGGGTACCGTTGGAACTCCAATGACTACAGTAAAACAAATTAGCATCCAACCCGCTTCATTCAAATATATTTTCCAATATAACTTCCTTAGTTCCTGGAATACAAGTTGAATACCATCCTACATCATTAGCATTAAGTAAAAAAAAAAATATAATAATTTTAACATCCAGATTTTCAAATACTGGTCTCTAGTTCCCATAATATGTATCACTCATATTGCTACATCAGAACAAAAACAAAATAAACTGCAGAAGCTGGAAATCTTAAACAAAAACAGCGAAATGCTGGAAACATTCAGCAGGTCGGTCAGCATCTGTGGAGAGAACAGACAAGTTAACATTTCAGGTGCAAGATATTAGAGACAACAGTATTTAAGAAAGAAAAAAGGGGAAGGGGGGGGAAGCAAAACACACAAGAGAAGAAATGGAAAGACCTGTAAGGTGTTTGAGTAGAAAAAAGGAAATAGTTAAATGGCAGAAGTGATATTAGCATGAAACAATAAGAGGTATGAGAAATGAAAGACATTTATGAGACAGAGAAGGTGTGAATAGCTGATGAGCGAGAGGGGTAATGCAGGTAGAAAAGCAAGCACAAAAAACTGGCAAAGTGGAGGAAGCTCCAGCAGCCCAAGACGCAGGGAGAAGAAAAAAAGCAGGTTGATGGCAAGGGTGAAGACTGCCCTGCATAACTTGCTGACAGAAATAACGTAACTACTGTGGAAGGTGCATTTTATTGTTATGCAATATCAGTTAAAAAATTCTACCAGTTAGCCAAAAGACACCTGCTGCTCTAGGTAATTCCACAATGGCCATTTTTCCCGCTTGGAGGAGAAAAGGTAATCTACTACACTGTCCTGCAAGCCCTTCTACAGCTTTTATTCCATAATGCAAGACAATCATGTCTGAGGTCATCTCAACTTCAGATTTCTAACTGAAATTCTAGGACAGTTGGTGACCAGTTAAAATTACAGTTGGCATCACCTAAAATAAAGTGGATACTAGAATTTTCAAAGTAAGCTTTGTGTTAGATGAAAGAAACAGGTTTAAATAAATCACATTTATAGCTAAACAGCAGGATTGAATGTATTCAAATTGCATTATATTAAAAATAAAACTTTTTGGGATTAACTCACTTCCAATAAGAAGCGAGGGAAGAAATAGCTGTAGGCATCCTCTCTCTTAGGCAGTCCCTCGGAACCGAGGATGACTTGCTTCCACATTTTAAATGAGTTCTCAGGTGACTGATGAGTCCAATGCGGGAACTACAGGTGGGACAGACGGTGAAGGGGCAGGTGGGTGCGGTGCTTGGGTTGACGTGCGCTCCTTGCACTTGGCTTCCGCTCGCTCCTGGCGAAGAGACTCGAGGTGTTTGGCGCCTTCCCGGATGCTTCTCCTCCACTTTGTGCGGTCTTGGGCCAGGGATTCCCAGATGTCGGAGGGGATGTTACACTTTTTCAAGGATGCTTTGAGGGTGTCCTTGAAGTGTTTCCTCTGCCCACCTGGGGCTCTCTTGCCGTGTCGGAGCTCCGAGTAGAGCGCTTGTTTTGGGAGTCTCGTATCGGGCATACGGATGATTTGACCCATCCAACGGAGCTAATCGAGCGTGGTCAAAGCTTCGATGCTGGCCTGAGCGAGAATACTGACGTTGGTGCGCCTATCCTGCCAATGGATTTGCAGGATCTTGTGGAGGCAGCGTTGGTGGTACCTCTCCAGTGCTTTGAGGTGCCTGCTGTACATGGTCCATGTCTCTGAGGCATACAGGAGGGCGGGTATCACTACTGCTCTGTAGGCCATGAGCTTGGTGCCGGGTTGGAGGTCCTGGTCTTCAAACACTCTCTTCCTCTGGCGACCGAAGGCTGCACTGGTACACTGAAGGCGGTGTTGGACTTAGTCATCGACATCTGCCCTTGTTGACAGTAGGCTCCCGAGGTATGGAAAATGGTCCACATTGTCCAAGGCCTTGTCGTGGATTTTGATAATCGGGGGGGGGGGGGGGGGGGGGGGGGCAGGTTGGTAGAGGACCTTTGACTTACGGATGTTTAGCGTAAGGCCTATGCTCTCGTACGCGTCGGTGAAGGTGTTGACGATGGTTTGGAGTTCGACCTCCAAGTGTGCGCAGACACAAGCGTTGTCTGCATACTGTAATTCAACGACAGAGGATGGGACGACCTTGGATCTGGACTGGAGGTGACGGAGGTTGAACAGTTTCCCGTTAGTTCTGTAAATTAGCTCCACTCCAGCGGGGAGCTTACTGAGGGTGAGATGGAGCATTGCAGCAAGGAAGATCGAGAAGAGCGTTGGTGCGATGACACAGCCTTGCTTGACCCTGGTCTGTACGTGAATTGGGTCTGTGGTGGAACCGTTGGTCAGGATCACAGCTTATATGTCGTCGTGAAGCAGGCGGAGGTTGGTGACAAACTTTTTAGGGCAGCCGAGTTTGAGAAGGACACTCCATAATCCCTCACGGTTGACCGTGTCGAAGGCTTTTGTGAGGTCAAAGGCCATGTACAGCAGTTGGTAATTGACGCGCGGTGAAGATCATGTCCATTGTGCCCCTTAGTGGGCGGAACCCGCATTGCAACTCTGGGAGGAGCTCTTCGGCCACTGGGAGAAGGCAATTGAAGAGGATTCTTGCGATGACTTTCCCTGTGGCAGACAGCATGTAATTACCGCAATCGGACTTGTCACCTTTCTTGAAGATGATCACAATTACGGCGTCTGAGATCCCCTGGCACGCTCTCCTCCTTCCAGATAAGAGAAATTAGTTCATGAATTCGCGGCAATAGTGCTTCTCCACCATGCTTTAGTGCCTCGGCAGGGATTCCATCTGATCCTGAGGCCTTGTTGTTCTTCAGTTGTCGGATGTCCTTTTCAACCTCATGCCGGGCTGGGGTTGTGCTGAGATGGTGGCGGGTAGCATGCTGCAGGATGGAGTTAAGGACACTTGCGTCGAAGACAGAGTCTCAGTTAAGGAGATCTTCGAAGTGCTCCTTCCAACGGACTGCCTCCCTGTCTTTGATGACTACCTCTCTGTTCTTGGTCCGCAGTGGGTGCTTGGGCCGTAGGTGATCTTGACTGCGCTAAAGAATCCACGCACGTCGTGGTTGTCGTCTAGCTGCTGGATCTCCTGCGCTTTCTCCACCCACCATCTGTTCTTTAGATTGCGAGTTTTTTGTTGGACCTCAGCCTTCAGGCATCTGTAGAGCTGCTTTCTTGCTCGAGTTGTGTTGCTGTTTCCAGATCAGGAATGTCTTGCGCTTGCGGCTGATTAGCTCCTGGATCTCCTGGTCGTTCTCGTCGAACCAGTCTTGGTGTTTCCTGGTCGAGTGACCGAGCGTCTCTTCACAGGTGCTGATTATGGAGGCCTTGAGTGCAGACCAGGCGCTGTGGACACTCTGTGTCTCTGCATCACTGGGAGTCGTCAGGTTGTTTGTGAGGCGCAGGCTGAATAGGGCTTTCTTAGCGGGGTCTTTGAGTGCTCCAGCGTTGATTTTCCTGCAGCATTGTTTCTGTTGCCACCGCTGTTTTGGGGCTACAATGATGGAGATGACAGAGCGGATTAGGCAGTGGTCTGTCCAGCAGTCGTCAGCTCCTGTCATGGCACGGGTGATACGGATGTCCTTGCAGTCCCTCGCTCGGACAATGACGTAGTCCAGCAGATGCCAGTGCTTGGAGCGAGGGTGCTGCCATGAAGGCATCCAGCTGGCAAACAGCTACCAACATTAATGCATACACTGTCTGCACTGCAAACTCCTCACATTAGGTGTCAGCCTTGACACAGTAGTAGCATTCTTGCCTGAGTCAGGTTATGTGTTTAAGGCCCATTGGATGAGATGATAAACCAAGGTCCAGTCTACCATCTCGGGTGGATGTAAAAGATCCCATGCACTATTTGAAGAGGAGAGTTTTTCCAGTGTCCTGGCCGACATTCAACCCTCAATCATTATCACTAAAACTGATCACTGGTCATTCATCTCAATGCTGTTTCTGGGACCCTGCCGTGCACAGATTGGTTGCTACATATACCTACAAAACACTAACTATGCTTCAAAAATAATTAATTGGATGTAAAGCACTTTGGGATGGCTTGAGCACATGAAAGGTGCTAGAAATATGCACATTTTCTTAAGAAATAGGAACAGGAGTAAGCCATTTGGCCCCTCGAGCCTGCTCCGCCATTCAATAAGATCATGGCTGATCTACCTCAAATCCACTTTCCTGCACTATCCCCATATCCTTTGATTCCCTTAATATCCAAAAATCTACCACCCTCTAAATCACTTTAAAACTCAATATAAAATTCTATCATATCTTCCCTAAAGGCCCTTTTACTACAAGGTTATTAATTAACCATTTCTCGTTGCACAATACTAGATCTAAAATAGCCTGTGCCCTAGTTGGTTCCTCAACATACTGATCTAGAAAACTATCTTGCATACATTCCATGAATTCGTCCTCCACACTATTACTGCAAATTTGGTTTGCCCAGTCTATATGTAGATTAAAGTCCCCCATGATTACTGTATTATCCTTGGTACATGCGCCTCTCATTTCCTGATTTATACTCTGCCCTACATTACAACTACTGTTTGGGGGGCCTATAAACAACTCCCACCAATGTTTTCTGCCCCTTGCTGTTTCTTAGCTCCACCCAAACTGATTCTACTTCTTGATTTTCAGAGCCAAGATCCTTTCTCTCTACTGTCTTTATCCCATCCTTTATCAGGGCTATACCCCTCTCCTCCTCCTTTTCCATTTTGCCTATCTCTTCTAAAAGTTAAGTACCCTAGAATATTTAGTTCCCAACCTTGGCCAAACTGCAACCACATCACCGTAATGGCTATTAGATCAAACCTATTCATTTCTATCTGCGCTATTATTAATCTATTTTGTTGCAAATGCTTCGCGCACAGTATAGTGCCTTTAGCTTTGACTTATTTCTATTTTTCCCTGATGTCACCTTAGTCACCGATGCCTTATTACCTTTGTTACTCTCTGTCCCTTCCTGACCCACTGCGTATTTTTACCCAAAACTCTACTTTGTTCTGCTCTAGAGCCTTGACATTTCTCTTGCTGCTTTTAAATTTACTCTTTCCTGAATCCTCCCACCACCCCCCTTCATTAGTTTAAAGCCGTCTACTGCCCTAGTTATTTGGTTCCCCAAGACACTGGTCCCAGCCCGGTTTAAGTGGAGCCCATCCCAATGGACCAGCTCCCTCTTTCCCCAGTACAGGGGCCAGTGCCCCATGAACTGAAACCCCTTCCTCCCACACCACTCTTTGAGCCACGCATTTAAACCTCTAATCTGTTTATCCCTATGCCAATTTGCACATGGTTCAGGTAACAATCCGGAGATTATTACCTTTGAGGCTCTGCTTTTTAATTTGGATCGTAGCTCCCCAAACTCCCTCAGCAGGAACCTCATTCCTAGTTCTACCTTTGTCGTTCGTTCCTACATGGACCACGACAACTGGATCCTCCCCCTCCAAATTCTCCTCCAGCCGCGAGATGTCTTTCACCCTGGCACCGGGCAGGCAACACAACCTTCAGAACTCTCGGTCGAGGTTGCAGAGAACAGTATCTATCCCCCCCGACTATACTGTCCCCTACTACAACTACATTCCCTTTCACTCCCCCCACTTGAATGGCCTCCTGCACCATGGTGCCATGGTCAGCTTGCTCATCCATCCTGCAGGCTTTTCCCTCATCCACACAGGCAGCAAGAACCTCATACCTGTTGGACAAGAACAAAGGCGGAGGCTCCTCCAGCACTGCACCTGGGGTCCCCTTACCTGCCTGAGTTGCAGTCACACCCTCCTGTCCCTGACCGCTAACCAGACCTGTACCACTTTCTAACCTAAGGGGGGTGACTGCCTCCTGGATCAAAGTGGTAACTCTCCCCATCCCTGATGTCCCGCAATGTCTGCACCTCAGACTCCAGCTCAAAAACTGAGCTGAAGTTCCTCAAGATGCAGGCACTTACTGCAAACGTGGTTGTCCGGGATCACAATGCTCTCCACAAACTCCCACATGCTGCAGTTGTGGCACACCATCTGCACTACCATCCCTACATAACCTTGTTTTATTTAATTAAATTTGTAATTAGGTAACTTAGTTTAGTGTAGTTTCTTGACTACTTACTTGATCTGGATTAAGTTATGGGTACTGAAATTAAATATCTACCTGTAACATAAAGCACTACAAGTAGTGTAGGCAAAAAGCAGCAACTCCTTCCCCCTCTTCCCAAATAAAACACTCTGTTTAAGTACACTCCGTTTTAATTCCGTTCTGTGCTCTGTAGACCTGTTTACTCTTATACTCTAGGAGCCTCACCCTATTTATAAGTGTTGACTCAGCTCCCCTGCTCCTGGTGATTAGCACCTATTCAAGACAGACACTTACAGCTGACTGAGTTAACTGCCACTGGCAGGCAGCTTCTGTTAACTACAGTTTTTAAAGTTGTAGGTTAAAATCAAAATAATAAACTAAATTTCACTTTTTACATCTACTACTTACCCAATACTTACCATAAATTCCCACTCTTTCCAAATTCCCAAATAAAACACTCTGTTTAAGTACACTCCGTTTTAATCCCGCTCTGTGCTTTTTCTAGTGAACTTAGTACAGATGTAGCAAACACTACAGTGCAACCTTCTCCCCTCTTAAATAGTATTTGAAAATTCACCAGTATTAAAAATCTAAAATTTATCTGGCGGTGTGACAGTATTAACAGAAGTCTGGTCTGAAACCAGACCTTCAAATTGCCCCGTACACATACAATAAATAGAATTCCCAAATGAAGACATCATTGTACTGACATCCAATGTTCCCCGTAACTTCTTTTTGGCCGCATGGCCTCTTTAATGAGCTGCGAGACCCATTTAAAAGTCCGTGCATGCGTGGTTTTTTCAATTTGAAAGCCGGCTCACCGGCTGCGCGGGACCCCTGGAGTGCTGCGCAGCCGCACAGCTTAAAGGAAACATTGCTGACATCCTCATTTTGTGTCTGCGCACTTGGATTGTGAATGCTCCACAAGAAACAAAATAAACAGATATACAGAATGAATAATCTTTTGCTTGCCATCACTATGTATGTTAATTTTGCATTTTAGCTCCTGTTACTTTAGATCTGCATGGAATGTTGAGTCTGAAAGGAAAAGTAAACAGAAGTACACACTTATATTATAAATCTTTTCCCTGCAGAGTAGTCAGTTTTACACTGACAGTGATGTTGCATACAATTGACTTGTTCCATTCCATATATGTCCATCCTTGTTGCCCCACGCCCCCTCAAATTTCTCTCTTGTCCTGAAGAGGAGGACTCATGCTGCTGTATGGTTCCACAAGTGCAAGCAGTATTCTTGGACCTGATCATTTTTCATGAGGACTCAGACAACGCGCAGACAGACTTCATCCTCGCCAATGGTCACACAGCCTGAAATCAGCATAGACTAGGGAACAACCTTGGGACCGTGATGCTATATATGGCTCAATAGCACACCAGCTGGTGAATTTACCCACTGAACATAAGAACATAAGATATAGGAGCAGGAGTCAGCCATTTGGCCCTTCGAGCCTGCTCCGCCATTCAGTAAGATCGTGGCTGATCTTCTGAACCATCAGGCAAGTTCATTCCCTCATGTCTACATTACTGAATCATATTTTTCCATTCTCATTAAAGTCACTCCAAGTTAAAGGCCAAATACATAAGTCTGAAAAGAAAGCAAGGCTGTTGGCGAAATAAATGAACTGTAAATGAACTGCAAGATTCAAAATATTTTTTAATTTAGAAAAATCTACGGTTCATATATTGTGCATTTAAAATCTAACCAGAAACATTTAATTCAAGCAAAGTGTATAATGCTAAAAGAACCAGTGAAAAGGTAAGCCTCAATCTTAAATTTTATTCCTCTCTCGCCCCACCCCCCCATTTTTTTTTTAGTAAGTCCCAGAACATTAATCTGCTACTTATTCTCCACACCTTAAAGTAAAACAGTTGGGGAAGGGGGGGGAAAGAGAAGAAAGAAAATCCAGTGGGCATATGACCTACAGCAAGCAAAAATGACACCTGGTGACTAATAGTGGGCAGGGTGATAAAAGTGGTTTGACATTAGGTCACAGAGGTGAAAAGTCACTGCCTAATCCACTGTACCCCATTGCAATTAGTTCCCTACTTAATTGTCAGCAATGACGCCAACCGTAATTCCCTGTCAACTACTGTGATTCTCCCCTATTAGTTTCCTTCTTTTCTACAAAATATATTTCTTACAGTACACAGACAAACAATGATAATTTAATGCAGTATATAAATGTATAGCTAAAGCAATGCTGTTTTTGCAGCGTATTGCAAAATTTGCTATCACAGCTACTATTTACTTAAGATAACAAGTACAGTTTGCTTTAACTGATAAGGCAACATATTAGTTTAGAACTTTGTCTTGATATACCTTAGATACATTTGCGACACAAAACATTATTTGAACAAAAGATTAAGACTGCTTTCTGTTGCAAATTCCAGAGAAAAATGTGCCTTTCCAAATGATTTCCTACCCCCATGTTGTGTTTTGCTTGACATTTTCAAAAATGATTAGATTATAACATTTAAAAATCAAGCCCCACTTACTTAACACAGCAAGTATTTTTGTCAGCGTAATCATGCAAGTATCTATTTCCTGGACATTCAAGGAAGAGTTTATCCAGAAAACTTCATATAATGACTAACCACCAAAAAAATACCAACAGAGTCTTTTGTTGCTATTTTCTAGAGGAAATAGTAATTCCATATTTTTAGTTACAGGGCATTTTAAAAACACTATAAACTCCAGCTGATGCATAAAAAACCAGTTCCATGCTCGCCTTATTTTTCCACAAGAGGTCCGTTGACTGCAAATGAAAAAAAGACAATTAATATTTTACACATCAATAGATGTCATTATTTTTGATCTATTGATAACTGGTTCATTTGAAAGTATTACAAGTCTATTAAAATGAAGTCCAATAAAAGTAGTGCGAACTAAATCCAGTCAATTTGGATATGAAAAGAAACAATTTGCTAAGCAGTTTTACATTATTTTTATCTGCATCCACACTATATGCAGATAGCTTTAGAAATGACGACTAGAACAAGTCTACTGAATTACTGTACTTACTAGTCAAAACAATGGCTTTATACATACAGAAAAAAATCTCAATAAATCAGGCTTCACAGGTTTCAGTATTTCCTGACATTTGAAAAATACTAACAGTACTATTTAGAGTTAAACACTCAGTGAAATTAAGCCAAAATGCAAAAGGCTAAAATTGCACATCAAGCTTTGATACCATCCCCTTATCAAATACCTTAATGCAGTTAAAGCTACAATGCTCTGTAGTAAATTAAACGTATAAGTTTAAGACTACTACAGAAATGTTAACACTGAACTATTGGTGATAAGAGTTTCGCTCAAAATGGTTTTTTTTAAATATAAACCCCGTAGTCAGTCAGTTGCACCAAAACATTTGCTGGAGCTCATCAGAATGTGTTTAATTTGAACTAGCTTTTGATTTACCTTTAGACCATCTACGAGCCTTCAGAGATCCCCTCTTAGTCACCTCCTTTCAAGGATGAAAAGCCCAGATTCCCCCAGTCTTTCCTTATAACTCAGTCCTCTAACACTAGGGTTCAGTTGTCTAACACTGGCTCTTCTCGGGACCATTTCCAGGGCTTTAAATGCCTTCCTTTTGTCCCCGTCACCAAAGCTGGGGTAGTACTCTGTAGGTGTAGTATGACTAGTGCACTGTACAGTTTAAGCAATAACCTCCTCTGACTTGCACTCTTGTTTTGGCTATATCATCCAGCAGACTATTTGCTTTTATACTCCAGTATTCTAATTGCTTTGTTGCTTGTTGCCCAGCACTGATTTAACATTAACACCAAGTCTATTAATACCCAAAGAGATCTCTCAGCTTTATCCTTAGTTATTCTGACACCATTCACAAAATACTTATGCTGCCCAGTTTACAGTAATTTGTACGTGTCCATATTAAATTCCATCTGCCATAGGTGCATCCATTTACACTTTATCCAACACATTTTGTAAAGAGATGTGGAGGAAGAAATTGCAAAGCAGATTATGAATAGGTGTGGAGGTCACAGAGTAGTTGTCATGGGTGACTTCAACTTTCCAAATATTGATTGGAACCTTTATAGGTCAAACAGTTTGGATGGGATAGTTTTTGCACAGTGTGTGCAGGAGGGTTTCCTGACACAATATGTGGATAGGCCGACAAGAGCTGGGGCCACGTTGGATTTGGTACTGGGTAATGAACCGGGCCAAGTGTTTGATTTGTATGTGGGAGAGCACTTTGGAGATAGTGACCACAATTCGGTAACGTTCACTATTGCAATGGAGAGGGATAGGGCCATACGGCAGGGCAGGGTTTATAATTGGGGGAGGGGTAATTATGATGCGATTAGGCAAGAATTAGGGAGTATAAGATGGGAACAGAAACTATCAGGGAAAGGCACAAACGAAAAGTGGAGCTTTTTCATGGAGCAATTACTGCGTGTCCTTGATAGGTATGTCCCTGTCAGGCAGGGAGGAAATGGCCGAGTGAGAGAACCATGGTTCACAAAAGAGGTTGAATGTCTAGTCAAGAGGAAAAAGGAAGCGTATGTAAGGATGAGAAAACAAGGTTCAGTTGGGTCGATTGAGGGGTGCAAGGTAGCAAGGAATGAGCTAAAAAAAGAGCTTAGGAGAGCTAGGAGGGGGCATGAGAAGTCCTTGGCGGGTCGGATCAAGAAAAACCCCAAGGCTTTTTACTCTTATGTGAGAAATAAAAGAATGACCAGGGTGAGGGTAGGGCCGGTCAAGGACAGTAGTGGGAACTTGTGCATGGAGTCAGAAGAGATAGGAGAGGTGATGAATGAATACTTTTCGTCAGTGTTCACCGAGGAGAGGGGCCATGTTCTTGAGGATGAGAGTGTGATAAAGGTGGATAGGCTGGAGGTGGTAGATGTTCTGAGGGAAGATGTTTTAGCAATTTTGAAGAACCTGAGGGTCGATAAGTCCCCTGGGCCAGATGGGATATATCCTAGGATTCTTTGGGAGGCAAGGGAGGAGATTGCAGAGCCTCTGGCTTTGATCTTTGGGTCCTCACTGTCCACGGGAATGGTGCCAGAGGACTGGAGAGTGGCGAATGTTGTTCCTCTCTTCAAGAAAGGAAATAGGAATGACCCTGGTAATTATAGGCCGGTTAGTCTTACTTCGGTGGTTGGTAAGATAATGGAAAAGGTCCTGAGGGATAGGATTTATGACCATTTGGAAAGGGGCAACTTAATCAGGGATAGTCAACACGGATTCGTGAAGGGTAAGTCTTGCCTAACAAATTTGATTGAATTCTTTGAGGAGGTAACTAAGTGTGTAGATGAAGGTAGAGCAGTTGATGTCGTATACATGGATTTTAGTAAGGCGTTTGATAAGGTTCCCCATGGTCGGCTCATGAAGAAAGTAAGGAGTTGTGGGATAGAGGGAAATTTGGCCGATTGGATAAGTAACTGGCTATCTCATAGAAGGCAGAGGGTGGTGGTGGATGGAACATTTTCGGACTGGAGACCAGTTACCAGCGGTGTGCCACAGGGGTCGGTGCTGGGTCCTCTGCTGTTTGTGATTTTTATCAATGACTTGGAGGAGGGGACTGAAGGGTGGATCAGTAAATTTGCTGATGACACCAAGATTGGTGGAGCAGTGGATGAGGTGGAGGGCTGTTGTAGGCTGCAAAGAGACATTGATAGGATGCAGAGCTGGGCCGAAAAATGGCAGATGGAATTTAACCCTGATAAGTGCGAGGTGATTCATTTTGGTAGGGCAAATTTGAATAAGGATTACAGGGTCAACGGCAGGGTTCTGAGGAACGTGGAGGAGCAGAGGGATCTGGGGGTTCATATCCACAGATCTCTGAAGGTTGCCACTCAAGTGGATAGAGCAGTAAAGGCGGCCTATGGTGTGTTGGCGTTTATTAACAGAGGGTTTGAGTTTAAGAACCGTGAGGTTATGCTGCAACTGTACAGGACCTTGGTGAGACCACATTTGGAATATTGTGTGCAGTTCTGGTCACCTCACTATAGGAAGGACGTGGAAGCATTGGAAAGAGTGCAAAGGAGATTTACCAGGATCATGTGTTCCTTTCTCAGATTCAAATGCCCCTCCTAGTTTAGTATTGTCTGTGAATTTGACCAGATTACATTGAACTTCTGAATCTAAGTCGTTAATGCAAATGAGAGACAATAGGGCCCGCACCCAACATTGATCCTGGGGCAAGCCATGCAACACTCACCCGATCCCAAACATAATTTCCTTAACAAATACCTGCTTCTTCCTAGCCTATGGACAAATTCTTCAAAGATCTTTTGAAAGTCCAAGTATACTAGTCACAGGATTTTCCACAGTTCGCTTGGGATGTCACTCTCAAAAAAGTCAAGGGTGTTGATCTGGTAGGATCTTCCCCTTCTGAACCTATTTTGCTGCTATACAACTGAGTTAATGAAATTTATTAACTGATTTCATTATTCCTAGCGCTATTGTGAAGCCAATAGATTTGTAGTTGTCTAGGTCTGCTCTGTCACCTTATTTTGAAGATGGGTTCATAGTACAGTCAGGGCCCCAGTGCCTCCCAATTCTGCAGTTGCAGAATTTGTCCCCATCACTGAATTTTCCACCGCAGAATCAGAAGTGCTGCAGCAGCAACTTGTTTGCTGAGGTTCATGCAATGCTTCTATCGATTATATGTTCAAAACGATGCGTGGTCACAATATTCCAAAGGCACAAACTGTAGGTGGCACTGTGACATAACATTAATATGACTGGGCCATCTAAAGCAAAAATAAGTAATCAGCTTTGAATTCACATACAAGAGTATAAAAAGTTGTAAAATGTTCTGGGGTCCTAGATGGGAGTCTCCTCTTGTACACTTCTCTCCTCGCTCCTTAACCCCATCCTCTCCGCCAAACCCTCCCCTCTCTTCCCTCCTCTCCTTCATCCTCCTCTACATTCTTGTTTGAATCAAGCGTGTTTATTTTTATCTGAATACAACATTGTGTGCAGTAGCCTGATCATACAAATTACAGTTTAACATGGATTTTTTTATGATTTATTTTATTATGCAATACTGATTTAGGTATCTTGTGTATAAAATCAATAAGAGTTATGTTGCCAGTTTTGACGCTGCCCCTCTAGCGATTCAGCGAAACACAGTAGTTACACTAGATAAATGTAACTGGCATTTGTATTGGCAGAAAACCAAGCAGAATTCATCAACTTAAATGTGCAGAAAAAAGGATACTATAACAAGTCCAAAAGTTATTTTTAAAACCAAGTTCAACTTTATTGGGGACCGGAAGAGATATTGCAAAATCTAGATTGCAAACAGTTCTGATTCAGTGGCACAGGAATTTTATTTAGCACAATAATTTCATGCTTATCTTATTGTTCCTTACTGTAGGTTTCATCTTCAAAACTGGTTTAGGTGGACGGGATTCAAATTTATAAAATTAACCTGAATCAGATATGTAAAATAAATGGGGAGAGAAAAAACAAAACCATACCAGTGAGAAGTTACTTTTCTTCAGCCATATATAGAGCTGTTGTAAGCTGAATTGGACACTATGCACGTACCTTTGGGGACAAATTTCAACGAGCTGCTGAATATTCAGAAACGTGACTGGCTTCGTTTGGGCCCGTCATTGAGAAATTCGTGACCAAGTCCATTCCCACACTTTCCACAAGAAACCTGAAATAAAGAGATTTTAAAATTAACATCTTCTACTTAGGCACCTTTTTCAAAATGATGACAACCATTTTATGCGGACTTGTCAGAAGATGTTAGGTACTCGAAAGATGACATTTTATTGCAGGCAGTCCTGGAGTTTTGTAATTGAGCAGGAAAGCACTGTTAATTAACCTGTGTGCTTTTATTGTGAATTATGTGATGTCAGAAAGCTCACACATTCAGTTCATTACTCATTAGATTATTGGTTGTATGTTTTAAATCCTACATTCTCTTCCTCCTCCCATCTTTTATAGCTGTCTTACTAGACAAGGTGCAAGCCAGATCAGGAATTGGTTAAAAGCTTTGTCAGAATTCCCATCCAAAAAGCAGAAAGTTATTTTAAGAGTTAAAAGGAGTGTCACAGTACACTGGCTATGTATCACTGCTGATTATGGTCCAGACTAGGTCATGTCAAATATTAATAGATAACACATGAAATAATCTTAAATTTCCATTTAATACCACGTTGACATCCTACCTTTAGGGCATTTTGGCTTTCCTTTCTTTTAGATAGACTGTCTGGATGAATGGTTTCAGTAAAAGCAGGCCATGGTGAGGAATGGTCATATTTAGCTTTACTTGAAAACAATTCATGCCCACACTTTGAACAGATGTATATACCTGCATTGAAAAGAAACAATGTTTAAAAAGAGTCTAACAACATTGTCAACAAGATTGAAAACAAACAACCTGTACAATAACATTTAAACAAACAACCTGTACAATAACATTTAATTCAATGACAAGATATTAACACGTCCCCATATCACTGTAAATAGATCTGTTGCAAGACAAAATCAACCACCGTCAGTTTTTCCTACAACCCATTGAACACTTATGAATTTTTACACCTGAAATATAAAATCTAATGGCCCAGATATTCCGATCGCAGGCCTCCCGCGGGTGGAGGGCTGCGATCTGGAAAAATCTGCGCCCTTACCCGAGGGCTCCCGGGAAGCGCACAGTTCCGATGCTGGGCCTCTCCAAACTGCCGGTGTGCAGGGCCCACGTATCCCAGAGGCGCAGGTAGTTCGCAGCGTCCCTGGGATCACGTGGGCCATGGGGAGCCAATCAAAGGGAATCGCCCTTCGCACATTTGACAGGAAGACCTGTCAAATATATGAATGGAGATCACCCCCAAAACATAGTAAAACTTTAAATACATTTTTAAAAAATCACATTTTTAAAATGACTTGAAAGTACAATAAATTAAATATTTTAAAAACTTTACATTTTTGAAAAAAATTATTAAAGTTTTTTATGGAGCTAAAAATAAACTTAGCTTTTTAAAAAAAAGTATTTTTAAATGATAAACCAATGGAAAATTTTTTTTTAATTTTTAAACTTTTTTCAACTCTTATCCTGGTAAAAGCAGGCCTTACGCCTGCTTTTACCAGGCACAAGAATTGTAAGGGTTTTCTGCGGGCGGAGGGTCTCCAAAAAGCAGAACTATCCGCCCGCAGAGGCCCTTCTCCCGGGCAGCCGGAGGATCTGTCAAGAGCTTTCTTGACAGGTCGGAAATGCCGGTTTCCAGTGCCTGCCTGAAACCGGCATTTCCAATGTCCCTACGGGTGAGTACACAGCACATACCCACCCGTAGGGATCGGAATATCCGGCCCATTATGTTGAAGTGGGTGTCATGAAATGAAATCAGCAAACACCAGCCTTCAACTTATACCAAAATAATTTAGTCAGCTGCGTGACAGTACTTTAAATGCACCGTCAGCCGTGGCTCAGTGGTTAGCAATCTCGCGTGAGTCACAAGGCTGTGGGTTCAAGTCCAACTTCAGAGACTTGAGCACAAAAATCTAGACTGATACTTCAGTGCAGTGCTGAGGGAGTGCAACACTGTCAGAGGTGCTGTCTTTCAGATGAGACGTTAAATTTAGGCCCCGTCTGCCCTCTCAGGTGAATGCAAAAGACCCGATGGTGTTATTTTCAACAGCGGGGGAGTTACCCCCGGTGTCCTGGCCACTATTTATCAGACTAAACTCGGCACAGTCCCACAGACTAAACTCGGCGGAGCGCTTAGTCCCACAGACTAAACTCAGAGCGGCGCACAGTCCCCCAGACTAAACTCAGAGCGGCGTACAGTCCCCCAGACTAAACTCAGCGCGGCGCACAGTCCCCCAGACTAAACTCAGCGCGGCGCACAGTCCCACAGACTAAACTAGGCGCACAGTCCCCCAGACTAAACTCAGCGCGGCGCACAGTCCCACAGACTAAACTCAGAGCGGCGTACAGTCCCCCAGACTAAACTCAGCGCGGCGCACAGTCCCCCAGACTAAACTCAGCGCGGCGCACAGTCCCACAGACTAAACTAGGCGCACAGTCCCCCAGACTAAACTCAGCGCGGCGCACAGTCCCACAGACTAAACTAGGCGCACAGTCCCACAGACTAAACTCAGCGCACAGTCCCCCAGACTAAACTCAGCGCGGCGCAGTCCCCCAGACTAAACTCAGCGCGGCGCAGTCCCCCAGACTAAACTCAGCGCGGCGCACAGTCCCACAGACTAAACTCAGCGCGGCGCACAGTCCCCCAGACTAAACTCAGCGCGGCGCACAGTCCCACAGACTAAACTCAGAGCGGCACAGTCCCCCAGACTAAACTCAGCGCGGCGCACAGTCCCACAGACTAAACTCGGCACACAGTCCCACAGACTAAACTCGGCGCACAGTCCCCCAGACTAAACTCAGCGCACAGTCCCCCAGACTAAACTCAGCGCACAGTCCCCCAGACTAAACTCAGCGCACAGTCCCCCAGACTAAACTCAGCGCACAGTCCCACAGACTAAACTCAGCGCACAGTCCCCCAGACTAAACTCAGCGCACAGTCCCCCAGACTAAACTCAGCGCACAGTCCCCCCGACTAAACTCAGCGCACAGTCCCCCCAGACTAAACTCAGCGCACAGTCCCACAGACTAAACTCAGCGCGGCGCACAGTCCCCCAGACTAAACTCAGCGCACAGTCCCACAGACTAAACTCAGCGCACAGTCCCCCCAGACTAAACTCAGCGCGGCGCACAGTCCCCCAGACTAAACTCAGCGCACAGTCCCACAGACTAAACTCAGCGCACAGTCCCCCAGACTAAACTCAGCGCACAGTCCCACAGACTAAACTCAGCGCGGCGCACAGTCCCCCAGACTAAACTCAGCGCGGCGCACAGTCCCCCAGACTAAACTCAGCGCACAGTCCCCCAGACTAAACTCGGCGCACAGTCCCCCAGACTAAACTCAGCGCGGCGCACAGTCCCCCAGACTAAACTCAGCGCACAGTCCCCCAGACTAAACTCGGCGCACAGTCCCCCAGACTAAACTCAGCACGGCGCACAGTCCCCCAGACTAAACTCAGCGCACAGTCCCCCAGACTAAACTCAGCGCACAGTCCCCCAGACTAAACTCAGCGCACAGTCCCCCAGACTAAACTCAGCGCACAGTCCCCCAGACTAAACTCGGCGCACAGTCCCACAGACTAAACTCGGCGCACAGTCCCCCAGACTAAACTCGGCGCACAGTCCCACAGACTAAACTCAGCGCACAGTCCCCCAGACTAAACTCAGCGCGGCGCACAGTCCCCCAGACTAAACTCAGCGCACAGTCCCCCAGACTAAACTCAGCGCACAGTCCCCCAGACTAAACTCAGCGCACAGTCCCCCCAGACTAAACTCAGCGCACAGTCCCCCAGACTAAACTCAGCGCACAGTCCCCCAGACTAAACTCAGCGCACAGTCCCCCAGACTAAACTCAGCGCACAGTCCCCCAGACTAAACTCAGCGCACAGTCCCCCAGACTAAACTCAGCGCACAGTCCCCCAGACTAAACTCAGCGCACAGTCCCCCAGACTAAACTCAGCGCACAGTCCCCCAGACTAAACTCAGCGCACAGTCCCCCAGACTAAACTCAGCGCACAGTCACAGTCCCACAGACTAAACTCAGCGCACAGTCCCCCAGACTAAACTCAGCGCACAGTCCCCCAGACTAAACTCAGCGCACAGTCCCACAGACTAAACTCAGCGCACAGTCCCACAGACTAAACTCAGCGCACAGTCCCCCAGACTAAACTCAGCGCACAGTCCCCCAGACTAAACTCAGCGCACAGTCCCCCAGACTAAACTCAGCGCACAGTCCCCCAGACTAAACTCAGCGCACAGACCCCCAGACTAAACTCAGCGCGGCGCACAGTCCCACAGACTAAACTCAGCGCACAGTCCCCCAGACTAAACTCAGCGCACAGTCCCACAGACTAAACTCAGCGCACAGTCCCCCAGACTAAACTCAGCGCACAGTCCCCCAGACTAAACTCAGCGCACAGTCCCCCAGACTAAACTCAGCGCACAGTCCCCCAGACTAAACTCAGCGCACAGTCCCCCAGACTAAACTCAGCGCACAGTCCCCCAGACTAAACTCAGCGCAGGGCAGTCCCAGAGAGTAAACTAAATAAAATCAAAAATCCCCCCCGAAAGGACGAATTTCAAGCGCGGGGAGAGCCTGCCGGGGCTGTTGCGCACCTTCTCCAAACTCGCCATTTTACCGGCAACTAAATCGCAAAGCTGGTGCCGAGGAAGGGGGGAGTTAACTCGCCCATCCCATCTCACTCCACCACACTGACCGCCTTCAAAGTGATCCTTGTAAATCTCTCCGCCGAAAAAGGAACAGAACGCCATTTCCCGTCACCCCGCTGCGCTGTCCCGCGGCGGTTGGAAGCTCCGCTCGAGCCGCCGGCGTCCGTTGGAGCGCGCGCATGCGCCGAGCTCGGGTGGGGTGGGGCGGGGCCGAGGCTGACCGCACGGAGCCGCTGGTCAGCAAGCTGGCCCCTCCCCCTCCTCCGGCCCGCCACAGTCACGGCCAGGATCCGGCGACGGCGCCACCGCGCGACCAGCGGCGGAAACGAACCAAGCCGCGGTTCAATTAAGGAACAGGACCACTTTGCAACTTTATTTCCCCACATAGCCCTTGTCGAAATATTTCTTCCAGGGATAAGAGAAAGCACTTGGCAAGGCAGCATTAATTGCCCGTATACCAACTTGCATTTATGTCGCGCCTTTAGCAACAACTTGTGTTTTATAGCGCCTTTAATGTAGTAAAACGTCCCAAGGCCCTTCACAGGTGTGTAGTCAAACAAAATTTGACACCAAGCCACATAAGGACATATTGTGGCAGATGACCAAAAGCTAGGTTTTAAAGAGCATCTTAAAGGAGGAAAGAGATGTAGAGAGGCGGCGAGGTTCAGGGAGGGAATTCCGGAGCTTAGGGTCTTGGCAGCTGAAGGCACGGCCACCAATGGTGGAGCGATTAAAATCGGGGATGTGCAAGAGGCCAGCATTAGAGGAGCGCAGATATCTCGGAGGGTTGTAGGCAATGTTCCCTATAATTTTTATTTTTGTGTGCGGTCCCTTTAAATTTGCTGCGCATGCGCGGTATCTTTTCCAGCGACAACAGCTGGTGAGTGGCCTGAGCAGGACCTCACGATTGGTGCGCAACTTAGGGGGAACGTTGGTTGTAGGACTGGAGGAGATAACAGATTAACGTAGTGCTTCACAGGAGCATTATCAAACAAAACTTGAAACAAAATTTGACACTGAGCCACATAAGGAAATATTAGGCCGGGTAAGCAAAAACTTGGTCAAAGAGGTCGGTTTTAAGGAGCCTCGTAAAGGAGGAGGGAAAGGTTTAGGGCGGGAATTTCAGAGTTTAGGGCCCAGGCAGATGAAGGCACGGCCACCAATGGTGGAACAATTAAAACCGGGGATGTGCAAGAGAATTGGAGGAGGTTAGAGAACTCGGAGGGTTGTAGGGCTGGAGGAGATTACAGAGACAGGGAGGGGCAAGGCCATGGAGGGATTTGTAAACAAGGATGAGAATTTTAAAATCGAGGCGTTGCTGGACCGGGAACCAGTGTAGGTCAGCGAGCACAGTGGTGATGGACGAACGGGACTTGGTGCGAGTTAGGATACGGGCAGCAGAGTCTTGGATGAACTCAAGTTTATGGAGGGTGGAAAGGAAGAGACCAGCCAGAAGAGTGTTGGAAAAGTCAAGTCTAGAGGTAACAAAGGCATGGATGAGGGTTTCAGCAGCAGATGAGCTGAGGCAGGGGCGGAGACGGGCGATGTTACGGAGGTGGAAGTAGGTGGATTTGATGATGGAGCTGATATGTGGTCAGAAGCTCATCTCAGGGTCAAATAGGATGCCAAGGTTGTGAACGGTCTGGTTCAGCCTCAGACAGTGGCCAGAGAGAGGAATGGAGTCGGTGGCTAGGGAACGGAGTTTGTTGCAGGGACCAAAGGCAATGGCTTCAATCTTCCCAATATTTTGTTGAAGGAAATTTCTGCTCATCCAGTACTGTATGTCGGATAAGCAGTCTGACAATTTAAGAGACAGTGGAGGGGTCGAGAGAAGTGTTGGTGAGGTAGAACTGGGTGTTGTCAGCGTACAGGTGGAAACTGACTCTGTTTCGGATGATGTGGCCAAGGGGCAGCATGTAGATGAGAAATAGGAAGGGGCCAAGGATAGATCCTTGGGGGACACCAGAGGTAACGGTGCGGGAGCAGGAAGAGAAGCCGTTGCAGGAGATTCTCTGACTACGACTGGATTGATAAGAATGGGACCAGTGAGGGCAGTCCCACCCAGTTGGACGACGGAGGAGAGGCATTGGAGGAGGATGGTGAGGTCAACCATGTCAAAGGCTGCAGACAGGTCGAGAAGGACGAGGAGGGAGAGTTTACCATTGTAACAGTTACATAAGTTGTCATTTGTGACTATGATAAGAGCTATTTCAGTACTGTGGCAGGGCAGAAATGTGATTAGAAGGTTTCAAACATGGGCACGGATTTGTGATGCGACAGCATGTTCAAGGACTTTGAAAAGGAATGGGAGATGGGGCGGTAGGACAGAGGGATTAAGGGTTTTTTTGAGGAGAGGGGTGATGACGGCAGATTTGAAGGGGAGGGGAACAGTACCTGGAGAGAGGGAACATGTCAGCTAACGAGGTTGTCTTGAGGAAACTAAGAGCCAACCATATAGTGTGAGGCTGGAGTCACATGTAGGCCAGTAGCAGAGGCAAACTCCCTTCTGAAATGGTGAACCAGTTGGGTTTTTAACAACAAAAGGAGAGCTTTCATGGCGCTAGCCCACAACTTGCCATGATAGGATTTGAACTTATGACCTCTGGGTTGCTAGTCCAGTATCATAACCACTAGGCTACCTACCGCACCCTTAAATGTACTGAATATGGCAGATTAAATTAAATACAGTTAGAATCATAGAATGATACAGCACAGAATGAGGCCATTCTGCCCATCGTGCCTGTGCCGGCTCTTTGGTAGAGCTATCCAATTAATCCCAGTCCCCTGTTCTTTCCCCATAGCCCTGCAAATGTTTTCCCTTCAAATATTTATCCAATTCCCTTTTACTATTGAATCTGCTTCCACCACCCTTTCAGGCGGTGCATTCCAGATCATCATAACTCGCTGTGTAAAAAAATGTTTCCTCATGTTCTGGTTCTTTTACCAATCACCTTAAATCTGCGTCCTCTGGTTACTGACCCTCCTTCCACTGGGAACAGTTTCTCCTTATTTACTCTATCAAAACCATTCATGATTTTGAACACCTCTATCAAATCTCTTCTTAACCTTCTTTGCTCTAAGGAGAACAATCCCAGTTTCTCCACATAACTGAATTCCCTCATCCCTGGTACCATTCTAGTAAATCTCCTCTGCACCCTCTCCAAGGCCCTGACACCCTTCCTAAAGTGTGGTGCCCAGAATTGAACACAATACGCAAGCTGAGGCCTAACCAGTGTTTTATAAAGGTTTAGCATAACTTCCTTGCTTTTGTACTCTATTCCTCTATTAATAAAGCCAAGGATCGTATATGCTTTTTTAACAGCCTTCTCAACTTGTCTTGCCACCTTCAAAGATTTGTTTACATACACCCCCATATTTTTATGTTCCTGCACCCCCTTTAAAATTGTGCCATTTAGTTCATGTTGCTTCTCCTCATTCTTCCTACCAAAATGTATCACTTCACATTTCTCTGCGTTAAATTTCATCTGCCATGTGTCCGCCCGTTTCACCAGTCTGTCTATGTCCTCTTGAAGTCTATTACCATCCTCCTCATTGTTTACTACATTTCCGAGTTTCGTATCATCTGCAAACTTTGAAATCATGCCCTGTATTCCCAAGTCCAGGTCATTGATATATATCAAAAAGAGCAGTGGTCCCAACACTGACCCCTGGGGGACACCACTGCACACTTCCCTCCAGTCTGAAACGCAACCGTTCAACACTACTCTCTGCTTTATGTCCCTCACCCAATTTTGTATCCATGCTGCTGCTGTCCCTTCTCTACTGGTACTTCTACCTACCCAAACAAAAAGAAAATATTTTTCTGAAATCTTTTTGATAATGACAGTCCGTAACTAAAGCAGTGTTTCTCGAAGCAGTCATAAAGTTATGTGGAAATTGATGGCACTAGTGTGGATCTTGCTGTATATGTGAGATGGCATTAGGTTCCTGTCTGGATCTACTGTAGATTCAGCAACACAGTATTCTTTTAAAGTTTTGAAGAAAATAAAAAGATCACTCACCCTATCTACAAAAGCAAAATACTGCGGATGCTGGAAATCTGAAATAAAAACAGAAAATGCTGGAAATACTCAGCAGGCGAGGCAGCATCCGTGGAGAGAGAAACAGAGTTAACGTTTCAGGTCGATGACCCTTCGTCAGAACTGTTCTGACAAAGGGTCATCGACCTGAAACAATCACCCTATCTAGTTGGTTCTTCATTAGTTCAGAACTAATTGTTTACATAATGCCATGGGATCTTTTACATTCACCTGAGCAGGTAGATGGAGCCTCGGCTTAACAGCTCATCTGACAACACAGTACTTCCTCAGTACTACACTGAGGTGTCAGTCTAGGTTATACGTTCAAGTCTTAGAGGGGAGCTTGAACCCACAACTTTATAACTTACAAATCAGAGTGCTACTACTCAGACAAGCTGATATTCATCACAGTGAAAAGAACAAGTTTGCAAAAATAGCTAAGTTAAGGCAGTGAAAGGCATGGGGAAAATAAATCCTCAAAAAATTCCAAAATAGTAATGAAGTGGAAAGTGGAGGCAGAAACAGGTAAGAAAATGGAGGGAAGGGTAAGGTCTGAAATTGGTGTTCAGACCAGAAGGCCATAGAAGAAAGATGAGATATTGTTCCTGAAGTTTGCATTGAGTTACGTTGGAACAAAGTAGGAAAGAAAGACTTACATTTATATAGCGCCTTTCACAATCAATTAAGTATTCTTTTAAGTGTAGTCACTGTTGTAATGTGGGAAATGCGGCAGCCAATTTGCACACAGCAAGGTCCCACAAACAGCAATGTGATAATGACCAGATAATCTGTTTTTAGTGACATTGATTGAGGGATAAATATTGGCCAGGACACCAGGGATAACTCCACTGCTCTTCTTCAAAATAGTACCATGGGATCTTTTACGTCCACCTGAGAGAGCAGACGGGACCTTGGTTTAACGTCTCATCCGAAAGACGGGCACCTCCGACAGTGCAGCACTCCCTCAGCACTGCACTGGAGTGTCAGTCTAGTTTTATGTGCTCAAGTCCCTGAAGTGGGACTGTGAACCCACAACCTTCTGACTCAGAGACAAGTGTGCTACCAACTGAGCCACAGCGGTCAAAGCCAAGGTCAGAATGGGAGGGCGCGTTGAAGTCACAAACTATGCATGATATGTAGCATATCTGGGGTGCAGTGGGGATGGCACCATAGATTAACAACAAAAAGCATGGAAGGAGAAAATGTCTATCAGACGCATAGCTTCCACAGGCCATCTACAAATGCTCTGTCATTGCAGCCACTTATTTACTCACCTGATTAGAAGTTCTGCAAAATTTCTCCCTAGCCCCTGAAGGTAATTGAATAGAACTCCAGGATACTCATCTGTGTTTACAACCACATTATTCATACCTGGGCAATTGCTTTCCACAGATGACACCTCCATTGAGCAAGAGCACAGAAATCTACAACACATTCCATGGAGTACTTAGATCATCTCTGTCTGCATTAATCCTCCATACCTTCGATCGCATACCTAATCAGGAGCACATGCTGTCTTCCCACATATTGTATAGCTTTTAAACATATACCTTAGATCTTGTAGTTGTTTCAATGCTAACAAATCTTAACTAATGAAGTTAGTAGAATTTATACTATTAGCTAGCTACGTTACCGTCAGAATATAATTAGCTAGCGATGCCAACTTCAGAATGTATTAAATCAACAACTTGTATTTATATAGCGCCTTTAACGTAGTAAAACATCCCAACGCGCTTCACGGGGAGCAATTATCAAACAAAATGTGACACCGAGCCACATAAGGAGATATTAGGGCAGACTTGGTCAAAGAAGTAGGTTTTAAGGAGCGTCTTAAGGGAGGAAAGAGAGGTAGAGAGGCGGAGAGGTTTAGAGAGGGAATTCCAGAGCTTAGGGCCTTGGCAGCTGAAGGCACGGCCGCCAATGGTGGAGTGATTAAAATCGAGGATGCTCAAGAGGCCAGAATTGGATGAGCGCAGATATCTCGGAGGGTTGTAGGGCTGGAGGAGATTACAGAGATGGGGAGGGGGCAAGGCCATGGAGGGATTTGAAAACAAGGATGAGAATTTTTAAATCATTGCTTAACTGGGAGCCAATGTAGGTCAGTGAGCACAGGGGTGATGGGTAAATGGGACATGTTGCGATTTAGGACACGGGCAGCTGAAATTTGGATGACCTCAAGTTTACGGAGGATAGAAAATGGGAGGCCAGCCAGGAGTGTGTTGGAATAGTCAAGTCTAGAGGTAACAAAGGCATGGATGAGGGTTTCAGCAGCAGATGAGCTGAGGGAGGGCGGAGTCGGGTGATGTTACGGAGATGGAAATAGGCGGTCTTAGTGATGGCACGGATATGTGGTCGGAAGCTCATCTTGGGGTCAGATATGACACCAAGGTTGCGAATAGTCTGGCTCAGCCTCAGACAGTTACTAGGGAGAGGGATGAAGTCGGTGGCTAGGGAATGGAATTTTTGGCAGGGACCGACGACATTGGCTTTGGTCTTCCGAATATTTAGTTGGAGGAAATTTCTGCTCATCCGGTACTGGATGTCGGACAAGCAGTGTAACAATTTAGAGACAGTGGAGCAGTCGAGAGAGGTGGTGGTGAGGTAGAGCTGGGTCGGGGATCAGACCCCCTTCGGGATTGGATCCCCCCGATGAGGTCGGGAATCGGACCCCCCGGGATCCCCCCCCCCCACCGAGTCAGTGACCAGACCTCCTCCAGTGGTTGGGGATCGGACCTACCTGGTCCTGCAGCCTCCTCTGCTGTGCTCCCCGCCTGACTGGAAGCCAAGACTGTCTATCAGGCTGACTTCCGGGCAGGGAACCTATCAAACACAAAAGTCGCACAACATGGAGTTAAATCTCCACAGCGTGCGGGGAAACCCAGACTTCCGGGTTTCCCGTCTAAAACTCCGCCCCCGCCGCCTATGCAACCCACCCCAGTAAATATCCAGCCCAGTGTCTTTTTATATGTCCTGCGACAAAATAATAAATTAATTAAATGGTTAAAAATTGACCTGTGTTTGGTGCGAAAATAATCGAGGGGAAATTCTAACTCCTGGGCAGAAAGTCAGTGGGATGCCGCCCAGAAACTACAGCGGGAGGCTTGGGTCATTTTAATGACCGGACCTCATTAACATTCTTTGGACCCATGGGCTGCCAGTTCAGCAGTCAGGTAAGAAAGCGGGGCGGGGGGTGGGGTGGCGCAGTTCAGGAGGTTTATGCAAGTCGAAAGTGTGGGTGGGGTGGTGGGTGGGAGTGGGAGCGTGGGAGTGGTTATGGCTCAAACTTTCTTTCTGGGTCCAGGAGAAGCAGTCCTACTCTTCCTTAACCCACAAAGATAACCTGACCGGGCCTCTGCTAGGTGTCCACCAGGCTTTACTGTGCGGAGTGTCCATGACGGCAGTTAAAATTGCATCAGGCTCCCTGAGTCAGGCGGACACCTCAACCGCCTAAGAAAACAGCGCTGTTACAATGGTGGGGAAGGAGCGATGAGTCCACCACTTGGATTTTAATTCCTGTTCTGTCTGCTTTCCGTTCCCAGTCGAAGAAGTTAAAATTCCCCCCTTGGATGTGTCATCTCATCGAAACATATAAAATTCTGACAGGTCTGGACAAACTAGATGCAGGAAGAATGTTCCCGATGGTCGGAGAGTCCAGAACCAGGGGTCATAATCTAAGGATAAGGGGTAGGCCATTTAGGACAGAAATGAGGAAGAATTTCTTCACCCAGAGAATGGTGAACCTGTGGAATTCTCTACCACAGAAGGTAGTTGAGGCCAAGTCATTAAATATATTCAAGAATGAGTTAGATATATTTCTTAAAGCTAAAGGTATCAAGGGATATGGGGAGAAGGCAGGTACAGGGTACTGAGTTTGGATGATCAGCCATGATCTCATCGAATGGCGGAGCAAGCTCGAGGGGCCGAATGGCCTACACCTGCTCCTATCTTCTATGTTTCTATGTTTCTATGTCTGAATGCAACTAATGTGGCAGTAGATGAAAAGCTTTAAGCTGGAGAAAGGAAAGAAAATAAACAAGCTTTCTTATAGGCAAATAACTATACCATTTAAAATGAGTTGGAAATACATTGGTCCTTTTAAAGTGCTATAGTAAAAAGTGGATTGTGCTGTCAAACAGCACAATAAAGGAGCTCTAACAGACAACTGTTCTGAACCAGTGACAGAATTATATTTGGTATGCTTAATGCATGTACTTAAATTGTATGACTGGGCAGAATGAATTATTGCCACTGGGAGGTGCTGAGTTCAGAACAGGATAGGCCCCAGGTGCAGCTGAAATTGAATCTGTGACCAGCAAAACTACCAGTGCTTCATTGGCTGTAAAGTGCTTTGGGACATCCTGAGGTCATGAAAGGCGCTATCGAAATACATGTCTTTCTTTTCTTTTAGACTATTACTTGATTCAAACTGAATGCTGAAGTGCTTCCTGGCACTTGCCCGTGGTATTTTAAGCCAAACGCTACAGATGGAATTGCTGTAAGAACCATCAAGCTGTCGTGTCAGCCTCACATGTCTAAACTTGTCAAGGATTTTTTGATGCAACCATTTGAGAAAGGAAGGAAGGAAGGAGATTGTTTGCAGTATAATTTTTTGTGTATGAAATGCTTGCTTCTACTTCCTTTTTTACGAATTATTTACGTTTTATTTATATTTTGCATTTAAAATGACCTCATCATTCCTCCCTCCTTCAACATATTTTCACTCTTTTTTTTTAAAACCGGCATCTTCTTGTTCGATTCTCATTGACCGAGCTTTTGTTCACCCCTCCTTCTTTGGCTCAGCGTCCATTTTTTTAATGACACCATTGTGAAGCAGCACGGGCCATTTTTCTACATTAACAGTGCTGTTATTGGCATTGTTATTCCTAAAGAACGAAAAGATATTAACAACCGGAGACCAGTCACAGTTGGTCCTGGTTTCCTTCATCTCTTCACCAAGATCCTAGTGAAAGGCCTGGCAGCAGCTGTATCACCTAACCCCCCATCAGAAAGTGTTTGTTTCCGACACCCCCCCAAGTTAAAGTGAAAAGAATGCCATCCTTGATATCATCACGTGAGGTACAGCCAATAAAAAATGTGATGCTTGTGGTCTTTCTTTTGACGTTGTGTGGCAGATTTTCTTCCTCCTGATCATCCCAGCATAAATCAGCCAGTACATGTTTGATATGTGCCCAGCTTGCTGCACCAAAAGAAGTGCCTTCTCCAGTGAAGCACAGACTGCAGCTCTGGTGGCAGTAGGGGACAGATTAGACCGCGCCCTTTGTTCCGCCTTTAAGGGCTGAGTTGCAGGCTGCGGTCTCGTAGGGCTTTCAGACCAGCAGATACAGGTCCAGAGCCCAGTGGAATGGTGACAGCCGGATGCGGCCTGCAATTAGACTGTGATTTCTCAAGAGCAGGAGCACATGCCAGGCATCTGGCGTGCCCCCTCAAAGCACTGCAAGTGGCACAACGGATGCCCTTTATCCTCTGTCCAAGTCATTTCAAGGCCATCGGCCAATATTTGGATTACAATTTCTGGCCTAAAAACTTTTATGGAAGATCTCAAAGTCTCAGATTCATTAGAAATTGAAAGACCAATGGGCTGTGCTTTTTGAAGTCTTGATGTGAATTATAAAGCTAATTTAAAAAGCTTGTTCAGAGACATAAACCCCTACTATGTTCTATAATGGTTTATTTGCACAGTGCAATTAATCTTAGGGTTTTCTTAGAACTTAGACCATTCATAGGGTTCTTGTCCGTTGAATTTGCTGTTTCAATTAATAGATTTTAAAAGGAAAAAATTAAGCTAGCCAGATTGGAACATTGACTCTCTTTAATATGTAGACATGCCAGCCAGGAATCCTAATCAAGATGTCTTTTAGAATTCATTGGTGAAAGAGGCATGAAAAATAATGCAGTGGAGTGATCTGCTAGTATTTGAAAATGAACCCATGTAGCAGGAGGCTCAGTAAAGTGCTTGCTGAAAATAGTATTGACATTTTGAGGCCAGTTCTTCGTGCCTTATAGATTTTGCTACCTAATCAACGTAATTTTTTTATTTAATGCATTATCTCAATCAATAATTAAAGAAAGTAATCTGTCAGATTTCACTAAATGGGTTTGTGGCTTTCAAAGACAAAAACAAAATTGGCAACCCACTGCAGCAATAGATAGATGTAGCATCAGAATACGAATGTTAAAGGCAAGTAATTACTGTTGGTGATAATAGCAGACTTGGGTTTGTATGGCTTTCTTCTCTCTGCTATTTTAACATACATTAATGCCTCCAATAAAATATCAGGCTAAGGAATGTCATATGATCACATTATGTGTTCATCCACTATTATTGCTAACAGTAATTTCTAGCTTTAGGTCTCTGTATTATATACATTACATCTTCTCCAAGTGTATGGGGTAATACCCCAAATCAAACCTCCCCATAGTGATTCAGGCAAGACCATAAACTCATCATGGGGGCAGGGGTGAGAAGGAGAAGGCATCCTCTGTGCACTAGCTGTAACAAAATTGTAAATGTGTTTATAAAGAACACGGGCACTATTCTGCTACACCTAACATACAGAGGAAACATTCCTCCCAGGTGTGGGATAAAAGGGTGAAAGTTATTTCTTACCATGGTGGGCTACCAACATGCCAACTTTTATATTAATATACTCACTAACATGTCTTTCTGCTCTACTTTCATACCACTAGACTTATATCTGAAAACTAAAGAAGGAATGGCCTCATATTTATCAGAATTGAATGAAGCCATTTTCATCCTGGACCTTGGACCATCCATTGACGTCATGTCTGCAAGTTTACAAAGTGCCTCTAAGAAGACAATGCAGCCTCCTGAGGCGGTGGTCTGTGTACTTAGTAAATAACATAAAGTTACTTCGACAACACCAGCTGGCTTATCACTTTTCTGCTTGATGCTAAAGGGAAAGAAATATGCTGCATTAAATTCCCGAGATGCGGTTTTGCAGCCAGTGGCCATAGTCCAAGTAAATGTTCTGAATATGTGTCCTTGCATTGGTGTATTTTTGGCTTTCTCCGATGCTTACATCCAGTACAAATGACACATTGGATAAAGCTGATATCATTCATTGGACAACCATAGTTTTGTGCTCTGTTGAATCTTGTCCCCCCAAAAATTCCCCTCTATGTAGATATGAAATGCATAACAGCCCCACATTTGTGATTCCAGCCAAAAAGCGGTTGTGCAACAGATTAAGGGCTTGGCCACACCAAATTATCTAATATAAGTCCCCTTCTTTTTCATGTACTGGCACATAAAAAGATTGTCCAGAGAATTTTGTCTCTAGCACACTTGACTGTGAATTTTAAAATCTGGCAACAGCTCTTAAAGGGTTGCAGCTCGCTGTTAAAGAGGAAGTTGGGTTGGATATGCAAAATTATTCACAGTGGCAAAACAGAGACACAAGCAACACTGCTTCCTCTGATACTGAAGAGATGGCAGTCCCGCTGCAGGAGGCTAAAGGAAGGCGGCCCTATTTGAAGCTGTATGGCAATCTCCAGTGATGTTTTAATGATGCAAGGAGGAGAATATTTTTTAAAGATTATTTTAAAAACACATGGGACTCCTGTACTGGGTAAGACACGAGTTCCAAAAACACTTTAAAAAATGTTTGTGGTCTCTGAATTGATAGAGTAAAACCACCAGTAGTCATTGCATTCTCTCCTGCTATTGGTTCTAATGGTAAGTGAAGTGGATCAGGGGCTGATTTAGGTTCCTTATTAAAATAACTTTTAAACTGTTAGTTAGTGCCAGGATTATTAGTTTTGGCATTTGTGCTGTATTTGCCCAAAGTGCAGCAAATACGTTGTATTTTAGGGGAAAATATTGTCCATATATATATTTTAGTTATTGGAGTTCTGGGGTGACTTTTTGTAGTCAGCAAACATCAGACTGTAACACTTTCCACTGAGTGGCACACTATGTCAATGTAAAGCACTAATAACTCAGAGGCAATTTATAATGTAAAGCTCTCTATTCTGTCCCCACAGTATGCCTTAACCTCAATCTCAGGTATTGCCCCCCACTGTACCAGTATGACATCTTCATTTCTACACCTATTATCCTCACAGAGCAAGACTACGAATCACTGAACAAACCCGCCCTGTCCAATATGCGCCAGCAATTGCCGAGGTTGGCAACCACCAGCGCATATTCAGAAATGTTACCTGTTATCTGTTAGTGTTTCTGGGTAGATTTCAATGTGGGAGCCTTCTTTCTATATTTAGAACACTAAATAACCTGAAAAGTGTGAGGTAATGCATTTTGGGAGGACTAACAAGGCAAGGGAATACACAATGAATGGTAGGACCCTAGGAAGGACAGAGGATCAGAGGGATGTTGGTGTGCATGTATATAGATCCCTGAAGGCAGCAGGACAGGTAGATAAGGTAGTTTAAAAGGCATATGGGATACTTGCCTTCATTAGCCGAGGCATCGAATATAAGAGCAGGGAGGTTATGATGGAGCTGTACAAAACGCTAGTTAGGCCACAGCTGGAATACTGTATGCAGTTCTGGTCGCCATACTATAGGAAGGATGGGATTGCATTGGAGAGGGTGCAGAGGAGATTCACCAGGATGTTACCTGGGCTGGAGCGCTTCAGCTATGAAGAGAGACTGGATAGGCTAGGGTTGTTTTCCTTAGAGCAGAGAAGGCTGAGGGGAGACCTGATTGAGGTGTACAAAATTATGAGGGGCATAGATAGGGTAGATAGAAAGGAACTTTTCCCCTTAGTAGAGGGGTCAATAACCAGGGGGCATAGTTTCAAGGTAAGGGGCAGGAGGTTTAGAGGGGATTTGGAGCAGTTTAGGATTCAACAAAGGAGGACAAAGGGATTAATTAAGAAGGGGAAAATAGAATATGAAAGTAAGCTTGCAGGGAACATAAAAACTGACTGTAAGAGCTTTTATAGATATGTGAAGAGAAAAAGATTAGTGAAATCAAGTGTAGGTCCCTTGCAGTCAGAAGCGGGGGAAGTTATAATGGGGAACAAAGAAATGGCAGATCAATTAAATGCATATTTTGGTTCTGTCTTCATAAAGGAGGACACAAATAACCTCCCAGAGATGCTGGAGAACATACGGTCTGATGAAAGGGAAGAACTGAAAGAAATCAGCATCTGCAGGGAAATGGTGTTAGGGAAATTGACGGGATTGAAGGCTGATAAATCCCCAGGGCCTGATAATCTACATCCTAGGGTACTTAAGGAAGTGGCCCTAGAAATAGTAGAGGCATTGATGATCATCTTCCAACATTCGATGGAATCTGGAACTGTACCCATGGATTGGAGGGTAGCTAATGTTACCCCACTATTCAAAAAGGGTGGTAGAGAGAAAGCGGGGAATTACAGACCGGTAAGCCTGACATCGGTAGTGGGGAAAATGCTAGAGTCCATTATAAAGGATGTAATAGCTGAGCACTTAAAAAACAGTGACAGGATCGGACAAAGTCAACATGGATTTACAAAAGGTAAATCGTGCTTGACTAATCTACTGGAATTTTTTGAGGATGTAACTGGGAAAATAGATAAGGGAGAACAAGTAGATGTGGTGTATTTGGACTTTCAAAAGGCTTTCGATAAGGTCCCGCATAAGAGATTAGCGTGTAAAGTTAAGGCACATGGGATTGGGGGCAAGGTATTGGCTTGGATAGAGAACTGGTTGGCGGACAGAAAGCAAAGAGTAGGAATTAATGGGTCTTTTTCCGAGTGGCAAGCAGTGACTAGCGGGGTACCGCAGGGATCGGTCCTTGGACCCCAGCTATTCACAATATACATTAATGATCTAGATAAGGGAACTAAATGTAATATCTCCAAGTTTGCAGATGACACAAAGTTGGGTGGGAATGTGTGCTGCGAGGAGGATACCGAGAAACTCCAGGATGATTTGGACAGGTTGGGTGAGTGGGCAGAAGCGTGGTAGATGCAATATAACGTGGATAAATGCGAGGTTATCCACTTTGGTGTCAAAAACAGAAAGGCAGCCTATTATCTGAATGGCAATAGATTGGGAGAAGGAGAAGTGCAACGAGACCTGGGTGTCCTTGTGCACCAGTCGCTGAAGGTAAGCATGCAGGTGCAGCAGGCGGTGAAGAAGGCAAATGGTATGTTGGCCTTCATAGCGAAAGGGTTTGAGTATAGGAACAGGGATGTCCTGCTGCAGTTGTACAGGGCCTTGGTGAGACCACACCTTGAGTATTGTGTGCAGTTTTGGTCGCCTTATCTGAGGAAGGATGTTCTTGCCATGGAGGGAGTTCAGCGAAGATTCACAAGGCTGATACCTGGGATGGCAGGAATGACATATGAGGAGAGATTGGGTCGATTGGGCTTATACTCGCTGGAGTATAGAAGAATGAGAGGGGATCTCATCGAAACATATAAAATTCTGACAGGTCTGGACAAACTAGATGCAGGAAGAATGTTCCCGATGGTCGGAGAGTCCAGAACCAGAGGTCATAATCTGAGGATAAGGGGTAAGCCATTTCGGACAGAAATGAGGAAGAATTTATTCACCCAGAGAGTGGTGAACCTGTGGAATTCTCTACCACAGAAGGTAGTTGAGGCCAAGTCATTAAATATATTCAAGAATGAGTTAGATATATTTCTTAAAGCTAAAGGTATCAAGGGATATGGGGAGAAGGCAGGTACAGGGTACTGAGTTTAGATGATCAGCCATGATCTCATTAAATGGCGGAGCAGGCTCGAGGGGCCGAATGGCCTACTCCTGCTCCTATCTTCTATGTTTCTATTTGAGGAAAAACTTTTTCACCCAGAGGGTGGTTGGAATCTGGAACTCACTGCCCGAAAGGGTGGTAGAGGCAGGAACCCTCACAACATTCAAGAAGCATTTAGATGAGCACTTGAAACGCCATAACATACAAGGCTACGGACCAAGTGCTGGAAAATGAGATTAGAATAGATAGGGCTTGATGGCCGGCGTGGACACGATGGGCCGAAGGGCCTCTTTCTGTGCTGTATAAATCTATGACTCTATGACTATGACTCTAACACGTTAAGCAAAAGCAAAAACTACAGCTATTGGATAAGTAGCAAATATTATTTAAAGACTATTCTCCCAAGTAATATTAAACTAATGTTAAAGTACTTCTTGTCTGACAGAACATAAAGGAATATTGAAAACTATGAAGCTGTTTGGTGATGCATTAAGGAAAAGATCCTCTGATGCAGGAAATTATAGTGACATAATTCTGCACAGTGTTCAAATGATTTAAATAAAAACAATCTTTTATGGAAACCCCATATTCTTGATGTTTAAACAGACTTTTGAAAGCTGGGCAAGCTCCCAAACAGAGTGATCCCTTGCAATATATTTGGGTGAAATGATGATTAAATATTTCAATGGATAAGGACTGGAAACCATCACAATGAACGATTGTGTTACTGTACACTGTATATATATTAATGGTTACTATGGTATTTTCCATTTGTTTTTCAACCACAGTGTGGCTCGTTAAACAGCTGAGTGGGCATTTGGTCAGAGACTTAATTATCAGAGTTTTCTGTTCAATAACCAGTAGCACTGGAATATCTACAAAATCAGATCATTGAAGAGGGCTTAAAAGGAGATAAGAGGATCTAAATGGCACAGTACGTTAGCACAATTCCTTTCACTTCAGGGACTTAAGTTTGAATTCAGCTCAGATTGATGGGATAAAAGTCTTCTATCTCTGTTGGTGGTTGTAGAATCCTTTTTATTTGTGCCTGTTCAGTTAGGAAAGTACAGTACAGGACAAGAAAAGATTCTGCAGTCCAGCCACGAGTCCCAAAAACGAATGCCTCAAATAGGCACTCCCTTAATTCTTCCTTAAATATTTCCACACTATCTGCCTTCACTGTTTCTCTGGGCAGTCTGTTCTACATGTTGACCACCCTCTTGGTGTCAGCGGTAGCCCTCGCCTCTGCATCAGAAGGTTTGTGAGTTCAAGTCCCACTCCAAAGACTTGAGCACATAATCTAGACTGACACTTCAGTGCAGTACTGAGGGACTGCTGCACTGTCGGAGGTGCCGTCTTTTGGATAAGACGTTAAACCGCAGCCCCATCTGCCCTCTCAGCTAAATGTAAAAGATCCCATGGCACTATTCAATCCCAGTCTCCTGGCCAATATTAATCCCGCAACCAACGAACTAAAACAAATTATCTGGTCATTACCTCATCGCTGTTTGTGGGACCTTGCTGTGCGTGAATTGGCTGCCGCATTTTCCTACAACAGTGGCTATACTTCAAAAGTACTCCATTGACTGTAAAGCACTTTGGGACGTCCTGAGGTCATGAAAGGTTCCTTCTTACTCTGGGGAAAGTAATTGGGGTAGAAATTGGCATGCAATGCACCCATTTTAAAACAGATGCAAAAGCATACCTATGTAGCAGTGGGATGGCTTGCGCCCAATCTGCACAGATGTTGATCCCACTTCTAACTTCGTGGCGACCATGTTTTAGGCGTCTTGGGTGGATGCCTAAAGCAAGCATTCGTAGGTCCCTTAAATATATTAAGGAGGAGCCTAATTCCTGTTTAAGGACCCCTTTATAAGATTAGTTATCGACGAACAGGACAAGCGTTGGGCTCAGAATTCTTCAGTGACCCCCCACATCTGCCAACAAAAGTTGTTAGTTTAAAAAAAACCAGGAGGAGGAGGCGTGCTCCTTTGGGACTGTTCAATGGCCCCCACCGTTCCATTTTTCACTGGCTTGTTCCAAATATATTTATCGAAACACTTGCCTTTTTTTAATTCTTCTGTTATGCTAATCTGATTTTCTATTTTAGCTCTCCTACCAGTTTATTAACCTAGTTTTTAAGTTATTCCCGCTCCATCATGCCTCAACAACCACTTTAGCATCGTAAAAACATCCCAAGGCGCTTCACGGGAGCGTAAATCAGAATCAAGTTGACACCGAGCCAAAGAAGGAGACATCAGGACAGGCGACCAAAAGCTTGGCCAAAGAGGTAGGTTTCAAGGAAAGTGTTAAAGGAGGAATAGAGAGGCGAAGAGGTTTAGGGAGAGAAAAAGTCTATTTTTTTGCCATTACTCCCTGCATTACTTCCATATATTTATAATATATATATTAAACCTAAATCATGTACACACGCATATGTGTGTGAAAAGCATTCTGCCAGTGTTAGGTAAACAATGAGGATATAGGATGAGGACAATTCAGAAAAGATTTGAACTATGAATTGCTAATTATTTGCATCAGGAAAAAATGCAGTTGAAAATCATTAATAATTTAGTGCCTTACACTGCATTACCATCCTGGTTGTTTTGTCTGCTGAATTGCTGCTTTCTATGGGGCAATTGATCAATCAACTCTTTGTATTCATGCAGATAGAAGTAGTATCTCCCATGCAGAAAATGGCCTAGAAATTCGATGGAGACACGCCCATTTTCGGCTGCTAACTGGGCGCCTAAACTTCCAACATGGCGGGCAGGAAGCACGCACTCATTATGAGTCTGATTGGCTGAAATAACCACTAGCTGTGCTAATCTATTCAAACAATAAGCAGGGGAATGCTACTATTCAGGAGCTAATCAATAATTTCTTTAAAGCAGCCACAACAACAACCACTTGCATTTACCTAGCGCATTTAACGTAGTAAAATGTCCCAAGGTGCTTCACAGGAGCGTTATCAAAATAAATTTGACACCGAGCCACATAAGGAGAAATTAGGGCAGATGACCAAAAGCTTGGCCAAAGAGGTAGGTTCTAAGGAGCGCCTTAAAGGAGGAAAAAGAGGTAGTGAGGCGGAGAGGTTTAGGGAGGGAATTCCAGAGCTTAGGACCTAGGCAGCTGAAGGCACGGCCACCAACAGTGGAGCGATTAAAATCGGGGATGCGCAAGAGGCCAGAATTGGAAGAGGACAGATATCTCAGAGGATTGTAGGGCTGGAGGAGGTTATAGCGATAGGGAGGGGCGAGGCCTTGGAGGGATTGAAGACAAGGATGAGAATTTTAAAATCAAGGTGTTGCTCAACTGGAAGCCAATGTAGGTCAGCGAGCACAGGGGTGATAGGTGAACGGAACTTGGTGAGAGTTAGGACACGGGCAGCAGAGGTTTGGATGAGTTTAAGTTTATGGAGGGTAGAAGATGGGACAACCTGGAACCATCAACTGCCACCAAATAAACCAATTTAATTACAAACTTTTTTACGATTTCTTTGAGCAGCCATATTGTTTCTTTAGGAGGCCAACTATAACACTTTTTGAAGTGTAGTCACTGTTATAATGTATAAACGCAGCAGCCAATTTGTGCTCAGCAAGGCCCCACAAACAGCAATAAGATAATGACCAGATAATCTGTTTTTTAGTGATGTTGGTTGAGGGATAAATATTGGTCAGGACACCGGCCGAATTCCCCTGCTCTTCTTCGAAATAGTGCCATGGGATCTTTTACGAGGGCAGACGGGGCCTCGATTTAAAGTCTCATCCGAAAGATGGAAAACTTCACTGTGAGACATGTCATAGGTGTTCCCCTATAGGTGTTCTCACTCAGGCCAACATCCCCAGCGTCGAAGCTTTGACCACGCTCGATTAGCTCCGATGGATGGCTCACATCGTCCGCATGCCCGATACGAGACTCCCAAAACAAGCGCTCTACTCGGAGCTCTGACACGGCAAGAGAGCCCCAGGTGGGCAGAGGAAACGCTTCAAGGACACCCTCAAAGCCTCCTTGAAAAAGTGCAACATCCCCACCGACACCTGGGAATCCCTGGCCCAAGACCGCACAAAGTGGAGGAGAAGCATCCGGGAAGGCGCCAAACACCTCGAGTCTCTTCGCCGGGAGCAAGCGGAAGCCAAGCGCAAGCAGCGCAAGGAGCGCACGTCAACCCAAGCACCCCACCCACCCGCCCCTTCAACCACCGTCTGCCCCACCTGTGACAGAGACTGTAGGTCCCGCATTGGACTCATCAGTCACCTGAGAACTCATTCTTAATGTGGAAGCAAGTCATCCTCGGTTCCGAGGGACTGCCTAAGAAGAAGAAGATCCCCATGTAATACATGTAGATGTTGTTTTCCTGTACCATACGGTGAAAAATCAATAGAATGTTGCAGCGATTCATTTAGCCCAATCGATCACTATAACTGCCGATCATTATTATCCGTTTCCGATATGTACTACAGCACTAAGTGACACTTTACGCAGCTGCTCACCTTTTTCCATCAGCACTTTAAATATCAGCTATTAACATCAGGTGCTCCAAATATCGCTGCTTATTTTTGTTACCTCGTTTCAGTCCCAAACTGGCGCTCTGAACAAAACGTTCCTCGGCTGTTTAAAATGCTGGTCAGCAGCGTCATTCAATAGCTGAGCAGCACTGACCGGCTGTTTAAACATCTGTCTTATGTAAAACATAAAACTGTAGAATCCCCAATTTACAATCCTTTCGTCTGTCTGTTTATTCTCCAGGGTGAAGTGAGCGTCTAGGGGTAAATGTTCTGAGTTGGCGTCAGCAGCAAGCCATCTTGCCCGCTGCCAGCACATACTGGAAAATTGCAGGAGACACTTCTGCCACGTTCCGATACACACCGGCGACAAGCGAGAGGTACCTTACCGCCAGCTCATACTTGCAGTATTTACCCTTCAATGTCCTGTCAGTATTTTGAGCAGCACTTTACTCAGAGTGCCAATTTTGATTTTTTTTCTTACCATAGTTTCCTGGCCTTAGCGATTTTGTATTTTAATACTTTAACCAATCAATTGTTGAAACTGCTTGTCAGCACTCCTCTGCCGTTCTGTAATGTTGCTGACTAGCACTTTAAAACAGATGAGCAATGCGCTGGGTTTAGGTCGACAACTGCCCCAGATATCTTCAGAAACCATCCTTTTAGGACAACCAACTTTCACTACACCCAGTTGGATGCGGCCTGGAGGGCTCCGTGTTCCATATATATACGGAATGTGAGAGGTTGCAGCCCCTCTTCCATTATTTGAAGGGGCTGCTCCTTGATTTTTGGCTGCACTTCAGTCCCACGCTCCTGATCTTTGGTCACCCGGAGTGGAGGGGAGCGGGCAGATCGGGGGACCTCCTCGTGGGACTGCTCCTGGGCCTGGCCAAAGTGGCCATCAACTGGTCCAGGCAGCGGGCGGTCGAGGGGGTCGTTCCGCCCGACTGCCTGCCTCTCTTCCGCGGCCACGTTCGCGCCCGGGAGATGGAGCACGCGGTGTTCGCCGGCACGCTCGAGGCCTTCCGCGACCGGTGGGTGCCGGAGGGACTGGGGTGCATCATCACCCCCGGAAACCAAATTTCAATTTAATTTATTAAATTTAATTTAAAGTTGTAAGTTAAGTTACAGTTTCTTTGTTTTTGTGTGCACCAACCCAGTTGGAAAAGCACAGTTTTGAATGCAATGCAATTCTGGAATTTAAAAATGGATTGTTACATTCAATAATCACTACAAGCAGTGACCACTACAGGAACAATGCACTGTATCACTGCTGGTCAAATAAATACAGTACACCTACTGCAACCCCTTGTCCAGTTCTCAAATATGAGTGCTAACAGCCTTATCTCTGCCATGGGAATCTATCAATATTCTGTCTGCGTAAAACAGAATGAAACGGTATTGGATTTATTACAAAGCGATACAGCATCTCAATCGCTTGATATTTCATTACCTCGTAGCACACTGCAGACCTCCGAAATCTGTCATGAAACCCACATTATGATTGACATTCAGGAGAGACGGTTACTACAAGGTACAGTGAGTGTGTCACTCCTCCACCAGACTGACCATACTGCCACAATGATGTCCTGATGTCTGATGCTCCTGACCAGAGCTGGAAAAATGGCTCCAATGAATGACAAGCCAACCAAAATGATGGTCATCTTCAGGACTCACAAGATAGGGGGACGAGGTTGCTGCTAACTGCACGATCTGCCTGTGTTACTTAATTAGCCTCAGAAGTAATATAAAAATGAATGTAATTGGTTCTTATCTATTTGGAGTTGTATCCACAACCCAGAGCTCGAATATCGCCTACTCATCAGGTGACTGGGGGGTGGGGGCGGATCTTTGGTTCCAGTGTGGAGTGTTGTGATTGTTTTTCCTGAGTATCTGGGACCGCATCTTCAACTAGTTAAGGATGGGAAATACCAGCAGCAAAAGAAAACTATGACCATAGCTTTGAGATACTCCAAACTTGGGCAGCCAACATCTGTTTCTTTTTGGTATAAATGCAAGTGAATTGTCTTTGCTGCTCACTACCTCCAACTTTCCATATTCATTTGGCTTCAGACAAATTGTACACTGGGCAATTTACACCAGCCTCCGGTCCTCCCTTTTTCTATTGGGGACTTGGCCTGGAGGGTGTTGCACGGAGCAGTCCCGTGCAATATGGTTTTAAGTCAGGTTCACGGACTCCCAGGCCGCCTGCCTTTTCTGCGGCCTGGAGGAGTCCGTGTTCCATGTATATACAGAATGTGAGAGGCTGCAGCCCCTCTTTCATTATTTGAAGGGGCTGCTCCTCGATTTTTGGCTGCACTTCAGTCCCACGCTCCTGATCTTCGGTCACCTGGTGCAGAGGGGAGCGGGCAGCTCGGAGGACCTCCTCGAAGGACTGCTCCTGGGCCTGGCCAAGGTGGCCATCAACTGGTCCAGGCAGCGGGCGGTCGAGGGGGTTGTTTGGCCCGACTGCCTGCCTCTCTTCCGCGGCCACGTTCGCGCCCGGGTGGCCCTGGAGATGGAGCACGCGGTGTTCGCCGGCACGCTCGAGGCCTTCCGCGACCGGTGAGCGCCGCGGGGACTGGAGTGCATCATCACCCCGGCCAATGAAATTTTAATTTAATTTGTTAAGGTTCCTTTAAAGTTTTATTAGTTACAGTCATTTTGTTTAATCACCCAAAATCAGCCTCCGGGTCGGGATATTCCACGAGCAGAATTTGTTTTGAAGCTGATGTAAGATATTAAAGAATGTTTAAAAAAATGATTGACATTTCGGTTATCTCTCTCAGCAAGCATAGCCTCACTTTGTTTCATGCTCTCAAGTTTGCAAACTGTTTGCAAAGTCGGCTTGGGGATGGGGCTGGGCGGCGTCATCCCCTGACATCACACAGCAGGGCATGCTCTAAGTGGAGGGCTTGCCAAATGGGGCGGGCTTAACGACGTGAACACTTCAAATCTGGAAAGCAGCTCAGACACAGAATACATGCTGGCTAAGCAGGGCTCGAGCGAAGGATAATCACATGTGTGCAATCTCCAGCTGCAGTTGCTGCTGTCTGACCCACAACACAGAGGAGACAACATTGGGGGGGGTTGAATTTCTTTTTTTGCGGCAGATTATGAGCCAGGTCCAGTCCACACACATTGTGCTATTTCACATTTCAGAAGACTTGAGCAACAACAAAAAAACACAAAGGAAGCAAAGAAAATGCCACCAACCGTTGGTGACAAGATAAGAATCTGTTCTCACGAAGGAATAAAATGCCAAAGCTGACTTCTTAGCGGGAAATTTACGGTGGGAACATTTGTTAAAAGTCAAACAATGAAGCAGGAGCATTTTGCAGCTCTCAGCTATTTTTCGAATATCTAACGGGAATGGATCCCAGTGCTGCTGTTCTCTTAATAAACTGGTAAGCTCCGTTTTTTTTTTTAAAGCTGGCTCTTCTGTTTAGTCATTGATATCTGGACAGGGTAGTCAGTACAATATAATCAAGAATTAACTACAGGAAACTAGTTGAGTGTGTGTGCTGCGTGACGAAAAAGCCAACTGTTTAACACAATGATATTTAATTTAAAAAATCTGAGATGAATCCGTAAAACAGGATGGTTTTAAATCTCCGGTGTTCGATTCAGTACCACTGCATTAAAAACCAGAAGGCAATATTGTTACAGCCTAACATCTGATGACTTCTTGTACACTGCTTGCTGTTGCCATGCAAATTTTTGAAAAACCTGCATTATCTGCCTCACAGGTCAATTATTTTCCATTTGATGGTTAATTGTTTGGACAATTATTTCTACTGTGATTTAAATCTTCCATTTGCTGTACATTTCGTCTTGCAACGGTGGACCACTGTTAACCCTACGGGCGCTGAAAGATTCTTTCAGCTTATAAAATAGAGACCGCTTTTCTTTCACGCGAGAGTGATTTTTGTGTGAGTTTCTACTGCTGGATCAAAGTCGGGAACTGTAGCGACATATTTCTTTATTCATAGCGTACTTTAGAATGAGATCAAAGGATTGTAACGATAATCCATTTAATTTTGGTGGAGAAATTATATTGCAGTTTTTCCATAGTTAAACCAACAAGGGATTTGAACTTCATTCATTGAAGAGTTCGTCATCCAATTTTTATTAATGTGAACTCACATTTCCAGACAAATAGGAGATTTGTTCACGAGTAAATCATGTTGGTGAAAAAACACACGGTTAACCTGGAAATGGTGATTTATTCCATGAGTGGAATTATTTTGAGCCCAAGATGGCTAGAAACATTATACCAGATTGTGTATCTTCTGGCGCAGTCTGTGATATGTCAGATAGATTGGGATGATAAGCACATTCAAAATACAGATACATCAGGATTGTGGATTTGTGTGTTCCTGTTGTTCACCAGTATCTTTGGAACCATTGCATGTTCTGCTGTTCCTTGCAGCTTGAGCATCCTGGACATTATCCTTCTCAAGACTTGCTGATAAATTTCGAAAATCAATAATTCATAAAACATAGTAAGGTTAGAGTCCATCCTTATGCCAGTAATGCTTTATGAAGTATTGTCAACTCTTATCCTCACTGCCACCCAATGCCATACAGCAAAGATCATACCGTTAAACTGTTCAGGAATTCAAGTGTAAATGAGATTAATGACCAGATAACCTTAAATTTTTTTAAGGCTGTTCCAATTGAAGGAACCCATTGGTAATCAAGGTTTCATTGATGATATCTCTGAATTCACTATAGAGCCACAACACTTGAGTGAATGTATAACAGAAACTGATTATTAGAAATATGTACAAAACCCAAAATCTGAATCTGAATGTGCTTTTTTGAATTTGGATCAATCTTAATTAAAAAGTGCAAATACAAACGAACAAGATGCAAAGCAGTTCCATTGTTCTGTGAAACATTTCTGTTTATTAAGGTTGTCATAGGTTTTTGGAGCTCCTGAAATAAAGGTGATGGTGGCTCAATAATGTTCATCCATTTTATGCCTATTTTTGTGGTTTGCATCAGTTTTTCATGAGGAGTGTCTTTTTGCTCAAACCCTGCCTATTCTGTGAAATTGTTATGTACATATCCAATTCCAGGTGGTATAGTGAGGGAGAGTGCTGGTATGCACACAATTCCTGCCAATTTAGTGTGAAGGGGACGAGGTAGGTATGTGTTACGAATGCCATTCTGATGCAGCCTGCATCTTTTTCTGCCCTTAGTGGCGATTGTACAGTAACTGAAATTAATGCCCTTTGCAAATGGGTGTCCATGACTGTTAAGGACTGAGTACCACAGCTAAGTGAAGTTAAAGGGCAAAAAAGAAGATTCTTTCAACAACTGACCTATTTTCCATAATTTTTGTTTTTGTTTTTATTTTCCCCGGCAACTAGGTTCTCGTGAGCCTTTGTACCAGTTGTTTTGTTATTATGCCCTCAGCAGAATTGTTATCCATTCCAGTAGGAATCCCCCTGTATGGAAAGAAGAGGAGGTCTACAATGTGCTCTGTGCCCACACGCCCAGTGCCAGTACGCTCACACGTGCATCTTCAGATAGAAGTGACCAGACTTAGCTTTGGGAGATGATGAAGGCATGCGGAAGCACTGCTGGACGGTTCTTCAGAGGCATTCTAATCACAACATGTCATGCTTTATAAGGTACTGCACCAAAAGAAGGCATGTCATGCCACTCATCAACCATAAGGCCTGACTGGCTTCACCTGCCAAGATGCCAACGCCCATATCGCATCCACCTGGAAAAGACTCTCTGGAAGTCTCTTCACCGGATCTGAGCCAGCAGAGAGCCAGATACTGAGCTGTAGCATCTTCTGTAAGGACTCCGGCTGCTAAAATCCACCCTAAGGTCACCTTTGGTTTAGTAGTAGGACTTTTTCCTTCTGAGTCACAAGGTTGTGTGTTCAAGAATCCAGAAAATACAGCACATAATCTAGGCAGGCACTTCAGTGTAGTACTGAGGGAGTGCTGCACTGTTGGAGGTGCTGTTCTTTGGAAGTGGTATTAGAGCAAGGCCCTCTCAGGTGGATGTAAAAAATCCTATGGAACAATTCAAAGAAGAACTTGAGAGTTCAACTGGTGTCCTGGCCAATATTTATCCCTCAACCAACATCACTAAAACAGATTATCTGGTCATTAATGTTATTAGGGGGAGAAATTGGGTACCTTTGCGCCTCCCATTATCGCCTCCAGGGGGTGCTAACCACTTACTGCCCGGGCGCAGTGAGAATATTGCCTCCTGCTAAATTCGGTGGGAGCTTTGTGGCGGCGATATGGCGTTGCGCCCCGATCTCCTTTGCCCGGAGATCGTGACGTCATTGCCGTGCGCGTCGCCCCGGTAGCGTCCGGACCCGAACTTCGGTTTCGCCCCCTGCAGCATCGCCGGGCGAAAACACCGGCAGCTGCAGGAGGCGTTCATCGGGAGGCCGGGCGCTTCGGGGGCGAAACTTAAAGGCGAGGTTACCGAGGTAGGGGGAAAAAAAAATCAAATGCTCATTTTCTGTTTTTTGTTTTTTCCTTGTCTTCGCCAGCGATCGATCAGCCCGGCACTCTGCCGCAGTACATCGGGCTGATCGGGCCGGATCGCGGCTGCCGTCGGGGGACCGGGTAAGGTTTGCCCTTGCAGAGCCTGCAGCGATGGCCTGTCCCTTTAAGGGAGGGAAGGAGCCTTCCAACACGGCAGCGCTGCACGGCCCAGTGTGCTCACCTACCGCCCCGCCTGCTGGCACTCCAGGAAGGAAGTGGAGCTCTTGATTTAACACCCCACTTCCTTCCTGGAGCACAAAAACAATTTTTTTTAAAGTTGAGAAACATTAGCGCCCTGAATTTCACCCCCTTACTGTTTGAAGGACCTTGCTGTGTGCAAATTGGCATTTCCCTATTTTCCAACAATGACTCCACTTCAAAAAGTACTTCATTGGCTGTGAAGCCTTTGGGATGGGGGTGGTGAAAGGTGCCATTTAAACGCAAGCTCTTTACTTCTTCCTCTAGGGCTGTCACAGCTAGTGACAGAGTTAGTCAGCTGTGGTCTCAAGCCTGCAGATGAGGGTTCCTTTCCCATTATTTCTGTTTGTTGCTTCTTAATTTCCTGCCCCTTCAGGTGATTTTACACTCAGACCTTCTCTTCCTGTGACTCAATCAGTCGATGTATTCCTGATCACCAGGTCAGTGGGGTTATCGTAGGCTCCCCCCTGCTCCCAAGAAAAGGCAGCAAGGTGTGTTTCAAGAATAATGTCTTTGGATATGGTATAGAAAAAGCTTCAAAGTCAAGCAATAATGATCTTTTTCAATTCATTATGTTACAATCATTATTTTGACAGTGCATAATTTAGCAACACCTTTCATTATCCACAGTTTATACTATTTCTGTTTAAATTAAACTTGGCTCTTTCTCAAATGTCGATCATTAAAAAAATGGATCAATACTTAATTTTACTCTTCTGCATTACAAGCAGCAGAACTCAAAAGGAGCTTGACAGCCATGAAATTATAAGCATAACATTACTGTTTGTGCCCTGACCTTGGGTCAGGGAAGCAGGCTAGTGAACGGCTTGGCTTGACAGGAGACATTGGCAGTATTGACAAGGGAACAAAAGCATCTGATCTGAATGAAACTGCAGCGTAACGTTTTCCAACAGACTTTCCCGTATAGTCAAAATTCCCTCATCACCATACCATTCCCAAGACCATCACCACCAGCAGCTGGCATCCCATTGAAATCAATTCCTGCGAACATATGTTGGAGGATGATTAAGCATAGGCAAAAGCACTCAAATTTGAGATGTCCTTTTAAGGGGCGGTGGGTGATATACCCGTTTTTAAAAATCCCAGCAACTAATTTTGAAAATGTAGACCCCAATTTTAACTCCAGGTCAGTTTTGGACGTGTGAGTTGAAAACTTGTGCCTCATTATGCATCCCCCAAAGACAAGTCAAAGTGGCATTTATAATTACATATCTTCAACCTGTTATTTGACTGGAATCTGACAGAAATAAGGGCATGCCTTGGTTGCTGGTTTTACAGCAGCTCTAATAGAGGAAAGCTTCCTTTGTCTGAAAGCCACTTTGATTGCTTTTCAAATTGCAAAATCATTGTGTCATCTAACAGCGTGTAATGCTAAATCATTTAAGTCAGAGATCATGCTGCTACAATACAGAACTAAAAGCCGCTTTGAGAAAGATGTTGCGCTGAGAGCCTCTGACCATCATATCAATTTTGTACATGTTGGCTGGGGATATACCTATCTCAGTGAGTTGTTCAGCACAAAATGTACTTTGCTCATTTGTCAACATTTAAGAGGAAGCTGGATAAGTACCCGAGGGCGAAAGGAACTGAAGGTTATAAAGAAAAGAAAGACTTGCCTTTAACGACCACTGGACGTCCCAAAGCATTTTACAGCCAATGAAGTACTTTTTGAAGTGTAGTCACTGTTGTAATGTAGCAGCCAATTTGCACACAGCAAGCTCCCACAAACAGCAATGTGATAATGACCAGATAATCTGTTTTTAGTGATGTTGATTGAGGGCTAAATATTAGCCAGGACACCAGGGGATAACGCCCCTGCTCTTCTTTGAAATAGTGCCGTGGGATCTTTTACATCCACTTCAGAGAGCAGACGGGGCCTCGGTTTAACATCTCATCCGAAAGACGGCACCTCCGACAGTGCAGCACTCCCTCAGCACTGCACTGGAGTGTCAGCCCAGATTTTTGTGCTCAAGTCCCTGGAGTGGGACTATAAACCCACAACCTTCTGACTCAGAGGCGAGAGAGTGCTGCCCACTGAGCCACAGCTGACACTATGCTGATATGTTGAGATGAAGCAGGGTGGGAGGAGGCTTGTGTGGAGCATAAATACCCACATGGACCAATTGGGCCAAATGGCCTGTGTCTGTGCTGTAAATTCTATGTCATTCTATGTAATATTGAGGGTTCACATCCATTTGAAACAAAAATCTTAAATTTCCCGACACAGTTGGGATTTTTGAGACTCCACTCGACTCTCCACTAGGTCAGGAAATATCTGTACACAAACAGCATGACAAACACACACCTCTTACTTCATATACAGAACATGTATAGCACAGTTAATAACCTTTTGGTAATAAATAATTCATGTTAAATAGATTATGTAACGATCAAAAGTGAGCCACTGAATATCATAGAATGGCTGCAGAAGGAGGCCATTCGGCCTGTCGAGCCTGTGCCGGCTTTAGATGTCTTTTGAATGTAATAATTTTAATATGTTGTTATTATTATTGAAGCAGTTAGTTGTTGCCAGCAGTCAGTGCAGTGTACTAACAGTTTATATTTTGTGGTAAAAGCAGAGGCATCACTGTAGAAAATCAAGAATCAAACCAATGCTGTAAAGACTGGCATTGAGCTTTTAAAAGGTAAACCATCTGCTTGTAAAGGGAAGAGGTTTTGCGATCCTTCCTTCCTCTCAGCGTCTCCTCCAACAGCAAAACTCTGACAATTGATATTCTTCTTGATGAACTCGCCCATTTCAAAATGTATTCTGAAATGCTGGGATTGTTTGTAAAACTGGATGAGAACTGCAGTAAAGGTGGCTGGATGTTGTACCAGACAAGCCAAACAGATAAAGTGCTGCATCCCAACACAGCTGACAATTGCTATTGACAGCAATAAAACTTAGACCCAACCCCCTGACAGAACTCTCATTCCTACTGGCGTCTGCCAATTACTCGCTACATTAGCAGTGAACTGTTCTCCACGTGCTGCACACATCCTGCTCAGCCAACGAAAGTAGGTTACGTGTGGAAAGGAGAGACTCCAAGTGAGGGCCTGATAACTGGGACAGAAAGGGAAGTTTTAATGATTATTTCTTCAAAGTTACAAGAGTACAAAGAGGAACTGGGGTGTGAGTGAAGGCTCCATATACATTATTTTATAGGATACAGTTTACACTCTAAGAAAGAAGAACCTGCATTTATATAGCGCCTTTTACAACCCATGACATCCCAAAGCGCTTCACAGCTGATGAAGTATTTTTGAAATGTAATCATTTTTGTAAAATGCAACAGCCAATTTGTGCACAGCAAGGTCCCACAAGCAGCGATGAGATAAATGACCAGATCATCTGTTTTAGTGGTGTTGGTTCAGGGATAAATATTGGCCAGGACACCAAGAGAACGCCCCTATTCTTCTTCAAATAGTGCCATGGGATCTTCTATGTCCATCTGAGAGGATAGATGGGGCCTCAGTGCAACATCTCATCTAAAATGCAGGACCTCTGACAGTGTAGCATTCCCTCAGTACTGCACTGAGGTATCAGCTTGATTACGAGCTCAAGTCCTAGTGTGAGGCTTGAGCCCATGACCTTCTGGCTCAGAGGCAAGAGCGATACCACTGAGCCAAGGCTAACACCTTAGTGAAAAAGATTGAAGAAAGAACATTCTTTTTAAAAACAATTTGTAACTGTTGCCAACTTTTCGTGCATATTCATCTGTTTTTATAAAATATTTTAAAAATATTAAAACAATTTGACCCCTTAAAACAATGTACAGGAAACTTTCGTTTATCCGGCATCGACGGGACCGGCGTGGTGCCGGTTTATCGAAAGTACCGGATAACAGAGAGTTATATCTACCGAGGCTATTTTTAACAAAGAGACTCCAAGCAGCACAGGAGAATCTACTCCTGCTACTGCAATGTTTCGGACTTGCGCCAGGAGGCCGAGTAGTGGCACTTTTGAAAAGTACCCCTACTGACTAAATCGGCGTTCTCGGACTCGGACTCGGGATCGGCAACATTGCCGGTTATTTGAGAGGATTTTTCGGAGCACTCGGCGTTCGCGGAGACTCGACTGCGACTCGGCAACATTGCCGGTTATTTGAGAGGAGTTTTCGGAGGATGATTTTTGCCGGTTAAGCGAGAATTCCGGATATTTGGGTGCCGGATAAACGAAAGTTTCCTGTACCACTTTAATTCCTGTTTCCTATCAATTACATTAACTCGGTCACACAGAATATCCCGAGTGTTGACCACAATCTCTTGCCATAACAGAATCTACTTCGGCTGAAGAATGGGGCTGTGAAGAGCAGAAACAGTTTTCGAGCAAACATCAAAGCTGCTCTGTGATTGGCCAAAGCAAGCTTGTACGAAGTAACGATAAACCACCCCCGCTTTCCCTTTCACAACGAGAAAACTGAAGAATTCAGTACATCTTCAAATATAATCTGATTCCGCTGCTGTGTTTAGATTGGCCTACAGACTCAACCTAGTAAAATTACTATACTCTTATCAATTCTTATCAATTATATTCACAAAAAAAACCCTGTGTTGTGGCTCAGTTGATAACACTCTCGCCTCTGAGTCAGAAGTTTGCACTGTCGGAGGCGCCGTCTTTCAGATGTTAAACCGAGGCCCCGTCTGCCCCCTCAGGTGGACGTAACTGATCCCATGGCACTATTCGAAGAGAGCAGGGGAGTTCTCCCTGGTGTTCTGACCAATATTTATCCCTCAACCAACATCACTTTAAAAAAAAAATGATCTGGTCATTATCACATTGCTGTTTGTGGGACCTGGCTGTGTGCAAATTGGCTGCCGCATTTCCTACACTGCAACAGTGATTAAACTTCAAAAGTATTTAATTGGCTGTAAAGCACTTTGGGACGTCCTGAGGTCTTGAAAGGTACTATATAAATTCAAGTCTATAAGAAAGTACAAATAGATTACCTATGTGTAGCCTAGGATCCTCACAGCCTATGGGCTGGATTTTCATTGACCCATGGAGGTAGGTTTGGAGGCGTGTGGGGGGTTAAAATTGCGAAAACTGGCGGGCGGGCACAAGCCCGCTTCCATCCCGCCTCCACGCAATTTTCATTAAATCGTGTCTGCTGACCCCGACTCCGTCCCGCCTCTTAGAGGCGGGATAGGCTGTTAAGGCCCTTAACAAGCACTAAATTGCCTCTATAATGCCATTTTGAAAGGCTTTTGTGATTTTAACCCTTTTTTTACGTGAAGCACGCCTGTTCTGAATCACGAATGTGAAACCTGGCGGGAGCACATTTGGGGCTGGCTGGCGACTTTCAGACTGAAAACACTAATTGGTTCATGGGTTCCCACATGCTGGAACTCAATTGCCCAATTAGGTGAAAATTGCATCAATCTCCCACATCCAATTGCAGTCGGGTGGATAACACGAAAAGTGGATGACACGACCCCAACCCGCCCCAGTATCAAAATCCAGCCCTATGTGTTTGTTATTTTCATGGTTTATTGCATTTAACGTACTGCTCAGTTTCTGTGAGTCCAGCTATGAATTAATTTCATTGTGCCTAGTGGCTCCTTGGAACTCAAATCTCAACCATCTGGTCAGGACATACACTTTTAACTACCAAGCTTCTATATGTAGCAAAAGGTTGAATAACACCTCTAATATCTTATTGACATCAGAATGCTGCTACTGGACCTTTCTATGGCAGTAATGTTCATGTATAGAACAATGGGATCTCCTGTGCCATTGCTCACAGTAGATCAGATGATATGCTGTTTGATACTAACATTAGTATTATATCACGTAATACACAATGAATTCATAGAGTCATAGAGTTATACAGCACGGATAGAGGCCCTTCGGCCCATCGTGTCCGCGCCGGCCATCAAGCCCTGTCTAATCTAATCCCATATTCCAGCATTTGGTCCGTAGCCTTGTATGCTATGGCATTTCAAGTGCTCATCCAAATGCTTCTTGAATGTTGTGAAGGTTCCTGCCTCCACAACCCTTTCAGGCAGTGAGTTCCAGACTCCAACCACCTCTGGGTGAAAAAGTTCTTTCTCAAATCACTTCTAAACCTCCCGCCCTTTACCTTGAATCTATGCCCCCTTGTTATAGACCCCTCTACTAAGGGAAAAAGCTCCTTAGTATCCATCCTATCTATGCCCCTCATAATTTTGTACACCTCAATCATGTCCCCCCTCAGCCTCCTCTGCTCCAAGGAAAACAAACCCAATCTGCCCAGTCTCTCTCCATAGCTGAAGCACTCCAGCCCGGGTAACATTCTGGTGAATCTCCTCTGCACCCTCTCCAAAGCGATCACATCCTTCCTGTAGTGTGGCGACCAGAACTGCACACAGTATTCCAGATGTGGCCTAACCAGTGTTTTATACAGCTCCATCATAACCTCCTTGCTCTTATATTCTATGCCTCGGCTAATGAATGCAAGTATCCCATATGCCTTTTTTACCACCTTATCCACCTGTTCCGCCGCCTTCAGGGATCTGTGTACTTGCACACCAAGATCCCTCTGACCCTCCGTCTTGCCTAGGGTCTTACCATTCATTGTATATTCTCTTGCCTTGTTAGTCCCTCCAAAGTGCATCACCTCGCACTTTTCCGGATTAAATTCCATTTGCCACTGTTCCGCCCATCTGACCAACCCATCTATATCGTCCTGCAGACTGAGGCTACCCTCCTCGCTATTTACCACCCTACCAATTTTTGTATAATCCGCGAACTTACTGATCATACCTTTTACATTCATATCCAAGTCGTTAATGTAGACCACAAACAGCAAGGGACCCAGCACCGATCCCTGTGGTACCCCACTGGCCACAGGCTTCCAGTCACAAAAACAACCTTCGACCATCACCCTCTGCCTTCTGCCACTGAGCCAGTTTTGTATCCAATGTGCCAAGGCACCCTGGATTCCATGGGCTCTTACCTTCTTGACCAGTTTCCTGTGCGGGACTTTATCGAAGGCCTTACTGAAATCCATGTATACCATTAATGAATTATTCTGTTGTTAAAGTGGAACTTGTGTTTAAGCTCCCCTGTCTGTTTAAAGCTACAAAGTCTAATTGATGCAAGTAAATACAGCTTGAGGTCAGTCAGAGATTAATTGCTTTTTGGTGAGGGCACTTTACAGATAAGAAAGTGCTTGTGAATTTCTGGCCGGCACCGGTTCAGAACAGAAACAACATGAAATGGTTCTCTTTTTTTCTTTCTCTTTTTTTCTATACTTTTGAAGCTTTGATAATGGCGGCATTTGAAGTGTCACAGATGTGCTCTCAATTTTTGTATAGATAAGAACAAGTTGGGAGAAATTTGCCATATTTCTAATCTCTTTGCAGGGGCAATTTACTGACAATAATATAGATCCAGTTCACTACATATCTCATTGCTATTCTAACTAGTACAGATGTCCAATTCATACACTAAAGCAAAAACAAAATACTGTGGATGCTGGTAATCTCAAATATAAACGGGAAATGCTGGAAACATGCAGCAGTTCAGGCAGCATCTGTGGAGAGCGAAATGGAGATAACGGGCTAGATTTTGCGGGGGCGGGGGGGGGTGGTCAGCAGGCGTGATCAGAGGCGGGTCGGGTGGGAAAGTGTATTTTTTCCCCAGCGAGCCAGGACCCCGCTGTGAACCCGCCGGCACGCACCTTTCCCTGATGTTGGGGTTGTTAGCGCTGAGCACACCCGACACACAGCGGTGGGGGAGGCAATTAAAATCATTAGTGGCTTGTTTACAGCCACTTATGAATGGTTTTTTTCCCAGCTTTTTGGATTTGACATCTTGCCCACCGGTTTCCCCGCTGTGCCTAGACCTCATCTGTGAAGCTGAGGTGGGAGGTCAGTGGCCATTGAATCAGCTGATGAGTTGACAGCTTCAAATGTCAAGTCAAAGCTCCCAGCTGATTGAGAAATATTCCCTTAACTACTAGCTTTTCTAAATTGTATTTCCAAGTCTCCATCCAGTCTGACCTCATTACCTCTCTCACCATTGACAGATCGCTTCTGTCATCTCTACTTCACCTGCCATCTATTCCATCAGCATGGGTGCCCTTGAAACTCTCTCACCTTGGTCCTCAGAATCCCACCACGATCAGCCCCAACACCAGCATCACCAGGCACACCAGCATCACCAACAACACAACCTTCTTCGTAATCACCTGATGCTGCACAGGACACAGGGTATCAGCACCCAAACACATTGCTGCCCGGGAGGCCAGGGATGGCCTCACCATGGCCAGATTTACTTCACTTGACGCTGCACACCCTGGCTGCCACATGATGTGCCAGGTTGGCACCACCCCACACCAACACCATAAAGCATCCCTACAATGCCCAAGCCATTCCTTTCACACTCATGACCATTGCGGGGGGTACCGTTATGTCTCACCATTCACTGCAACTCACTAAGCTACTTCCAAAGGTGCACACAAATCTGTCCAAGATTGCAAAGTTTTGAAAATAATGGTTTCAATGTTTGACACCACATTAACAGAAACTTTACATAAACATTGCAAAACACCCAAGTGCCTACCAATGTTCCCTTTGAGCGTGACCTTTTCGTCCGTGGGCAAATTTTACAACAACAGCAATCACTTAAACGCATATATACCGTAATGCCATATTGACACCCCACCATCTCAAATCATTTTTTTTCTTTATTCGTTTATGGGATGTGGGCGTCGCTGGCAAGGCCAGCATTTATTGCCCATCCCTAATTGCCCTTGAGAAGGTGGTGGTGAGCTGCCTTCTTGAAACGCTGCAGTCCGTGTGGTGAAGGTTACAACTGAGTGACTTGCTAGACCATTTCAGAGGGCAGTTAAGAGTCAACCACTTTGCTGTGGGTCTGGAGTCACATATAGGCCAGACCAGGTAAGGGCAGCAGATTTCCTTCCCGAAAGGACATTAGTGAACCAGATGGGTTTTGATGACAATCTGATAGTTTCATGGTCATCATTACTGATACTAGCTTTTTATTCCAGATTTATTTAATTAACTGAATTTAAATTCCCCAGCTGCCGTGGTGGGATTTGAACTCATGTCTGTGGTTCATTAGTTCAGGCTTGCTGGATTATTAGCCCAGATGACATTACCACTACACTACCGTTCCCACATCATAAGACAATCAGACAAGGTTCTATATAAGTTTAACATAACTTCTCTGCTTTTGAATTCTATTCCTCTAGAAATGAACCCCAGTGCTTTATTTGCACTTGTATGGCTTTTTTAACCTGTGTTGCTACTTTTAATGATTTGTGAATCTATACCCCTTGATCCCTTTGCACCTCTACCCCATTTAGTCTCTTATTTTCCAAGGAGTAGGTCGCCTCCTTATTCCTCCTACCAAAATGCACCACTTCACACTTATCTATACTGAAATTAATTTGTCATTTACATGCCCATTCTGCAAGTTTGTTTACGGTAAAATTAACATCACTTCCCGTGTTTTTTTCTGGCTTTAAACAATTTTCCGAATTTAAAAAAAAAAAATTCTCATATTTTTGTTTCTGACAAAGGCAACCTTTGTTGCCCCTCCAGGCGGTTTGAATTCTTCAGCAGACAGATGTGCTAATTGGGCTGGCCTGTAGAAAGTGAGGTGCGTGAACATTGATAAAAATATGCGGGAAATATTCGTTAGCAACTATTTCGGGTCGCTAACATTGCCTGGGCGCTAAATTTAGCGCCCGGCGAAAAATAGCGGTGGTGATCGGTAAATTCAGTTTTAGCGCCCCAAGAGGGAGGTGGCGCACTAATTCAAGCGCTCCACTTCCTTCTTAGAGCGCTAACCCCGAATAACGGGGCAGTGCGTTCTGCAGCTCTACGCACTGGGCCACGTAGCACTGCCGCATGGAAGGGCTCCTCCCCTCGTTAAAGGGGAGGGCCCAAGCCCACAACTCTGCGGGGCCCTACCTGGACCACCAGGGAGCGGGGCGCCGTGCCAGCAGCCCGGTACACAAGAGGAGTGCCGGGCTGCCAGATCACGGCATGGACCCCGCGTTCAAAGAGGCAACGGGCCGCAACAAGTAAGTTGGCCGATTTCTTTTTCCCCGCCCGCCACCTCCCCTTTACAGTACTTACCGCCCCGCGAGCCTCCTGCCGCTCCGTTCACGCCCCCTGAATCGGTCGCTGTCATCGCCCGGCGCAGATTCAGGGGGCGCCGGCTAGTTTTGCAGGCGGGGCAAAAACGGGACGCTGCGCACGGTGATGGCGTCGTCATCGCCTGCGCAGCGGAGTGGGGCGCTATCGGTTACCGCCGCTGCTAAACTCCCGCTGAATTTAGCGTGAGTTGTGTTAGTGGTGCCGCGCCTGGGCGAAAAGCCCCCCGGGGGAGCTAACGTGAGGCGCAAATGCACCGAATTTCTAGCCCATAAATCTGACGCCAGAATTCTGATTTTCAAAAGCAAGCTCCAATTTTCCCCACTTATTACATTATTAATGTTTTTATCAACTTTTATCAGCAACAAGATTAAAACCATAAATCCACCTCTGGTGCAATATTGGATTTAGTAAAAAGTAACTAATAAAAGTAAGTTAAACTTGTGTTAATCACTGTTCTTCCTTCTGCTAAAATGCTTCCTTGCTTCACCTAATGATTGAAAGCCTGATCTTACAAACCCATCTGCCATAGGATCATTTTATTTTAAAAAGCGGATTCACGTACAGCTCAAAATTCGCACAAACTCGTTTCTCATTTCCTCTCCTAGAAACATAGAAACATAGAAGATAGGAGCAGGAGTAGGCCATTCAGCCCCTCTAGCCTGCTCCGCCATTCAATGCGATCATGGCTGATCATCCAAATTCAGTACCCTGTCCCTGCTTTCTCCCCATATCCCTTGATCCCTTTAGCCTTAAGAAATATATCTAACTCCTTCTTGAATATATTTAATGAATTGGCCTCAACTGCCTTCTGTGGTAGAGAATTCCACAGGTTCACCACTCTCTGGGTGAAGAAATTCCTCCTCATTTCTGTCCTAAATGGCTTACCCCTTATCCTTAGACTGTGACCCCTGGTCCTGGACTCCCCGACCATCGGGAACAACCTTCCTGCATCTAGTCTGTCCAGTCCTTTCAGAATTTTATAAGTTTCAATGAGATCCCCTCTCATTCTTCTAAACTCCAGCGAGTATAAGCCCAATCGACCCAATCTCTCCTCATACGTCATTCCTGCCATCCCAGGTATCAGCCTGGTGAATCTTCGCTGAACTCCTTCCATGGCAAGAACCTCCTTCCTCAGATAAGGCGACCAAAACTGCACACAATACTCAAGATGTGGTCTCACCAAGGCCCTGTACAACTGCAGCAAGACATCCTTGCTCCTGTACTCAAACCCTCTCGCTACGAAGGCCAACATGCCATTTGCCTTCTTAACCGCCTGCTGCACCTGCATGCTTACCTTCAGCGACTGGTGCACAAGGACACCCAGGTCTCGTTGCACTTCCCCTTCTCCCAATCTATTGCCATTCAGATAATAATCTGCCTTCCTGTTTTTGACACCAAAGTGGATAACCTCGCATTTATCCACGTTACATTGCATCTGCCATGCTTCTGCCCAGTCACCCAACCTGTCCAAATCATCCTGGAGTTTCTCGGCATCCTCCTCACAGCACACACGCCCACCCAGCTTTGTGTCGTCTGCAAACTTGGAGATATTACATCTAGTTCCCTTGTCTAGATCATTAATATATATTGTGAATAGCTGGGGTCCAAGGACCGATCCCTGCAGTACCCCACTAGTCACTGCCTGCCACTCGGAAAAAGACCTAAAGCATGTCACTGCATCTGACAGCAATCTTCTTTCTCACCTCTTGCAGGTAAAACTCGACAACTCACTCACCTGTAACAGGCTTAATAAGATGAGGTACACGTGGTTATCTACCGATCTCTCCCACCGATTTTTAAAGCTTCGGCCAACCCCATAGCGGTGGCTGGCTGCAATGAGCTGGCCCGCTCCAGAATGGTCCCACTCAGGAATGGTCCCACTCAGGAATGGCCCCGCTCAAGAAAGGCCCCGCTCAAGAAAGGCCCCGCTCAAGAAAGGCCCCGCTCAAGAAAGGCCCCGCTCAAGAAAGGCCCCGCTCCGATTTGCCCCGCTCAGACTGGCCCCGCTCCAATTTGCCCCGCTGGGACCGCGGAGTTTGTGTAACAAAGGCCCCTGGAAACGTGGCGTCAAAGGAGAAGGAGGGAGACACTGCCCTCATCACCATGGCAACCGGCTGAGCACGGTTCCTCTACAGCTTCTGCCTGCAGCACGTGGAACTTCTCAGAGGCCGACACAACCAACCCCTCACCCACTCCCTTATCATGTGGTCGCTGCCCCAACTATTTCGTTAATTTTCAATTGGGATCGGCTCTGAGGTCACAAGACTCACAAACAACTGTGTCTGCATTCCGGGCCATTGTGTATTGGGCCCCTCCCTCGCTCCAGCTGTCCGGCAGTCCAGTTCTCTGCGCAGCATTTAATTTGAAGTGTGCACGAGCTCTGGGACGTGTGCGCAGCCGCAGTGGGAACTTATCTCTTCCTATCTCGACTCTATTTTTTTCTCCCCTTGTCCAGTCTCTTCCCACCTACATCCGCGACTCTTCCGACGCCCTCTGCCACTTTAACAGTTTCCAGTTTCCCGGCCCCAACCGCCTCCTTTTCACTATGGACGTACAATCCCTCTACACCTCCATTCCCCACCAGGATGGCCTGAGGGCGCTCCGCTTCTTCCTTGAACAGAGGCCCAACCAGTCCCCATCCACCACCACCCTCCTCCGCCTGGCTGAACTTGTTCTCACATTGAACAACTTCTCCTTTGACTCCACCCATTTCCTCCAAATCAAAGGTGTTGCTATGGGTACCCGCATGGGTCCTAGCTATGCCTGCCTTTTCGTGGGATATGTGGAACACTCTTTGTTCCAGTCCTACTCGGGTCCCCTCCCTCACCTCTTTTTCCGGTACATTGATGACTGTATTGGTGCCGTCTCCTGCTCAACTCTGTTTCTCTCTCCACGGATGCTGCCTGGCCAGCTGAGTTTTTCCAGCGTTTTCTGTTATTATCAGCGGGAACAGTGATGCCTACCCTTGTGTGTTGTTACTTGGTATGATTGCACGAGGATGAGGGTGAGTGTTGAGGGGTGGCTAGTGAGATGGGGATGTGATAATGTAGATAGAGAATGATGGGTGGAGGTGCAAGGTAAGTTGGTGTGAGTAAGGATGTGCAGGAGTAGGGAAGGGAAGGCAGAGTGATGGGGATGTGATGAGAGACACAGCAGGATGATGTTGAGTGTGGCTTTGTACCAACATCTCGTGATCTACTGCGATCATTGAAACATTTGCAACACTGCACCCAGGTCCTCCTGATCACATCCCTGCTTGTGCCCTCCTGTGCAATGTGCAACCAGGCTGTGTTGGTGTCCTGGGGAGGTCTCTTCCGCCTATGCAAAGGGAAGAGGACCTCCCTGCGTGCTGTGCCTCCCTCCATAAGCATATGGAGGGAGTCATGGGAGAGCCTGGGTGCAGCTCTGTGCAGTGCTCGTCAGTGTTTGTAACACCTCAATGCTGGAGAACACTGACAGCACAAATGTCAAAATAAAGTTGGCCATGGTCCCTTTAAGGAAACTGGCTGATGACGCGTCATCGAATGACGTCACCAGACCCGCTTCCTCTAATTGGCCGGGAAACGCGCTGGGCGGGGCTTAACAAGCCCAATCAAGGGAAATTCATTTCGGAGGCTGGGATGGAGCCAGCAGCAGGGCCGGGACCCACCCCCGACGTCGCCCACCATGGACAGCAAAATCCCGGCCTACATTTCAGGTCGATGACCTTTCAGCAGAACCCAGTTACAACCAAATAAAGTTTCATTCGGTTCTCATTTTCACCAATGTATAAACAAAATCGAATGCAATAAACAATCCCTAATCCATCGCTTAGCTTATGAACTCAAAATCAGCATTCAACGCTTGTAGTAGGGTTTTGCTTTGAATCTTGCCAGCAGAAGCAATGGGGGGTATCAGTTACCACCTACACAATAAGCATTCATACAATTTTGGGAGTGAGACTCTGCCTGTGTTAAAGCAGAAAATATAGCTTGCACCAGCACCACAAACAATAAAATCAGGACTCTAAGTGGCTGCCACTTTTCTCCATGTCTTTCATTTTAAGCTGCCAACATTCCACATAATGCGATGCAATTTCTTTTCCCCTCAGCTCTTTCTTTCTTTCTTTCTTCTTCTGCTTATGACTGGGAAAATGGGAAGCCTTCTATCTCCTCCTGTCTCATGTATGGTGCAAACAATGTTGAGAAGGCAGAAAGGGAGCACTCGAGCACCCTTCCAGTGCGATCTGTATAACAGGGCATCATACTACGCGCCTATGTGTAAACACAGCAAAATTTCAACTCAAAGTCTAAGCTTCTAATCAATAATGATGGTCAGATTCATTACTCCCAACATTATATCATGATCCCATCTAGTCTGTTGAAAAACTTGAAGCTTTCAATTATTTATGGTTGATTAAGGTCCTGCAGAGCTAAGTGCTTCTGATAATGATGAAAAGCTGGCAAGTACGCATAGTAATTAGTTGACTGTTTACTTCTTCAGGATGAGACAGCAAATGCTGTCAAAGTCCTAACACATTGCTCTTTCGTTTCTGCTGGAGAATGTGTTTAGCTTTTATCTTTATTGAAGAGCTGAGTCTGAAAACAAATTTTCTTCCTCTTCACCTTGATTCACATCACTCTCCCTTCCTCCGCCCCTCCATTGCTCATTGGTCTAGATGACACGCATCCTGGCAATAGCCCAGATCAGCAGAGCTGTTGACCCTACCGGTGACCTTCACTGTCACAGTTACAGATGAGCGCCATATTAGAACGCAAATTCTGACCTTATCTGAACCAAAGTTTGGCTTTATTAGGTTCAGTTGATATATAAATTCAGCTCTTTTTTTTTTAGTGGAGGGATCAAGCTGAGAATCTTTCTGGGCTAACCTTTGTTAGAGATGGTTGGTTGGATTTGACCCGGGTTTGGTTTGTGTACAGGAAGCTGTCTCCTCATTTTTAGTCAACAGGAAATTAGAACAATTGCTGTTAATTCAGCAATTGGCTTCTCGTACTGCACCACAGCAAGTCAACGGGAATAAAAATCGGAGAGATGTAAATGGGCTGCTGACTCGCTCTCACCTGTTTTACACCATCGCACAAAGTCAAGATCTACCCCTCTGACTGTGAAGCAGTTTGGTACACGAAACACCCATCGTTTTCCAACACTGATTCATATCGTTATCTACAAAGGTAAAAATTTCAAATGGAATGTTTTCCATTAACCTGTTAGCAGCCACTTATTGTTTTCAAGAGATCATTCAAAACACGTGTTAGTGGAGCAGATATTCATCTCCGTCCTAATTAACTATCAACTGAGGCAAATTGTTTCGAACCCAGTTTTCCTTTATTTACAACAACAACAACTTGTGTTTATATAGTGCCTTTAACATAGTAAAACGTCCCCAGGTGCTTCACAGGAGTATTAAAAGACAAAAAATTTGATACCGAGCCACATAAGGAGAAATTAGGGCAGGTGACCAAAAGCTTGGTCAAAGAGGTAGGTTTTAAGGAGCGTCTTAAAGGAGGTAGCGAGGCGGACAGGTTTAGGCAGGGAATTCCAGAGCTTAGGGCCTAGGCAACAGAAGGCACGGCCACCAATGGTTGAGTGATTATTGAGAGGTCGCACAACACCAGGTTATCGTCCAACAGTTTTATTTGAAATCACAAGCTTTCGGAGCTATCTTCTTGCTCCTTCCTCAGGTGAAGTAAATTAGATACAGAATCGCCAAAGCATATATAGATAGAGAACAAAGCATGTGTACCTTACAATTGCAGACCACTGCGACTACACCTCATTGTCTCAGTTGTATCTTGCTATGTCTTTGATGTGGTACCTTCCTGGCTGACTTGATTAACTTTATCACACCTCGGCAGATAGTCAGGATGATTTAATTTAGTGGTCTGCAATTGTAAGGTACACATGCTTTGTTCTCCATCTATATATGCTTTGGCGATTCTGTATCTAATTTACTTCACCTGAGGAAGGAGCAAGAAGATAGCTCCGAAAGCTTGTGATTTCAAATAAAACTGTTCGACTATAACCTGGTGTTGTGCGACCTCTCAATTTTGTCCACCCCAGTCCAACACCGGCATCTCCGCATCATGAGTGATTATTATCAGGGATGCTCAAGAGGCCAGAATTAAAGGAGCGCAGATATCTCAGGAGGTTGTGGGGCTGAAGGAGATTACAGAGATAGGGAGGGGCAAGGCCATGCAGGGATTTGAAAACAAGGATGAGAATTTTGAAATCGAGGTGTATTCTTAACCGGGAGCCAATGTAGGTCAGCGAGCACAGGGGTGATGGGTGAACGGGACTTGGTGCGAATTAGGACACGGTCAGCCGAGTTTTGGATGGCCTCAAGTTTACATAGAGTAGAATGTGGGAGGCCAGCCAGGAGTGCATTGGAATAGTCAAGTCCAGAGGTAACAAAGGCACGGATGAGTGTTTCAGCAGCGGATGAGCTGAAGCAAGGGCGGAGACGGGTGATGTTACGGAGGTGGAAATAGGCGGTCTTAGTTATGCTACGGATATGTGGTCGGAAGCTCATTTCAGGGTCAAATATGACACAAGGTTGCAAACAGTGCGGTTCAGCCTCAGACAGATGTTAGGGAGAGGGATGGAGTCAGTGGCTAGGGAACGGAGTTTGTGGCGGGGACCGAAAACAATGGCTTCGGTCTTCCCAATATTTAAGTGGAGAAAATTTCTGCTCATCCAGAACTGGATGTCAGACAAGCAGTCTGACAATTTAGAGACCATTTAGAAATTTAAACAGTGGCTTAATCCCAAGGAGATGGAGGAAGTCTTCGAACGCTTTCCCATTTCAAACACCCAAGGGGCGATTTTAACCCTACATGCCCAGTAGAAACCGGACGGGTAGGCAGTGAAAATTGGCCGGGTGTCTCACCCACTGACATCCTACCTGGATCCCGCCATCTTCTACTTTAACCTGCTCTTCTGAGCAAGTGGCAAAGGTACTGTGGTTCAGTGGGCAGCACACTCGTCTCTGAGTCAGAAGATTGTGGGTTCAAGTCCCACTCCAGGGACTTGAGTGCATAAAGCTAGGCTGACACTCCGGTGCAGTGCTGAGGGAGAGCTGCACTGTCGGAGGTGCCGTCTTTCAGATGAGACGTTAAACCGAGGCCCCGTCTGCTCTCTCAGGTGGACGTAAAAGATCCCGTGGCACTTTTTCGAAGAAGAACAGGGGAGTTATCCCCGGTGTCCTGGCCAATATTTATCCCTCAACCAACATAACAAAAACAGATTATCTGTTCATTATCACATTGCTGTTTGTGGGAGCTTGCTGTGCGCAAATTGGCTGCCGCGCTTCCCACATTACAACAGTGACCCCACTTCAAAAGTATTTCATTGGCTGTAAAGCGCTTTGAGGCGTCTGGTGGTCGTGAAAGGCGCTATATAAATGCAAGTCTTTCTTTCTCACCTGAAGCTGGCAGGGTCCTTCTTTAAATATACAGATCAGGGGATGATGGCGCCATCAGTATCAGAGCTCAATTGAAGTATTGTTACACTACTGGGTTTGTGTCCATGTAAAACTGTTTCTACATTGATATGGAGCAGTGTCAGGTGCATATCGATGAGAAAGCAACAGTGCAACCTGAGAGCCAGGCATCAACTTTACCTCACAAGTGCACTAATGCAAGAAGGTGCAAGACTCTCAGGTACTCGATAAACTTTTGAATAATTCTAGTCTTCAGGGAGTACCAACACTCATGCCCGTGCTCCCCTAACATTAAAAGTTAGCTGGCTGTGTACATACACGGAGCTCTCTCCCACTGGGCAGAATGCAAGGCACAGTGAACCTGGCAACCAGTATAACTCTGGTCTGTCGGCTGCGCATTGCACTCTAGTTTAACAGTACCGACAGATGCAGAGTAAAGCTCTTATTACTTGGCCCAATAAATGCCTTAACCCCCAAACTCAGAAGAGCACTTCCTACTGCCTCAGATATCCTACTTTCCTCGCTTGAATGAGATAGCAAAATTAATGGGACTAAAAGTCGATAAATCCCAAGGACCGGATGACCTACATCCTAGGGTTTTGAAAGAGGTGGCCATTGGGATAGTGGACGCATTGGTTGTCATCTTCCAAAATTCTATAGATTCTGGAACGGTTCCTGCAGATTGGAGGATCGCAAATGTAACCCCGCTATTTAAGAAAGGAGGGAGAGAGAAAACGGGGAACTACAGACCTGTTAGCCTCACATCAGTAGTTGGAAAATGCTGGAACCTATTATAAAGGATGCAATAACTGGGCACTTAGAAACTAATAGTAAGACTGGGCAGAGCCAACAGGAGTCAGGAGAACCCCAGCATTACATCTACTCAGGTCCCAACGTTCCCCGTAAGCCGCGCTTTGCTCTGCGCGGCCTGTTTCTTTTAACGCGCAGTCCCTTGAAATTTCTGCACCTGCGCGGTATTTACAATGGAAAAGCTGGCGAGTGGCCCACACGGGACCTTTCCCATTATTGCTCAGGTCATACCAAGTACTGTAATGAATGCAAAATAGAAAATATTCCATTCCTCAGCAATGTCACTTCGCAATTTAATAAGTACGCCCATGCAATGCTGTGCCCACGCTCTCTCTCTCTCTCACACACACACACACACACACACACACACACACACACACACACGAATATACAAGCACAGAAACCAAGCTCCATTGTTCACATTAAAACACCACTAAAAATAGCTTCTTGTTAAGCTCTGTTGCTTTTCAATGTCATATGAACTCTTATCATATTTGAAAGCCAATGCTCCTTTCATTAAGCCAGAAAGGAAGCTTGTGAGGTTTAAATCTCTGTGACTAAGTGAGTTTTATAGTGGATAAGATTGAATCCATTGCAAAAGGTTGCTGGTGATTGTCTTGCATGTGGCAAAATGTGATTACATAATTCAAAATAAAGGAAATAACACTGGGTAGAATCATAACTAGAAGTAAAATACGGTCGCAATTTTAAATATCTATGGAAATAATTTCTCTAATTTGTAATGCTACACTGGACAGTCTTTGCAAAATAGCTAATATTTTGAATCACAGATTAGGGGTTTTTAACGTGATATACGCCATTTATCAGGATAATGGACATAACATGCATTAAGATTAACGGGAAATTTTAACCCAAAAAACAGGCAGGTGTGGGTCGGGTGGGAGGTTAAAGTGGTAGAAATCTGAATCCTGACCCCAACCCGCCCACTTCCAGTTTTAACGGAGGCGGGATGGGGGCCGGGCAGCCAACCCGTTCCCAGGAGGCAGGTTGGCACTTCAAATATTATAATGAGGCTGCTGCCTCATTTTGAATCTCCATTTTAAATTTAACTCCGGGCGGCCGGGCTTCCCGGGCCTCGGGGAACCCGCCAGCTAAAGGAAGGTGAGAATTGCTGGATCCAGGAGGTAAGTGCCTTTCTTTAAAACCATACTCACCAGATCGATTAGGATGTGTTATACTCCCATTTTAAAAATCTAAAAAGCGTACCATCACTTCAATTATAAAAACTTACACTATTATCCATTCAGATTTCCAGCATCTGCAGCATTTTGCTTTTTGTTTTACATTATTATCTATCTCTTTTCTCATTTCATTTACAATCGTTATCATCCAACACTTGTACAGAGGAGAGTTCAGACAAAGGGGAGTGGAAAAATCACTGACTAGATTTTACCAATGAAATAGCGATGGTCATATAACAATAGTTAATATAGTCATATAATATTATTATCTCTGCACTCCTCTAATTCTGGCTCCAAAAAAGCTTGGTCAAAGAGGTAGGTTTTAAACATAGAAGATAGGGGCAGGAGAAGGCCATTCGGCCCCTCGACCCTGCTCCGCCATTCGATGAGATCATGGCTGATCATCCAAACTCAGTACCCTGTACCTGCCTTCTCCCCATATCCCTTTAGCTTTAAGAAATATATCTAACTCATTCTTGAATATATTTAATGACTTGGCCTCAACTACCTTCTGTGGTAGAGAATTCCTCAGGTTCACCACTCTCTGGGTGAAGAAATTCTTCCTCATTTCTGTCCTAAATGGTTTACCCCTTATCCTTAGATTATGACCCCTGGTTCTGGACTCTCCGACCATCGGGAACATTCTTCCTGCATCTAGTCTGTCCAGACCTGTCAGAATTTTATATGTTTCGATGAGATCCCCTCTCATTCTTCTATACTCCAGCGAGTATAAGCCTAATCGACCCAATCTCTCCTCATATGTCATTCCTGCCATCCCAGGTATCAGCCTTGTGAATCTTCGCTGAACTCCTTCCATGGCAAGAACATCCTTCCTCAGATAAGTCGACCAAAACTGCACACAGTACTCAAGGTGTGGTCTCACCAAGGCCCTGTACAACTGCAGCAGGACATCCCTGTTCCTATACTCAAACCCTTTCGCTATGAAGGCCAACATACCATTTGCCTTCTTCACCGCCTGCTGCACCTGCATGCTTACCTTCAGCGACTGGTGCACAAGGACACCCAGGTCTCGTTGCACTTCCCCTTCTCCCAATCTATTGCCATTCAGATAATAATCTGCCTTCCTGTTTTTGACACCAAAGTGGATAACCTCGCATTTATCCACGTTACATTGCATCTGCCACGCTTCTGCCCAATCACCCAACCTGTCCAAATCATCCTGGAGTTTCTCGGCATCCTCCTCACAGCACACACGCCCACCCAGCTTCGTGTCGTCTGCAAACTTGGAGATATTACATTTAGTTCCCTTGTCTAGATCATTAATGTATATTGTGAATAGCTGGGGTCCAAGGACCGATCCCTGCGGTACCCCACTAGGAGCGACTTAAAGGAGGAAAGAGAGGTGGAGAGGTGGGAATTCCAGAGCTTAGGGCCTAGGTAGCTGCAGGCAGGGCCACCAATGGTGGGGTGACGAAAATAGGGGTCGTGCAAAAGGTCAGAGTTGGAGGAGCTCCGAGGTCTCGGAGGGTTGTCGGGCTGGAGGAGGTCATCAGAGGTTTATTTTATAAAACAAACAAACCAAACAATGTGGACATGTAGAGGGCAAAATAAGGATTCTTACTGTCCAGGAACATTATTGTGCAGAAACTGGATGGGAAAAATACATAACTCACCATCTCCATTACTCAAATGAAAGAGTCCCTGAGAATGATATATTCTTTACAAGTATTGGTATTGACTATCAAGAAATGACAGAATGAAGATCAAAAGGCACAGTGGTGAGGTAAGGCGATGCTGATTCAACGTGACAAGCAGAAATGGTTCTTTGGAAAAAAAATATATAAGTCTCCGGCTGAATTTACCCAGCAGCGCAGTTCAGTACATTGTGACAAAGTACAAAAGAGAAGGAAGGGCCACAACTGAGCACATAGGCTTAATAATCAGCCCAGTGACAGCCAAAGCATTTGTCAAAGAGCTGAATAGAAATCCCAGATATAAAGCCAAGGAGATTGCCCCAGATTTATTGAAGCAAGCTGTCACAAAACATGCAGAAAGAACAGGAATACTCCACAAAAATAGAAACAATACGATGGCAGAGACGCAACGATAAAAAGCACAACTGAGGGTGATGATAGAAAAACGCACAGGTATTTATTATCTACCAAAGAGTACACAGAAAATCATCTCAATCTGTTGGAATTAAACGTTAAATAAAACAGTTTTTTCCCAGTCAGAAGAATTACATTTACTAATAAAATAAAAATGTTTCATATTTTGATGAAAGAAACACTTGTAATATTTCATGAAGTATACTCTCCTCCATCCACTAATTTTAGCCCCAAAAAACATATGTGGCTATAAAGTCAATATTGAGTCTGCTTCCACCACCCTTTCAGGCCCTGCATTCCAGATCATAACAGCTTGGTGCGTAATACGAATTCTCCCCAACTCTCCCCTGGTTCATTCACCAATTATCTCAAATATGTGTTCTCTGGTTACCCGACCCTCCTGCCAGTGGAAACAGTTTCTCCCTATCTACTCTTCAGTGTTCTCTCCCACCATAGTCATGCCTGTGGAGGATAACACGTTTATCATTCTTCCATAGACATAATAAACGGTCAGTGGAGGGAGTGCTGCGAATGTTGGTTTGAGGCCACTTCTTAATTATTTCTTAATTTATCACTGACTTATTTAGACATACAGAATACATTTTCCCTCAATTCTGTTGATGCACAGTAGCTGACAGCTCCTAGGCATGAGGCAGCTGCACTGGAACGGAGGCCGTTGGCAACACAGAACCATGGGCTTATGCTGTAGCAACGGCAAGTGTGCAATGGGTTTCTGATGGAGATGCATAATTACAGAAATATAACCTGCACGTTTTAACAATCAAATGTGTAATTTGGAGATATCTCCTGAAGGCTGCAATGGCGGTGGATCCTTGCCGGGTCGAGACTTGTGACCGTCCCTTGCTGGCGTGCTGGGGTGAGGGTCATTTGCATTTTGAAGGTGGGCACCAACCGGGGCCTTTTTAAACAGTGCTGCTGATGCACCTGTCTCAGGTGGCGGGGCAGGGAATTGCTCTGGTGCCTTGCTGCAGTGTAGGATTGTAAATACCGTGAAATGTTTTTTTTTAATTGCCACTTTGTGTAATGCAGCCGTGATCAAAAGACAAGCGATAGTGACGCAAGGGCTGAACATTTACAGCATCATGTAACTGGCACTCAGTAAGTCCGGTTGTATTTCCTAATCAGAATACAGGAAAAGATCCAATAGGCCATATATTATGGTAAGTTTTGAAATGAAACCAAAATCACAAGGAAACCAGACATTTAATCTCCCCCCTCAACCCTCTCTCCCGGCCTATAGCAACACTGGATGTCAGGGACTCTCAGACATCCCTTGTGTCCACTGTTGCTAGGGTGCAAATGATGGGGAATACGTTGTGTGGTATCATCCTGTTACTATCCTCCCATTATAATACACCCATCTCTGTTTGGGTAGACAATATTATGTACCCACGGTCACTTCTGGCAGGAAAGTTCTGGAAGTGGCATCGGGTGGTGGGGAGTTCGTAGAACGACTCCCCTCCCAGTTTCTCTCCCTCGCCTGTACAGGTTATGTCAGGTTTGGCCCAATAATCTCTTGTAAATAGAATAGGATAAATGACTTGGTAAAGTAGCTGTTATATAGAATAATAGCTGGGAGTGAGTTACAAGACTAAAATTCAATTGAGAGATTTTTATGATACGATAAAATATCAGTGCAACCTCCAGACTGACCTTTTAAAAAAAAAGTAAGACTTGCATTTATGATAACCTCACAACCTCATTAAATTCCAAAGCGCTTTGCCAATGAAGTACTTTTAAAGTGTAGTCACTGTTGCAATGTAGGAAATCTAGCAGCCAATTTGTGCACAGCAAGATTCCACAATCAGCAATGTAACAATGTCCAGATAATCTGTTTTTAGTGATGTTGGTTGAGGGATAAACATTGGCCATGACACTGGAAGAACTCCCTTGCTCCTTTTCGAATTGTGCCTTAGGATCTTTTCCATTCACTTGAGAGGGCAGAGGGGGACTTGGTTTAATGCCTTTCCACCATCTACAAGGCACAAGTCAGGAGTGTGATGGAATACTCTCCACTTGCCTGGATGAGTGCAGCTCCAACAACACTCAAGAAGCTCAACACCATCCAGGACAAAGCAGCCCGCTTCATTGGCACCCCATCCACCACCTTAAACATTCACTCCCTCCACCACCGGCGTACCGTGGCTGCAGTGTGTACCATCTACAAGATGCACTGCAGCAACTCGTCAAGGCTTCTTCAGCAGCATCTCCCAAACCCGCGATCTCTTCCACCTAGAAGGACAAGGGCAGCAGTTGCATGGGACCACCACCACCTCCAAGTTCCCCTCCAAGTCACACACCATCCTGACTTAGAAGTAAATCGCCGATCCTTCATTGTCGCTGGGTCAAAATCCTGGAACTCCCTCCCTAACAGCACTGTGGAAGTACTTTCACACGGACTGCAGCGGTTCAAGAAGGCGGCTCACCACCACCTTCTCAAGGGCAATTAGGGATGGGCAATAAATGCTGGCCTTGCCAGCGACACCCACATTCCATATTTAAATTTTTTTTAATGTCTCATCTGAAAGATAGCACCTCTGACAGTGCAGAACTCCTTCAGTACTGCACTGAAGTGACATGCTGGATTTTGTGCTCAAATCTCTGGAGTGGGACTTGAATCCACAACCTTCTGACCCAGAGTCAAGAGTGCTACCAATTGAGCCACTTTTGAGCTATTTGTTGTATGTAATTAAACTGTTTGATTATTGGTGATTTTTTTTTTTTTCGCGAATTTAAGTCCGCGACAGAAAAAGTGGGTAAAGCCAGCTGCAAACAAATCCATGTTTTCTCAGGTAAATAATAAAACAGAATGTCCATCAGGTTATCACAGCAAATTGGAAGCCACAGTGCATTCAATGTGACAGTGAGCAATGCACTGGATCAACAAGTGGCAATCTATCAACAAGTGGCATGCTGTGTGTTGTGTGATGTGAGTCATCCTACCCACTTATGGTGAGGGCAGGCACAGAGTATTTTGATCTGATGCATTCATTTGGCTTGAAAACGATATTCGCATTTGTGGGTTTAACCTGCGTTAGGAAATTCATCTTTCAGGTGGGGAATGGTAATGATCAGATTTCATAAAGTTAATTATATAGTTAATCAGACATTTATGCACTCCATATAATTTTAGATCACAAAAGCTTACATAAAATAAAATCATTCCCTTTTTTGTCTTAAAATGAAACAAATGCTAGAATTTTATAATGGGAAACATTTAGATGCAACGTTGTTGGAGGTTACTTAGACATATGGATAAAATTGTCACTGGTCCCCTGTCTCCGCAACAGAACTGAGAACATTGAAAGTTAAACTGGAAAATAGCGAATGAAAAGCTCAAAAAATATTCTTCAGTATATCACTGACTAAATGACAGGCAGTAATAACATGGATTGCACAACTGCACATTCTCAGTTAATAAATTCAATCTCACCGACTTAAATTGCTGTGTAGGAAGTTGGCAAACAGCAACATTAGTGAAATACCACTTTCAATGCTTTGTTGCAAAATAAATGGAAAAATCAATCGAAAGTGCATGAAAAATGCCATTAACCCCGCGAATTAGTCATTGGGACCAATGTTGAAAATTAGATTCCTGGCAGTCTTTGCTACTGGATGTTAATAACTCTAATGGTTTCGACTGGCTTTTCATACAATACACAGGGGGAGAAATTCGGTATCGTCCCGTTTGAGGCACTAATTTTTGAAATGATGAAGAATTAGCGCCAGGCGCTAAGGATTCTCAGCTTCTCCTAAGTTGGCTGTTAGCGCTCCAGGAAAGAGTTGGCGCGCTAAATCAAACGCTAATGACCTCAGTAGGGCGCTACAGGGGCACTACCAGCAGATTGATAATGAATTTCAGGTGCAATGCAATCAGGAATGATCCTTCACACTGGCCCCTTCCAGCTCTTAAAGGGGAGGTTGCATCAATGTGCAGAGTCTCATTATCAGCATTGCTGGCTGTGAAAGTGACCTGCAAGCAACTCAATCCTCTGATCGTGATGGCTGATCCCACTCCCCAGGAGAGAGCTCGTCATTTCACGGACGAAGCATTGGTCGCGGGAGTGGAGCGAAGGAGGGCAGTGCTGTTCCCTGGACACTGGAAGGAGGCCATTGCCCCAGGTTTTCAGGGCAATGTGGAGGGAAGTGGGCCAGGAGGTCTCGGCCAGTAGTGTGGTCATACGCAGCCTGACACAGTGCCGGAAGAAGTTCAGCAAACTCACTCGGGTGGTCAAGGTGAGTACGTGCTTCAAAAGGTCCGATATACCAGCATCTGAACCTCAGTCTGTACACACTGCACAAACCACCACACCCCCACCACTCACCCACCAAGCATTTGCACCTACTCAAACTCACATCCACATCTCACGCCTTGCCTACAATCACAGCTATTCAACTACGGCAGGCATATCTCCCAAACACATAGCTGGACTTTGACTCGAACACATTCGTTTCTTTTGCAGGCCAAGATGGCCCACAATAGGAGGGAGCAGCAGAGAAGAGGCGGGGGTGATGAGCAGCTCCAGCAGCTCTCAGACCTGGAGGAGCGAGTGCTGCGACTCATTGGGCAGCAGGTGGTGGGCGCTGTGGCTGTCGGCGACGTCGACCCCCTTGGGGGCAACAACGGTATGTTCAGCCCCTCTCCTTCTCTCATCCCACCTCCCCCTCACACCACAAGCCTTTCCCACTTTCCAGCTCCTGATACTGTCTGCATTCCTTGCTCCCTTCCTGCCCCCCTGCCCTCACCTTAACGTGAGTCTTGTGCCTTTATGCTTTCAGAGAATCAGCAACCAGATGGCCAGCCTGTCCTGAGCCCCCCACTGAGAGTGAGGAAGGAGAAGAGGAGGTGGAGCAAAGCACCGTGTCACTGCATCTCTCACCCGCAGGCACCACCTCAGATACTGGCACTACGCGATCTTTAGAGGCAAGTTTAGTAGAGGGGTCTGCACTGGGTGATGCACCGGGGACGAGCGGGCTGCAGCAAGGCCAGGGGGAAAGGATAGCTCAGGAGCCAGCTCCCTGGAGGGCAAGTTCACGCATGAGTTCTGCTGCATGGGACTCAGATGAGGAGCTCGATGGGGAGGCGTTCACAAGAAGGGTGATGGCCAAGTTGTGCAGCATGCAGTAGACGATGACAAAAAGGGACACCTGCTCAGCCGAGTACTGGAGGGCTTCTCCCGAGCAGTCAAGGCAGCGGAACCGTTGCTTGAGCACTCCGATGGTCTGCTCGATGATGTTCCTGGTGGCGGCATGGGTCTCATTGTATGAGTGCTGGGCAGGAGTGTTGGGGTTACGGAGGGGAGTCATGAGCCAGGTGGAGAGCGGATAGCTTTTGTCTCCCAGCAGCCAGCCACGGGCTTGATGTGGTGGCTGGAAGAGTGCTGGCACACCGGTCTAGCGCAGGATGAAGGCATCGTGGCTGCTGCCAGGATAGCGGGCATTGACGGTGAGGATTCGCTGTCTGTGGTCGCACACCAACTGCACATTAAGTGAGTGGTAGCCTTTGCGGTTACAGAATACCTCAGGATTGTTATGGGGTGCCCGCAAAGCGACATGGGTGTAGTCAATGGCACCCTGCACCATGGGGAATCTCGCTATCCTGGCAAAGCCACATGCACGCTCGCGCTGCTTCTCACTGGTGATGGGGAAGGAAATGTAGTCCCTTCTCCTGCTGTGGAGAGCCTCTGTGACCTTGCAGATGCAGCAATGGACGGCGAACTACGATATGTTAGATATGTCTCCTGTTGCACACTGGAAGGATCCACTGGCGTAGAAATTGAGGGTGATGGTGACCTTGATTGCCACTGAGAGAGACAAGGTGGTCTTGATCTCAGGCTCGAGGTCTGGCTGCAGGAGGTGGCAGAGCTCTGCGACTATGTCCTTGGTGAACCGGAGCCTTCTAAGACACTTTTCTTCAGTGAAATTGATGTAGGAGAAATGCTGCCGGAATACCCTGGGAGGGTAAGGCCTCCTGTTGAGAACCCTGTTGGCCCTCCTCCCTCTGGCCACATTTTGCAATCCTCTCTCTGCCTCCGCTGCCTCCGACGTTGACGCTGGAGGGCGAGGTCCAGTGCCAGTACAGCCCCCATTAAAGTATGGGAATGTTGCACTTTGAAAATATCACCTGACTGAAACTGAATAATTTTTCTGAGGCAGAAGACTCCTTCAAGTGAAAAATGCTGAAATCACTCAAAACGCCTGTTTGCCGATGTCAAACTGACAAGGCTGCCTTCTTTGCCGACTAAAAATAAACCGGATGATGACGCCTTTATATAGCATTCCTCCAGCGCTCATCTGACTGCATACTGCCTCCTCTACCTGTCGTTGCTAATGGCAGGCGCTCAGGCAGGGGGCGAGAGTGAATTTCTGAGCCGGGGCCGCTACCGGGGCGCTGCGCATCCGGATGATGTCACGATCTACGGGCGCAGGAGATCGTGGCGCTAGTGGTTACCGCCGCTGCAAACCTCCACGTCAATTTTGCGGGCGTCGGTACTATTGCCGTGCCCGGACGCAAAGCCGGTAGTGCCCCATTAGCGCTCCCCGGAGGCGCTAACTGGAGGCGCTAAGGTACCGAATTTCTCCCCCCATAGGGTCTTAGGGGTACTCTCTAGATAGTTGTGTGTTTGGAAATAACAGCATTGAACCAGGAACAGTACAAAAATAAATTGACCAAACTCTTGAACTCATTCTACCACTGATTGTCTGGGAACAGAAATTTCTTACTTGTAATCTTTATCATTCCACTTAAATTGAAATTAAATCTGCCAAATGTACTTTTGCTTAATTGTATCAATTTTTGCCCCTTTCCATCATGGCTGCACATCTCTGTGCATCTTCCTGCAGCTGGGAAAAGACCCAACCCCTGTTTTGGCTTTCTCTCTTCTTCTCCACTTTTGTCCACTGCCCATTAAAGTGTCCTGAGACTCCTCCCCATACACGAGGAGTGCTATAGAAATGTAAGAGGTTGTTATTCCATAGAGTCTATAGGAAGCCAGTAGATCAAAAGGTGAAGGAAACAAATTGTCAGTTTTCATAAAGGCAAGATCCATGAGACATCCCAGCTAATGGCTAAGCTAGAAACTGACAAAGCATATCAGATACATGTGAGTGTCCCATAAACACTTAAAAGACAAAGAGAGCTATTAAAACCCACATTTGATAATTGGACACTGGTTTTATATAGATGAGCGAAAGAGTTGATGATTACAAATATTTTGTATCAGTCTTCACGGTAGAAGACACTAAAACCATCCAATAATACATAATCAAGGGCTATAGGGAGGGGGGAACTTAAAACAATCACTATCACTAAAGAAAAAGTACTCTGTAAAATAATTGGACTAAAAGACAACAAGTCCCCTGGACCTGATGGCCTGCATCCTAGGGTCTTAAAAGAAGTGGCCGCAGAGATAGTGGATGCATTGTTTGCAATCTACCAAAATTCCCTGGATTCTGGAGAGGTCCCAGCGGATTGGAAAACCGCAAATGTAGCGCCCCTATTTAAGAAGGGAGGGAGACAGAAAGCAGAAAACTATAGACCAGTTAGCCTAACATCTGTCATTGGGAAAATGCTGGAGTCCATTCTTAAGGAAGCCGCAACAGGACATTTAGAAAAATCATAATACAGTCAAGCAGAGTCAGCATGGTTTTATGAAAGGGAAATCATGTTTGACAAATTTACTGGAGTTCTTTGAGGATGTAACAAGCAGGGTGGATAAAGGAGAACCAGTGGATGTGGTGTATTTGGATTTCCAGAAGGCATTCGATAAGGTGTCACATAAAAGGTTACGGCATAAGATAAGAGCTCACGGGGTTGGGGGTAATATATTAACATGGATAGAGGATTGGCTAACTAACAGAAAACAGAGAGTCGGGATAAGTGGTTCCTTTTCCGGTTGGCAAACGGTAACTAGTGGGGTGCCACAGGGATCTGTGCTGGGGCCTCAACTATTTACAATCTACATTAATGACTTGGATGAAGGGACCGAGTGTAATGTAGCCAAATTTGCTGATGATACAAAGATAGATGGGAAAGCAAGTTGTGAAGAGGACACAAAGAATTTGCAAAGGGATATAGACAGGCTAAGTGAGTGGGCAAACATTTGGCAGATGTAGTATAATGTGGGAAAGTGTGAGGTTATCCTCTTTGGTAAGAAAAATAAAAAAGCAAATTATTATTTAAATGGGGAGAGATTACAAAATGCTGCAGTACAGAGGGATCTGGGTGTCCTCGTACATGAAACACAAAATGTTACATGCAGGTACAGCAAATAATCAGGAAGGCAAATGGAATGTTGGCCTTTATTGCAAAAGGGGCTGGAGTATAAAAGCCGGGAAGTCCTGCTACAACTGTACAGGGTATTGGTGAGACCACACCTAGAGTACTGCGTACAGTTTTGGTCTCCTTATTTAAGGAGGTATATACTTGCATTGGAGGCAGTTCAGAGAAGGTTCACGAAGTTGATTCCTGAGATGAAGGGGTTGTCTTATGAAGAAAGGTTGAGCAGGTTAGGCCTATACTCATTGGAGTTTAGAAGAATGAGAGGTGATCTTATTGAAACATATAAGATACTGAGGGGGCTCGACAAGGTAGATGCAGAGAAGATGTTTCCCCTCATGGGGGAATCTAGAACTAGGGGAGCATAGTTTCAGAATAAGGGGTCGCCCATTTAAAACTGAGATGATATCGGGAAAAATAGGGACATTTGCAAAGGAGGAACTGACGCAAGTCAATATCTCTAAGGATATGGTGTTAAGGAAGCTAAAGGGATTGAAGGCGGACAAATCCCCAGGGCCTGATAACATGCATCCTAGGGTGCTGAAGGAGGTGGCCCTAGAGATAGCGGATGCACTAAGTATGATTTTTCAGAATTCATTAGACTCGGGAACAGTGCCCATGGATTGGAGGGTAGCTAACGTTACCCCACTATTCAAAAAGGGGGGTAGGGAAAAAGCAGGTAATTACAGACCTGTAAGCCTTACATCAGTTGTGGGCAAAATGCTGGAGTCCATCATTAAGGATGAAATAGCGGAGCACTTAGCAAATGGGGACAGGATAGGACAGAGTCAACATGGATTTACAAAGGGTAAATCGTGCTTGACTAATCTATTGGAATTTTTTGAGGGAGTAACTGGTAAAATAGATGGGGGAGAGCCAGTAGATGTGGTGTACCTGGACTTCCAAAAGGCCTTCGATAAGGTCCCACATAAAAGATTAGCAGGGAAAATTGAAGCTCATGGGATAAAGGGGAAAGTATTGACGTGGATAGAGAACTGGCTGTCAGATAGAAAACAGAGAGTTGGAATAAACGGCTCATTTTCTGAATGGCAGGCAGTAACAAGTGGGGTACCACAGGGATCTGTCCTGGGTCCCCAGCTGTTCACAATTTACATTAATGACCTGGATCAGGGAGTCGGATGCAGCATTTCCAAATTTGCAGACGACACTAAACTAGGAGGGGGGGTGGGCTCAGAGGAGGAGACCAGGAAGCTCCAGAGCGATTTGGACAGACTGGGTGATTGGGCGGATAAATGGCAGATGCACTATAATGTGGACAAGTGCGAAGTTATCCACCTTGGGTGCAGGAACGGGAGGGCAAATTATTATTTAAATGGCAATAAATTGGGAGAGGGGGAAGTACAGAGAGACCTGGGTGTTCTTGTACACCAGTCACTGAAGGCGAGCATGCAGGTGCAACAGGCGATCAAGAAGGCAAACGGTATGCTGGCCTTCATAGCAAAAGGGTTGGAATACAGGAACAGGGATACCTTGCTGCAGCTGTACAGGGCACTGGTGAGACCACACCTCGAGTACTGTGTACAGTTTTGGTCGCCTCATCTGAGGAAAGATGTTCTTGCCATGGAGGGGGTGCAGAGGCGATTCACCAGGCTGATACCAGGAATGGCGGGATTGACCTATGAGGAGAGACTATGTAGTTTAGGGATGTACACACTGGAGTTTAGAAGATTGAGAGGGGACCTCATAGAAGTGTATAAAATTCTGACAGGTCTAGACAGACTAGATGCAGAAGGAATGTTTCCCTTGGCGGGTGAGAACAGAACTAGAGGACATAATTTAAGGATAAGGGCTAAACCATTTAGGACAGAAATGAGGGGGAATTTCTTCACTCAGAGGGTGGTGAACCTGTGGAACTCATTGCCACAGAGGGCAGTGTACGCCAGCTCATTAAATATATTTAAGAGGGAATTAGATATATTTCTACAGGCAAAAGGGGTTAAGGGTTACGGAGAGAAGGCGGGGACGGGATACTGAATTGGAGGATCAGCCATGATCTCATTAAATGGCGGAGCAGGCTCGAAGGGCCGGATGGCCTACTCCTGCTCCTATCTTCTATGTATCTATGTATGAGGAGGAATTTCTTCTGAGGGTCGTAAATCTGTGGAATTCTCTTCCCCAGAGAGCTGTGGAGGCTGGGTCATTGAATATATTTAAGGTGGAGATAGACAGATTTTTGAACAATAAGGGAGTGAAGGTTTATAGGGAGCGGGCAGGGAAATGGAGCTGAGCCCAAGATCAGATCAGCCATGATCTCATTAAATGGCGGAGCAGGCTCGAGGGGCCAAATGGCCTACTCCTGCTCCTATTTCTTGTGTTCTTATGTACTAAGTGTGAAGCTCTATGATTTTATTTATCTATCAAACTAAATCAAATTTTACTTCATTCGTGGATGTGGGCATCGCTAACTAGGCCAGCATTTATTTCCCATCTTTAGTTATCCTTGAGAAGGTGGTGGTGAGCCGTCTTCTTGAACCGCTGCAGTCCGTGAGGTGAAGGTACTCCCACAGTGCTGTTAGGTGGGGAGTTCCAGGATTTTGACCCAGCAACGATGAAGGAACTGCGATATATTTCCAAGTCAGGATGGTGTGTGACTTTGTGGGGAACTTGGAGGTGGTGGTGTTCCCCTGCAGCTGCTGCCCTTGTCCCTCAAGGTGGTAGAGGTGCTGTCTAAAATATTACCTTAAGTTCTGCAATGTAGGGTTTTGATTGTGCTCATTACTCGCGATCCATAAAATGTCAGTAATGCCATTGAGAATGAGTTCATAAACCTAGTGCATTGGCTCAGTTTAATCTAAAAGCCATTTCCTATAGTCAATGATAAAGTACTGACTGAGGCTCTATATGTTTCCATACTGCAAACAACACCAAGTAATGGCTCAAGGTCCTTTTGCTCAATGTTGGGTATCATGGGACTTTGTGTTATACTGTAATGGCATGTCAGGTTCTCAAGTACAAATAAGGTTCAACTTCAAATTGAAAAATTGGAATTCAAAAACAGAAAGGCAAGCCTTGCACGTTACCTGTTATGAATTACGATAAATTGGCAAGGCCACCTGGTTCTAACCCTTTGACTGCACTGAAAAATATTGCTTTTATTTCAAATATATTCCAAATCAAGAAATCTGTCCTTAAAATGTTTTTCTTATTTTTATCTGCTGTTTCCCATCAGTAGAAATTTCCAATAGTTCCCTGTTCTAATTGAGACGGACAGTTGGGAGAACTGTCGACTTAAGCTAAATAGAAAGCCCAGACTTTGATCTTATAAATACCAAAGTTACATTTCAAGTGAGTCATTTACTTGCAAACGTTTATACTTCATTCTGATGTCATCAGCATGACAGGCTAATCAAGCTCAGAGGCTCCCATTATAACACAATTTAGGCAGTACCACAGAATGAAAATGTAGAGCAATCTCTGCTGTGAATGTGAACATTATAAAGTGCTACGGACTCTATGCTAAGTGGATTAATGTAACAATTAATAACAGATCTGGGAAAGCCTGTGTTGGCTTCTGATATAGTGATGGCTCAGAACAAGGCCCTTTCAAACTATTTGACAGGTCGTAAAGTTGCCTCCACCTTAAGTGTACATCATGCACAGTAATGAATTATTAATCACGTAAAATAGCCAACCGTGCCAATATTTTCAACCTTGCAGCAATAATTAATGGTACCAAGCTTAGCTGGTTTGATTATAAATTGACATGAGGTGAGTTTGTTTGAAAATGTTTTATTATGGCACTTTAGGCATTTAAGAATTGCTCTATTGTAAAGTTTTCTTAACTGCCATTTATTGCAGAATAAATCAATGAACTAATACTAATTAGGTCTGAAATATCAATAAATCTACAACTGTAAGTGTGAAGTAAATGTATATATAATTTAGTGACACTTTGAAAATGCTGCATTCTGATTGGCTGAAGATGATATATTGACATTCTATTGAGAAGCCCCCAACGAGATGCTATAATATGTGATTTGAGTCAACTGATCTTCCCCTCCAGTGGCAGTGGAGAGTTTCCACTACAGTTTGAACACGAGTAGAAATTCTGAAATACTAAGTGTTGATTTGAATATTAATGGCAGACAACATCCTTATCATGTTGTAAAATTAACAATGCAAAGAAAAATTAAGGGACTCAACCAGCATGTCCTCTCATCCTTCAGATAGACCTGCCTACCCTCGATTAGTGCATTTCACACAATAAATGACTTTGAAGTGCAGTGACTGTTATGTAGACGAACACGGCACTTCATGACATGCCTGAGGGAAGAATGTTGTCCAGGAAGTCGGAAGAGTTCCCTGTCCTTTTAAATAGTGCCATGGGATCTTAAACTAAAGCCCTAATGAGTGGTTCAGATGTTATACGTCCTATCCATAGGACATCAGTTCTGACAATGCAGCACTTCTGGAGTCCCAGCCTAGATTATGAACTCTCAACCTAGTGTGGGATTGAATCCACAACTTTCTGCCCCAGAAGTGGGTGCACTACCAACCACACTTACTGACACATACACTCACTGGGCTGACAAAGTGGAAACACTCTATGAAACACTTTTGCCATGTTCTTCACTGGTCAAGTTCCATCTTGAAATAATTACAACAAAAAACCTTATGCCATTTTTGAATCATAACATAATGAATTCGTTTTATTAGTTCTATTAACACACATGAAGTTGCCTATTATGACAATTTACATCTAATTAATCCTCTAATTGTATTAAATCACTAAAGTCTCCGGCCAGAATTTTGCTGGTGCTCAGAGTGCGGGTTTGGAGGCAGGACCGCTGTCAAAATCGCAAAGATTGACAGCGGGTAGGAAACCCGCTGTCAACCCGCCGCCAATCAATCTTCCCAAGTGTCGGGTCCCCGATTTGTGCATGGACCCGAAACCTAGCGATGGGAAGAGGATTATAGCCACTTACCTGCCTGTTAACAGGTACTTGATAGTAGTTGACAGGCTCTTTTTCAATTTTGCCGTTTCTGCCTTGGGTTTCCCGACATCCGGCCACCACGCCAGGTAAGTGTGGCATGTTGTGAGTCTGCTGTAATGTTTCTGCATTGATGACCGCTGCAGAAGTGGTGTGAAGGATCCAATAGTACACTGGTGAGTTTCAGAGGTAAGAAAATGTTGGGAAAATCATTTTTAATCCATTTACACTTTTCTGTAGGTAATAAGTTTTGAATTGGATGTCTAGTCCCACCTCATTGGGAGAACCTCTCTCACCAGTGACAGATCACTTCTGTAACCTCACCTGCAGCTGCCATCTGTTCTAGCCTATGGAGGGAGTCATTGGAGAGTCTGGGTGCAAGAGCTCACCTTTGAACAGTGATTGTCAGTGTTTGCAGCACCTCAATACTGTCAAACACTGAGAAATGAGCTGTCAAAGTAAAATTGTGCGTGGTCCCTTTAAAAAAAAACGGCAAATGACGTGTCATCAAATGACGTCATCTGACCGCAGGGCGGGCTTAACAAGGTCAATCAAGGGAAAATCACGTCTGTGGGCCGGATGTAGTTGGGGGCGGGACTGGCACCCGGAAACCACCTGATCCACTCCCAAGTCGCATCCATTGACAAAATCGTGGCCTCCATGTTTACAAACGCCACTCCATATATGAATTTTCTTTCAGCAGACTATAGTTGAATTAAATTGACTTAACTAGAATAATCAAGTAATATTGAAAAATATTCATCTTTGGGAGCATATTTAGATGTTGAAACTTTGTTAAAAAAAAATATAGAAAATCACCTATTGACTACAGGTGAATGCCAAGATTATTCTTGGCTATCATTTCTATGTTTAAATGATTTTCATCTAATTGCTAATCTAGGTCACTTAAAATCACATTTATTTCAAGATCCTGTCAAATTATTATTCAGTCACAGCTTTCGCCAAAATTGTCATGAATATGCAAACTAGATTGTAACAATGAGACAATTCATTCATTAAAAGCAACACATCTCTTGGATACTAAGGGACTCAAGTGATATAGGGATAACGCGGGACGGTGGAGTTGAGGTAGAGGATCAGCCATGATCTTATTGAATGGCGGAGCAGGCTCGAAGGGCCGAATGATCTGTTCCTGCTCCTATTTCTTAAGTTCTTAAATTTTATCATCACCTCGTGTAAATAACGATATTGCCATTTTTCCATTGTCTCAGCTATTATAATAAGATCCCTATCCAATCTTCCAATAATGTCATTATTTATTGCTAATTGTCACCTTTTTGTAAAATAATATGATCGTTTAGTTATCATGACCCAGTCGCGTCTTTGTGCTGCAAATGTTCGGTGCTCCCTCAAAATGAACAGTGCAGTCGGAATTTCTGCAAACCTAACGCAGCATTCACTAAAAACAAATAGGACTGACATAACCTGCAGTGAATTTAATACAAAATGGTTCATTGCGACTGGGCCTCTGAGGAGAACAGCGTTTGATTGGAGCATAAAATATTCCGTCATTATTCAATTTTTAATATGTTTACATACTAAACCACTGTACAATGTCACTTAGTCTTTGAGACATTTTAGAAGTGTCATGACTTCCGTGTGAAATTTATTTCTGTGAAGTGTTTTCTGTTTTTGTTCCAATTGGATTTGCAAATGAATGGTTGAATCGGCTCCCCAGTTGGTCAACACAGTGCACATCTAAACCATGCACATCATCAAACAACAACGATCGCACTTCAAAAGTAATTCATTGTCTGTTGGTTTATAGTCTGAGTCTCACTCTGAGAGAATGTATGCCCAACCCACCTACCAAAAAGAGGAGAATCACTTGGCAGCATGTGTTATACTCCTGTTAGCCAGTGGCAAGGGTTCTGTGTTCAATCCCTGGATTTTGATATAGTTTACCTCGATAGTGGGTCGGGAAATCAGGTTTCCACCCCTGCCACAGCATGGAAACGGCCCTAATCAAAGTCACAAGTAATGTCCTCTGTGACTGCGACCGTGGTACACTATCCATCCTTGTCCTCCTTGACCTCTCTGCAATCTTTGACACAGTTGACCACACCATCCTCCTCCAATGCCTCTCCTCCGTTGTCCAGCTGAGTGGAACTGTCTTTGTCTGGTTCCACTCTTCCCTATCCAATCATACCCAGAGCATCTCCAGCAATGGCTTCCCTTCTCCCCCGTACCTTTACCTCTGGGTTCTCTTCTCCTCTTCCTCATCCGTATGCTGCTCTTTGCGGATATCATCTGAAAACATGGAGTCAGGTTCCTCATGTTCGCTGGCAACACCCAGCTCTACCTTGTTGGTAGCAAAGGGCCTAGTAAAGTTCTAACCGCCCATATCTTGCTCCTGAATTCAGAATAGTCCAAAGTCATCTGAAACCAGTCAACTTGATGAGGGTACAAAAGCAAAATACTGCGGATGCTGGAAATCTGAAATAAAAACGGAAAATGCTGGAAATACTCAGCAGGTCAGGCAGCATCTGTGGAGAGAGAAACAGAGTTAACGTTTCAGGTCGATGGCCCTTCGTCAGAACTGGAAAAAGCTGGAGATGGAACAGGTTTTTAAGCAAGTGCAGGGGCAGGGAAAGGGGGGAGGGGAGGAAAGAACAAAAGGGAAGGTCTGTGATAGGATGGAAGGCAGGAGAGATTAAGAGATGGTGCAAGGCAAAAGGAGATGGTAATGGGACAAGTTAAGAAACAAAAGATGGCTCTAGATGAAGTGTAAAAAATTTTTTTTTAAATAAATAAATATATAAAATGAATGGGGGAAAAAAAAGGATGGGGCAGAGGTTATGGTCTGAAATTGTTGAACTCAATGTTGAGTCCAGAAGGCTGTAAAGTGCCTAATCGAAAGATGAGGTGCTGTTCCTCGAGCTTACGTTGAGCTTCATTGGAACAATGTAAGAGGCCGAGGACGGGGAGGTCTGAGTGGGAGTGGAGTGGAGAATTAAAGTGACAGGCGACCGGAAGCTCGGGGTCACCCTTACGGACTTGATGAGGGTGATCTACTCACTAACTGAACCCACGTTTTGCAACATCAGCAACAACTTACATTTATATAGTGCTTTTAGCATCATAAAATGCCCCAAGGCACTTTGCAGAAGTGAAAGTACACGAACGCGGAGCAGAGCAATATTGGAGAGATGTGGCCAGGTTGTCACTTCTCTACACGATTATGATCAGAGAGATGTTGTTGGCATCTAAGCCAAGCCTTTATGTTAATGGAAGTAACATAAAAACTATTAGTGTGCACCAATCCACAAAATCTGCACAGAAAACCAATAGCAAAGTTTCACACCGGTTCTCCTACCTGTGTTGTTGCTTGAATCTCTTTTTCCAGAATCCAAAATACAGAGTTAGTCATCACTTGTTGAACCAGGGTTGCTGGAGGACTTGATAGACTATGGGCAATCTGTGACATGCCCTTTGGCATCTTATTACTAATTCCCAAAATCCACAGTTTCCAACAGGGGGTCATTGCCTAACGATAAGTCTGAGCATTTCTTACTTATTTTGAAATGCATTCTTGTTTTTTAACAAGCTTAATTTTTGTTTTCTGTTACACATAACAGAGTTGAGGAATACGAGATCTCGGGGCAGAGGTACATAGATTTTTAAGTCTGGGAGGGCAAGTAGAAAAGGACATAAAAAGGTCAAATGGAATTTTGGATTTGTCCACGGGACATCAAATAGAAAAGCAAGTTAGTGATGTTAAATTTGTACAAGACATTGGGTAGGCCACAGATTAAGTACAGCATACATTTCTGGGCTCTCCATTTTAGGAAGGATATTAGTGCCATGGAAAGATTAGAGTGAAGATTGACTGGGACGAAAGCAGGAATGAAAGTTTATAGTTGTGAAGGCTCAAAAAACTGGAGCTTTTTCACCGAAACAGAGAAGGTTAAGGGGGAAATAGGAACACAGGTAGGCCGTTCAGCCCCTCAAGCCTGTTCTGCCATTCAATTCGATCATGGCTGATCTATACCTCAACTCTATGTAATGGAGGTTTTCATAATTATGCTAAGATTTGAGCGGGTAAGTAGTGAAAGATTGTTTCCACTGGTTGGCTAATTGGGGTAACAAGGAGACAACTCCGGATTACCTCTAGAAGCACAAAGGGGGATGTTACTTTTTCCACATGAAAGGTTGTTAGAATGTGGAATGTTTTATTACAGGTGCCTCGTGAGACAGAGAGACTAACATAATTTCATCATTTAAAAGAGAATTGGATAAGTATTAGATAAGGAAGATTACATAAAAGGATATGCAGAAAGGGCAGGGAAATGGAATTAGAATAGATAGCTGCAGTTGAAAGGCTAGCACAGGCAAAATGTGCCCAGCCAGCTCCTTCTGTGCTGTAATTTCTATGAATTCCTATAATGGTCATTATGCTAATTTACTTTTAATTGGTCGAGCCCATGGTGTTTTCTACTCTGAAACAACATACACTGATTTTCTTTCCATCCTTATTCTCAAATGGGGCTTTGACTAGTTATTAGACATACTATTTACAAGAGCAGATGTGAAGCTGACGCACTTCACTGATGGCAGGCAGTGGATGTGCACAGTATGTGTTCAATAACTGTAGAGCGCCATTTGCTTGCTCTGTGTGCATGCTGATTGGGAGGCATTTTACTTGTTAACCCGTCCCCATTGAATGCTGCTGCTTTCTATACAAACCAACAGCAACACACAGCAGGGACAGATATTCGAATACAACAGCCATCGATTGGTGTGTATATGCTGCTGAAATGCACAACTCAATACCAGCACCTCTCAAAGGTACCTGTCTAATGTAATCACAATAAAGTACTTCCTATCTCTTTACTCAGTCTCCTGGGCTCTGTGAAGTCGTCCCTCAACTGCTGATTTGTTTCAATATACTTCCTTCACACTGTTTCCTTTCAAAAGTGGCAGGTGGAACATTTCCATTATCCAAATTTGCCTGTGGGAATAATTGATTGATTGGGATTTTTATCGGATAATGAATTGGATAATTGACTGAGCAACAGCCGAGGCTCAGTGGGTAGCACCTACGCCTTTGAGTCAGAAGGTTGTGGGTTCACAGTCCCACTCAGAGACCTGACTATAAAATCCAGGCTGACGCTCCCAGTGCAGTACTGAGGAAGTGCGGCACTGTCGGAGGTGCCGTCTTTCAGATGAGATGTTAAACCGAGACCCCCGTCTGTCCTCTCAGGTGGATGTAAAAGATCCCATGGCACTATTCCAAAGAAGAGCAGGGGAGTTCTCCCTGGTGTCCTGGGCCAATACCAATATTTATTCCTCAAACAACACCACTAAAACAGATTATCTGGTCATTATCACATTGCTGTTTGTGGGAGCTTGCTGTGCGCAAATTGGCTGCCGTGTTTCCTACATTACAACAGTGACTACACTTCAAAAAGTACTTTATTGGCTGTAAAGCATTTTGGGACGTTCTGAGCTTGTGAAAGGCGCTATATAAATGCAAGTCTTTCTTTATTTGGTTTGTTTCTATGGTTTTTATTTCTGATGCCAAATTTGGCTTGTGATTCATCCTATCTACACCACCTTAGTTCAAAAGGATTGAGCCACCGCTTGGTCCTACATTCCTGAAAGCTGATAAATTCTACTTTGGTTACTGTCTCAACAAAGGGTTGTTAGTCCTGCAACAATAACTTCCGTGCAACTCTGGCTCGAGTGGTTTCAAACAAGAAGTTTTAATGTATATTGAGTAATAACAGTATTGTTCTTGTACAACTGTTCTACAGTATTATATTAAATGACAGGCAAGAAAATTACTTGCAAGTAATACAAGCTGGTTCCTAGACTCCGGAGTGATCAGTTCCGACTCTATAGGCTGCCTATTTGGCTATGGACTTCCGACCTGTCCTGAGAACACTCTAACTTTAGGGAGGGAACAAGCTCTATCTTCATACTATTCGGCAACCTTAGGCTGCACGCACACACCCCTGTTCTTATCTTTTAGTCGTAAACTGTCCCATCATTCTAACTCTCTAGCTGACTGCTGATGTTGTGGCCCCAACTCTTATCTTGGCTGGAGACACAATGGCCCAGATTTTTCGATCGCAGGCCTCCCGCGGGCGGAGGGCTGCGATCTGGAAAAATCTGCGCCAAGACCGGAGGGCTCCCGGGAGGCGCAGAGTTCTGCTGCTGGGCCTCTCCAAACTGCCGGTGTGCAGGGCCCACATATCCCAGAGGCGCAGGCGGTTCGCAGCGTCCCTGGGATCACGTGGGCCATGGGGAGCCAATCAGAGAAGGGAATCTCCCTTCATACATTTGACAGGAAGACCTGTCAAATATATGAAGAGAGATCACCCCCAAAACATAGTAAAACTTTAAATAATTTTTTTTTTAATCACATTTTTAAAATGACTTTAAGTTACAATAAGTATTTTAAACAAAAATTTTATTTTTTGAAAAAAATAATTAAAGTTTTTAACGGGGCTAAAAATAAACTTACCTTTCTTTAAAGTATTTTTAAATGATAAATCAGTGGAATTTTTTTTTTAAAACTTTTTTTCAACTCTTATCCTGGTAAAAGCAGGCCTTACGCCTGCTTTTACCAGGCGCAAGAATTGTAAGGGTTTTCTGCGGGCGGAGGGTCTCCAAAAAGCGAAACTCCCCAACCGCAGCGGCCCTTCTCCCGGGCAGCCGGAGAATCTGTCAAGAGCTTTCTTGACAGATCGGAAATGCCGGTTTCTAGCGCATGCTCAGTGCATGCCTGAAACCGGCATTTCCGATGTCCCTACGGGTGAGTACACAGCGCGTACACACCCGTAGGGATCGGAATTTCTGCACCAGTATGTACCTCTGAGGAATGCATAAGACTATGTTATCAAAGCACTAGTTATTTTATGGCAGTCAAGTCCTACAAGTGTGAGCAGTTTCCCATGTTGGGGTATGTGGGTTTCCCAGCAACCAGCTTTCTTATCTAGGTAAGGGTCTCTTGACCTAGGAGTTACAGTTAAGAGAACTTCAGCATTCTCTGTCTCTAAGCTTCGTCCGTTCACTCCAGCAGCAGGGACAAGATTCAAACCCCACCCCAATCCTTCACAATGCTCTCTGGCTAAAATGTTAACCCAAAGTCGCCTGTTGTGCTTGACCATTTAAACCACTGTAGAATATTTTAACAATTCCTATTGAACAAGTACCACAAAAATATTTTTACTTATCTCAGTTCTCAATAAGATTTTTTGTAAGAATCTAAGGATAGAAGTTCGCTGAGCGAGCATTAGCTGCAAAGTGTGGTAAGGGGACATAAAACTATCCCAAACAAACTTTTGGGGCTAGAAACTCAATATAGCCCAGGAATGGGCGGTATAATGAGAAAAGTTGGAGAATTAGCGCCAGGCGCTAATGCTTTAGACTGCACTAAAATTCGTGCTCACTGTTCAAAGAAATGATTGGAGTCCTAATTCAAGTCTTTAAGCCCAAGCTCATTGGCGTTGCACTCAAAGTGGACCTCCTCGTGGGACTGCTACTGGGCCTGGCCAAAGTGACCATCAACTGGTCCAGGCAGCGGGCGGTCGAGGGGGTCGTTCAGCCCAATTGCCTGCCTCTCTTCCGTTGCCACGTTCGTGCCTGGGTGACCCTGGAGATGGAGCACGCGGTGTTTGCCGGCACGCTTGAGGCCTTCCGCGACCGGTGGGCACTGCAGAGACTGGAGTGCATCATCACCCCCGACAACCACATTTTAATTTAATTTATTAAGTTTGCTTTAATGTTTTAAGTTTAGTTACAGTTTATTTGGTTTAGTGTGCATCAAAAGAGTGCACTCAAAGGGTGGACCAATATCAGGTGCAGTCTAATCGCAAGTCATGATTGCCACAGGCTTTTTCCAGTTCTTAAAGGGGAGGCTCATTAATGCTGCAGAACCTCATTCTCATCAGTGCTGGCTGTGCAGCTGCCTCAGCAAGCAGCAGCAGCAGGTCAAGGAGAAGGAGGCAGAGGACTGAAGCAGCTGTACTCATGGCAGATCCACGCCCCAGGGAGAGAGCCCGCAGATTCTGCGATCAGGCATTGGTGTTCACTGTGGAGAGACGGAGGGCGGTCCTCTACCCAACAAGTGGCAGGAGGCCCTCGCTGCAAGTCTTCCGCACCATGTGGAGGGAGGTAGCGCAGCACATCTCGGGCAGCACTGTGGTCCCCAGGATCCACACACAATGCAGGAAGAAATTTAATGACCTCATTTGGGTGGTCAGAGTGAGTCAATGCTTCAACAAATGCTACATACCACCATCTGAACCATAATCTTCACACACTGCCCAAAGCACCACACACCCCAGCACTCACCCACCAACAATCTCTACCTACCAACACTCACACCCACATCTCACACCTTGCACATTATGACAGCTATTCAACTATGGCAGGCACATCACCCAAACTCATTGCTCCACACTCACTTACACACTTTCCTCTCTCTTGCAGGCCAAGGTGGCTCACAACAGGAGGGAGCAGGAGCGCACAGGTGGGGGACAAGCTGACACCCAACCACTGTCTGCGCTGAAAAATAGAGTGCTGCAGATTATTGGGCACCAGGTGGTGGGCGCTGTGGCCACCGGCAATGTTGACCCCCTTGGGGACAACAATGGTATGTTCATCCCTACTCCTTCTTCTCACATCCCACTTACCCCTCACACCACAAGCCTTTCGCACTTTCCAGCTAATCATGCTGTATGCATGCATTTCTCCCTTCCTGCCCCCCTCCCCTCACCTTAACCCGTCTCTTGTGCCTTTATGCTTTCAGATCATCAGCAAGCACCTGAGCAGCCTGTCCCTGAGGGCACCGTAGAGAGCGAGGCGGGAGAAGAGGAGGAGGAAGAACACACCGCGTCACTGCATGTCTCACCCGCAGGCACCACCTCAGACACTGGCACTACGCGTTTTTTGAGGCTAGTATAGTAGCTGGATCTGCACAGGGTGAGGCACCGGGGACAAGTGGGCTGCAGCAAGGCCAGAGGGAAAGGGTAGCTCAGGGGCCAGCTCCCCGGAGGGCGAGTTCACGCACGAGTTCTGCTACACAGGACTCAGATGAGGACCTCGATGGGGAGGCGTTTAGAAGAAGGGTGATGGGCATGCACACGGAGATGATAGGTGCGGTGGTAAGGGTGCCCAAGAGCCTCTCGGCAATGGTAAGGAGCATGGAGGAGTCTGCCTCCAACATTGCACAGAACTCTGCGCACACCATGGAGCCCATCATTTCCATTCTGCAAAGGATGGTAGACTCCCAGAGAGACCGTGGCGACCCAGACCCGATGCCGCGTGTGATGGGCGATTTGGCAGCTTCCATTGCAGCACAGGTGGAAGCGACGCAACATCTTAGTGCTGTAATGCAGTCTATGCTTGATGGCATCCAATCTCAGACTGCTCTCAAGCAGTCTCAGCTAGATGCCACGCAAGCTCTAACTGCTGCCATCGTGGCTGGGTCTACCACCATCGACTAGGGCTTTCACGGTGTTGCAGCAGGCCAGCAATCTGTGCTGCAACAGATTGCTAGGGTTGCTGAGGTGCTGCCCCGGGGGAGTGGCAGTGGGTCAGTGGAGCAGGAACCTGCTGTCCTCTCTCGGGATGACAGCATTCCTGCTCCCACCGCTGCCACTCCGCCATTATCCTTGTCGCTGCCTGTCATCCATCCAGCCCAGACTGCTGCCAACAATGCTGAGGTGGTGCAGTCTACAGCTGGGCCTTCCAGGCCCAGAGTTGGTCGAGGGCGTCCTGCAAGGCCATCTGAAGTCTCCCGCACGGACACTCAGCAGCCTTCCACCAGCCGTGCTGCAGCCACTGGGCCAACACTTTGTAGGAGCACTAGAGTAGGAAAAGGCACAGTAACGAGAGGCACTAAGGGATTGCACAAGGGTGAATAATTAATATTTTTGTTGTAAATATGTGTTCACTGATTATTGATAAATTTATTAATTCAGTTTGGATTATTTTGTGGTGTATCTCATTTCAGCTTTGCGCTGTGATATGGCCAGTGACAGGGATGGAATGATGGGAATGTGGTGAGCAACGGGGATCCGGGGTTTAATTCATTCGAATCGCAGTCTGATGAGGCCGATTGAGTGGCTGCCTCCTCCCTCGCTCCTGTTCCTCCTCCTCCTCCTCATCCTCCTCATCTTCCTCTTCCTCTTCCTCCTCGTCCTCCTCCTCCTCCCACCTCCTGAGGTGGTCCCGCAATCCCTGGTGGCAAGGGCTGGGTCCTCATGGTGGCCAGGTTGTGGAGCATGCAGCAGACCACCACGAAATGGGACACCCGCTCAGCCGTGTACTGGAGGGGTCCTCCCGAGCGGTCAAGGCAGCAGAACCATTGCTTCAGCAGGCCAATAGTCTGCTCGATGATGTTCCTGGTGGCGGCGTGGCTCTCATTATATGAGTGCTGGGCAGGAGTGTTGGGGTTGCGGAGGGGAGTCATGAGCCAGGTGGAGAGCAGATAGCCCTTGTCTCCGAGCAGCCAGCCCCGAGCTTGACGTGGTGGCTGGAAGAATGCTGGCACACCGGCCTGGCACAGGATGAAGGCATTGTGACTGCTGCCAGGATAGCAGGCATTGACATTGAGGATTCGCTGTCTGTGGTCGCACACCAACTGGACATTAAGTGAGTGGTAGCCTTTGCGGTTATGGAAGATCTCAGGATTGTTATGCGGTGCCTGCAAAGCCATGTGGGTGCAGTCAATGGCGCCGTGCATCATGGGGAATCCCGCTATCCTGGCAAAGCCACGTGCACGTTCGTCCTGCTTCTCTCTGGTGATGGGGAAGGAAATGTAGTCCCTTCTCCTACTGTAGAGAGCCTCTGTGACCTCCCGGATGCAGCAATGGACGGTGAACTGCGAGATGTCACCTACATCTCCTGTTGCAGACTGGAAGGATCCGCTGGCGAAGAAATTGAGGGCAATGGTGACCTTGACTGCCACTGGGAGAGCCGTGGTCGCCCTGGTCTGAGGCTGGAGGTCTGGTTGCAGGAGGTGGCAGAGTTATGTGACCTCCTCCTTGGTGAAGCGGAGCCTTCAATACACTAATTGGAGGTAGGAGAAGTGCTCTCGGAATACCCTTGGAGAGTAAGGCCTCCTGTTGAGCACCCTCCTCCTTCCTCTTGCCACAAGTTCCAGTCTTTCTCTCTGCCTCTGCTCCCTCCGCTGTAGATCCTGGAGGGCAAGGTCAACTGCCAGTACAGCCCCCATTAATGTAACCAAGTGTAGCACTTTGATTTTTTTAAGAGTAAATGTAGCTAATTTTTAGTTGCCACAACACTCCTGATACTAAATAAGCTTGAAATCACGGAATGAGACTGTTGCATTATGTGAAACTGCCACTAAAACTCCACTAACCTACAGCGACTCATTACTGATGATCCATTTAAATAACGTCCCTGGAGCCGGCTTCCTGGTGCTTCACGCCAGCTCTCCCTCCAGGCTCTAAGGTAGGTGGGGGACAGTCAATTTTGCAGATCAGGCGGTCCGTGAACATTGCACACTCACTGATGTCATGATCCACCTGATGTTGAGGCTTCCAGTGATAACTGTTAGCAGCGGCGCTGCGGGCGGGGGGTGGCGGGATTTGGCGTGCGGTGCTGGATTCGCCTCGCCCCAGCGATAATGCTCTAGCGCTCTGTTAGCGCCATCTGCTGGCACTAACAGAAGACGCTAAGGTACCGAATTTTTCCCCCTTTGATACTGAGTGTCTTGTACAGCATTACCAGGTGGTTTTGCAAAATATGCTCAGTTGCATAAGCTTGCGATGTTAGGGAATTTTAACAGTCCCCACACAGTGGGAATGAAACAGGTGAGCAGTTAAAATGGGGTGGCTCCATTTCCCGCTCTGTTCCACTGATCTCCAATTTTGGTGCTGCTGGTTTTGGTGGCAGATGAGGCGCCTGTTTGACTCGGGCGGGGGCTTCCTACATAAATGCTAATCGGGGTCCTCTGACGTCAATAGGATCCTGATGGCATTTTAACTGGAGCTTGAGTGGGGCAACAGCCACGGCTGTTCTACCAGGCTGAAGCAGGTCAGCATCTGGTGGGAAGGACGAAGAGGCCCTCCGCGTAAATCTTACCTTTAATCGAGCCAGAAGGAGCAGGAGTGCTCCACCAGGCCCCACAGGGAAAGTCGCGGCCTCCGCTGCCCCGGACTCCCCCCCCATCCCCAGCCCCCCACCCCCCTCCTCCCCCCTCCCAGGAGACCCTCTCGAAACCCCCTACCCACCACTTACCGGCAAGCCAGCGGGCGACTAAAGGATGCCTGATCTTTCCCTCTTGGCAGCCACTCTGGGCCCTCTCCCTACCCGTTCCAGGTGGGAAGTGGATCCGCCGCATTTAAATGAGGCCCTGGAGTTAAAAGACCCCGGAGTTGCAGAGGATGTGAACAGTTGCCTCTTTTTTTGATGTTTCTGGGGCCGACCGTAGAGACTGAGGGTGAATTTGGAACAGTGACAAAGAAATTCAACTTTAATTATCTGGATTGTTCAAGGCGTAAATCACGCACACCAGAAATTTCAATTTTGAGATTGATAATTGAGTGCAGTCCCACCACAATCTTTACAATAATATTGCTTTTCATAAATTCAAAGGTACAGTCTTGATATTGAAGCTACTAAAACAAAAATGCCGAAATAACAACTGCATTTTGAGAATTCACCACATGCCACCATGGGGTAATAATCAATATGTCAGCATGTGGCACATACAGCAGAAGAGCAGATTCTGCAGATTGAAGTGAGTGATTATAATAACCGATGCATTTTCTTCTGCAGAAACACTGATCAATCTTCAGGCCGTAAATGATGGCAGATTTCAGAAACGAGGAACAGGAGGATCATGAAGTGCTGTCAAAACCTTCCTGCTCTCCACCCGCACCCAAAGTACAAGAAAAGATGCACGAACAGCACAAGCAGCCTGTTGTTTCCCAGGGCAAAGGTATAGTCATCCATTTAACTTCTCCAGCAAACAGTGAGAGCTGGGAGAGTTTAGAAGAAAATGAACTGACCATTCCGATGGCCAGGGAGGGTGATGGAGTAACTACGGCAGTGGATAAAGAAGGAATATCAGAACGGAATGTTCCCCATTCCGAGGAATGCTTAAACTTACCCTTGCCAGCTTCATCCCTGCCTTCCTCCCCTTCTGTTTCCGGATTTTTAGGTGAATTCTTTTTCCCAACAGTATCTTCTCCGATACCATCTTCAGCAAACTCCTGTAGTTGTTCAGAATCAACGACTTTGATCAGCCTAGTTAAGTCTCTGTCCACAGAAATCGAATCCAGAGATACGTCTTCCCTGAGACCAAAGCCTTTGCTAAACCTGGTTAAGTCTATTTCCACTGAAATTTCACGCCACGAGCCAGAAGTTACGCAGTCAAAATCCGACTCAAAGCTAAACCTGTACCTTTGGCGCCAGTTAACTCAGCCCAAGGGAAGAAATGGAGATTCAAAAACAGCTCCGCCATCGCCTCTGCTTTCACCCGCGGAGAGCAAAATTAGTTTTTTCAAAGTTCCTGAAGTAGAAGCCAAGCTGGAAGACACAAAAAGAAAGTTCTCAGAGGCTATACAAGAACCATTGAATATGCTAAGCAAGATCATTGGAGATGAAAGTTGTGGAAGCCCCAAATCCAGAGCATCGCAATCAAATACCTGTAGCACTGACTCCTTCAGCGTCCCTGGGCCTGAAGGCTGCAGCAACGATACATGTAGTAAGAACATAAGGTCTGGGCTTGAGAAGTTCCGAATGGAGATACTTAAAGCAGAAAAGAGAGAGAGCGATAGAACGTCTAACACAGAGACTTCTCCTGGAAAACATACAAAGGGAAAGCAGAAGAAACAATGTCTGTCCTTTACGCGGGGTTATGGGGACAGCAACAGCTCAAGGTATGAGATCTGCTCGTATGAGGATGTGCTGCAGGTTGTAGAAACAGAGCCCAGTGAAGACAGCACGTTGTGCAGACAAGAGCCAATGTTCTCCTACTCCAGTCAAACCTTGACTCCACTACCGCCTTCTCCAAAAGTGCCAAGTAAAACTCTAATGTGTTTTGCCACTCTCGCCTACAGCTATTTTGTATTACCGTTACCATCGTTCTTCTCTGGCCTTTGCCTAGGACTCGCCTGTGGATTTATGATGGGCCTGCTAATTATCTCACTGCACACACCTCGGTTCTCACAACCTATCCATGTAATCCACCTGGGTAACGAAAATCTTCAATCGGATAACATAATTAGGGAACCCAAGGATCCTGAAGTTGTGAAGGTAAATTGCTCTTATATTACGGGCTTAATATTTTACACACTGTCCTCCAAAGTGTTATGGTAGGATTTTTCCTTAACAGATTTTCTTCTTCTTCGGGGAAAACGCTGTTCGATTATTATGCATGACGATTCAATCACAATATCGTGAGTATTTCTTTCATTAAATGGCAGGACTGATAGAATCATTGAAGCACTTTTTTCCACTGTTGATGTACTGTAAATAAAATGGAAGATAAAATAAACAAACTGTCAGGGAAATGTCAAAGGAAATAAATTTTCTGTTATTAACATTTTATTATTGTATAATTTTACATAATAAATAGCCTATACGCTGGCAATTTCATTTTTTTTAAGATAGCCAAAATTATTTACCTGTCAGTGGGGCCTGAAGTTTTCAAGCTATAAAGAAGGACTTAGTATCAAAAAGTTAGTGAGGTGCAGTCGGTAGCAATCAAATGCTACTGTTGACTGTTTCATTGCCAGGCTTTATAGTAAATTCAGACAACTTTTGCCTTGTTCTTGCAATTGTAGACCTGAAGCTATTGTATTCTGGTATGATTTACTGTGTGTGGGGTGAGTTTCACCAGTCCTCTTCTGGGTCAGTGAAGACTGATTATCCATCTAATGCAGCAGCAGATGCTCCTTTCAATCAAGCAAGTAACCCCAAATGTGATCCCTTTGTTGTTCTCTAAATCTGAATGGAGGGCGCATATTCATGGCTAACGAGCATTTGGCGGAAGAGCGTTCGAAGGAGGTAAAGACCGCACGGCAACCAAAATAGTTTATTCTTAGTTCAATCTAGTTATTTTACTTTTGAACAAAGAGCGGGCTTTTTGCATCAAAAAAGGCACACGTAAATAGCTGTTCAATATACTCTGGATATTCCTCTCATAGTGTGATCTGGACGAAAAACAGTTTGAGTGTAGAAAGTATTACCATGCTGCAAGAGCCGTTAGAAGTTTACAACATAGAAGGAGGCCATTTGGCCCACCATATCTGTGTCGGGTCTTTGCTAGGGTAATCAAAAACTAAAACCACTACACTCCGTCTCTCCGCACAGTCTTGTATCTTCCTCTGCTTGAAATATTTATTCGATTTCCCCTTAAACGATGCAATGGTCGCTACCCCAATTAGTGTTTGTGGAAAAGCATCCCATGTTAGCAGAGCAAGCTCCTTTCAAACACAGGGTCAGTGAAATCAGGGTCCATTGAATCTTCCGCCTTAGGCGGGCAGGACGTGGTTTCTGACCTCCAGCACTCCGGTTCGTGTAGGGAAGAGGGTTCTAGGGGTTCTTGCAGTCGAGAGGGGGGGTGGGGGGGTGGTGCGGAGATAGTCTGGGGCGGGGGAGGCCTAAATTTTCCTTGTGGGGCCCGCAAGAGTACTCCTGCTCCTCCTAGACCCACAAAGGAAAGTTAGAAATAAAACTTACTTGGAGGGCCTTTTCAGCTTCCCAATTCTCTTCACCTGGCGGGAAAGACGCGCCAGTTTATCTGCGAGGGTGAAGTTAAAAATCGCTGTCGGGGCCTAGTGATGTCATCGGACCCCAATTAGTATTTGTGAATTGGGACCCGCCGGCTTTGAGCAAGCAGCTTAGCTGCTTGTCTCGCAGCCTCACTTAAAATTGGAAATGGCACTATGCGGGCGGCATTAATTCTTCCATCTAATCACTAACAATGAGTCGGTTATGCAATTATAGGGTTACAGGAGCATGTGATCAGTGAATTTACCCACATATTTATACGCGGGCAGTTATTTGTAGAACACGACAAACCCAAATTTAAGATGCTTTGCTTTGAGCTCTCTTTGTAACCCTGCCTTTAGCTTATATACTAACATCTTGCCGCATGCGTTAGAAACATACTAGAGTGTTAAGGTTTTCTCAGTCAGGTAACTTTAGATAATTCACTGCAGTTATGCAATGCTCCAAGGTTGAAGGCATATATATTTATGCAAGGCACTGATAAGTACTGTCTAATATTCTTCAGCGGATTTAACCCGGTGAGCCCACCCAATCCACATAAAGACACTAATCACAGTATAAGCGGCAGAGTAACTAAAGCATTTGAACATAAGAACATAAGAAATAGGAGCTGGAGTCGGCCATTTGGCCCCTCGAGCCTGCTCCGCCATTCAATAAGCTCATGGCTGATCTTCTACCTCCTCTCCACTTTCCTGCACTATCCTCATATCCCTTGATTCCCTTAATATCCAAAAATCTATCGATCTCTGTCTTGAATATACTCAACGACTGAGCCTGCACAGCCCTCTGGGGTAGAGAATTCCAAAGATTCACCACCCTCTGAGTGAAGAAATTTCTCCTCATCTCAGTCCTAAATGGCCGACCCCTTATTCTGAGACTGTGAACCCTGGTTCTACACTCCCCAACCAGGGGAAACATCCTCCCTGCATCTACCCTGTCAAGTCCTGTAAGAATTTTGTATGTTTCAATGAGATCACCTCTCATTCTTCTAAACTCTAGAGAATATAGGCCGAGTCTACTCAATCTCTCCTCATAGGACAATCCCCCCATCCCAGGAACCAGTCTGGTGAACCTTTGTTGCACTCCCTCTATGGCAAGTATATCCTTCCTTAGGTAAAGAGACCAAAACTGTACAATATACTCTAGGTGTGGTCTCATCAGGGCCCTATATAATTGCAGTAAGACATCTTTACTTTTATACTTAAATCCTCTTGTAATAAAGGCCAACATACCATTTGCTTTCCTAATTGCTTGCTGTACCTGCATGTTAACTTTCAGTGATTTGTATACAAGGACACCCAGGTCCCTCTGAACACCAACATTTCCCAATCTCTCACCATTTAAAAAATACTCTGCTTTTTTATTTTTCCGACCAAAGTGGATAACTTCACATTTCTCCACATTATATTCCATTTGCCATGTACTTTCCCACTCACTTAGCCTGTCTATATCCCCTTGAAACCTTCTTGCATCCTCCTCACAACTTACATTCCCACCCAGCTTCGTATCATCAGCAAACTTGAACATATTACATTTGGTCCCCTTATCTAATGTAGATAGTGAATAGCTGAGGCCCAAGCACTGATCCTTGCGGTGCTCCACTAGCTACAGCCTGCCAACCTGAAAATTACCCGTTTATTCCTACTCTCTGTTTTCTGTCCGTTAACCAATCCTCAATCCATGCTAGTATATTACCCCCAATCCCATGAGCCCTAATTTTGTTTAATAACCTCTTGTGTGGCACCTTATAGAATGCCTTCTGAAAATCCAAATATACCACATCCACTGGTTCCCCCTTATCTATTCTGCTAGTTACAACCTCAAAAAAACTTCCAACAGATTTGTCAAACACGATTTCCCTTTCATAAATCTGTGTTGACTCTGCCCAATCCTATTATTATTTTCTAAGTGCCCTGTTACCACGTCCTTAATAATAGATTCTAGCACTTTCCCTACTACTGATGTCAGGCTAACTGGTCTGTAGTTCCCTGTTTTCTCTCTCCCTCCTTTCTTAAATAGTGGGGTTACATTTGCCAGCTTCCAATCCATGGGAACTCTTCTAGAATCTATGGAATTTAGGAAAATGACAACCTATAAATCCACTATCTCTATAGCCACCTCTTTCAAAACCATAGGATGTAGGCCATCAGGTCCAGGGGATTTATTGGCTTTCAGTCCCATTAATTTCTCCAGTACTATTTTTTATGAAAACTAATTTCTTTCAGTTCCTCATTCTCGCTAGAGCCTTAGTTCTCCATTATTTCGGGGAAGTTTTTTGCATCTTCTTCCGTGAAGACGGACACAAAGTATTTGTTTAATTTCTCTGCCATTTCCTTACTCCCCATTATAATTTCTCCTGTCTCAGCCTGTAAGGGAACCACGTTTACTTTCGCTAATCTTTTCCTTTTTTCATACCTATAGAAGCTTTTATAGTCTGTTTTTATGTCTCTCGCTAGTTTACTCTCATTATATTTTCCGTTTCTTTATCAATTTCTTGGTCCTCCTTTGCTGAATTCTAAAATCCTCCCAATCCTCAGCCTTACTACTCTTTTTGGCAACATTTTAAGCCTCTTCCTTTGATCTAATACTATCTTTAACTTCTCTTGTTAGCCACGGTTGGACCACTTTTCCTGTGGGGTTTTTGTGCCTTAAAGGAATGTATATTTGTTGGAAATTATGTATTAATTCTTTAAATGTTAGCTATTGCTTGTCTACCGTCATACCTTTTAATGTCATTTCCCAATCTACCTTAGCCAACTTGCCCCTCATACCTACGTAGTTTGCTTTGTTTAGATTTAAGACCCTAGTTTTGGATTTAACTAAATCATTTTCAAACTCAATATATAATTCTATCATATTTTGGTCACTCTTCCCTAAAGACCCCTTTACTACAAGGTTATTAATTAACCCTTTCTCATTGCACAATACTAGATCTAAAATAGCCTGTTTCCTAGTTGGTTCCTCAACATACTGGTCTAGAAAACTATCTTGCATACATTCCATGAATTCGTCCTCCACACTATTACTGCAAATTTGGTTTGCCCAGTCTATGTGTAGATTAATGTCCCCCATGATTACTGTATTACCCTTGTTACATGCGCCTCTAATTTCCTGCTTTATACTCTGCCATACATTACAACTACTGTTTGGGGGCCTATAAACAACTCCCACCAATGTTTTCTGCCCCTTGCTGTTTCTTAGCTCCACCCAAACTGATTCTACTTCTTGAGTTTCGGAGCTAAGATCCTTTCTCTCTACTGTCTTTATCCCATCCTTTATTATCAGGGCTACCCCTCCTCCTTTTCCATTTTGCCTATCTCTTCTAAAAGTTAAGTATCCTGGAATATTTAGTTTCCAACCTTGGCCACTTTACAACCACGTCTCTGTTATGGCTATTAGATCAAACCTGTTAATTTCTATCTGCGCTATTAATTCATCTATTTTGATGCGAATGCTTCGCGCTTTCAGATATAGTGCCTTTAGCTTTGACTTATTTCTATTTTTCCCTGATGTCATCTTAGTCACTTATGCCTTTATTACCTTTGTTACTCTCTCTGTCTCTTCCTGACCCACTCTGCTTATTTTTACCCAAAACTCTACTCTGCTCTAGAGCCTTGACATTTCTCTTGCTGCTTTTAAATTTACTCTTTCCTGAATCCTCCCACCAGCCCCCCCCCCCCCCCCCCCCCCCTCCCCACTTCATTAGTTTAAAGCTCTGTCTTCTGCCCTAGTTATTCGGTTCATCAGGACACTGGTCCCAGCCCGGTTTAAATGGAGCCCGTCCCAACAGAACAGCTCCCTCTTTCCCCAATACTGGTGCCAGTGCCCCTGAACTGAAACCCCTTCCTCCCACACCACTCTTTGAGCCATGCATTTAAACCTCTAATCTGTTTGTCCCTATGCCAATTTGCACGTGGCTCAGGTAACAATCCAGAGATTATTACCTTTGAGGTTCTGCTTTTTAATTTGGATCCTAGCTTCTCAAACTCCCTCAGCAGAACCTCATTCCTAGTTCTACCTATCCATTGGTTCCTACGTGGACCACGACAACTGGATCCTCCCCCTCCCACTCCAAGTTCTTCTCCAGCCGCGAGGAGATGTCTTTAACCCTGGCAGGCAACACAACTTTCGGAACTCTCGGTCGCGGCTGCAGAGAACTGTATCTATCCCCCTGACTATACAGTCCCCTACCACAACTACATTCCCTTTCCCTCCCCCCACTTGAATGGCCTCCTGCACCATGGTGCCATGATCAGCCTGCTCATCCATCCTGCAGGCTTTTCCCTCATCCACACAGGCAGCAAGAACCTCATACCTGTTGGACAAGGGCAAAGGCTGAGGCTCCTCCAGCACTGCACCTGGGGTCCCCTTACCTGCCTGAGTTGCAGTCACACCCTCCTGTCCCTGACCACTAACCAGACCTGTACCACTACCCAACCTAAGTGGTGTGACTGCCTCCTGGATCAAAGTGTCCAGGTAACTCTCCCCATCCCTGATGCCCTGCAATGTCCGCACCTCAGACTCCAGCTCAACAACTCTGAGCTGAAGTTCCTCAAGATGCAGGCACTTACTGCAAACGTGGGTGTGCTGCAGACACCACCTGCACTGCCATCCCTATATGACCTTGTTTTATTTAATTAAATTTGTGATTAGTTAACTTAGTTTACAGTGTAGTTTCTTGACTACTTACTTGATCTAGATTAAATTATGGGTACTGAAATTAAATATCTACCCTGTAACACAAAGCACTACAAGTAGTGTAAGCAAAAAGCACCAACTCCTTTCCCCTCTTCTCCGAATTCCCACTCTTTCCAAATTCCCAAATAAAACACTCTGTTCAAGTCCACTCTGTTTTAATCCCACTCTGTGCAGACTGCTTTGCTTTACACGCCACTGTGGGTGAGTGTCAAGTTCAGCTCTCTGCATAGGAAAGCCCTTACATCGAGAAATGTAGGGAACCCTGTGTCTCAAATATCTGCCATGAGTGCTCTATTTCAGCCCAATGTACTGAGCTTACTATTTGCGTAGTTGAAAATGTCATGTAAAGGGATCTGGTTACTTGCTAATTCCAGTACTGGATTTCCACCAGTCCCTCGTGTCATTGTATCCCTGGGCTGCCTGCCACAGTTGAAATGAGTTTTATCAGCTCCTATCTGGATGACCAGGTGAATCGGCGTGCAAATGTGTTACCTCCTGCTGTTATTCAGCCAGGAGAGCCATATAGCCTCCAGCGAACGCTGCTACTGTCAGCAGCAAGGCTGCCAACAATGAAGAAATATGAGGAGTGAGATTTGTGATTAGAAAGAGTGACATACGGGGGTGATTTTGCCAATGGGGGCGCGTTAGAGGTGGGACTGCTGCTTGTCGGGTTTTAGTCCCGCCTCCATCAACTTGTGGCCATTCCCCACTATTTCCCTTGATTGACCTTGTTAAGCCCGCCCAGCGGGTTTAGCAGGCCAATTAAGGGGAAGCTGTTGACAGAGAACGTCAGCGTATGACGTTTCATCTGTCAAAAATTTTTGACAGATGAATTGTCATCGTTTGACAGCTTTGAGAAGCTGTCAAACACTGACATTCTCTGTTGTTTGGTGAGTTCTTGTACTCAAGGCTCACCAAACCTATTTCCTGAGCAGAAAGCAGATGGCTGTTACATCGGAGAATGCAGCAGCCATTCTGTCATCTCTGCCGTGGAGATGCCGGAGCCTCCGCATCCCCAACGATTGAAGCCTGCAGGAAGAAACAAAGGTAAGTAAACATTTTCTAACACTTTTCACTCGCCTCACATACTTACCTCTCCACACTTGCACCCATCACTCACCTCCACAGCGCACTTTTGGACCCTTCTGAGCCCCGCAGACCCACTGCTCGCCTCGCTGACCCTGGCGGGATTTCCCGAAGTCGGGAAGCCCGCACCTCTGATGGAAAAATGGGGATAATCCTCTTAACTGCCTGTTAACTACCTGTTAGCAGGCAGTTAAGTGGCTGTAATCCCCTTCCCGCCTCCAGGAAATGGGACCCGGCGCGGGCCGGGCACCCGCCTCCTGGGAAGATGGCACGGAGGCGGGTTGGGGGCGGGATGGGTACCCGCCCCCAGATTCTGCCACTTTCCCGGCAGTCCCGCCTCCAAAGGGCTGGTAAAATCGCCCCCAGATTGCAAACCCCCTTTAAAGAAATCTAGCGGTGGGGGGGTGGTGCGGGGGGCAATTTTTAAGAGTGGTTAGCATCAGAATAAATTAGGCCAAAATGAGAGTCCTTTCTAACAACTGAGATTGGCTGGTTAATCAGCAGCTACATTCGCTTTTTAAATATTTGGTTGATGAAAGACTCCCTTCTGCAGGAAGAGTAGTAATCGACCCTGGTGTTTGCAGGATATAGTTATGGAAAATCACAGTAATGGGATGCCCTGTGGAGTGCTCGGACATAGCTTTGTAGCCGAGATTCCCCACACGGGGAATTTTGACCTCCGCTAAGCTCTCAGTGGGAGCCGGGGAGTGGAAGCTGAGCTCTTTCCGACAGCGAGAGTGGGAGAAGCGGAAGGAGCGTCAACCTGGGCCATTCTTATTTAGCTCCAATAACGGACGGCTGGGCCAAGCCGCCTGCACACGGCTGGGCTACATGGTGAAAATGGAGGTGACGCAGTTAACAAACGGTTCACTGCAGAATCCAGACTGGAGTTGATGAAACCCATCCCAACTGTGGCAAGCAGATCCAGGGATTCAGAGGCATGATTCACTAGAAAAATAATATGGGGCACAGGAGAATTAAAGATGAAGGAAAATAACCAAAGTGAGGGATACAAAAAAAATATACATTCGAAAGTAAAAAATAAAATGCAGCTGTGTATAAGGAATTAAAAACATCCATTAAATTCGTTGCGGGCGGTGGAGCGAGACGGGCGGTGTCGGATCGGCCGCCCGTTCGACGCAGCATCTGGTATTCAGTTTCAGCGACTACAATGAAACCGAATATCAGGCGCTGTGTATAACGGGCAGCCAATCCGATACCGCCGGCTTTGTACCACTGCCTGACACAAATTTGTAGGCCATTGAGTCCGTCTTCTCAGCACGCTAATTTATTCATACTTTGTATGTCGCGCATCGTGAGGTGTCAAATATCTGAATCATCACCAGCAAAAAAAACTTTATGTTGCACGTTCGGCAGAACTGATCGATTTGGACCATCACGTCACGCGGGCCGCAAGTCAGGCAGACTGCATCAGACTGGGGCCAGCAACTCGTGCGACTTGCTTTCAGCCTTCCTCGCCTTCTGATCTTTGCCTTTTGTTCAGCTTCAGGGCTGGAGCCAATTACCGAGAATCAGAAAATAAACCTCACAGTGATGTTACAAGCTTTGCGATTAATCTCCCATTATAGCAGCATCCTGCCTGCCTGCCCTTTGATTGTGATCCAGCTGACATTGTGTGACATTGTGGAGCTCTGTGTCTCAGCACAAAGCAGTTCACAATAAGAAAAATAAATGATGCGATTACTATGAGTTTTCACAATTTGTAACTCCATCGTGAGGTGCAAATATCTGAATCATAACAGCTGTAGGCTTCCTTACTCCAAGCTTTATTTCATTGTGTGTTTATGTGTCTATAAATGAGGCTAAACAGTTGAAACGTTTTAAATATTAATATTCTTCGCTTTCAATCACCTGGTGAATGACGCCTAAGTATATAATAAGCTTTCCTTGTGATCTAGTCAAGAAACTGAATTTTATGTGGCACCCATCTATAGTTTCAGAAAGCGTACAACTGATCGATATGAAAAGAGCATAATACCACCACATATATGACATAAGAATGTTCATCCGTTCACGCTAGCAACATGGAATCAGAATGTTCCGGTGCAGAAACAGGCCATTTGGCCCATCATATCTGTGCTGGGTTTTTTTTTCTCCACATGATGTATCAAAAATTGGTATAGCCGCTACCTTAACTATTACAGCATCCAATTAATGTGCCTGCTAAAATGGCGTGCGGTGCGCTGATTGGGGGAGTAGGCCACGGCAGCCATTTTAAAATCCCCACACCCCCCCTTTCCCGTCAGGCATTGGAGGGGGTTAAAATCAGGGCTAAAAAAATCCAGGGCAGGTGGTGGGGAATCGTACGTTTTTCTCCTCCCACTTGAAATTATATGAGAAATATACATGCGGAAAATATTATTTATCTTTTCTCGTAAATTGCTTTTTCCAGGACAGTTTCCATAAATTTATCAATGTGTCTGCAGACCCAAACCCTTGGCTCCCTGATCCATACTGATTGGGATAGACTGGATCTACAGACTGGCTATAATAAGAATAAGAATGCAACGTTGCAATCCTCAGAGCAGCAAATCTGGGAGAATCTAGATTCACAAAATATACCCATCACCCTCCAGGGAGGAGCTGAATCATTGGGGAACACAGACTGGTTGTAGGCGGCCTCTGAAAATTCGGATATTGGCTTTCAAAGTCATTTAGACTGTTTTCGGTTGTGCCCACAGATACCATTAGCTTGTCAAAAAAAGTAGATGCAGTTATATGAATAAACGATTCAAAGACAGTCTCCCCTCCGGGAGCCTGCGCATTCCCAGGACATTATACTTTTAAAATGAATTGCAAAGAAGCAGCATTTTACAATGAAAAATGATTGCTAAATATTCTTATTATCTTTTCAGCTGCAAAGGCAGCTGAAGGTTTTGTTTCCATATTGTACAAACGTGTAATCAAGACTATAAGATTATTGCTTCAGCAAAGAAGACTAATCGCTTCGTATAATGCGATAAAGTGAATTGCTTGGTACAATAGGCAGGCACTAATAATAACAATGTGAAAGGATTAAGTATTTTATGAATATATGAATTCGGCTGAGTATTTCCAGCATTTTCCGTTTATATTTCAGATTTCCAGCATCGCCAGCCTTTGAAAGGAATAAGTAAATAGTTTTGGAACTTCCGACTAGCCTAGTGCAGATTTTAAAGTTATTTTCAGAAATCAAAATATAATGATATAAACGAGCAGTGTCAGGACATGCTACGTTCTGACGAAGGGTCATCGACCTGAAACGTTAACTCTGTTTCTCTCTCTCCACAGATGCTGCCTGACCTGCTGAGTATTTCCAGCATTTTCTGTTTTTATTTCAGGACATGCTACGTTTGACTTAAGCGAAGTTAACTGGGTTAACACCCGAAAATACGTGATTAACCCGCGCCTGTTCATTACAATGCAAACAGCACGGTAAATAAAGCCCCATAGCGCGAGTGGCTCGTGCTACTTAAAGGCAGCCTGCACAGCTTAAAGGGGAGGTGCTTTGTGGTTGCAAGAAGTAGTGGGAGTCCCTTGAAAAGTGAATCTGTGCTCTGATACTTTGAGGAATGGCTGAACATGCGAGAGAGCATGCACCAAGGTTTTCTGACAATGTACTGGAGGTCTTGGTGCAAGACGAGGAGAGAAGGGGAGACATCCTATATCTGAGGGGGGTGGGGGTGCTGGTGGGGAGGCAGTGGGGAGAAGTAGTAATGTAGGTCAATGCCAGGAGTGTAGCTCCAAGAACACGGATGCAGTGCGGGAAGAAATTTAATGATCTGACGTGAGTTGTCAAGTTGAGCGAGTCCAATCTTCAAATGGCATATCCTACCAACTGCACCACTAGCCTCATCCAGTGCTCAATTCACTACAGCCCCATCACCCACCTACCAACAATTTCTATCAATCAGTACTCGACCCTTCAATTCATATGCTTTACCTCAGCCTCACACACGTAGCACTGTTGCAAACCTCACACCTACAACTTACAGTTCGCACACACTGGCAGCTATTCAACCATGACAGCCACATCACCCAAACATGTTACAGGACGCTCACTGACACACTTCCCTCTTTCTTGCAGGAGATGGTGGCACATAACAGGAGGGAGCAGCAAAGAACTGGAGGAGGACAAGCACACCTGCATGTTTTAACCCCCATGGCGGAGACAGTGCTAGTCATCATGGGAAGGAGTATTGCTGAGGCCCTGGACACTGATGGGGCTGGAGGGATCAATAATGAGGGTATCTGCATACCTAATCCTCCTTCTCTCTTCCACTTCTCCCTCATCCCACAATCTCTTCTGACTCACAAGCTGCAGATGGTGTAAGCATGCACTTCTTACCTCACCACAACCCAACCCTTGTCACTTTTTCATTTCGGTTGTCCAAGAACTGGAACCTTCCCAGTCAGAGGAGGAAGAGGAAGAAGACCGTGAAGATGAAGACACACCGTCACTCGATCTTACACTCGCAGCCACCATCTCAGAGACTGACACTGCGTGTATTTGCAAGCTAGGATAGAGGAAGGATCGGCACGTGGTGAGACACTGAGCACAAGTGTGCAGGAGGCAGGGCAGGGGGGAAAGGATAGCGCCGGAGGGTGAGGTCTCACACTAGTTCTGCTGCAGAGGACTCCGATGAGGAACTCGATGGGCTAACTTGGCACAGGGCTTTGCACAGAGCTTGGAGCCCATCCTTTCCAACACAGAACAGGTGGTCACCTCCATCAACACACCTGTGGAATCCACCATGATGCAGCATCTGGTGGCTGATATCACCATTTCCATTGCAGCACAAGCAGCTTCCATCAAAGGTCTGAGTGCTGCAGTGAATCTCAGACTGCTGCCTTGCAAGCTCAGACTGCTGTCATCATGACTCTGGATACCGCTGTTCAAAGGGGATTCCAGGGCATCACAGCAGTCCATCAATCTGTTCTCCAAAACATATAAAATTCTTACAGGGCTTGACAGGGGAGATGCAGGGAGGATGTTTCCTCTGGCTGTGGAGTCTAGAACCAGGGGTCACAGTCTCAGAATAAGGGGTCGGCCATTTAGGACTGAGATGAGGAGAAATTTCTTCACTCAGAGGGTGGTGAATCTTTGGAATTCTCTACCCCAGAGGGCTGTGGAGGCTCAGTTGTTGACTATATTCAAGACAGAGATCAATAGATTTTTGGATATTATGGGAATCAAAGGATATGGGGATAGTGCAGGAAAGTGGGAGATGAGGTAGAAGATCAGCCATGATCTTATTGAATGGCGGAGCAGGCTCGAGGGGCCGAATGGCCTACTCCTGCTACTATTTCTTATGTAACACTAATGAGACACCGTGGATGAATAAAGCCATAAGGAAAATACTGAGGGTAAGGAAAGAGGCATGTGTTAAGTACATGGACAGCAGGGGCAAGCATGATAAGGGAGAATATAAAGGGATTAGGAGAGAAGTCAAAAAAACAATTAGAAAGGCAAAGAGGGACGATGAAATTAAATTATCAAGGAACATAAAATAAAATAGTAAAATATTTTACAGGCACATAAATAAAAAAGGGAAGGTTGGGATGGGAATAGGCACTAAGGGATGGAGAGGATAATACCACAGGCAGCAATAGAGAGATGGCAGAGATATTAAATAATTAATTTGCTTCAGTATTTACCAGGGATATAGAACAGGTGGAGATGACATTGGATGATGAGATTAATAATGAGTTAACTGCATTTAAAACAAAATGAGGAGATATACTAAATAAACTAATGAAACTCAAAGAGGATAAAACCCCTGGTCCGGATGGATTACATCCGCACAATTTAAAAGAATCTAGGGAAGAAATAGCGGAGGCATTACTACACATATTTAATAATTCGTTAGAAAAAGGTGTAGTACCAGAGGACTGGTGGATAGCTAACGTAATACCTATATTTAAGAAGGGAAATAGAACATGTTCAGAGATCTAAAGGCCAGTCAGTAGTAGGAAAAATAATGGAAACCCTACTAAAGGAGAAAATAGAAGAACATCTAGAAACGAAAAATATAATAATAAATAGTCAGCTTGGATTTCAAAAGGGAAAGTCTTGCTTGCCCAACCTAATTGAATTTTTGAAGAGGTAACAGAGAGAATAGACAAGGGTAATGTAGTAGATGTAATTTATCTAGATTTTCAAAAATTTTGAAAAGAGAAGGCCGAGGGGTGACCTAATAAAGGTCTTTAAAATCATGAAAGATTTTGATAGAGTAGATACAGAGAGAGTGTTTCCACTTGTGGGGAAGAGCAAAACTAGAGGCCATCAATATAAAATAGTCACCAAGAAATCAAATAGGGAATTCAGAAGAAACTTCTTTACCCAGAGAGTGGTGAGAATGTGGAACTCGCAACCACAGGGAGTGGTTGAAGTGAATAGATTAGATGCATTTAAGAGGTGGTTAGATAAGCATATGAGGGAAAATTGAATAGAGGGTTATGCTGATAGGGTTAGATGAGGAAAGACGGGAGGAGGCTCGAGTGGAGCATAAACACCGGCATAGACTGTGACGTAAGAAAACTACTAGGCACTTGGTCTAAGCGTTAAACAAAGCTTTAATCGACTGTTTTTCAACATGGAGATCTAGTTGTGTCCTTCACTAGTTCCTGTTGAGGAATGTCCTAAGCAAGCTGGGCCCATGCCCGAGTATTTATACTCTCCCTGGACAGTGCCACCAGCGGGCCGCCCAGTATTACTTCATACATGAATGACAAGATTCATGTCAGACTGGTTGGCCCGAATGGCCTGTTTCTGTGCTGCATATCCTATGTAATCCTATGTAATCACCAGGATTGCTGAGGTGCTGCCTGGGAGAGTGACAGTGGCTCCATGGATCTGGAACCTGCAATCCTCTCTCAGGATCACAGCATTCCTGCTCCCACCTCTGCCACTCCACCAGTGCCCTTGCTGTTGCTTGTCAGTCAGCCAGCCCAGACTGCTGCAACCCAGGACGAGATGGTATAGTCTGAACCCGGGCCGTCTAGTCCCAGTGCTGCTCGAGGTCGCCCTGCAAGGCCATCTGCAGCCTCCTCAATTAGAAGTCAGCAGCCTTCCATCACACATGCTACAGCCGCTGAGCCAGACGCATAAAAGTTAAGAGCCACGGTCACCTCGACAGCCACAGGCAATGCGGTCCTTGCCCTGCTTTGAGGATACAGTTGTGGCTGCAGCATTTGGCAGTTTTTAGTCACGACCTCATTTGTGAAGCAAAGATGTCTCATGCATTGATCCTCGCTGAAGTTGAGGTAAGAGAATTGCTCACTGAAGATCCTCGGCGTATATGGCCTCCTGCTGAGATCCTCTCTTCCCCCCCTCCTCCTCCTTCCTCTTCTAGCAGCTTGTCCTGCTCTGCGTGGCCTCTCTTCATTCTCCCAGTCATGTTCAATTCTAGGAGGAAGCCCTACCAGGCCACCCATGTATGGAAGCAACTTGTTTCAGCAAAAGATTTTAAATGACCAAAAAACTACTTCAAGACCAGCCAGACCACTCCCTATAGAGTATACAAACTTTAGGCCAGTATAGGAAAGCTCCAAAAATACAGACAATTACATCAGCAGCCAGAAGAAATAATCCAGCAACTAACCTGTAAGTAGTTCATGATCCCTTTAAATAGCGCTGCGGCATGGGGGGATGTCCTTCGTGCCGTTTAACGTCGTGTTCAGTTGTTCAAGGTTAAGACAGGGTGTTGGCTGGAGTGTGCAGTTAAAAAATGGCAGCATGGCATCAAATTAGTGATGCACACTGACTGACGTCATCATCTCGCTGCTCTGCATGCTGCCGAAGTTAGTGAGGTGCGCGCGCACAAACCCCCTTTACCAAGATAGCTCTGCGCACTTCCCGTCGGAAGTGTACGCGTGCATCTCAGTCCACGTTTTCAAGCATTAGGTGGCCACACAGCGCTACATGGCCCAATTTAGCCCCCAATGTTTTCAAAACTTAAGAGTAAAGGGGCAGTGTGTCACGAAAGGGTTGGAATACAGGAACAGGGATACCTTGCTGCAGCTGTACAGGGCACTGGTGAGACCACACCTCGAGTACTGTGTACAGTTTTGGTCGCCTCATCTGAGGAAAGATGTTCTTGCCATGGAGGGGGTGCAGCGGCGATTCACCAGGCTGATACCAGGAATAGCGGGATTGACCTATGAGGAGAGACTATGTAGTTTAGGGATGTACACACTGGAGTTTAGAAGATTGAGAGGGGACCTCATAGAAGTGTATAAAATTCTGACAGGTCTAGACAGACTAGATGCAGAAGGAATGTTTCCCTTGGCGGGTGAGAACAGAACTAGAGGACATAATTTAAGGATAAGGGCTAAACCATTTAGGACAGAAATGAGGGGGAATTTCTTCACTCAGAGGGTGGTGAACCTGTGGAACTCATTGCCACAGAGGGCAGTGTACGCCAGCTCATTAAATATATTTAAGAGGGAATTAGATATATTTCTACAGGCAAAAGGGGTTAAGGGTTACGGAGAGAAGGCGGGGACGGGATACTGAATTGGAGGATCAGCCATGATCTCATTAAATGGCGGAGCAGGCTCGAAGGGCCGGATGGCCTACTCCTGCTCCTATCTTCTATGTATCTATGTATCTATGAAAGGTGCTATCGAGCTCTATTTTGCTTGTGGATTGACAAGAACCAGAAAACCAGGAGTCTTTTTTTTTATATGTATATGGGATGTGGGCGTCACTGGCAAGACCAGCATTTATTGCCCATCCCTAATTATCTTGAGAAGGTGGTGGTGAGCCGCCTTCTTGAACCGCTGCAGTCTGTGCGGTGAAGGTACTCCCACAGTGCTGTTAGGGAGGGAGTTCCAGAATTTTGACTCAGCGACGATGAAGGATTGGCGATATACTTCTATGTCAGGATGGTGTGTGACTTGGAGGAGAACTTGGAGGTGGTGGTGTTCCCATGCGCCTGCTGCCCTTGTCCTTCTAGGTGGAAGAGGTCGCGGGTTTGAGAGGTGCTGCTGAAGAAGCCTTGGCGAGTTGCTGCAGTGCATCTTGTAGATGGTACACACTGCAGCCACGGTACGCCGGTGGTGGAGGGAGTGAATGTTTAAGGTGGTGGATGTGGTGCCAATCAAGTGGGCTGCTTTGTCCTGGATAGAGTCGAGCTTCTTGAGTGTTGTTGGAGCTGCATCCAGGCAAGTGGAGAGTATTCCATCACACTCCTTACTTGTGCCTTGTAGATGGTGGAAAGGCTTTGGGGAGTCAGGAGGTGAGACACTCGCCACAGAATACCTAGCCTCTGACCTGCTCTTGTTGCCACAGTATTTATGTGGCTGGTACAATTAAGTTTCTGGTCAATGGTGACCCCCCAGGATGTTGATGGTGGGGAATTCGGCAATGGTAATACCGTTGAATATCAAGGGGAGGTGGTTAGACTCTCACTTGTTGGAGATAGTCATTGCCTGTCACTTCTGTGGCGCGAATGTTACCTGCCACTTATCAGCCCAAGCCTGAATGTCATCCAGGTCTTGTTGCATGCGGGCATGGACTGCTTCATTATCTGAGGAGTTGTGAATGGCGCTGAACACTGTGCAGTCATATGAAGCAGCTGAAGATGGTTGGGCCTAGGACAGTGCCCTGAGGAACTCCTGCAGCGATTTCCTGGGGCTGTGATGATTGACCTTCAACCACCACAACCATCTTCCTTTGTGCTAGGTATGACTCCAGCCTGTGGAGTGTTTTCCCCCCGATTCCCATTGACTTCAGTTTTACTAGGGCTCCTTGATACCACACTTGGTCAAATGCTGCCTTGATGTCAAGGGCAGTCACTCTCACCTCACCTCTGGAATTCAGCTCCTTTGTCCATGTTTGGACCAAGGCTGTAATGAGGTCGGGAGCCAAGTGGTCTTGGCAGAACCCAAACTGGGCATCTGTGAGTAGGTTATTGGTGAGTAAGTGCTGTTTGATAGCACTGTCGATGACATCTTCCATCACTTTGCTGATGATTGAGAGTAGACTGATGGGGCGGTAATTGGCCGGGTTGGATTTGTCCTGCTTTTTGTGGACAGGACATACCTGGGCAGTTTTCCACATTGTCGGATAGATGCCAGTATTGTAGCTGTACTGGAACAGCTTGGCTAGAGGCGCGGCTAGTTCTGGAGCACAAGTCTTCAGCGCGACAGCCGGGATGTTATCAGGGCTAAAGCCTTTGCTGTCTCCAGTGCGCTCAGCCGTTTCTTGATATCACGTGGAGTGAATCGAATTGGCTGAAGACTGGCTTCTGTGATGGCGGGGACCTCAGGAGTAGGCCGATATGGATCATTCACTCGGCACTTCTGGCTGAAGATGGTTGCAAACGCTTCAGCCTTGTCGTTTGCACTCACGTGCTGGGCTCCACCATCATTAAGGATGGGGATATTCATGGAGCCTCCTCCTCCCGTTAGTTGTTTAATGGTCCACCACCATTCACGACTGGATGTGGCAGGACTGCAGAGCTTTGATCTGATCCGTTGATTGTGGGATCGCATAGCCCTGTCTATAGCATGCTGCTTCCGCTTTTTAGCATGCATGTAGTCCTGTGTTGTAGCTTCCCCAGGTTGGCACCTCATTTTTAGGTATGCCTGGTGCTGCTCCTGGCATGCTCTTCTACACTCCTTATTGAACCAGGGTTGGTCCCCTGGCATGATGGTATTGGTAGAGTGAGAGATATGCCAGACAATGAGGTTACAGATTGTGGTGGAATACAATTCTGCTGCTGCTGATGGCCCACAGCGCCTCATGGATGCCCAGTTTTGAGCTGCTAGATCTGTTCTGAATCTATCCCACTTCGCTCGGTGGTAGTGCCACACAACACGATGGAGGGTGTCCATCATGGTAACGTTACATGCAAATATTTACACAGTTTGGACTGAATGTAAAGCTGCCACTGTGCAAAACTTGTATCTGCTATCACAACCTATGAACATCATCAGCTTTATAGGGATAATATTGAATCTTGAGATATTTATATTTTTAAAAGTGCTCACTGACATCCTTCAAGGAAGGGAATCCGCCACCTCTTGGCCTGAACTGCATTTAACTCTCGTCCCGTGCTATGTGATTGGGGGGGTAACTTTCAACCCCATAACCTGGCGGAGCAAATCTTCTGCCTGTTCTAGAGCCCACCTGATCTTTGCTCCATCGAAATCGGCAGGTCTATACTGGGGGAGTGGCGGGGGGGGTGGCGGAAAATCAGCTCCGCCACATTACTGCTCAGGCAAAGTTTAAAATGGTCCCCGTTGTCTCGATGCCAGGAGTGGGGACTTCCTACTCCGGGCTTTCCCAGTGCTCAGGCTGGTTTGGGGATACAGAGTATCAGTGGAGGGTGGTAGGACGAGTGAGTGGAGGCATACCAGGCTCCACAAGGGCCTATCCGACCCCCCCCCCCCCCCCCCCCCCCCGACCTCCACCACCAGCAGTGACCAGGCCAGGGCAGCAGCCAGGACTCCTTAAGAGAGGACATTAAAATTTAAAAAATCCAGATTGGCCCCCTTGACTAGGGAAACGTATCCAGGGGAGGGCAGGGGAGGGTCTGGCAACCCCGCCCCCACATGGGCATGCAAACGATAATGTTTCTGTGGGCATGGAGAATACAAGCACCATAAATCCATCCATAGTGGTGCTTACACCCTCCTGCCCAATGCTAATGAGGTTCCCTTGCCACTCACCCTGCAAATTCCTCAGGACGTTCTAACCCCTGGGATCGCTTGGCGAGGAAGTTCATTAGCTCGAATATTTATAATTCCATTCACCGATCGCTGTACAAATCCTGCTTAAGATGAATGTAACTTTGTTCTTTCCTCCTTAAAAACCTCTTAGTCGTAGTTAATGACGCTATTTTTTTGATCTACCTCCCATGGTGGATTTACAGTATCTGCTTAAGATGGCAAGAACCTCATCTCTTTGGTTATTCTTCCCTCCCTTGAGCCATTCCCTTTTTTTCTCATTTACTTGATTATAAAATATATTTTTTGCCTCCCGGTTACTTTTAAGAGTGATTTATAGTTCTTGCTGAAGCTCTCACTAATGTAGCAATGCACTTGGGGACCTTCCCACTGTCGAGTCTCCAATGACAAATACCTTCAACAGATGGTCATGCCTCATGATTTGGATTTGGTTGACTGGCTAACTCCAGCAGCAATGTCTGCAGTCAGCAGCAAAATACCTCGCAAACATCTCCTTCTGGTCCCAACGCAAACATTAGCATCCCCTCCCCTTTCAATGACACGAAGAATACTCAACCAAACCACTATTCATTCAGAAATTTTATTTAATGCTTTACACTGTAAAAAAAAAAGCAATTAATTTTTTCCCCTGGCTGCTCGAATCTCACAGTTGCAATTGGTAAATCTTCTACCCGGGAGTCATGTAGCACAGGTTGTCATGGTGCTCTCCAGGTGCTGTAGTTCCAATGGAGGCACGTGAGAACTACAACTCCCTTTATACGCCTCTCACAGCGCACAGAATCTGCTCACAGTAGCTGGGAATCTGCAGCACTTAGGGTCCAGGTGAAATTTCCAAATCAAGCCCTAAGCCCCAGTAGGCCAGGCCAATGCAGGGGGAACTTGATCCAGACATTTCTATTATTAAAAGATCAATTGTACGTGTAGGTTTAGTGATTTCCCCCCCCCCCCCCCCCCCCCCAGAATTAAGCAATTCTTTTATTGTGTCATACATGTCATTCTCACGCTAACCTGAGCGAAGAAGGAAAATGGCAGCCGAAAAAAAAGTATGAAGAAGTTATTTGAACGAATGGATTGACTCGTTTTATTGCAATTGCTGTTGCCAGATTGACCGTTTTGAATAAAATGAGTAATTTGACTGGGTGGTTTTGTATTGCTTGCTTGTTGCCCATCAGAAGCTTTCTTATCTGCCTCGTGAAGGGAATTGGTTTTTGATAGCTTCACATTTAGTCAACGGGATACGCGAGCTGACCAGTGTGGTTGACTTAACAGAAAGTGGTTACTTGAGCCAATCGTGATTTTTTTTTTTGCCTTACTGAGGTGTGATGTTTTTGAAGTGTGAACATCTTTAATAATGGTGAACATGCGCTAGATGCCAGAATTTTGATAATATGAAATGAAGCCAGTACGCAACAATCAGGGCTTAGACCTAAAACATGATAAAGCCAACGAAATGAAGAAAGAACTCAGGATGTCTCAAAGTGCTTTAGGGACAACGAATTACTTTTGAGGGGCGGCCGCGTGTGTAGGCAAGCATGGCGGCCAATTTGCAAGTGCCCAGCTAATTGGTTGTTGGTGGTGTCAGATGAGAGAAGACTTTTGGCCAGGGCACTGGGAGAACCAGCCAGGCCACGGAGAATGCCCCGGTGTTCTTCAAAGAGCGCCATACAATCTTTTACATCATTGGAACGGGCAGACGAGGCCTCAGTTTAATATCTCATTGGAAGGCAGCATCTCGAACCATGCAGCACCGCCTCGGTACTGCACTGAGGCTCCAGCCTAGATTACAAGTCCTGCAGCGGGGGCTTGAATCCACAACTTACTGGCTCGGAGGCGAGAGTTTTTTTAAATTCATTTATGGGATGTGGGCGTCGCTGGCAGGGCCAGCATTTATTGCCCATCCCTAATTGCCCTTGAGAAGGTGGTGGTGAGCCGCCTTCTTGAACCGCTGCAGTCCGTGTGGTGAAGGTACTCCCACGGTGCTGTTGGGGAGGGAGTTCCAGGATTTTGACCCAGCGACGATGAAGGATCGGCGATATACTTCCAAGTCAGGATGGTGTGTGACTTGGAGGGGAACTTGGAGGTGGTGGTGTTCCCATGCGCCTGCTGCCCTTGTCCTTCTAGGTGGAAGAGGTCACGGGTTGGGAGGTGCTGCTGAAGAAGCCTTGGCGAGTTGCTGCAGTGCATCTTGTAGATGGTACACACTGCAGCCACGGTGCGCCGGTGGTGGAGGGAGTGAATGTTTAAGGTGGTGGATGGGGTGCCAATCAAGCGGGCTGCTTTGTCCTGTATAGTGTTGAGCTTCTTGAGTGTTGTTGGAGCTGTACTCATCCAGGCAAGTGGAGAGTATTCCATCACACTCCTTACTTGTGCCTTGTAGATGGTAGAAAGGCTTTGGGGAGTCAGGAGGTGAGTCACTCGCTGCAGAATACCCAGCCTCTGACCCGCTACCAACTGAGCAAAGCTGGCAGAATTTTTGCTGTTGAAAAGCAGCCAATCCTATCCGTCACTTGCTGTATGCATCGAACTCTGTGCAAGTATACTCCATGTATAGGTACACAGCTTGGACCAGATCGAATTTGTTCACGAGTGTGCACAGCCACAGTGCTGATCTACACCATTTTCTGAATAATTCGATAATATTTTTAAGCATGATGCCAAAACATGCCACGATAGTAAACAAAAGTCTGAATGTAAAGGCTGTGGGATTTTCTTTACAATCGGCGAGTTACATCGAGTTCAGGCTTTCCTAGCTCATAGCTCGCTTCAGCTGCAATAACTCCCTCCAGTGTCAGATGTCTGCTGATAATGGTGCAAGCTGATCGGCTGATAAATCTGAAGGAAGGTTCTTCACAGCCAACGGTTCTGCAGCATGGTCTTAATCCAAGTCTCTCTCTCAAGACACTGGCGTCAGCAGATTCCGAGAGATACGACTGCCTCGGCAGGCAATGTCAAAGCAGAATGCAATTACTTGAAAGGAAACTTAAGAATGATAAGCCATAGATAACTTTAATGATGAGTCAAGGGTTCCAACTTCCATCTTTTTTTCCTTTTACAGAGAGCTTTGTCGAAAGGGCAGTGTTTATTCACGAGTACCATCAGCCGTTCCACTGGGGAGATGTTTCATTTGTGACATTGCAGTTTGTCGCCCTGCTTTAGGGGGGAGGAGCAGCAAGACACTGGAATAGCTAGTCCATTGGTACAAAAAAAGAAGAGGGCCAAAAGTCTTTGGCCTCTATGGCACAGTCCCACCATAACTCCAATGGGAGTGCGGCAGAAGTGTCGGGAAGTAGACCAGGATCCGGATGTGCTGGGTCCCAGTCTTAAGGTGAAGATTCTTCTGGCCTTTGTTGGTGGTGGAACCTCTGCCCAGAAGCTGGTATGCCGAGAAGAAAGAGGAGCACCGGTTGTTGCTGTGGGGCCCACCATGAGCGTCCAGTCTGAGAACCGTGGCTTGGACTCCCGAAGTGGACTGGTCATTTTGTTTTGTTTAATTGTTACCTACAGTCCCCGTACAAAACAGCTCACTAGAGGCACGCTGTGCTTCCTTCTCGGTGCTGGGCCTGGCACACCTCCTGGCCTGGGCACCAGGGTGGGCAGTTTTCAGTCTCTTATGCCAGGTCTGGTGCCTGAGATGCACCCTCAGAGTCACAGGCACCCGCCACTGGTATTTAAGTTGGGACGCCTCCTCCTGACCCCACGTTCTCTGGCAGCAGAGGTTACCGATGGGAAGGATCCCGGCGTAACTGCCGGGATCATTGGATCACGCATTTTTTGGGGGGGCTGAGTTCTCCCCAATGGTTTCATTGGTAAGCGCAATACCCAGTGTGAAAATGCGCCATACAGATCAGGCAGGACCCAGGCTCACTCGCAAGTCACATGCAAAGCAAATTGATCTCAACTGGGGCAGCATTATGGAGTGCTATAATTGGCTTCAGCATTCCTGAATTAGGGGAGGGACAGGAAAATTAGCCATGGTTGGCAATCATGATCACTGTCCAGCTGATTCCTGATGGAAAAAGCTTATGTGTGAATGCCAGTGAGGAAAGGAATGGACCTAGCTGTCATATCCCCATGGTCCAATAGCCTATTGATACTCGAGGATGAATTTTGTGCCCCGCTACAGCCCAAAATCAAGCAGTAGCAGGGTGGTCAAAGAAAGATTTGTATTTATATAGCGCCTTTCACGACCTCAGGACGCCCCAAACGCTTTACAGCCAATGAAGTATATTTGAAGCAAGGTCACTGTTGTAATGTAGGAAACGCAGCAGCCAATTTGCACACAGCAAGCTCCCACAAACAGCAATGTGATAATGGCCAGATAATCTGTTGTACTGATGTTAGTTGAGGGATAAATATTGGCCAGGACACCAGTGAAAACTCCATGCTTTTCTTGAAATAGTGCCGTGGGATCTTTTACGTCCACCTGAGAAGCCAGACGGGGCCTCGGTTTAACGTCTCATCCGAAAGATGGCACCTCTGACAGTGCAGTACTCCCTCTTTAAGGGTACGGTAGCATAATGGTTATGTTACTGGACTAGTAATCCATGAGACGTGAGTTCAAATCCCACCATGGCGGCTGTGGAATTTAAATTGAGTTAATTAAATAAATCTGGAATAAAAAAACTCGTTTCAGTTACCATGAAACTAGCGGATTGTCGTAAAAACCCATCTGGTTCACTAATGTCCTTTAGGGAAGGAAATCTGCCGTCCTTACCCGGTCTGGCCTATATGTGACTCCAGACCCACAGCAATGTGGTTGACTCTTAACTGCCCTCTGCGGTTTAAGAAGGCGGCTCACCACCACCTTCTCGAGGGTAATTGGGGATGGGCAATAAATGCCAGCAACGCCCACATCCCATGAACGAATTTTTTTAAAGTCTAGATTTTTGTACTCCAGTCTCTGGAATGGGACTTGAACCCACAAACCTTCTGACTCAGAGGCGTGAGTGCTACCCACTGAGCCACAGAAACTCACATTGTCAATGTTCAGTATGTTGGTAATAACAGTGTTACAATATTTTGATCATTACATTCTGTCTATCTCTTTAATTGATAATCCTCGTGTTTTGTTTAATACGAGCACGTTCTACCACGAGTTCAGAGAAGTAGAAACTAAAAGATGCAACTTCCACCCTCTGTGTAGTTTCCTTATTAACATCTCAGAAAATAGCAAATATAAATATTACAACATTGAATTCTTTGTGACTGTATTTGTGATGATACCGGTTGTAATAAAGCAGCACTCTGATCCTTGTACTACCCTGCAAGGCTGTGACACAAATCTGAGTAATTTCAATCCTATAGCCTTTAATCAGGAAAAATTGATGCCGCAATATCGATTTCACCCAAATGGGTTCAAAAAACTGCACGACAAAAACCTTTCACTCAAGAAAACACATATCTTACAAACAAAAGCATAACTTTTGGCACAGGAATTGATTGAATTATGTTTATGGGGCGCATGTACCTCTAAACAGTTGCCTTGCTCCATCTGTCTCAGGAAGCCAATTTTGTGCAGTATAACAAAGGACAACTTCTTGCAGATTTCAGAGTATGTCTGGATTTTGCGTGCACAATAGTAGGCGAGTCAGGTGTTGCATTTTCCTATCTGTCTCTCTTTATTACAGGGCTGGATGAATGAAATCTATAACTATGATCCCGAGACTTACCATCCATCACTGACCTTTTCCGTCTATGTGACACTCGAGGGTACTGCACTAAAACTGTCATACCCAAGAAGCAATATCTCTCGGCGTGCAACCTTTGATGAAGGCAAACATGATGTGGCATTCATCAGTCATCGATCTTGTGACCTAGCTGACAGCAAGGTAGGTGAGAATTTTCTTTGAAAAGCTCTGAGCTTTTCTTTATCTCATCCCATCAAATGAAGAGCCTCAATATTCCTAAAAACTTGGTGTATACCAGAATTATTCTTAGCACTTGTAGCCTGTATTCCACTTGCTGAAGAACGCAAAATACCTTATAACTTGAATTTATAAAAGCTGGACATGGAAGTGTTACTTAGAATTATATAGAATGTACAGCACAGAAACAGGCCATTCGGTCCAACTAGTCCAAGCCGGTGTTTATGCGCCACACGAGCCTCCTCCCACCCCTCTTCATCTAACCCTATCAGCATAACTTTCTATTCCTTTCTCCCTCATGTGTTTATCTAGCTTCCCCGTAAATTAATCTATGCTATTCGCCTCAACTACTCCTTGTGGTAGCAAGTTCCACATTCTAACCACTCTCTGGGTAAAGAAGTTTCTCCTGAATTCTCTATTGGATTTATTAGTGACTATCTTATATTTATGGCCCCTAGTTTTGGACTTCCCCACAAATAGAAACATCTTCTCTTCATCTACCCTATCAAACTCTTTCATAATCTTAGAGACCTCTATCAAATCACCCTTCAGCAATCTCTTTTCCAGAGAAAAGAGCCCCCGCCTGTTCCATCTTTCCTGATAGGTATAACCTCTAAATTCTGGTATCATCCTTGTAAATCTTGTTTGTGCCTTCTCCGGTGCCTCTATATCCTTTTAATAATATGGAGTCCAGAACTGTGCACGTTACAATGGTTGAGAAGGTACATTTCTGAGGGTGGGGTTCAGGTAATTTGCCAGAGCAATGGAGTGGGCATTGTATTTAGGCCATGATTTCCTACATTACAACAGTGACTGCACGTCAAAAGTACTTAATTGGCTGTAAAGTGCTTTGGGATGGCCTGAGGTCATGAAAGGTGCTATAGAAATGCAACTCTTTCTTTTTTCTTTTTACTCGACTCTGGACCGATGTGCTTCCTGGCTTCAAAGGTGAAAAAACCTCTCCAGACGGTCAGCCAAGTCCTTAATTCTGTTGAATGAGTTGAATGTTGGTGCACGGCAGGGCAGTCCCAACCATTTGCTGCACATCTTGGGAGAGGCCGCATAGAACCTCCATATGTGTCTGATGCTTTGCTAGCTTCCTTCTCTTCATGGTGGGATCCCTGAGATCATCATCTGGCTATTCTGCAGCCAGGGGCTGACATGGCGTACACCTCTGTCCAACCACATGAGCCTCCACTTCCACATCTGCATCTTCTGGTTTCCTTGTATTTTGTGTCTCACCATGTGTCAGTTCACACCTACACTATTCGTACTCCCTCGAGCAGGTGCCACTGGGCTGCTGAATGCAAGGAAGAATAACAGGGTAGTGTGTGGTCGCCAGTATTCCCAGAGGTAGAGGGGGCTGCAAGGTTTTGTTCTGCAGCCATCTTCTCAGCTGTGTCCTGGAGCTAACCTTGGTGGGCTTGACCAGCATTTTATCTTTACCAGCAATTTTGTGGATGTCTTATGAGGAAACTGCTAGCTGGTGAAGAATACATAGAAACATTAAATAAGAAAAGGTTTATCTTCTCACGAGCCTACTGAAGGCACAGAGACTCGCAAATCTCCAACACCAGCTGCCAGGCTAGAGGTGTTGCTAATTTTTGCCTTTACCACCTCTTCATGTTGTGTCAAATATTGGACGTTTGCACGTCCTCCCCTAGTGGTCTGGCATTCCCTGGCATCGTGTGCTGTCTTCTTCTGCGGACGAATCCATGGTGTTAATTGGTTGCTGCAGTCTCCAGCTCCTGCAGTCACAATCAGTTAGGATTCGACGAACAGGATGGTAGTAATGGTAGGTGTAAAGGAGCAAGGACCTGGGATGGGAGACTTCAATGTCCTAGCATGCATTCCAGGGCATGAGACACTTGACATGAGTACTGCCAAGCGGGGCAAGGGACATGGCTCCGTCTGACACCCCAAAGGAGATTGCGTACCTATCGTTCTTGGGCATACCCCCGTGATTCAGTTATCTGTCCTGTTATTCATCTGAAAAAACTCTTACCTTTGCTGACCTGGTGATGCTATCAAACTTCTTTCGACACTGCAATGGGGTCCTTGGGGTTATGGAGGTGCCACTCACAGCCACAGCCACCTCCTTCCACATGGCCTGTGCCGCTACATGTGATGGCTTCTTCTCTGGTACTCCAACTATTGCAACCCTACTTTCTTTAATTCGGAACAGCAGCACTTCCACATCAGCCTCAGAGAAGTTAGATGTTACACCAGCCATTTCAGTGCCTATTCCAAGAACCTTCTCGGCCCTTGAACTGCATTCAACCCATTAAGTACGGAAGTTGTGCCTTGTTCTGCTCCTTTCCTGAATTTTCCACCACAGAGTATCTGGCCCCCTGCTGCCAGGAATTTCACTCTTGCTCAACTAGCATTATTTAAATTGGTTGACCCCAGGATTTCTGACAGTGTAAGGGGTTTTTTGTCTCGGGCTTATTTGTAGGTCAGCCAGTTATGTTTTCCTGGACTGTCCTGCCCGCTGTGCGGTTGCGAATCGCTATCCCCTTCCCTAGTTCTGAGCCCAGGACTTATCGAGCAGCGATAAGGACAAACGAACAGACCCGTGGATTGGTGCGAGGAAAACCAATGTTTATTTAACAGAGATGAAACATAACATGTCAATCTTAACTTCGGTATAAACGAGGGAAATGACAGTAGAACAATACCTCACCCCTCCCAACCCCACTTTACTAGCTAAGTTAGACTCTTGAGGACCAGGGATAGTGCTCACCAAACGAATCCTTTGACAGTTGAGGATAAGGTTTAAAGTCCTTTTAAGTAAAAAGTTTCATAAGGCCCTTGTGCCTCGAGGTGTTTGATGGTCACTGGAACCGTTGCTCTGGTTTCTTGCGTGTCGGTCTGTTTCTGGAGCTGCTGGCCTTCTTCGTTGAACGGTCTTGTTTCTGTTGAACTGTGTACTGGAGAACTCCTGTGCTTCAGCTGTCCTGCTTGTAGCCTGTCTGTGTGCCTTGAACAGCTTGTTTTTTTAAACTGCTAGGCTGCAAAACTGCTCGTCTCTGTAGAACTCCCGCTTCTTCCAGCACAGGTCTCTGGTTAGACTGTTTGATTGTTCCTTATTTGCCCGCCAAATCTTCCCAGTGCTTTGTTTAATTCTGGTGGGCTCGTTAAGGTAGTTAACTTTAATGGCAGGAGATGGCCTTTAACGATATTAAATATTTGTTAAGTGGAGGATGATTGCTGGTCTGATGGTTGTTCATTTGTGTTGCCTTTACTTCTTTGTATAAATGCTAAACAGTTTGATGGGGCTGGAGATAGGTCGATCACCTGTAATAAACAACATTGTCTGTAGAGGCCAGCCCCGCCTCCTTTGGCAGCCTGTACTGAGGTCTGCATGTCACCTGGCCTGCTGTTTTTGCAGGGCCCTGGTTTCTGTTCAATGTCGCAGGCTTCTGTCACGAGGTCTAGAAGCCACTTTGTCGAGGGTACCCCTTATTAATAACTCTGGGGAATGTGGGAATTTTGAGAACCCTACAACAGGATCAGCCTCCTCCGATTTTGGTGGGCATTAGTCTCACCTTGCTGCACTTACCCATTGCACCGGGGACCCGGGAGAACGGCAGCCGGGCAGATAAGCTGTTCAATCCTGTGCCAGCGCACTGGATCCTGATGCAAGTTTCACGTAGCCGACGGCAACTCCGATGTAAACTTGTCGGATCTACTTCAGTTGAAACTAGGAAAACCAATTTACTGATAAGTTTACCTTTGTGCTGCCACTGGCTGTGCGTGAGCTGCGTGCCGGGAGCTGACGCACTAACACACTAAGTGCAACTTAGAGGACATGAGCACAAACGCTACTTGCCTCAAGTAAAGCTAGGAAGGAATGCTTTTCTTTCTCAGTGTGATAGATAGGCGGAATCAATGTCCGCTGCTCACTCCCAGTAAAAGCACTTAATGCCATGTCAATCAACAGCTGTAACAAAGAGCTGGCTGAATGTATGTTTAGGAAGTGCATTGAAAGCCATAAGAAAAAGTGCAGCTAGAGATGGAGAACACATGCTATGTAGAATAGTATAGATGACTTTAAGGGAAAACTAGATAAGTACATGAGGGAGAAAGGAATAGAAGGAGAGGGTTCGATGAAGTAGGGTGGGAGGAGGCTCGTGTGGAGCATAAACACCACATGATCTGTTTCTGTGCTAAAGTTCTATGTAATATGATGGTTCTTGAATGATTGGCAATGTGACAATGATAGCATTCTGAAGTTTTGTTTGATTTACCTTGAAGGGTAGGGAGAAAGTTGGAAGAACTTTACCTCAGGAAATGAAATGATTTGGGCAGAGTCCATGATCGAGCAGCTTGTACATGGGTCGCAGAAGAAATGGGCTTGATGGGCTAAATGGCCTTTTGTCTTTCCATGTGTTCTTTTTTAAGTTGTTGTTTTTTTCTGCAGATTTTTCTCGTCCCACCTGGCCTTGCAAAGAAAAGAATGTGGAACAAGAAGTACCCCATCTGTATTTTCCTCAGTGAATCTGAGGCCTACAAATTGAAATGTTCTGGAGACAGAGAGTCGAAGACAGATATGGACGCTGAAGAGCAGAGGGAGAAGCCAGAAATCACAAGACAAGCTCCGACACCAGAGGTCCTGCTGAGACCTCCCGGGGAAGGCGGGGAAAGTGCCCTCTTCCTCTTTGGAAGAACAGGAAGGGAAAAAGAAGAATGGTTTAGATACTTCCTGCTGGCTTCGAGAATGCAATCCGAGGACAGGCAGAACCTCAGCAGGGGAGGTGGAAAACCTGGTAATGACACTTGCATTGATGCTGAGTTGAGCAGTAGCAGGAACTTTGATATATATGTACAGGATTATGCAGTAACTAAAGTGCTGACTCATTCTCTAACTTGGGTTTACTCAGGACCGTAACATTTTGGAACTCCTTACTTACCTGATTCTTCCATTTCTACAATATACAGACTTTTAAAATCCAAGCTTAGCATCACCCAACTTTTAACCCATCATTTATCTTGTCTCTTCTCCTGTTTAGCAAAATAATGGTTGAGTTTTAGAAGTGTTGAATTACTTCTACTGTAGCTGTCCAAACTTTCTCAAAAATATCTATTTCATATTTTCAACAAGCTTATCATCCATTTTATTTTACAGTGCTCTGTCTAAGTTTTGTTGCTAATACTCCAGGTATTTGGTGTACTTAATTTTAATTTAACCAGTATTATAATGATGATAAAGTTCAGTGCATAGGTTGCACGAATGCAAATGTCACACCCATAACCTGATGCCCACCCCATCCATAAAACTCTATCACACCTCGATGTTGAGCAGATATACAAACATGCACGGAGCTGTGGATTGTATACCAGGTTTTACGCTACTTAAAACTGCTTTAAAGTTAAATGCCTGGTGCATTTTGATTGTCTGACATAGTGTAAAATACTCTGAGGTAAAAACTTTGTCGAGGTTCTGCACAGTGGCAGCCATGTGTTGGACAATCCCCGCAGAAAGGCTGGTGCTTGGAGCCATGGCAACAGCCTGTGGCCTAGTGAAAAAAGTTCTTAGCTGAAGCAGCAAGGTGAAAACTCGTTAAACTGAGGGGAGAGGGGCGGGGGGGGGGGGGGAGGAATGGAACAAGAAAACATTGCCTAAATCCCCAAATACTTAAAGATGTCCATTTTGTGAGGGCAGTTGTTATTCATGATTTCTTGAGAAAGATGTTTCTAATATCTTGCATAATTGTATTTATTGCTTGGTTGTTAATGTAGCTCTGAATATTTTATTAACCATAAGGAAAATAGGAGGTTATAAGCAGTCAGCACATCTAGGAGAGATCTGGACTTAACATTGAGTTCAACAATTTCAGACTATAACCCCTGCCCCCATTTTTCAGGCGGCTGTTGATGATTCTGCCATCCCCATTTGCAACATTTAATCTCTCCTGCCTCCTACCCTAGCACAGACTGTTCCTTCAATTCCTTCCTCCCCTCCCCTCCCCCTTTCCCGGCCTCTGCACCTGCTTAAAACCTGTTACATCTCTAACCTTTTCCAGTTCTGACGAAGGGTCACAGACCTGAAACGTTAACTCTTGTTTCTCTCTCCACGGATGCTGCCTGGCCTCCTGAGTGCTTCCAGCATTTTCTGTTGTTATTTCAGATTTCCAGCATCTGCAGTATTTTGCTATTGTAGGAGAGATCTTCCCCCTTTTTCCACTCCTGATGCACGTCAGGGAGGCAATTTTGACTTTTTAGACGATTTTCCATTGACTTCAACAGAAATGAACATCAGGAGAGGAGTTGTTCAACGGATGGTCGGGCCGATAACGCACGTTTTATACTTTTGCCCAAAATCAAAATTACCCCCCACCCCTAAAGAGTGCAATTCGGGAAACTGCGCAACCTGAGGCTTGTGGCGTTTTTGCCCACTTAGACCATTTAATTTACCTTACAGGTCTTGCACAGAATCTCGGCTCCAGCCCGTTGGGGAGATTGGCTTGCAGCAACAGCAGCAGCAGAGGCAGCTCGGAAGACCTCCCCTCCCTTTTTAAAACCAAGGACTTGGCTGGAAACATCAGGCAGAAGATTCTGCTGGACTACAGCACATACATGTCGAAGTTGACTGCCTCCGACAGCGCCAGCCCTTTGCGGAGCCCCGACCATAGCGCCACCAGCAGCCCCACCAAGAACCAGGTAAGACAAAAGGGGAAATTAAGCTACCGCTCAGCGAGCACAGTGTTAATAACATGCACACAGCTAGCTAGCCCATTAAGCACCGTGGGGCCAGAAGTGTAGGCAAGACCTTTAAACCTCACCGTTGTGTCGCAATGGCCTTTGTCAGAAGGTTTGCCAGATTATTGTCAAATGCATGCTGTACAAAATAAATCAGCAAGTTGGTTATCAATGTCACTCGCCTCCACTGAGAAAATTGAAACAAGCATTTACAGTGGCAGTTTGAAAACTTTTAAAGCATATTCCCCTCCCCCCACTTTCATCTCTACATTTTTATTGTCCACCAGCACAGGGAATTTATTTAGATTGTTGATTCAGCTGAGAACAAAACAGCCTTAACTATACTTGAAGAGAAAAGTTGCACTTCTTCCTGTCGCTGGATCTGAAACTTCTGCGAGTAATGACTAACCACATGGAATTTACAGGCCAGAAACCGGCCGCTCGGCCCAATAGGTCTGCGCTGGTGTTTCTGCTCCACACGAGCCTCCTTCAGCTATCCCTACCTGCATAACCTTCTATTCCTTTCTCATACACTCATCCAGCTTCCCCTGTTTCCCTTAATTCTCCTGTTTAAAACAGCTGGGGCGCTGACGCAAAGGCTGAGCGTAAAACATTTATTTAAATGAATTATTTACTCCAAACAAAGTTTGACTCACTTGTTTAAAATATTTGTAAGGTCGACATACACGTGCACTTAGTGACAGTCTGTACCTGTTCATGCTTTCATGTTATTTCCCCACCCCTCCCCTTACACGGACCTTTCCCAGGTCATGTACCAACTGCAGGAGAAAAGGCAGTGAGGGGGGGAAACCTACTTTTTGGGTCTCCACTGATCCTCCTCTTCAGCCAGCCACTAGAAGATGTACGATGGAATGCCTACCTTGAAGAAGTTCTGCTCTTCTCTTCGACGGGATTTCCGTTTGGCTCTTCTCTTCATCTCCTCCTTTGTTCCTTTATCCCCTCCCCCTTTTCCCAGCTTTACCCTGGCCTTAAATCTATTTGATTTCCAGCTCTTCCCAGTTCTGATGAAAGGTCATCGACCTGAAACGTCAACTCTCTTTCTCTCTCCACGGATGCTGCCTGGCCTGCTGAGTTTTTCCAGCGTTTTCTGTTGTTATTTCGGATTTCCAGCATCCGCAGTATTTTGCTATCGAAGATGTACGAGAATGCCTTGGAGGTAACTCAATCTTCTACTTTCCCTTCCCCTGTGGAAAAGTTCCCTGTTTCCGTGCAGACCCACCTAAAACTATGGCGTGAATCTTAACCCCCAAAAAAGCCTGTGGGTTGGGGGTCGGATGAGATGTTAACATTTTTTAAATCTCAAACCCGCTTCCAGCCCGCCCACTTCCGGGTTTAACGGAGGTGGGACAAGAGGCGGGCAGCCAACCCGCTCCCAGGAGGCGGTTTGGCCATTTAAATATTTTAATGAGGACGGCAGCCTCAGATTTAACCTGTTTTAAAGATTTCACCCTGGCCGGCCGGGTTTCCCAGGCCTCGGAAAATCAGGAAGCTCAAGGGAGGCGAAGACAGCTTTGGGGAAAAGGTAAGTGCCCTTACAACACTTGTGTGGGCCAGGAGGAGCAGGAGTGCTTCGGCCCCCCCAAGCTTACCTTCTTCCCTTGGATTGAACGCCCCCCATCAGACCCGCCACCCCCCCCCCCCCAATCCCCGATCGGGGATTGGACCTCCCCCCGATCGGGGATTGGACCTCCCCCCAGGATCTGACCTTGCTGCGGAGTCGGGGATCACACCCCCCACCTGGGGTCAGGGATCGGAACCCCCAGGGTCAGAGATCGGACCCCCTCCGCCCCCACCCCACGCCCCCACTAGCAGCTGCAGGCTCCTTACCTGGGGCTGCGGCCTGCTCCGGAGTGCTCCCCGCCCAACTGGAAGCCAAGCCTGTCAATCAGGCTGACATCTGGGCAGGGATCCTGCTGTAAAAAAAAATACACACACTGTGGAGTCAAAGCTCAACAGCATGCTGGGTAACATGCACTTCTGGGTTTCCCGACCGAAACTCCGCCCCCCCCCCACTTACCAAACCTGCCCTAGTTAAGGTCGGGGCCAATGTGACTGAGATTGACAGCTCAGCTAAGTGGCACCAAGCTCCGTTCACCCATCACCCCTGTACTCACTGACCTACATTGGCTCCCGGTCCACTAACGCCTCAAATTTAAAATTCTCATCATTGTGTTCAAATCCCTCCATGTCCTCACCCCTCCCTATCTCCGTTACCTCCTCCAGCCCTACAACCCTCCGAGAGCTCTGCGTTCCTCCAATTCTGGCCTCTTGCGCATTCCCAACTTCCTTTGCCCCACCGTTGGCAGACATGTCTTCAGCTGTCTTGGCCATAAACTCTGGAATTCCCCCCCCCTAAACCTCTCCACCTCACTCTCCTCCTTTAAGAGGCTCCTTACAAACTATCTCTTTGACCAAGCTTTTGGTCACCAGTCCTAATGTCTCCTCCTTTGGCTTGATGTCAACTTGTTTGTCTGATTTCGCACCTATTGAAGAGCCTTGTGATGCCTTTGTAAAGGCTCAATATAAATGCAAGTTGTTGTTGTTGTAGAAGGACTCACAGGCTGATTAACAGTCTGGCAGGCTGCGATGTGAACGCTTCTTCCATGGTCTTTACCATCTTTATACCAGCCAATAAGGTGGGTAGTCCTATATGGCAAGGGAGAGAGGAGGGGATTATCGGTTACCACAACCCATGCGATGAGGGAAGGCCACTTACACCCACCGGTCGTGAATATCCCGTTAGATGTCAACCCAGGATTCAGAGCCAGAGCTCCAGTCTCCAACCGCCGGGACTGTCTGGAGCGGGATTCGAACCCTGAACCACCTTCTCACCCTCACCAAGAAGGAATAGCTGAGTTCAAGCATCAGTAATCAGTGCTGTTTGACTTTGGACTCTGTGCAGGAGTCTGACACTCTAATGTTAGAGGCACCAAACCATGACAGCTAATACTGACATTATTAGTCCCCTTTTTCTAAAACTACTGCAGGTTGCTAGGTTATTGGGTTATTGCCTAGCAACCGCTAGAAAATGATAATAAAGCGCTTTGAAGCAAAATCAAGTCAGGTAATTGTAGCAAAACGGTGATGAGAAGTACATTTAGCTTGAGGCAAATATGTGTTAAGAATCTACTATGCTCCAAACATAGCTCTTTGTTGAGACAGACCTTTTCAAATTGTGCACATCCAGGAATGTAGGAACAGTGGATCAGGTGTAGGCCATTTAGCCCCTCGAGCCTGTTCCATCATTCAATGAGATCAAGGCTGATCTGTGACCTAACTCCATATACCTGGGTTTGCCCCATATCCTTTAATACCTTTGGTTAACAGAAATCTACCAATCTCAGATTTAAAATTAACAATTGACCCAGCATCAACTGCTATTTGCAGAAGAGAGTTCCAAACTTCTACCACTCTTTGCCTGTAGAAGTGTTTCCTAACTTCACTCCTGAAAGGTCTGGCTCTAATTTTTAGACTATGCCCCCTAGTCCTAGATTCCCCATCCAGTGGAAATCGTTTCTCTCTATCTACCCTATCAGTTCCCCATAATATCTTGAAAACTTCGATCAGATCACCCCTTAATCTTCTAAATTCCAGGGAATACAACCTTAGTTTGTGCAATCTTTCCTCATAATTTAACCCATGGAATCCAGGTATCATTCTAGTAAATCTACGCTGCACTTCCTCCAAGGTCAGTATATCCTTCCTAAGGTGTGGTGCCCAGAACTGCTCACAGTGCTCCAGGTGTGGTCTAACCAGGGCTTTGTACAGCTGTAGCATGACTTCTAACCCCTTGTATTCTAATCCTCTAGATATAAATGCCAGCATTCCATTAGCCTTTTTGATTATTTTCTGTACCTGTCCATGACATTTTAATGATGTATGTACATGGACCCCCAAGTCTCTTTGGACCTCCACTGTTTCTAGTTTTTCACCATTTAGAAAGTACTCTGATCTATCCTTTTTAGGTCCAAAGTGGATGACCTCACACTTGCCAATATTGAAATCCATTTGCCACAGTTTTGCCCATTCACTTAATCTATTAATATCTCTTTGTAATTTTATGGTTCCATCTACACTGCTTACAGTGCCACCTATCTTTGTGTCATCACAAACTTGGATATGTGGCTCTCTATCCCATCATCCAAGTCATTGCTAAATTCGGTGAATAGTTGAGGCCCCATCACAGATCCCTGCGGGACACCACTAGTCACATCCTGCCAATTAAAGTACCTGCCCATTATCCCTACTCCCTGTCTCCTGCCGCTCAGCCAATCTCCTAACCAATTCAATAATTTGCCCTCAATTCCATGAGCTTCAACTTTAGCTGACAGTCTCTTATGAGGGACTTTATTGAATGCCTTCAGAAAGTCCATATAAATAACATCCATAGACATTGCCCTATCCACGTCTTTAGTCACCTCCTCAAAAAATTTAATCAGCTTCGTCAGGCATGACCTACCCTTTACAAATCCATGCTGGCTCTCTCTGATCAGCTGAAAATTTTCAAGGTGTTCAGTCACTCTATCCTTAATTATAAACTCTAGTAATTTCCCGACAAAGGTGTTAGGCTAACTGGTTTATAATTCCTTGGTTTCCCTCTCTCAACTTTCTTAAATAGCGGGGTGACATGTGCAATTTTCCAATCTAAAGGAACGATTCCTGAAGCTATCAAGACTCTCAGGGACTTCTCTTTTAACCCTAGTGCTGCACTCACTTTGTAACTGGAATGTTTTTAGTTTAGCTCATGGAATACTTCATTTTTGAAATCCAGCGGCACAGATACAAAGGGGAGATGCCAAAGGGCAGCGATTAAAGTCACCATGCTAGGCTCTTTGGTGGCCTGGAGATGGATGAGGACAACAAAAGAAGCCACTCGGGCATGAAACCAGGCCAGCATTGACACTGGTACGGTGTCATCAGTGAAACCATGAATAACGCAAAAGGTCAGTTAGAGCACATGCAACAGTAAGAATATAAAACAGTTAAAAGAAAGTTTTGACCAAGTAAGGGTCATTCAAGCATTGAGCCAATTCAATGGACGCAACCAACTTGCATGATCATAGACTTCCTGCAGGTTATTTAATCTCCGGATAGAGGTAGCAGGTATGCTAATTAAAACTTGGAGAAGAAGAATGAATTTGCTGAAAGACAGGAAGGGAAATAATGCCAGGCCGGGAGTTGTACTGAGTGAACTGCCCCAGGAATTGGTGCCATTTCTAATCTATATAAGCAACTTGGCTTCAGAAATGCAATGCAAGTTGGTCAATTTGGCAGATCGGGGAAGGGATGCAGTCAAATCTGATGAAGCAGCTGAGGAACTCTAGAGGGAGCCAAGTAGAATTATGGAAGATGAGATTCAATACAGATAACTACAAGTACAAGGTGGAAGAAGAAATGCAGACTAATTTCCTCAATAATGTTGAACTGGCTAGAGAAGAGACTGAAAGAGTGCTAGGGGCTTTGGTTCTGCAATAACCAACCAAACAAACGGAATGTTGAACTGTACTGTCATATCAGTACAGTATAAGACTGAGGCTCTGATGCTCTGATTAGGTCCCATCTTCAGTATTGTGTTCAGTTCCAGTCAACACCAACAACAACTTGCATATATATAGGGGGAGAAATTCATTATTGCCATGTTTGGGGGCGGTAACCTTTGAAAGGATTCGAGTACAGGAGTAAAGAAGTCTTACTCCATTTATATAGGGCCTTGGTGAGACCACACCTGGAGTACTGTGTACAATTTTGGTCTCCTTACCTAAGGAAGGATATACTTACCATAGAGGAAGTGCAACGAAGGTTCACGAGATTGATTCCTGGGATGGCGGGACTGTCGTATGAGAAGAGATTGAGTAAACTAGGCCTGTATTCTCTTGAATTCAGAAGAATGGGATCTCATTAAAGCATACAAAATTATTACAGGGCTTGATAGGGTGGATGCTGGGAGAAAGTTTCTCTTGGCTGGGGAGTCTAGAACCAAGGGCCACAGCCTCAGGATAAAGGGTAGGCCATTCAGGACTGAGATGAGAAGAAATTTCTTCACACAGAGGGTGGTGAATCTTTGGAATTCTCTACCCCAGAGGGCTGTGGAGGCTCAGTCACTGGGTATATTCAAAACAGAAGTCGATAGATTTCTGACTCGTAAGGGCATCAAGGGATATGGCGACAGGGCCGGTGAATGGAATTAAGGCAGAAGATCAGTCATGATCTCATTGAATGGCGGAGCAGGCTCGAAGGGCAGAATGGCCTACTCCTGCTCCTATTTCTTATAGAAACATAGAAACATAGAATCTAGGTGCAGGAGTAGGCCATTCGGCCCGTCGAGCCTGCTCCACCATTCAATACGAATATGTTCTTATGAAAGCTGGGAAACTTAGCACCAGGCGCTAATGATTCCCAGCTTTCGCGAAATTAGGTTTAGTGTTCCAGGAAGGAAGTGAAGCGCTAAATCAAGCGCTCCACTTCCTTCCTGGAGCGCTAAAAGGACACAGCGCTGCCGTGTTCCGAGGCTCCTTCCCTCCCTTAAAGGGAAGGGCCATCGCTGCAGGCTCTTCATTGGGACCAGTCAGCTGGGCCCTGATGGAGGCAGAGTGCCAGGCTGATCGATCACGGCCCAGGAGAAGGAAAAAAAATTGACCCACACAATTTTAAAAAATTTAGGCACTTACCTCGGCAACCTCCCCTTTAACTTTCGCCCCCGAAACGCCCGGCCTCCCGAACAACGCCTCCCTGCAGCTGTCGGCGTTGTTGCCTGGTGATGCTGCAGGGGGCGGGACCGGGGCGATGCGCACGCCGATGACGTCACGATCTCTGGGCAAAGGAGATCAGGGCGCAACGCCATACCACCGCCACAAATGTCCCAACAAATTTAGCAGAAGGCGATATTCTCGCCGTGCCCGGGCGGTAAGTGGTTAGCGCCCCGTTATCGACCTCCCGGAGGCAATAACGGGAGGTGCAAAGGTAACCAATTTCTCCCCCTTAGTGACTAAGAAGGAAAACGTCCCAAGGTGCTTCACAGGAGAGTAATCAGACAAAGTTTGACACCGAGCCACAAAGGGGATGTTAAATCAGGTTTGGTCAAAGAGATAGGTTTTAAGGAGCGTCTTAAAGGAGGAGAGAGAGATAGAAAGGGGGAGAAGGTCAGGGAGGGAATTCCAGAGGCAGCTGAAGGCACGGCCGTCAATAGAGGGCAAATGTAATTGGGGATGCTCAAGAGGCCAGAATTGGAGGAACACAGATTTCTCAAAGGGTTGGAGGAGGTCACAGAGATAGGGAGGGGTGAGGCCATGGAGGGATTTGAACACAAGGACCATGGTACAATGGAAACATCTAAGTCCTGGAGGTGGTGCAGAGAAGGACCACGAGACTGATCCCTAGTGTCAGAGCAACTGTGCAACGGTTAGGAAACATTTCTGAGGCCCCCCCCCTCCACCGCTGGAAGTGTGGCAGGGTGGGACTTCCAGCTGACAATCTCCTGCGGCCCAGACCCTATCCCAAACATCGGAGCTGGTGTCGTTTGCATAGAAGGATGAGCGCCTGCACCATTTCCAGCGTTACTGGGGTGTCCACCCTGGCAGGGGCTTTGAACTTGTCATTGCCACAACATTACTGGGCTGGCCCTTTGGCCAAAGAACCTTCAAAATTATTTTTAAACTGTACAAATTTGAAGTTCTTGCGTTCCAAACATCAATCAATCAGTCTGTAGTATCTCTTCATAAATATAATTCAGCATCCCCGGTGAATCCATGCTGTATGCTTTAATTTCCTTTCTATAATGGGGTGCCCAAAACTGCACTCAGTATCTAACGATGACCTAACCAATATTTTGCTCATGGCGGATGAGATGCCGCTGGTTCGCAGGCTGGCAGTCGGAGTTCTCTCCCTATGGTTATTGACAGCCTTCTCCATTAAAAACAGAGAAAATATACAGGGCTGGATTCTCCTCCTCGGGGTGGAGTGCCAGCAGGGCCAAACTTTCACCCACCCCTCTGACTCCACCCTAACCCCCAACCCTGGGTCAGGGGTCATTGACGAGGCCCGCCGCTAAGAGGGGGCTTCCCAACCACACCACCCCCAGCAGTGCTCCGGGGGCTTCCACTGCAGCGCCAGAAGAGGTGGTCAGCCGTTTAAAGGGGCAGATGTACCCTGAAGATCAGGGAATGGGTAGCTTAGTGACAAAATGCACTTTCATCTCTCAGGGATCGATTACCTTAGTGGTGGCTGGTTCTGAAGCCTTTCCATGGGCCTCAGTAGAACTTACGCCAGATCACAGTTGGTGAGAGTTTCATTAGGCCATACAAGGGCATAAAGTGCAGAATTGGTAGCAGCCTGAGAACTGCTCCAGACGCACCACCTTGAGGTAGGGGGCGGGTGGATGCTCACCCACTCCTCCTCCCTCTTTTAGAATTTCTTGGGCAGGTTACACGGGGCAGAATCCCTGCTCTCCACTCTCTCCGGCCCCCAGAAATTCAGGCCCATAGCGTACAGTGCACACGGCATGTACATTGTGGTAATGGGTGAGCTTTTACTGAGCAGCTGGAGTTGTGAACTACCCTGGGACTGATTCCAGGTAGTGACTGTAGTGCTCGTGTGTCCTGCTGAACTCACCCACTGTACAAGTGTTTGGTAGTTTTTCAATGTGCCACAAAGTCTTGAGCAGTTATCTTATTTGGGCAGGGTGGACTGCATCCAGGTGCATGATGTGTTGTGTGTGTGTGTGTATATATATATATATATAGGGGGGGGGGGGGGCTGCTGTTGATGTGCAGTCTCGCTGCTAGCAATAAGTCAGGAACAGGAATTTTGAACGATTTCTCCTGGTTTACCTCAGGTGACCTCCTCAGACTAAGCGATTCTCCGACGTGCCTCAATCCACCTGGTGTGTTGGAGGTCCTAATGTTGCCACTTCAATGAGTTGCGCCAATGTACTGCGGTTAAGTGGAAGACAAAAAGCTTGCCAGTGTTAGGATCGAGGGCGATCAGAATGGGAAGGTCCACGAGGCAGTGCACTGCTCTGGTTGCTAGGTGATTTTCTTGATGTCAAATGGCACCTAATGCCAGCAAGGCCGAATCTTTGGGAATGACCAGAAAAGGTGGAGAACTGTGCCCTCCCCGTACAGCCTCTCCAACAATCTGTCATGGCTCCAGGGTTCCACCTGCGCAGGTGGGCATGGGTGTGGTCTGCCCTGAGGTTCATTTTAATTTGCCCCTCTTTTGCGCCTGAACAACAACAGCAGCGACCGAGCACTCCGTGGGAACCGTTTTATTGGCTCATAGTATCCCCACCCCTCTCTTTACTATCCTCTTACTTCTGATGTACTTAGAAAAGCCTTTGCAGTTACACTTTATGTTGCTCCATACTCTGTCTAAGCCTTCCTAAGGTCCCTTGTTGCTTTATACACACATATATTGGCCTGGTGCCCTGGCCTATATTTATCCCTCAATCAACACTAAAAGCAGATGATCTGGTCATTACCACGTTGTTTGTGGGAGCTTGGTCGCTGCATTTCCTACATTACAACAGTGATTACACTTCAAAAGTATTTAATTGGCTGTAAAGAACTTTGGGACGTCCTGAGGTTGTGAATAGTGCTGTATAAATCAAGTTCTTATCTTTTATTTATATATATATATAGGCCCAGAAATTGATCTCGCTCTGTTCCCGCGGGGGTAAGCCTTCCCCGCGATGTCTCACCTCGCTTGTGCTTTTTCAGATCCAGCTCGCACGAACTTGATGTTCCAGACATCAGCTGTGCTGGGCTTGCGTATCCCAGCGGCGTAGTGAATTCGTGCGAGCTGTGGGATCACGTGACTCAGTTAGAGCCAATGGCAGCACACCATCTTCCATTCATAAGTTTCACAGACCTGCTGTGAAATCTATGAATCTTACACCCCCCCAAAATAACAGCTAAACCTCAATTAAATTTTAAAAAAAAACCATCACATTAATAAAATAAGTATAGTTAATTAAATTAACCATTTTAAATAAAAAATTAAATTTTTGAAAAAATTTAAAATCTTTTAAAAAGTTATAAAAATAAACTTACCTGTCTTTAAAGTCTCTAAAAAAGATATACCTGTAAAAAAAAATTCAAAAAAATACTTAATTCACTACTTACCTTCTTAAAAGCGGGTCTTACTCCTCCTTTTTACATTTCCAAAATCTTCCCTACTTACCTGCGCGTCCAAAGCATGAAGTGCACAGCGTGCGCGCAGCCTGTAGCGCGCACGCGATGCACCCAGGACCCGCCCCCTTTTCAGAAGAGCAATTGCCGGTCACAGACCTGAAACGTTAACTCTGTTTCTCTCTCCACGGATGCTGCCTGGCCTGCTGAGTGTTTCCAGCATTTTCTGTTGTTATTTCTTATGTCCCATTCACCCCCATTCTACAGAATTCCTGATAACATTTATAATGAAATATAAATTGTTCCCATTCACGTTGAAATATTCAGCACATTAGATGTAGTCAAACTGTTGCCAGACTCTACCTCGGGACATTGGCACATTTTAGAAGTACAGGAAACTTTCGTTTATCCGGCACCCTAATATCCGGAATTCTCGCTTAACCGGCAAAAATCAGGTAAGTTTTATTATACAGACAAGACCCCGATTCTGACCTTTCGCCCCCACGAAAGGGGGGTCAACGTTCTTCCGACTCCGACCTGTCGCCGCCACGGAGGAAAAAGCCGGAGTCTCGTTTACCTTCCCTCTCCGGGTCCCAATTGTTCAGCCTGTGGCCGTGTACGGGGCTCTCGTACCTTGGTAAGTATACCTCTCTGTAATCCGGCACTTTCGATCAACCGGCACCACGCCGGTCCCGTCGGTGCCGGATAAACGAAAGTTTCCTGTATAGTCAATTCTGTCTCAAATACACTTTATGTGAAGTGGGTTTTTTTAATTTATGTTGAAATGCTGAATGATTGATGAAAGAGGTACTGGCACAAAGATTTTGTAATTGCCCATTTTCAACTGGTGTGAATAGAAATCCTGATCCCGGCGTACATTTTCTTGGCAAGTTATTAACCAGGATTCAGCTGTGCTTTCATTTTGTCTGCCCATCTGGGAAATAGCTGCTGCTATAATAGTACAGGGGAAAAACCTCCCCTGGAACAGAGCAAACAGAGAGAAGGTGCAGAGCCAAGATATGAGGACTGACCTGCAAATAGAGAAATACAGGACAAGAGGGATTACAGCTAACAGGAGGTGATAATAAAAACCAGAGGTCTCGGTAGAAAGATTCATTTGATCAAATATCTTAAAATTCTGTGAAGGCTAACAATTTTAACCCAAGTTAAATTTATAACAAAAACATTGCACTAAATGTGTAGAAATCAGTGCAAACATTTTTACCTGTAATTATGCTTTTAAATCAGATACCCTGTTCTCTTTAACTGTCCATAAGAACTTACGAGACTTTTCAAAAGTGATATACAATACATATTTGCAGTAAAAAAAAAAATGATGAGCACGCAATGTGTAGGAGGACAATGATATACTTTTGATTGCAGCTGAATTAAGTAACGGGTGAACGATTTGCTCCCATATTTGCCTTTCAGAATAAAATGATTGAGTACAAATCATAGTTGGGTCTTAGTGGCTGAATACCTGATTAAATGTTAAGCCTTCTCTTTCATAAGCTGAACTGCAGAACATGAAGCTTCATTATATACTGGGGCCTGTAGCTGTGTTGCCAGGTGCTAAGGCCTGCTGTGCATCCTTTATGTGCAGCACATAATAATGTGGTAGAGAAGCGCTTGTGACACTGAGGGGCTGCGCATCAGATGTACACAGCCTCATTAAAGCCATGTAAAAAATATTAATTCAGTCTTGGCCCTGTAATGTGTTCTCAGTGCCTTATAAATGCTCAGAGCGCCCTCTTTAAATGGGCACAGCTTGGCATGTTTCCTTTGCTCTGTTGGGTGCCTTTTCTTTAAGGGATGCAGTTTTGTCGTTGCAGGAAGGAGCCATAGTTTGATTCAGTGACTTGTTTTGCCTTGTTTGTTGTATTGCATGTATTCCCAGGTTGTTTAAGCTGTGTTTCATCTCCCATTGCCAAGTGTGAGGCAATGCAGCACTGCTATTGCACCGCCTACGGTTGGCTGTCCCATTGGGCATCCCTCTGTACCTACACAGGAGGAGGAACAAGAAGATCAGGGGAGGCATGAAATGGAGGTTTTTTTTTACTCCATAGGCAAATCGATAAGAACCTGCCCTTATGAGGCCACTCATTTATCCTAGCCAAGGATGACTATTTGAATAAATCTGAGGAGGCATATCTTTGGAAACCGAGGGCAACCATGACAGAACTGTGCGATCTCCTGCAACCAGCCCTGGAATCCATTTCCAGGACATGGCAGCACTGAATGGCAGTCAACATGACGGCTGCCTTGAAGTTTTTCATCATGAAATCCTTCCAAATGGAAGATATTTTTCAAATACCTGTTAAAGTACAAAGAAAGCTCTGTACTTAAAAGACATCCCATAAAGTTTTTTTTTAATGAATAACATGATAAATTGTCAGTGTTTTTTGAGAAAATTTGCTAAAGGTTGTAGTTGTGGTTGATGGAAAAGGGAAGCACAAATAAGGCTAGTAGTGCACATGATGCCTCATTCTGCAATTTATCAGTGCATTGTACAGGTAACCAACGTCTTTTGTTTTGGGTGAATTACTTCATTAATTTCCCTGTGGAAAACAGTCAGCAGCATGAAGGAGCCCTGCACTGGTACCGCCTGGCTGGAATCCTAAAGTGCAGGCCATTATTGATGGCACTCATTTGGCCATATGAGCACCTAACCTCAGAGGGTGCCTCTTTATAAACAGAAAAGGCTTCCATTGCATCAGTGTACAGTTGGTATGTGACCGCTGGAAGAAAACCACGCACATTAATGCTTGCCACCCCCCATGGTTCGTTCATTTTACAGGAATCAGTTGTGCCCCATTGGAGTGCCGGAAAGACTAGATGGATGCTTGCTAGTTGGAACAAGGTGAATGACCCCTTTGAGAAACATGGGCCAAACCTGAAGAAAGGCACAGAGCTGCTTGAATCTCGATGGAGGATATGGTTTGGATGCTTAAGCAAAGATTCTGGTTTACTGACAAATCTGGCAGAGTTCTGCGTACAGACTGGTCAAGATCTCCAAGATTACTACGGTCTGCTACACCTTACAGAATCTTGCCCGGCAAAGGGGCATTTCTGTGGAGCAGGTTGAATAGGGGAGCTAAACTGAATGGATTGCAGAAAAGGAACTAAGAAGCAGAAGAATAGAGGATCAATAAGGACCTGCACTTATGAGGCAACCCCATTTATACTGGCCAAAGATGAGTTATTTGGCTATACCTCAGGAGATGTGCCTTTAGAAACTTTGGAGCAAACTTTCTTCCCTATTGTTCAGTATGAATAGGGTGATAGCGGATCAAATGATTTTTTTTTAAATTTGTGCCGATTTTGTGCCCGAGGCCCATCTGATGCAATTTTCGAGCAGCCCTCAATTTAGGCGGCCAGTGCTTCTGCCCAAAATAGGTGGGAGCCTCATTAAAATATTTAAATCAGGGTTCTAAGGTGCATTTAGGGCCCCGCTGCAATTTTAGACTTCCAGTGGGCATTGAGCGTCCAAGCCAGCGGGCACCTGCCCACCGCCCGACCAATTTACTGATTGCTGCAAATCGCCCCCTTCATTTCCCAAGGGAGTCCATGACAGAACTGTGCTGTCTCCTGCAGCCAGACCTGGAACCTGCTTCCAGGACATGACAGCACTATGTCTGTCAAGATGACAGCTGCTTTGAAGTTTTTAGCCATGGAGTCTTTCCAATGAAGAGTGGGAGATGAATGTCAAATCTTTCAATCTGCAGTTCATCGGTGAATCATGCCGAGCCACCCACACAACCTGCAAGAGTCATAAAGCCAGCTCTCATTTGAAGACACCTTCACTTAGGTCTCTCTAATATCCCAGACAGAACAGTCAACTGCACATGTGCCCAAAACTCTTGCAAACCCAACATTGCCTTCAGCTTGTTTGAACACCTACGAATAGCACTGCTGTGCTTCACTACTACATGAATGTTGGTTATTACCAAATGAACTCTCATGACACCTTACAGTTCTGGTTGAGCAAAATCTATGAACTTTTACACTGTGTTGAGCAGGTGTGCTCAGTCTTTTTTTGATTCCCCCACCCCCCCCCCTTCCGTTTTTTCCCCTTCTATGATAATGTATGATGCATGCCTTCTACTTCCTGTTCATGTGCTCCATCTAAATGCATCCCCCCGTGAGAGGAAGAAATAAGGAGGATGACCGCCTCCTGGGATGGAAGTCATCCAGTACTTTCTCATACTGGGGCAGTTAATGGCACTGCAGGTATAGACATTATGGGTACTGTGTGCTGTCGAACATATCTGCGGTCATTTAAGCGCGGTGACAGAGATGGCATCACAGCTAGCAATGCTGTAACAGGGATTCAAGGGCAGCTACAGGTGCAGCTGGCACTGCCAGTGCATTGCCGCTGATATTACAGCTGATCCTGACGTTCAGGGGCCGATTTTGACTCCCTGGTGGGAACGCGGGCTAGCGAGCGGTCGGTCGGTCCATGAGTGACAGCGGGAGGCCCAGATGATTTTAACGGCCGGGCTTCATTATTATTGTGCAGGATGGATTCCTGCTCGAAGCTGGCGCAAATAATAAGGAGGCCGGCGGGCAACAGGAACCCAAGGGAACGGTCCCCAGTATAACGTAAGTGTTCGGGGGGTGGGGGAGAGATCCAGAGGCGATTCCAGTCGGGCGGAGGGAGGCCTGGGCAGGGTTGGTTGTCGGGCCCAGAGGAGCAATCCTGCTTTTGCTGTCCGACAGGGAAACTACAAAAAATTTAAACAGATCTACCTTTTTGGGCCTCTTCTTGCCCCGACTCCTGTTCCACGCAGGTGTGTCAGGCACAGATAAGAACATAAGAAATAGGAGCAGGAATAGGCCACTTGGCCCCTCGAGCCTGCTCCGCCATTCAATAAGATCATGGCTGATCTTGGGCTCAAAGCCACTTCCCTGCCCGCTCCCCATAACCCTTCACTCCCTTATCTTGCAAAAATCTGTCTATCTCCACCTTAAATGTATTTAATGACCCAGCCTCCACAGCTCTCTGGGGCAGAGAATTCCACAGATTTATGACCCTCTGAGAGAAGAAATTCCTCCTCATCTCAGTTCTAAAAGGGAGACCCTTTATTCTGAAACTGTGCCCCCGAGTTCTAGATTTCCCCACGAGGGGAAACATCCTCTCTGCAGGCCTGGGGTTAATATTGCGGTCCGGTCCCAATGACGTCATCGGGATCCGACCTACATATTTAAACAAGGGCCCCGCTGGCTTCGGGTCTATGTCCTTGGCACGTGCAAGTTAAAATGGCAGTTAGCAGGATCAGGCCGGGAGGCCAGCGGGTAAGTCTCCCATTCCATTTTAACCGCGCCCCCTGCCCAGTTTCCGCTAGGCCGTTGAGTTAAAATAACCCCCTCGGTTTTAAGTTACTCTGTGCCAGCTGTTCCTTGAGGGATAAATCGGACAGCTGTGCATAATGGACAAATCACTCACAGTACTCAAAAAGGTTCTTCTTGCGTGTCCTGCAAGGAATCCTATCTGACGAGCTCCTGTTTGACTTCAGTGCTTTTTTCCCTCTGTCTCTCAGATGCCCGGTGATGTCCCAGTCGGTGGGGAACCCCAAGTGTCCTGGATAAACGCAGTGATTGGACGGATCTTCTGGGACTTTTTACGGGAAAAGTACTGGGCAGATCAAGTTGCTTGCAAAGTTCAGAAGAAACTAAGCAAGATCAGGGTGAGCTGAATGAATGTTCAGAGTGGCTGTCGTGCATAATGGAAATGGCTGCAGAGTTCAGTGAGCCTCTCGGTACGACGGATACTGGCATCAACCAGCTCTCTCCGGTTAAGTTTGGTGTGCAAATGAATGCATTAGTAGAATCCTAAAAAATACAGCACAGAGGGAACTCGTTTGGCCCAGCGTGCCTGTGCTAACACTTCAAGTGGATTTATTCTTATAATAACAAAAAAAGAAGAAAAACATGATTTACATTATAAAAACATCAGGTCTGAAGAGAGCAGTCTCATTCTACTCACTGTAATCACAGTGTCAGTGGGTAGCACTTTCGCCTACTAGAACATAAGAACGTAAGATATAGGAGCAGGAATAGCCACTTGGCCCCTCGAGCCTGCTCCGCCATTCAATAAGATCATGGTTGATCTTGGGCTCAAAGCCACTTCCCAGCCTGCTTCCCATAACCCTTCACTCCCTTATCTTGCAAAAATTTGTCTATGTCCACCTTAAATGTATTTATTGACCCAGCCTCCACGGCTCTCTGGGGCAGAGAATTCCACAAATTCCTCTGAGAGAAGGAATTCCTCCTCATCTCAGTTCTAAAAGGGCGACCCTTTATTCTGAGACTGTGCCCCCGAGTTCTAGATTTCCCCATGAGGGGAAACATCCTCTCTGCATCTACCCTGTCGAGCCCCCTCAGTATCTTGTATGTTTCGATAAGATCACCTCCCATTCTTCTAAATTCCAATGAGTATCGGCCCAGCCTGCTCAACCTGCGTCTGAAAGTTGTGGGTTCACAGTCCCGCTTCAGAGACTTGAGCACAAAATCTAGGCTGACACTCCCAGTGCAGTGCTGAGGGAGTGCTGCACTGTCGGAGGTGCCGTCTTTCGGATGAGACGTTAAACCGAGGCCCCGTCTGCTCTCTCAGGCGGACGTAAAAGATCCCATGGCACTATTTCGAAGAAGAGTAGGGGAGTTATCCGCGGTGTCCTGGCCAATATTTATCGCTCAACCAACGTCACTAAAAACAGATTATCTGGCCATGAACTCATTGATGTTTGTGGGAGCTTGCTGTCACGTTTCCCACGTTACAACAGTGACTACACTTCCAAAGGACTTCATTGGCTATAAAACGCTTTGGGACATCCTGAGTTCATCAGCGGCGCTATATAAATGCACAGTCTCTTTTTTTTATATAGGGAGGTTGTGCGGTCTGAGAAGTAACATGGAGCAGCCTGAGCTATTACCAGTGAGACAGTACCTTTGACACCATTGATAGCACTGATAAGACAAGAAGTCATCAACTTAACTCTGGGTAACAGACGTACGAGCTGGTACCTGTCCAGAGACTGCTGTTGGCCTGTAACATGCGGTAAAATAAACTCCGCCCCACTGTAGCTCAAATCATGTGGTTCAGTAGTAATTCAGTCCCAGTTGTATGGTTGGTTGCGGGACTCTGCTGCCTCATTACCCGAAACGTCCTGTGAATAATTGGAATAAGTTCGACCCTATATATTCTGAGCAAATACAGACTGCCTCAGCCAGTTCATCCAGTGAGTAGCTCAGTCCAGGAAAATTCCTGGTCGGTGGGCTGCTACGATTGGTCTCGGTGCCCCTGACTTTATGAAGGTGAAAACTGGCCAGGGTGACAAACTTACGGACAATGACGGACAGGAAAAGACCCACTGGTCCATCCAGCCTGTCCCACACAACTGTGATCCCTTGTGCATCACAATAGATACACTCCCCACCCCACCCGAAACCATGTGACTCCTGAGAGAGGCGAAAAACCAGATTAAAAACCCAGGAAAATAAGGGGGGGGGGGCGGGAAAAGGCTGGAAAATTACTCTCCGATCCACCTTAGGCGATCGAAACTAGTCCAGGAGACCACACTGACCCTGATTAATGTTATACAGTTCCCCCTATCCTGATTGCTATCCAACAACCCCTCGCTGGAAGTATACATGTATGCACAACGGGTAAGGGAAATAGCAGGCTCAGAGGTGATGCTGCCCATGGTCAAATAGTTTACCAGCGCTCACTGTCGAGGTTCACACATGAACAAGGCTAGTGGCGCAACGTTCCCTGAGAGCATGTGACACCTTTGGAAAAGTGTCTCAGCAGGGATTAAACGTCTTCAGGAAACAATGACAAGAAAGGGTTAAGGAAAGCAAGAATATAATCTGAAACACTTCAATTTGTGATTTGGTATGTGATCAGAACCTTTGAATTCAAGACTGTTTTGTTAGACATATTCAATTATACTGCGTCTTAGTTCCCAGTGTATCACTCAGTAAACTTGCACTGATTCTCTCACAGTCATTAATCCATTATTGAACATGTTGTCCTGTTTCGTCCATGTTAAGTGCAATGGTTTCCATCTGTCACGACACCTGTCACTGTCTGAAAAACAGATTATATATAAATAACCGACGCATGGGAGTGATTTTAAGGGTGTTTGAGGTTCAGATTAAAGTTTAAAACTGCTGAAGTCTGACTCTGCAGCTTATTGCTTCGTCTGAACCCTTCAATCAGACAGCAGCTGCCTTGTAATCGTTCCTGGGCAGTCATTGTTCTGTGCACCGTCCAGTCATTCCCTCCAGCCTGGCCATGCAGACAAGCTGCAGCAAATTACCTTCCAGTGGGAATGTGTCCACACTACTGAACATGGTCAAAGGGCCTGCTGCAGAGAAATCTGTTTCTATCCCCTTTAGCTCTGACACAGAGGAAGGGTGACATTCCTGGTGCTGGTGTCCACAACAATGTACCATACTTTGATAAAGTGGTGTTAATGGCTCTAATTGTAATTCCTATTCCTATTCTCGCTAATTTACATTGGCTCTCGGTCCAGCAACGCCTCGAATTAAAAATTCTCATCCTTGTGTTCAAATTCGTCCACGGCCTCGCCCCTCCCTATCTCTCTAACCTTCTCCAGCCCTCCAAATCTCCAAGAACTCTGCGTTCCTCCTGTTCTGGCCTCTTGAGCATCCCTCACTTCCTTCGCCCCACCATTGGCGGCCGTGCCTTCAGCTGTCTAGGCCCTAAACTCTGGAATTCCCTCCCTAAACCTCTCCACCTCTCTCTCCTCCTTTTAAGACACTCATTAAAACCTCCTCCTTTGACCAAGTTACCTGTCCTAATATCTCCTATGTGACTCGGTGTCAATCTTTGTCTGATAACGCTCCTATGAAGCACCTCGGGGCATTTTACTACGTTAAAGGGCAACACGGTGGCATAGTGGTTAGCACTGGTGCCTCACAGCGCCAGCGACCCGGGTTCGAATCTGGCCTCGGGTGACTGTCTGTGTGGAGTTTGCACATTCTCCCCGTGTCTGCGTGGGTTTCCTCCGGGTGCTCCGGTTTCCTCCCACAGTCCAAAAATGTGCGGGTTAGGTTGATTTGGCTATGATAAATTGACCCTTAGTGTTAGGGGGGGGGATTAAATATGTGGGGTTACGGGGATAGGATGGGATATGTTAGGGGGAATTAAATACGTGGGGTTACGGGGATAGGGTGGGATATGTGTCGGGGGGGGATTAAATATGTGCGGTTACGGGGATAGGGTGGGATATGTGTCGGTGCAGGCTCGATGGGGTTTCTGTGTGAGAAAGCAAGGATAGGGTACTGGATTTGGATGATCAGCCATGATCGTATTGAATGGTGGAGCAGGCTCGACGGGCCGAATGGCCTTCTCCTGCTCCTAGTTTCTATGTTTATAAAGGCAAGTTGTTGTTGACAATAAATTGAAAATTTAGATGATCACGGACTAGTATATCAATTATGTCTAATGTTATTTAAGAAGGCAGTCGAGTTATTAAGCAGTTTCATTTGACTTTATATCTTATACTAGCTGCCATACTTTATGAACGAGCTCACACTCACAGAGTTGGACATGGGGACATCGTTACCTGTGGCCATCCGCACTTCCAGCCCATCTGTCAATCAAAAAGGTGAGTAGATTCAAGCTACTCAGAATTTCCTGGCAGACAACAAAGCTGTTTATCATCATCATCGGGGAACTGCTTGGTCAGACGAGATAACAATCAATAATTCGAGTACCGGTTATTTCATTATTCTCAAACAGTAAAGTTTTGCTTGTATATAAAATCAAATCCTTAACTCATTTCCTCCTAAGTTGAAGTCGGTTGCATAAAATCAGTTGCAGTTTGTCCCTTTGCAAGGACAGAAACCTGAAGTTTGCAGCAATGATATGCATGCTCGATTCTATGGGCTCGATCCTCAAGCCGCCTGGGTGTCTATATGTATCTTGAATGTTTTCCTGTACTTTCGGCTGCTGTTCACGGTTGTGAAGTATCAGATGCATATGCTTAAAGATTAGCTGGGGATTTTCAGCAAAGCAATGAGAAGAGCTACCCCTCCCAACACAGGCACACGCGCACACACACACACACTACCCTGCTAAATGAACCACGCAAACCTCCAGCTGTTGCTCAGTGTGTAGATATATTAAGCCATACCAAGAAGGTCACAAGTTTGATCCCTGCACTGCTCCTACTGAGCATGATCTCAGGCAAGACACTGATAGGGGCACTTAAATTAAGCTCTGCACCACCGGGGTAGGGAAGGGGAGAAAGAAATCAGCTCGGATTCCCAATTTCAGACTGGACGCGGCGACCTCTGCTGCAAAGTCGACAGGTGTGGCTGTTGGGCGAGTGCAGGGTCAGACCTGGCTGTGATAGCTTCCATGATGGAATGGCCTGTTCAAAGTCACTGTTTTGGGTCCCACTTGAAGAATGGCTACCTGGGCAAAAATACAAAAGAGCAGCTTCATGTACCACAGAAATAATTGGAGAGGCGGGGAGGAAGAAAAAGAACTTTAACTGTGAGACTCGTTTGCCCAATAAAATTTAGATGCTATACAGAGGTTTTCAGGGTAGCAATGTTCCTCCTCCTGGTGCCCTAATTGTTCTCCCATTTGGAATATTTATTTATGCTTTACCATTTAAAAAAAAATCCATTCTTAGATAGCTCCTTCGATTTACTAAATTTACTAAAACCTCATTTCCATTAGTTGAGCAGCCGTGTGAATGAGACTCAAACGACCCATTCACATCATTCACCTGTAACTGTGTTAGTGGAGCAGGAAGTGAGGGGATGAATCGCACATTTCTCAGAATATTGTTTGCCTCTTCGTGCTTACAGAACACAACGTAGGGGGAAGGGAACACAACAATTTGGGGGAAGGGAACCAATGCAAAATGCACAGTTCATGTCTTTCAAGATCTTTAAAATGAGGATGTTCAGGAGGAAGATAGACCATTTATATATTCAGGCCACAGATATCCGCCTCAGCATGCTGAGCCCCACTCTCCTATGAGATTCAGAATTGTGCCAAGGTGAGATGAGTTGCCTGATTAATAGTGGGGTCGACTCTAACTGTTGCAGCCAGGCGTGAAACCGGTAGCTGACTTTCTGCAGCCTGATTCCTGCCCGACGAGAACAGTTAAAATCGACCCCAGTATTTTGCTGCATAGACATGATAGACACCCTGGGCCTTGGCCCTTCACCTTGGTCTATCGTTTAAAAAAAATAAACAAATAGATTTTCTGATGCTTTTCCATGTCCACATAATCTTATGCAGCAAATGATAATGTTGTGCTTTCTCCTTCCTTCCGTCTTAGTGTTTGATGTGTATAATATAAAATCTGTTACCAGTAGGCCAATTCAGCTGAATGGTTTGCATATTAAAATTTCAACATTGCTATCCACAATATATTAAAAAATATCTCACCTCTCTGAGCAGTTCCTGTCAACTGTTTCACTACAAAATTCCTATATGCACATTTATAATGGAAACTGTCTATGTAAACCTGTCACGCTGTAATCGCACCTTCCGCCCAGCAGTGGTGCTGCAGTGCTACCACTGGCGGGAGGGTGTAATAACAGCATTATAAGTTTACATAGGCAGTTTCCAATTATAAATGTGGACATGTGAATTTGCATGAATTCTAGCAGGTTACTTATCCCCTTGGCTATCCAGAGGAATACGACTGCCTAGCCCAAGGAATTCCTAAAATTGTAAATTATGAGTTAGATTGAAACGTGCAACCTTTCTAAAAGGCTATCAGTCTGTAGATTATTTTCATTGAGATGATTTCTGCTTTGTTCTGTGTAATCTGTGATGAAAACGGTCTGATTTTATCTGCAGTTCTCACATATGCATTTAGTTGTGCTTATCTGGATTAGGCAAAAGATTAATCTGCCTCTACAGCTCAATCCTGGGCTCCTTCCATCTGTGGTCCAGTTACACTGAAAAGTGCCTCAAACGTCCCAGTGTTGACTCAGTTTGCTTCACCGTATGTCGAATGAGTTTATTGACAGAGGAGAATGGAGAGGGGGAAATGAAGCAACAACGTGGGGTTTATGTTCTGAACTTGGTCGGAAGGGGTGGGGCTTGTGCCATAGGTAGAAACTACTTGACCTCCTGAATAAACTACTGGCTGTGATATTCCACTTATGCACCTGCCAGCCTGTGATTTCTCTGTCATTTAAAATTAATGAGGTGGGGGTGAGGATGGGGGGAGAGGGTGAATCGCAGTCTGGGGAGAGCACAAGTGGTAAATCCTGGCCACTGTGTCTGAGCTCAACGGTTGGATATTCAAGTCCATTCTCTTTCACATTACAGCAAAGTTAGTGGTATCATATGGTGATGACATCAAGCGCCATTAGGAGTTGGCGGATAAGTGAGAATCTGGTCGTACCCAAGTAGTGCAGCAACACCCTAGGCACAGGAAGGTATAAAACAAATAAAAGAAACGTTACATTGAGGTAAATTTGTCTTCACCACATGGGCGGTAATCTGGCGGATTGCTTCGCCCGCCTGTTACAGAACCCGTACGATTTTCATTCCATCGAAATCGATGGCTTGCAAATCACGTGGGACGTAGAACAGGCGGATGGAAATCTCGGCGAACAGGTCAAGGCGGCCGTCAGCTCGGTAGCGAGTAAGATCGGCATTGCGGCGAAGACAAGAATTTACCTTAATGTGTCAAATTATTCACCAAGAAAAGGAGATGAATAACAGCAACAATGGAAACATCAGGATCGACAGTCCAGGATTGCCCTGGAGTCTCCAGGAATTAAGGATTAATCTCCAGGACACTGCTGTGACCAACCCGGGAGAAAAATCAAAGGGGCTTTTAAAAAAAACTTTTTTTTTTCATTTTGTTCGAAAACTTTTGTTTACTAGTTAATAAAATATTGGAGATGGGGGAAAAGCAGCAATTTGTCTGACAGTCAAGAATCCTCCAATCGAGTAATGAAGAGTCTATTCACTTTCCAATTAATGTGGGAAGGTGGGGGTGGACTTATCAAGCGACCAATGGTGGGGACGAGGTCATGTGATGAAATCTCCAGGAATACATCCAACCAGAAATAACAACAGAAAACGCTGGAAAAACTCAGCAGGCCAGGCAGCATCCGTGGAGAGAGAAAGAGAGTTGACGTTTCAGGTCGATGACCTTTCATCAGAACTGGGAAGAGCTGGAAATCAAATAGATTTAAGGCCAGGGTAAAGCTGGCTCTTAATGTCTCTTCATCTCCTCCTTTGTTCCTTTATCCCCTCCCCCTTTTCCCAGCTTTACCCTGGCCTTAAATCTATTTGATTTCCAGCTCTTCCCAGTTCTGATGAAAGGTCATCGACCTGAAACGTCAACTCTCTTTCTCTCTCCACGGATGCTGCCTGGCCTGCTGAGTTTTTCCAGCGTTTTCTGTTGTTATTTCGGATTTCCAGCATCTGCAGTATTTTGCTATCATACATCCAACCAGAGTTGGGAACCCTAATTCTGGCGGATATTTGGAGAACGTATAATGGAGGTGCAGCTATAAGAGGAGAACCTCAGGAGGAAGGGTTCCTTTTGAAAGGAATGACTGTGTGTGTCACTGGCTCTGTCCTTTCACAGGGCTGTGGGTGGATTTGGAAATTGCGTACAACGGGGTATTGCAGATGACGCTGGAAACCAAAATGAACTTGTGCAAGTTGGGGAAAGAGTCGGTGCCGGAGGGGGTGAGACTGGCTGACACAAGAACAGAAGGGTAAGCGGACTCTCAATTTTATTCCTCATGTTTGCCTGACTAGAAAACCCAAGAACCTGAAAATTATTATATTGATCACTGAAAAGTACGCAAGCTAGAACTCTTACCCGATATAAAACACAACTATAAATTGAATGATCTTTTCAAACTCCCCCCCCCCCCCCCCGTTTTCTCCAGCCCCATTTTGAAACACCCTCGTCTGACAGCCACTGCCACTGCCACTCTGTGTCCGGCCAGCATAGCTTGCCATTGAATTCAAGTCAGATAGATTGTGGGCTTCTCATACAATTTCCCCCTATCCTGCGTGAAGAGATTCCCCTTTCATGCGTACTTCATCCAGCAGTCCCTAACGATATAAAAATATTCCGGACAGCATGAGTATTTTTGTGTGCTTCACTCTCTCCGGGTAGGAAGCAGTTCTATGTCACCAAGCCATTTTTAAAGTTACATAGTAACAGTTTCAGGCAGGAGAAGACCTTTGGTCCATCTAGCCCACCAATCCAGTGTATTCCCATGGTCCATTTCTAATAACCCCGAATCCCATTTGCTGGCAAGAACCTCTCTAGTTCCTTCTCAAAACCCATTAAGATTTCTTGTTCCACCACCTGTGCTGGAAATCTGTTCCACATACGCCACTAGTTTAGTGAAAGGCATTTCCTATTTTCTTTTTTTCTCCTTAATTTGTAAATATGACCCCTCACACTTAAATTCTGTACATGGCAGAAAAGCTTGCTTGGATCCAATTTGTCCAAACCTTTCATCATTTTAAACATGTCTATCATATTCCCTCTCGGTCTTCTCTTTTCAAGGGAGAAAAGACCCAGGGTAGTCCATCTTTCCTCATACATCATTCCCTTAAGTTCTGGGATCAACCGTGCAGCCCTTCTTTGTACCCCCTCCAATAACTGAATATCCTTTCTGAAATAGGGAGACCAAAACTGCACACAGTACTCCAGACGTGGTCTCACCAGGGCCAAATACAGTTTTAAAATGACCCCTCTAGATTTATATGTTATACCCCTTGCTCTACAGCCCAACATTTGTTGTTTTACTTTATTGCACAAATAGAAAATTATTTAAAGGTGCTTTTATGTGAGTGAAACCAAAGTTCTGCTTTCATCGTCTGACTGGTCATAAAAGATGCGCTGTCGATAATGATGTAGGAAAGACCCATGTGAAACTCGATTGAATTTTGTTCACCTTCCCTCCCCAGTAGCACTGTGGGAGAATCCAAATCTGAAATGAATTTAAAATGCAGGTGTCCAGTTGAGAAAGAGCCTCCTTCTACCACTGAGGAACTGCAGCGCACTGATCAAAGACTGCAGGAAATGGACAAGGAGCATGATGAACCATCAGGAAATCTGATGAGTCAAAAAAAAATTCTGTCAGATTTGTGTGGAGCCAAAAACTGCTGGACGTTTCTGGTCCTGGTTCCTGTACCTGCTCAATGCTCTGTACACTCTAGTACTAATCTTTTCTATATGCTGCTGCCATTTACATCCAAACAAAATGAACTTCCCAGTCACACGTATATGCACGGGCGTACATATACACGTGGATACACACGTTCGTTGATGGACAGTTTGCCCCTCGGCAGTGACCATTGAATTTTCACACAATTCTTAGCCTGTCCTGATGAGGCTTACCTTAGAAAGCTGGTGCTGTGTCACTGTTGTAGAATCAGACGGAAAGGTGAGGACACCAGATGAGTGCAGGATCGGGCTCGGGGCTTGTCCCCCCACAGTTGTACAGCTGGCCGACACCCGCCCAAAAATCCACAGCTCTTCCGGCATACTCCTGATGGAACTTCAATAGGAGTCCGTCAAAAGGGACCACCAGTTAGCCTGGGACCAGGATAAGCCGAGTACTACCTTAAGTTGTGGAAATTCCCAATTGTCCTGCTGGGGAAGAGCTTCCGCCTGCCCAAAGCATGGCTATCTGCATAAAGAGGGAGGAACAGGGACTTCCCACATCGGAAGTTCCTTCGTTCCCAGTGGGACCAAACGTAGGTCCAGCAGTGACATACATGCTGCCGAATGGCGCATGTGGGACCATGGGGGAAGCACCTATCAATTGTTTCTGAAGGAGGGGTGGAACCTGGCAACCTCTTGGAACTGGCAGCCTCTGCCAGGATTTCCAGCCATGATGGGCATCCTAGTTGCACCTCTAGTGGTGCAGGGCATGTGCCATTGGTAAGGTAGCGAGGGAACCTCCCCCATGTCCCCGGAAAGTCCAACAAGGCCTGTGGCAGAGATTCCCAGTGGGCGCGACTCAAGTCTTAAAGTGGAATCCACCCTTGTGCGGATTTTCAGGGCCAAGATTTTTGTGCTATTCCAGTCCAAATTTGAAGTTGTAAATGTTTCTGAGCTCTCGTCCCTAGTAAGTGCCCAGAAGTATAGAAAATCCCACAAAAGCAATATAGCGACTGTTCAATCTGCATTGCTACATCTATTAATTCAGAAAGGAACTAACATGCCCTTACAAAATAAATTCTCATGAAAAAGGAAAGTCTTCTTACACTGCACGTTCTACCAGTTCTTCCAATCTTTAAATGTAAGGGCATGGCTGTGTCGGGCAGGAGAATATTTCTCATTGGTATATTATTTTGTTTCAGCCAGTTTACCTGAGGCAGCACAGTGTGGAAGCTTCCCCCTATCTTATCCACTATATCCAACGCAATCCATTTGCTTCATCTGGATGTCAAGCTGTGGTAATACTGCGGCATGATTAAAACACTGCGGATTAAGATAGGAGACCTCACTCTGGTTCAGTGTTCATTTGCTTTATTCAGGTCATGCTCTAAGCTGAATGTCACTGAATCCCTTCTTCAATCTCCAATGTTTATTACTGCGATAGTGCAATTCAGAAAATCTGCTCAGCTGACTTGACAGCCTTTGTGACGGTTCAGGAAAATTCTAAATGAGTAAAAGTCGCACAGGATTGTGTGACTCTGTAACTTTTTAGCAAATTAGGTGGATGGATATGTTTCTTTTTGCTGCAGCAGCTCTTTAATTTTATAATTATATCCTCGTTGTGATATTGTATAATGGGATTTATGGGAATCAGAGAAATTTCATTTCAAAACATTGTGTAATTTAAGATGTGAAATCAGGTCACTAAAGAAACTGGTGTGAATCAATCTTGGAGTTTATTCTAGTATCACAAATCAGTGGATGCCTTTTCACAAAGTAGGTCTATTTGCTCTACTACGTCTCCCGCCCCTCGCTACCCTTCCCGATTGCTGCCAATCACTAACCACTCTCCCAATCACCGCTCCCCTCCCCCCAATCACCGCTCCCCTCCCCCCAATCACCGCTCCCCTCCCCCCAATCACCGCTCCCCTCCCCCACAATCACCACTCCCCTCCCCCCAATCACCGCTCCCCTCCCCCCAATCTACCGCTCCCCTCCCCCCAATCACCGCTCCCCTCCCCCCAATCACCGCTCCCCCTCCCCACAATCAACCGCCTCCCCTCCCCTCAATCCCGCACCCCCTCCCCCCAATCACCGCTCCCTCTCCCCAACTACCGACGCCCTCCCCCACAACACCGCTCCCCTCCCCCCTCAATCATCCGCTCCCTCCCCTCCAATCACGCTCGCACTCCCCAAACACCGCCCTCCCCTCCCCTCAATCCACCGCTCCCCTCCCACCAATCACCGCTCCCCCTCCCCCTCAATCAACCGCTCCCCTCCCACAATCACCGCCTCCCCTCCCCACAATCCAGCTCCCTCCCCCACTCACCGCTCCCTATTCACCCAACTCCCCAACGCCCTCCCAAACACCACTCCCCTCCCCCTCAATCATCGCTCCCCTCCCCCTCAATCATCGCTCCCCTCCCCCTCAATCACCGCTCCCCTCCCCCCAATCAACGCTCCCCTCCCCCACAATCATCGCTCCCCTCCCCCCCAATCACCGCTCCCCTCCCCCTCAATCACCGCTCCCCTCCCCCTCAATCACCGCTACCCCTCCCCTCAATCACCGCTCCCCTCCCCCTCAATCACCGCTCCCCTCCCCCTCAATCACCGCTCCCCTCCCCCTCAATCACCGCTACCCCTCCCCTCAATCACCGCTCCCCTCCCCCTCAATCATCGCTCCCCTCCCCCTCAATCACCGCTCCCCTCCCCCTCAATCACCGCTCCCCTCCCCCCAATCACCGCTCCCCTCCCCCACAATCATCGCTCCCCTCCCCCCCAATCACCGCTCCCCTCCCCCTCAATCACCGCTCCCCTCCCCCACAATCACCGCTCCCCTCCCCCCAATCACCGCTCCCCTCCCCCTCAATCACCGCTCCCCTCCCCCACAATCACCGCTCCCCTCCCCCCAATCACCGCTCCCCTCCCCCACAATCATCGCTCCCCTCCCCCTCAATCACCGCTCCCCTCCCCCTCAATCACCGCTCCCCTCCCCCCCAATCACCGCTCCCCTCCCCCACAATCATCGCTCCCCTCCCCCTCAATCACCGCTCCCCTCCCCCCCAATCACCGCTCCCCTCCCCCACAATCATCGCTCCCCTCCCCCTCAATCACCGCTCCCCTCCCCCACAATCATCGCTCCCCTCCCCCTCAATCACCGCTACCCCTCCCCTCAATCACCGCTCCCCTCCCCCTCAATCACCGCTCCCCTCCCCCTCAATCACCGCTACCCCTCCCCTCAATCACCGCTCCCCTCCCCCCCTCAATCACCGCTCCCCTCCCCCTCAATCACCGCTCCCTATTCTCCCAAACTCCGACGCACTCCCAAACACCAATCCCCATCTTCCCAATCACCGATCCCCACCCTCCCATCACCTCTCCCCCTCCCCCCCCCCCATCACCGATCCCCTCCCTCCCCAGTCGCCGCTCCCCTCCCTTCCAGTCGCCGCTCCCCTCCCTCCCAGTCACCGCTCCCCTCCCTCCCAGTCGCCGCTCCCCTCCCTCCCAGTCGCCGCTCCCCTCCCTCCCAATCACCGCTGAATTGGCAGAAAGCCATGGGCAGTGTGCCTGTGGTTTCCAGATGTGTGTGACCTATGGTCATGTCTCCCCCGGCAACATGAGCTCAGAAAATCAGCCTTATAACACAATAAAGAGACTAGACAAATAAGAACAATAGTTATTTTAAGATAACTATTTTAAGATGCTATTTATTGTATGACTTGTACCCACACCCTTTCGTTTCGTCTTTCCTTTTACACACAAGCCTAGATTTTTAACTGGGCATTATTTTAATGCCGGTTTAAAACAACGGCAATCGAAAAATCACAGAGTCAAAAATCATGCAGCGTAACATATTCATCATTGATCTAATAAACTAGCGAAGACAGTGCTTCAGGTGACGAGTAGTCATATTTCCTGAAAAGTGGGAAGAAAGAATGATTAGTCAGCAGCTTGTAAATCTATTTCAGGATGTATTTAAAGTGCTCCCTCATTGTTATATTTATTATTTTACAAATACCCGCACTCTCTTTTTTTAAATTTCAGGGTTTTTATTTTAATTCACTTTCTCTCTGTATGGGTCTTGCTGGGTCACCCTTCTTCAGCAGCTCACAAAGGGGCCAGGCAACGCATGGGCATGTGACAGAAGCCCGACAATGTGTTTTCCCTTACCAGTGGGGAGATCCTTCACCATGAGAATTCCAAAATGTTGGGAATCCAGCAGAGGCGGAGAGAAATTACACCTTTGTCCTTCCCGCCCATGGTCCTCAAGAGCCGCTCTCTCGCTCAGCCACATTCTCGAAGCTCAGACCTTCCGACCATTGCATCCTCGTGTCTTTGTGGTCTCAAGAAGCTCCTCTCGCTCAGCCATCAATGCAGGAAAGAGCAGCAAGATGTGATTGGCATATTTGGGGCAACGCAAGGCTCTGGGGAATCACTTAATGAGAACAACTCGCCGAGTTGGAGCTCATTATTACAATCGCTGGCGGTCCTCCTGTCACGGATTGAGTTTATTTGATGACTAAAATAATGCTTCCGGCAGGACCGAGGGAAGAAATTGGGTGCGACAAAAGCTAATAAATATCGTGCTGATGGATTTAATCACTTTGGGTGTGAAGTCTGCCTTTTTGCTGATGTGCTGATATGCTAATGCTTACCTCTTCCTTCCTGCAGATCTAAGCCCCGGGCATTTGTGCTGGCAGACAGTGATGAGGAATCTTCAAGTGCTGGATCTTCAGACGAAGAGGAATTGCCTACAGCAGAACCACAAGGAAGCACTGGAGACAAACTGGGTCCACCTGGTGCAGAGGTGTAAGTTGGGATCTTCTTCATTATCCGGTAGATGTTTATGGGCAGGGCTGCTGTTATTGTGTCGCAATGGACTGGCAGGTAGTCTTCACCCAGCATATTTCACATTTTTGTACTTTTTTTCAAAAGAAGGCATTTATTATAACTTTAAAAAGCTGGAATGGTTTAATTCTAAAATAGCTATTTTAGCGAGCCTCAGGTCTGTATAGAGGCCATTACAAACATAATCCCATTTATGATGAATTATATTTATATATTCAAATTCTGTCATAATCTCTGACATTTAGACCATTACGTGTCATGGAGCAACAGGGAAAAGATCAGATGACCTAATAGCAGCAGTAACGGAAGATATGAAGGTCCTACTGTAAAGCCTTACAATAACAAATAAAGGGCATATATTATTAAAAAGAGAGACTTGCATTTATATAGCGCCTTACACGACCACCGGACATCTCAAAGCGCTTTACAGCCAATTAAGTACTTTTGAAGTGAAGTCACTGTTGTAATGTGGGAAACACGGCAGCCAATTTGCGCACAGCAAGCTCCCACAAACAGCAATGTGATAATGACCAGATAATCTGTTTTTTGTTATGTTGGTTGAGGGATAAATATTGGCCCAGGACACCGGGGATAACTCCCCTGCTCTTCTTCGAAATAGTGCCACGTTATCTTTTACGTCCACCTGCGAGAGCAGACGGGGCCTCGGTTTAACGTCTCATCCAAAAGACGGCACCTCCGACAATGCCGCACTCCCTCAGTACTGCACTGGAGTGTCAGCCTAGATTTATGCGCTCAAATCTCTGGAGTGGGACTTAAACCCACAACCTTCTGACACAGAGGCTAGTGTGCTACCAACTGAGGTCATCTGACACATTAACTGTGTATATTGTTACTGAAAACGTATTCAAGACCATAATACACTCTTGTGATTAAGATGACTGTAAGTAGCTTGTAAGAACCTCTCAACTGCGTTACAGCTTAGTAATCCTTTCTTCCACCTGTCCAGTATTCTCAATTTTCCACCAGTATAAAATATAGCTGAGAGTACAGAGCACTCCTGTTCTGAGGCACCATGTTAGCTGGAATATCTGATTCATTCTCTTGACTTCTGTGGTTGAACAGAAGCAGCTTGATGATGGGAACGGTTTGCTTATCATGAGACTTCTCATTCAACAGCTGATGGCAACCAGACAGCGAGCTCTCATCCTGTTTTCACTCATTTGACGTGCATTACTGCTGCTGGGAAGGGGCGTCACAGAGAGCAAGCCACTGCTTGATTTCACCTGAAGGAGGATTAATGGGGATGGGGGAGGGAGGGGTGGAATGCAGCCCCCGAAAGACTAAAAGAGACCAAGAAATAACTCGCGCCATTTGTACAACTAAGCTTCCTTGTTCTTTCAGGTATGCTGCAGGGAGCAGCACCAGCAGAAAGATTCTCAGATTTGTGGATAAGATTGCCAAATCAAAATACTTTCAAAAAGCCACAGAGAATGAGTTCATCAAGAAAAAAATAGAGGAAGTGTCGAACACGCCACTGCTGCTGAGCGTAGAGGTCCAGGAGCTAGCGGGAGTGCTGGCTGTCAACATTCCACCTCCTCCTACTGACCGAATATGGTACGTCCCATACTGTTGCTCGAAAGTGAACCGTTCCAATGCTCACTGCTCTGTGAAGTCCAGCACCTTGTTTTTTTTTTGGTTAGCTGGGTATCTGACATGCACAGAAACCCATCACCATGTTTCAGAGTATCCAAAGCAAGCTATTGAGATATCTACTCATGCAGAATTTGTTTGCCCAGTATGGAATACGTCCACTTTCCCCATAGGGACACGCTGGACCTATCTGAATCTGGAGAGCTCAGGCACAGGGACCCTAAGATGTGCGCTGGGGTACTGGTTGGGTTTTCTCAGCCAAAACCAGCCAGCTGATCAGTTCAGTGTATTAGTAAACTTCCCATTGAATGTCCAGCTACGACAATCCTATCCATTCAACCATTAACTTGTCGGGTTATCTGAATATCTGGAAGCAAGTAGGAAGAATCCTAGTTCCAGTGACAGGTCTACCCCACCAGCTTCTGTTTATATACTAGGCTGGCTGGCTGGTTAATCATCGACAGTCTCTTGGTGTACTGTGGACCTGCATGGTACAGGTATTTGGATTATCAAGTGCACCACTGAGGGTTAACTTGATTCTAAAATTCCATTGCCAGGTGTGTCATCTTGGAACCACCTTAACTTCAAAATCACCCACTTATCTTCCCCCCTGAGCATAGGCACATGTTGGTCATTAGACAATTGACAAGCACCGGTTTTGAAGTCCTCACCAGGTGGACAGCAGGTAAGAGGAAGTCCTCACGAGCGGCATGTTGAACAGCAGGACTCGCCACCTTTTGAAGCTATGGAAATGCTGTATTCCAATTACCCATAAGAAGCATTGGGCAGTTCTGCAGATAGCAGCTCCATGAGAAAACCGTCCTTACATCCCAGTTGTGCTTTAAGTGCTCAATCGTCTTGGGCCTGGGGGTTTCAGTAAATCACTAAGTACCTTTAATAGAAAGTGAATGTGACTGGATACCAGCTGCAGCTCACTTCTACTCGCAATCTATATGCCTGCAGCTACTGCGTGCAGTCTAATGGAATGGGTGAAATAAATTGAGATAAACTGACCTTCACAAACGAATAAGGCACCATAGAGACTTCAACCTGTAGTGCCCACATTTATCATGTCAAAGACCCGTCTTGAAAAACAACCAGCAGACTCGTGTCTGGAGATAAGGTCACGTAATCAATTTCTGCAATGAATAACGATTAGTAAAATATAATAAGCACGGTCATTAAAATTGGAGAGATTGCACTTAAAAATACAAGAAGTTTTAATTTATTTTCAAGTTGTGCTGAATTTGTGAAACTTGTCTCATTATTAAATGCCAAAAATGTGTATTTCCATTTATATATAAATACAGTATAGTCATTCACAGAATGAAAGATATCTGGCAAAATCAGGTTTTTTTTCTTCCAAAATATTCTCTCCTGCAGGTGCTGATTCATGCCAGCAGACAGTTCCATTGGCACCAAGCCGTTGTTAAAATCTAGGCCTCTTCCCAATATTTCTTACTCATGTTCAAAGCAAAATGTCAGCACCACAGGCAACCCTGCATTTCTTATGAACCACAACTTAATCTTATGTTAGTATATGAGATAGCATGCCACCGAGCAAACAATTACCACATTCTTCTTTAATATTCATTCTCGGGATATGGGCGTCGCTAGCAAGGCCAGCATTTATTGCCCATCTCTAGTTGTCCTTGAGAAGGTTGTGGTGAGCCTTCTTCATGGACTGCAGCAGCTCAAAAAGTAAGGCTCACCACCACCTTCTCATGGGCAACTAGTGATGGGTAATAAATGCTGGCTTTGTTAGTGACGCCCAAATCCCCAAAATGAATGCATTAAAAAAACTTAAACCATTGAGGTATACATCAGAGACAGTACAGCCCACTAACTGTGTTCGCTGGCTGTCTCCAAATCAGTGGAAACCACCACACTAGCAGACATAGGAACATATGAACATAAGAAATAGGAGCAGGAGTAGGCCATTCGGCCCTTCGAGCCTGCTTCGCCATTCAATGAGATCATGGCTGATCTTCTGCCTCAACTCTATTCACCGGCCCTATCACCATATCCCTTGATGCCCTTACTAGTCAGAAATCTATCAACTTCTTCTGTTTTGAATATATGGACCATATGGAATCTATTAATTGAGTTTATTGCAAAAAGTAAAATTATACAGATGCAATAATGAATCAGCAGTTAAACAGAACAAGCTCAATATTTAAAACTATTTGTTTCAAAACAATGACCCGGCATTTGCAGTTGTAACTATCAGCATTCGCTGTCGTTACTCTGTGAATCAGACAGCAACGTCTGGAGTCTGCACATGCGGGGTTAAACGCGGAAATCCAGAAGTTACTGTCAGTCATTCCCTGCTCCTCCACAGGGTGCGATGTTGAACTCCCCAGAGCCAGCAATCAATTGAAGTCACTGAACCGACGCGAACTTAAGCTTATACACTGGAATATCTTTCTTTAAAAACCCCGAAAAAGTTAAGCCTTGTTGAATGAGGTGTAACTGGGTTTTTAATGGCGTAATAAATCATAATTGCTGCTGAACAACCGTTCTGTCCCTGAAACCTAATTTTATATTTGTGGAATATCAAATATATCCATTGTGATAAAAATTCCATGGCCGCGATTTTGCCAACCGAGGCGGGTCCGGGTCGGCCGGGGTCGGTGTCGCGGTCCCAGCCCGCTGCCTACTGCAGCCCGCACCCTCCAAGTGATTTTACATTAATAGGCCCTGCGAGGTTCCCGGCCAATTAATAGGAAGTGAGTCCGATGACGTCATTTGATGACGTGTCATCAGCCGGTTTCCTTAAAGGGGCCATGTCCAAATTGATTTTGACAGTTCTGCTGTCAGTCTGCAAACACTGACAGTCACTGCACAAAGGTGCAGGGCTGCACCCAGGCTCTCCCATAACTCCCTCCATATGCTTATACCACTTTTGCAGCGGTCACCTATTCACAGCAATGGGGAGACAGAGAACCTGACCTACTTACCTGACGTGATCTCCGAACGATGTGAACCCAGTTAAAAAAGTGGGAAAATAGAAATAGGCTGGCAAAATAGTAGTTAACAAGCATTTAACAAGCATTTAGCTATCTTAAATGCCTCCCCCGCCGCTTGGTGTTGGGTCTGTTCTGAAATCGCAGACCCGACACTTTGGAAACTTACCTGGAGGCGGGTTCAGAGTGGGTTCCCAACCCACTGTCAATCATTTTGATTTTGACAGCGGACCCGCCTCCGAACCCACACTCTGAGCGCTGGCAAAATTGCGGCCCATGTTTTTTAATAATTTCTTTTAAAGTTTGTTTATGATATTTCAGCTTGTACCTTAATTCCATGGGTATGTCCCAATCTTTATTTTACTGTCTGTAAAATTATTAAAAAGTGAAGGAAAATCAGTGCATTTTACTTCCTGGTTTGCTGTCTGTGAGAATTCTTCAATGTGATTGACTGCTTAGCCTGCTTGATGACATCATTGTTGCTGGACGCTGGAGATCCCCTAGAGTTGGCGTCAGATTCAAATTAACATCAGGAAAAGTGGAATCGATGCCATGGAGACCATTAAATCTTTGTGGGCAGCTTTCTTTGAGGTCAGCAGCGAGTGCCGTCACTTTGCCACTGACCGCAATATCTGGGCCATTTATCTGAGTGCAAGCAGTTCTCCTGATTATCTTTTGAACACGAATCCATGATGACAACCTTCACAGAATCCTTATAAGCCTCCAACACGTAGAGTGGCACAACAAAATAGGAAAACTGAAGAACAGGGGAGAACGTTTTTCACTTGAATTTGATGTCCAAGCTACGATAAAGAAAGATTTTTTTTTAAATGTTCTTCCCAATTAATCAAAACTGACCTACTTGAATTACTTCCTGCAGTGGCAGACTAGAGCCAAAGGGGAATTCACGAGTATAAACAACCTCAATCAGTGCTCAGTTTTGTCAAACAAGATTTGACGCAATTAGATTCAGATTCTAGGCAGTTTATTTTTCTAATTATCTCTTATTACTCAGAAATCAATCACTTCTTTTTAACAATGCAGCTCGCCGGGCCAATTTAAATTCATCATCAATATGCAATGCTCCCAGGCAGAAGTGTATATTATCCTTTGCCTGCTCTCAAGCTAAAGCATGCTATTCCAACATAAGGGCCATCACATTCGACCTGTCCTCATTAAACTTCCAAATATGCATATCTTCCAAGAGTTGTTTAATGGCGAGCTCGAATCTCGGCCGATTTTTTTCCGCCCCTCTCTAGCCCAGGGATGCTGAGGCTAATTGTATTACCCCTCCTGGCATCCCGCAAACATGACAAACAAACCTAAGCGACCTGGTCTGTATGGCAAAGTGCCACACGTGGCAGTTCCTCACTAACTGAGCCATTTGAGAGCCAGGCGCTCTGTACTTGACGCTGTCTAATGCTAAAGGGGTGACTAATGACTAACTGATTGACACAGTGAAAATCGGCCACAACACTGAGGCTTAGGTTGATGTTGATGCCTGCTACATTGAAGCATGAAGACAGGGATGATTTATGAACCGTTTATGTCTGATTTAGCACACAAATCTAAATGTTAGAGCTATGTGTATACTTACCGCTGTTTCCAAATCATTTCTTGACCTTATATCTTGGTCCATGCAGCCCAGAAGTAGACAGTTTCTGCACATTTTTCCCTTCCCTTCTGTGATGTAAATATAATGGAATGGACACTGTGGAACAATAAACACTGGACAATGGACAAGTAGGGACAGTGGACTGTATATTACCATCTCTGTTCTCGTGCTCAAATTGAGCCAGGGCCCCTCTCCATCAATAAAAATGTTGCATGTTTTGATTGCAAGTTTGAATGTGAGGTTCTGAGGTTATTCTTACTACAAATGAATCTGCTTTTTTTAAGAAGTGAAGTCCTAATAGTCAAGGGATTGAGCGGCAGCGTGTTGGCATATGGAACTCAGTTAATTCAGCTTCTGAAAGGTGTTCATGTTTAGTTCATTCAATATAGGGGGAAAAATGTGGTTGGCATCATTAGAGAGAGAGAGAGAGAGAGAGATACAGATTTCCACTTGGCAACAACCGGTGTTCGCAACCAACCGGCCTTGGATATGTTTACAAAAGAATGTTTAGATGAGAAATGTTATGATAATGTCTAGAGACTAGAAGGGTTATGCTTACCACAGCAAGGCCACAGTGCTTTTACATGCATCTAACATTATTGATGCATGTTGAAGAAAATGTAGATTATGCAGTAGCATATTAGACAATGCCAGTTCCAGTTTGATAAGAAAACAGTGTATAAATATAAGCTTTTTCCTTTGTTCAAGGAGCACAAGAAGGGACCCATGCCTAGGTTTGCGTGTCTATCTGTGACTATACTCAGCTTGTAAATTGCTATGTATGGTGAAGTTAAAGAATAAAATGACTATAACCAGAAGACTGAATTCGTTACTACTCAAGTGAACAACAGAACACTGTTTTAAAACAACTCCGTGATACTACTGGGACAGGGGTAACCCATTCATATCATTTATTTTGCCGCATTAGATCAGAATGCGAGTCCCAATACCACAACATTTAAGAATAAGAGTTTTGTTTTACTGAAAAAAGGACACAAGCTGGACTCGGGGCGATGTTACAGCAAAATGCAAGCGTTTGAGAATTAGCTGCTTATCTGTTTACAAGTTATGAGTGACTTTTCACTATTGGAGAACAAATATGTTTTCACACCTCTTATTAGTAATGAAATAACTATGCAAAAATAATAGGGGCTGAACATGACTGTCTTTGCATAGACAGTATAACTACATCCTAAAACAAGATCATCGGAACGGGTTGAGAAACTTAATGGGGAAAAAGGACATGAATACTAGCTGTGTTTCCTGTAATTAGGTACAGCTTCCGGACTCCTCCTCGACTGGAATTTAAGGTGCGGCCCAAGCTGGGCGAACGGGAGGTGACCTTCACACATGTGACTGAGTGGATTGAGAGGAAGTTGCAGCACGAGTTCCAGGTAGGAAGGAATCAGAAGGCATTCCCATCTGTTAACAGGAATCTGACATTTTAACAGTCTGAGGACTCGAGTGGCATTTAAAATCATATAATCTTTAGAATTTTGCAGCAAGAAGGTGGCCATTCAGCCCGTCATGCCAATGCCAGCTCTCTGAAAGAGTCATCTACTTAGTTCTGTTTCTCTATACCCTTTCTCCAAATGCTTTTAATGTTTTTCTTTTTCAAATTATTATCTACTTTCCTTTTAAAGCTACTATTGATCCTGCTTCCACTGCAGTTTTGTAGGTGTGCATTCCATGTCCTAACAACCCTCTGAGAAAAAGCATTCTCCTAACTGCTTAACTTTGTTCTGTTGGTGATGACCTTAAAGTCATGCCCTTTGTATTGGTTCATAAATAATCCTGACTGTATGGAAAGTGCACAGCACAAACTGAGACATATTAGACACTTTACATAGAACTTACAACATGGAAACAGGCCATTCGGCCCAAACAGTCAATCTCGGTGTTTACCCTCCAAGTGAGCAATTAGTCCTAATCACATTTACCCACCCTGATCCCATATTCCTTTATCCCCTTTTCCTTCATTCACCGATCCAATCCAATGTTAAATGTAGACACAGTTTCTGCATCAACCACTAACCCTGGCAGTGAGCTCCACAGGCTCACAACTCTCTGTAAATAAGTTTCTCTTTCTCGTTTGTCTACTATTAGCATAATTATAATTCTTATTTTATTAACCCCCCCCCACCCCCCCTCCTCCTTACTTCTTCCCCTGTTCCCTCACTACAAATCTATTCCCATCGGACTGGGTGCCGATGTGACGAGTTCCCGTGGATTGCCACAATGCCACTCGGTCCTGGGACGTGGATGAATGTAACTTGTAGTGACTCTCGAGATGATTTTGTTCCTTCTCCCGTGAACTTGTAGCAAACATCCATGCACCATCTGCGCCCTCAGCACAGCCAAGTGGCGCTCCTTATGTAGGCATTAGTTGAACCCACCTGCCATCACTCAGTGGTACAACGCATTAGCACATACTGAGCCAGCACACTACATAACTCTGCCTTTTCACAGTAGAGCCCACTTATCACCACTTCATCACTTCTTTGCGGGATCAACGTATCTCAAACTGAGTTGTGCCACTGTAGGAAGTAACTTTGCCTCGTGGACTGCAAGTGGGGAGAAAGCTTTTATGCCACATGTTAATTCAGTCTTTTTCAATGCTTTGCTGCCTATAAGATCCTGCTCACATTACATTTATTTACCCATGTCTTAGGTCAACATTTTGGAAACTAATTCTAAGCGTGAATGGGGTGGCAACTGAGGACAGTGAGCAAACGCCAATGTATCAGGCCGACTGAGAGCCTCAGTAGTATCACCACTAGAGAAAGAGTGCTAGGTTTTTGGAAAAACAAAAAAAGTTTTAGCTTAATTCACACTGCAGTAATTCCCCAGGTCTAAATCCATTCAATCCACATTTAACCCTCTTATCAGGTGCTTTTCTGCTACTTTTCATGACATATGAAAGGAATTAAATTGTGAAAATGCTGTAGAAAGATAGCTTACAGAAGAGAAAGGGGATAATTGAAAGGTAAGCTATGATGGGCCAATGGACTTCTCCTGCCTGAGGTACGTTACCATAGTATTATGTAGTAAGACGCATGTACCATGAATTGAAGTTCGCTTTCTGTAATCCTAATGCAGTCTACGTTTTTAATTACAGAAAGTTTTTGTGATGCCAAACATGGACGATATCTATATTCCTATCATGCACTCTGGTCTTGATAAGCCAGACCAGTCGAGGCAATCTCCAGAGGAAGTCACCAGAGAAGCCTCCTTTGACTCTGCCGACAGATTCTAAGAACTGGTTCCTGGAAATAGAAAAGTTTGGGGGGAAAGGTGATTTATTTTTTCCCCACTGAAGTCTACCAAGAAAACTGGATTTTTTTTCCCCCTCTCCCCAGTATGCTCGCAAAGTGCAAATGGAGGACCAAATCTGAGCGAATCGGCTCCGTTTTGAATTTGTGCCCCCTTTGGTGCATATTCTTTGGTTAACGGTTGAGCTCTGTGTGGGTGTGAATGGTTCCTCCATTCGTAGCATTCAAAATGTATTGTGAGGCACTAAATATAGAATTAGCACTTGGAGCATCCAAGTTTATTCTAGAGGACTTCCACTGTGCATTTTCCTACCTGAAATGTCTCCCTTTTCCTCCTTCTGCTCCTGACAGTGGTGATTCATGCTGGGGATCCAGTGCCATGGGTACCAGAAACCCTTCAGCACTTCGGTGAGGTGTCCGTTTTACACGTGTCACAGTAGGCAGTGAGTATTGATAGTTCATTCGCAGACTGGCTGATGCGTTTCCTACATTACAACAGTGACTACACTTCAAAGGTACTTCATTGGTTATAAAGCACTTTGGGACATCCTGAGGAGGTGAAAGGTGCAAGGCTTTCTTTTTCATTCAAACATGGAGAGCTTCATAGCTGAGCCTGATTCTGTCTTCACCCAGCACCCACACACATACACTTTCCAGCAGAAGTCACTGGATGGCCATCAAGGGTGGGAAGTGGAACCCTCGATTGTTTATCCTTCCCTGAGCTGGATATGTTATCGTCAACATTCAGGAATTGGTGCAGATAGTTGGTACTTTTATTGTTTTGGTTTGCACAGTCTCAACTTATTTACCCTGCTATGGATGTCTTTAAATAAAAAAGTTTTCAAACAAGGAAAAGGGGAAGAATTATTTCTTAAAATCTATAAACTTAATTGCAAATTTTAATGAATTTTTGCTAAATTTATAGATTTCAGAGGACATTTTATTTAATACAACGACCGTCCTTCTGTACAGAACAAAATTACACTAAAATCCTTCCCTCCTGTTCCATATACAAAGGGCAGCACTTTAACTTCCCCCGCCCAGTTTCTGTTGGGTGGGGCAGGTGGGGGGCATTACCTGCTTCATCCCCGATTTGTGATTTTAAAATGCCTGTTTTTTCAGGTGTCTAAAGCCCCTGTCGAAGTTAGCTGGGAGCCTCATACATTGATGCTAATTTATGCAATGCTATTATGTCAATAAGACCCCGGCGCCATCTTAACTAGGAAGTCAGCAGGTGCACCTACAGCAAGAGGCTCGTCAGACTATCGAAAGAGGCCTCGTAAGCTACGTTTTAAACTTTCCTTTTTTGGGGCCAGGACGATTAGGAGTGCTCCTCTGGGCCCCACAAGTAGGCCTTCCCTGCCCAGACTCTCTCCCCCCCCCGCCCCCCCCCCCATTTACTTTGGGCAGCTTGACTTTCTACCACTTCCCCTCCGATTTTCTTGCTGTTTGCCATTAAAATCTGCTGGGCCCCCTGCTGCCGCTCCCGGACCGTCCAGCCACTCGCTCGGCCACTTTCCAGCCCAGGAGTTAAAATTCCCACCCAAACTCCAATCTCTCTCATTTCCCTAGTGGTGGTGTGTATATGCTGCAAAAGAGAAAATTGCATGGGAAACCCAAAAACATGCTTCAGAACCTCAAAACCAAACTACTGAGCAATCCACTAAAGTAGGGCACCCTCTCTCGCCAAATGGACGTACTCCACTTACAGAAGCCCAGAGAATTTAAGCGCAAGTTGATAAGAGGCAAAGCCGAGAGAACCTCGAGCGCTGATGGAGCTTAAACAACCAAAATCCCGCAGCTTACCAGTACAAAAGATTATCTTGCAGCGTTATCTGCAGCCAAGTAAGAAGAATCCTCTCACTGGGATCTACGGATTGCTGGCTGGGTATGGAAGAGTGTGACTCCCCTCAAACCCAGCTGCAAAATCGCTCTGCCCCCCGCGCCCCGCAGACCAAAAGATCTGCTCGACTGCACACATTTCTATTTCACCGCAGATATAAGAACCCAGTGGCAACGGGAATTTACCAGAACTCGTGAAGCACAGTTTATGCTTTGTTCAATTGGAACGGCTCAAGCTCGGATAAGCTCAGATTTGGTGGCGGGATTTGTGCTCATTCTAAAACACTGCGTATTTATCAAAAATGTCTGCATGAGAAATGACCTGCAAGAGAGTCAGTGTGCCGGGGCTACTTTTGAAATGATCGTCTACCCTAAATATTCATGTAACGATTCATAATAATTTATTGGACAGCTTCTTCTGTTACAAAGGATAGAAAAGTGATATTGTAAACCCTTTGAATTTTTGGTACAAACTGCAAACACTTTCCCTCTTTTATTCATGCATGTTACGGTATTTGTACAAAGAAATGTGTTGCCTATTCATCATGTCTTGTTTATTGAGGCTTGGGAATAACAAGCCACTGTGTTAAGTGCAATAATCCTGATTAATGTCACCAGTACAGTAATAGTGTTTTTTTTTTAAAGAATTCTCTTTGTATTAGTGGTCTATCGCCAGAAGGCATTCATGTAAAGAAAGATGCATGTGGTATTTTTTAAATAAAGCAAAAATATATAGTTACCCCTGCAGACTGTGCATTTCAAAAGGTTCATTGTGTGGTACTGGAGCAAACTTATTTACTGGTGTTACTGATGCCTAGGAAATTTTGCAGTTCTGTGCGGCCTCTTCCTAAATGAACCTGTCGTTATTACATACACCATATTGCACTGGCAAGGGTTCATTATGGCAATACTTTCACAGGTGGGAAAGGCAAGTAACAAATGTACACAGCAAGTATTAATGAGTTACAATGGAATGGAATGCAAATGCTTAATTAAACAGATTCATTTCATAGCAGCATAAGAATTGCTGGACAAGAGAAGACCAAGGTTCATGTTGTTCACTTTCTACCATCCTGGGATTCGCAAGATACAACAATAATGGAGTTGTTGACTAATCAATGGCAATTAATCTTTATCAATTAGTCTACAACGGACCCAGGCATGACACGAAGAAAACCCTATTAATGGAAAGCTTTGGGAACCAGAGGTCCAAAGTCAACTGTTGCTCCTAAGAATGCAACACTTACCGCATGTCATGTCTCAAATTACTCATACTGTATCCCAAAATGTTCACGGAGGTGAAGTTTACCCATTCACCTAAGTGAAAGTGAAGATGCTCATTAACCACTATAGTTTATAGAGCGGTTTCACTCAAATTGAGCAATATGTGTGAGCTTAACTTCTGTAGGTTTGGCGTTCTCTCAAGCTATAGTACAGACATGATAGGAGACTGAACAGCCCTCCTCATACACCGCAGCCTGGGGTGCAATGAAACTGATGTCTTGGGTGCTACCTGTGGCCTGGAGTATGTACCAAAGTTTACCTGGAATGAGGACCTATGTCTGTCTACTGTCCACCACGGTCTTTCCCACCTTGGGAGCTATTCAGGAGACCTCTTCCATTTGGAAACAACAAGCCACTCCTTGGGGACATCAATGCAAAATATCCCGTGTGGGATCCATCCAGTCCATTAACACTTAAGGCAAATAATTACTGGACATAACTGAGGATCTGGGATTCAGCATCCTCAAACCCACAGAGTCCATTTATCACAGAAACAGCTTCAACTCCCAAGACATGTTTGGCTATGCTATTGTAACACCAGATGTGGCCAACAAGTGCTCAGATCCAAGGGTGGGGAAGTGACCATCTGCCAGTCCTGCTGAACCTCTCAACGTGCTTCCAACCGTCCAGAACATAAGGCTGGGATTACAGACGGGCTCACTGGGCTGCCTCATTTAGCAGAAAACATCACCCACCTAAATTCTGCAAAACCCCTGATGACCAAGAGCTGGTCAGTAAACAGCTGACCGATGCACTAATGGGAGCAGCAAAAACAGCAAATGGATGAAAAAGGGATCCTGGCAGTAGAGCTGCTGTGATACCCTGACACATCACTAGGGTGATTCGGACAAAATAAAAAATTGAGGAGGTACACCATTAAAACGTGGCTCAGGGAGACAAAAACATAACTTAACCGACTGCCAACAACTCCTCAGAACCAATGCTGAAAAGCAGTGGGACTTTTTCTTCAAAAATGTTGAAGGAGAACAAAATCCCAACTAATTCTGGTATCAATTCTGGTATTGGTTAAAGGCGCTGTATGAATGCAATGTGTTGCCTCAAACTCACAGAGAAACAGCTCAGAGCCTGAGAAAGAATCACAGTGAAGCAGCATGCCCTGGACTATAACAGAACGGCAGGCTTAGAGAGAAAGCCGAGTTCTTCAGAAACCCCTCTCCACTGTCCACACCAACCAAATCACAAGGAATTTTATAGTATCTGGGAAAAGGAAGTGAAAAAGAAAAAAAAAAGAAAGACTTGCATTTATATAGCGCCTTTCACGACCACCGGGCGTCTCAAAGCGCTTTACAGCCAATTAAGTACTTTTTGGCGTGCAGTCACTGTTGTGGGAAACACAGCAGCCAATTTGCGCACAGCAAGCTCCCACAAACAGCAATGTGATAATGACCAGATAATCTGCTTTTGTTATGTTGGTTGAGGGATAAATATTGGCTAGGACACCGGGGATAACTCCCCCTCTTCTTCGAAATAGTGCCATGGGATCTTTTACGTCCAACTGAGAGAGCGGGCGGGGCCTCGGTTTAACGTCTCATCCAAAAGATGGCACCTCCGACAGTGCAGCACTCCCTCAGCACTGCACTGGAGTGTCAGCCTAGCTTTATGTGCTGGGGTCCCTGGAGTGGGACTTGAACCCACAACTTTCTGACTCAGTGGATCATTATATCCATACACCCAGAGGGCTCACAATTGGACCAGCCTGGCTGATGCCCTGGCGGAGATGTCATCCATGTGCCATGCCCAAGCCATATTCCTCTGGAAAGTTGTGCCCAGGGCATTTTGCTTTCTGCTGGTCTTGATTGGCTTTGACCTCAAGCTACAACTTTCTTGTGTTTCTTTTATGGTTCTCTAGATACCTGAAAGAGCACAAATGGACAGGCGTTACGGAAGCTGCTATATTGGTAAAGGTGGCTTTGCAGGAGGCCACCTAAAACAGGCATTAGGCCCCTTACATATATCAATGAGAGGTCTAATGTCTCTTTCAAGCCCACTTTCAAAAAAGTGGTTTTGATCAGCTCAGGATTCTTAAGCGGTCGCGGCGACCTAAGCAGTGAAGGCCACCAAAAGATACGTTTAAAAAACATTTTTTTTAATGTACCTGTTGAGCCAAGAGGAGCAGAAGTGCTTCCTTGACTCTACACTCCTTATGATTGCTGCTCCAAACTCCGTTCCGGGCCTTACCTTCAGGCTCTGTTGGCGAGGCAAGCAGCCCAATATTCTACTTTAATGAAATGCCCGAGCTGCCTGTGGAGGCATGGCAGGCACAGCACCTCACGCAAGAAATGTTAATGAGGCCCGAGGACCAATTTAGGGACGGCCATGGGCCTCCCGGTTGGGGCTCGTAAACGGGCCATATCCAATTTTCACCCACCCATCCCTCTCTCTCATATCGCCACACATTACCAGCTTTCTTTATTTTGCTGTCCATATCTGTAAAGAGGTGTATCTTGGGACGTTGTTTACATTAAGAGCGCTTTATGCTGGTGTTGTTGTAAAGTGTAGGACTCCCAAGGGTAAGCGAGTACTTGAAGTGAAGTTATGACATTAATGCGTCATCAGTTGTGTGCCATTCTGTTCCTTGGGGGACTCCCTTTACGTTTTGAGCATATTCTGTAAGAGGTCCAGTGGTCCAACACTTTAGTATAGTAATGTACTGCTCAAGAAGAGACTGAATTCTGTTATCTGCATTACAAAAGACTCTGAATCACAAAATCATACAGCACAGGAGGACATTTGGCCCATCGTGACTCTACCGGCTCTTTGGTAAAGCTATCCAATTAGTCCCACTCCCCTGGTCTTTCCCCATAGCCCTGCAATTTTTTTCTTTTTCAAGTATATCTCCGATTCCCTTTTGAAAGTTACCACTGTATCTGCTTCCACCACCCTTTCAGCCAGTGGTTATGGCTTTTATAATATTTTGTCATTCTTCCACAGATTTCCCAGAATACAACGAAAAAACTGTAATTCAATCAGCTCCGCTAATATCGCTCCGGTTTGATGGCAGTGTCAGCTGTGGCTCAGTTAGTAGCACACTCGCCTCTGAGTCAGAAGGTTGTGGGTTCAAGTCCCCACTCCAGGGACTTGAGCACATAAAGCTAGGCTGACACTCCAGTGCAGTGCTGAGGGAGTGCTGCACTGTCCGAGGTGCCGTCTTTTGGATGAGACGTTAAACCAAGGCCCCGTCTGCCTTCCCAGGTGGACGTAAAAGATCCCATGGCACTATTTCGAAGAAGAGCAGGGGAGTTATCCCCGGTGTCCTGGCCAATATTTGTCCCTCAACCAACATAACAAAAACAGATTATCTCATCATTATCATATTGCTGTTTGTGGGAGCTTGCTGTGCGCAAATTGGCTGCCGCGTTTCCCGCATTACAACAGTGACTCCACTTCAAAAAAAGAGTACTTAATTAGCTGTAACGCGCTTTGAGATGTCCGGTGGCCGTGAAAGGCGCTATATAAATGCAATCTTTCTTTCTTCTATTTGTATAAGATGTACACATGTATGTGGGCACCATTCAATAACCAATAAATGCGCCACAGACGTGAGAAGCAACACAACTCATCAGTTTTAAAGTCAAGCCGTATTGAGTGTTTTCTCAACTGGCACTTCAGTGCAGCCCTGAGGAGGGGCAGCATTGTTACGCCATTTTTCCACAGAAGACATTCAACTGAGGTCCCATCTGCCTATTCTTGGTGGTTCAGGTGGATTGTAAAAGATTCCACAGCGTTATTCCTGGTCAACATTCCTCCCTCCAGCAACAGCACCACAACCAGATTAAGTGGTCACTTGTCCGTTATATTACTGACTAAAGGATTTTGGAAGACTGACAAAAATTTGAAATAGAGATTGAAACGAAACTACTTCGAGGAATAAAACAACATTACCCAGAGCAAACTGAATTCTTTAGATGATTAGGATGGCTGGGAGTGAGTAATGATGCTGTAAATTAATCTAGGAATTCAGTTATTAAACCGCAACAACAGGGCAAGTAGAGCTGAAATTACTCTGAGTAAACACTGCCATCGCTGCAGGTTAACAGTACCATGACTCCAGGGAGGGTATAAGACATTATTTGGCACCGTCTCTCTAACGTGTTTCAGAAGTCAAATGGGGGCTGATCTTCAGCAACCGCCTGAAACAGGCGTGAAGTCTGTGGAGCGGCCCAAAACAGACTCCTCTTGACCCGACAACATTTTTAATTTCCTTGGCCGCCTTTGAAGACCACTGGTTAGGCTGCTCAACACCTGGTACGAATGGGCGGAGCAAGGCCAGCACGCACTCTGTCCACTTGTACCTGAAAATTGCAATCGGGGTCCCACAACTGGCGTAGGGCCCAGATTTGCATATTTAAGCAACCTTACGCCCAAAACAGGCCGGCAGGCTGCTCGGCCCTTTACAGGCCCACCTGAAAACCACATTAGACAGGCCTTGGAATGACGAAAGTGCCCCTTCCCCCGATTTTCAACTGCCGGCTTCTCAGGCAAGGAATGGGTGACTGACATGTTGAAAATCGCCCCCAGGAAGACAACAGACTGCAAAAGAGAGAACTATCGAGGCTTGCAGCTACCACGACGAGTTATTCGGTGTGTGTGGGGCTAGCAATGAAAACTAAACTGCATTACCTAAAATTGCTTTCAGCTTTAGAATTGCTTATTTTTTGTCACATATTATTAAATATTACAGAAAGTAGAAATATATAGTGCGTTGAATATTTCATCACTTGACAGTATTTCCTGAATAAAGTCTCATTTTGTTTTATTTTCATGTAAAGTGCTGCTGCCGTATATGAAGCAATAAAGATAAAGTAACAAGTCACTTAATAAAAAACAGAGACTGAGCATCAAACGATTCTTTATTATCAGCTTTGTGAGCAATTCAGTGACAGACACAGTTCTTCATATCTGTAGCTGTTAAGAATCGATCGGGACACTGGCCTTCCCTTGCACCAAATCTTTCTTGAGTGGCCCCTGAATAAAGAGAATAATGATTGAATTTAAAATGATTTGCGTCCTATTCTGATCTCCAATGTACAGCATTAACTTATCTTCAATACTATAGCATACCATGCAGAACGTGGTTTCCACATTTTTTAATTCAAAAATGATTACTATGTACTCTGTTTAAATAAAATAGTCCCTCACAAATTAAATCTGGTGAGATCAGATCAGTTCTTCTTCTTCCTAGGCAGTCCCTCGGAACCGAGGATGACTTGCCTGCACACTAAAAATGAGTTCTCAGGTGACTGATGAGTCCAATGCGGGATCGACAGTCTCCGTCAGAGGTGGGGCAGACGGTGGTCGAAGGGGCGGGTGGGTGGGGTGCTTGGGTTGACGTGCGCTCCTTCCGCTGTTTGCGCTTGCTCCCGGCGAAGAGACTCTAGGTGTTCGGCACCTTCCCGGATGCTTCTCCTCCACTTTGTGCGGTCTTGGGCCAGGGATTCCCAAGTGTCAGTGGGGATGTTGCACTTTTTCAAGGAGGATTTGAGGGTGTTTCAACATATACACTGCACCAGTTATGAATATATACTAAAAAAATTATGCTGGATAAATGTACTTGAAATATCCAAAATTCATCTCATGTTGCTATGGTGAAGTCCCTCCTTGATAATTATTTGATTTTCACCATTTTCTCCTCCTCTTTATAACATCTCCATCTCCATCAAGCCATGCCACCGCTCCCTAATCCCAAGCCCTGTCACATCCCATCATCTCTGCAGTAGATTTTGACTTTGGGGTAGATCCTGACTTTGTGCGATAGGGTAAAGCAGTTTTAAATCTCTCCCTGATTTGTATTCCCGCGGACTTCAATGGAAAATCGGGAGAGATGTAAAACGGGCTGCCGAATCACTATCATCTGTTTTACACGATCGCACAAAGATAAAATCTACCCCATGGAGTTCAAACTATATTGTAGGGCTCTTCAGCAAGCTTACCATGAAGGCTCTCTTCTCCTCGGGTGTCTGGAAGTGTCCGTAGCCAAATTTGGAAGTTGTGTCAATGAACTTGAGCTCAATTAATTCAACATCACGCCGTTTTGTGTGAACCAGAAGAGACTGTAATAGAAAAGTAGACATCAACCCTGAATATACATTTTTCAGCTACACCAGAATTGTTAAGTAAAATAATAGAATCATACGAACATACGAATTAGGAGCAGGAGCAGGCCACTCGGCCCCTTGAGCCTGCTCCGCCATTTAATAAGATCATGGCTGATCTGATTACTCCACATTCCCGCCGATCCCCCGATAACCTTTCACCCCCTTGCTTATCAAGAATCATGAGCGCATTTAGAATGTTAACTGGCAACAATATACAATTAACTAAACTCCAATGTTCAGTGATGTTATTCCTTCTGTACTTTACATAGACCTCCAGCCATGTAATTGCTGAGGTATTTTACCTGTTCTTATGACTTCCATGTTGTCCCCTCTGGTGATTCCATGGCAATCTCATGCTTTGTTCAAGGACGTAAATTTGCCCTTTTTAAACTCACTGGCCTAGAAATTGGATTGTGCTGTGCCTGTTTTACTGCCCACCATATTGGTTACGGCTCCTCTATAGGTATCACGGGCGTGTCAAAGCCTTTGCAAATGCAAATCGGGAGGCCTAACACCTGCTTAAGACCCCCTTTGTAAAATTCGATTGGGCATGACCACAGCGTGCGACGTGCATACAGCGGTCAGTATCTTCAGGCGTTTAGCAGCCAAACCAAAAAGTGATGGACTACTCTTCACTTGCCTGGATGAGTGCAGCTCCAACAACACTCAAGAAGCTCGACACCATCCAGGATAAAGCAGCCCGCTTGATTGGCACCCCATCCACCACCTAAAACATTCACTCCCTCCACCACCGGCGTACCGTGGCTGCAGTGTGTACCATCTACAAGATGCACTGCAGCAACTCGCCAAGGCTTCTTTGACAGCACCTCCCAAACCCGCAACCTCTTCCAGCTAGAAGGACAAGGGCAGCAGACGCATGGGAACACCACCACCTCCAAGTTCCCTTCCAAGTCACACACCATCCTGACTTGGAAGTATATCGCCGATCCTTCATCGTCGCTGGGTCAAAATCCTGGAACTCCCTCCCTAACAGCACTGTGGGAGTACCTTCACCACACGGACTGCAGCGGTTCAAGAAGGCAGTTCACCGCCACCTTCTCAAGGGCAATTAGGGATGGGCAATAAATGCTGGCCTTGCCAGCGACACCCATATCCCATAAATGAATTTAAAAAGAAACAACAGTCCTTAAAGGTACTGCTGGAGGCTGCCACCAGAAAGGGTAAGATTGAACTTTTATTATTTACCTTATTGTGGAGCCGGGAGGAGTTTAAGTCCGCGGACCAGTGCCCCCTCCTGATTGCCTTCACCACCCACCCCGCCTTCCTTCAGCTCCCTTCCCGAACTCTCTAAGTACCTCAGGTGGCTCCCAAGCCAGCCGATCTTGCTGCCCATCCCCCACCACACCCCCGACCGGGACCGCGAGCTGCCGCCTGGGCCGTGACTGGCGCCCGCGGCTCGCCGGTACTATCCGAATGAGGCCGGTGGACCAATTTGCTGTAGTCCTTCCACCGAGCTCACTGGGCGCCTACAGCGTGCGCTGCACCAGGATCACGCCCCGATTCAGGTCCAATCCAATTTCTGGGCCGCTGTTCCCATCCATCGTGTAAAGAATTATTTTGATAATGCGCATTCGGTGCTTAGGAATAGACTGAGAAAAATTCTGTGACGGGAAAATGTTCCAAATGTGCCAGCAAAGTTAGAAATGATAATTCTCCCACCACATTGCCAAACATACACTGAAGAGGATGCTGTACCTTTCTGAGCGTAAGTACACGCTTCTTTGTTCCAAGAACACAGCCTTTTACCATAACATAGTCATTGTTCACTTCACCATAATGTGGAAACCCACCCTAGAACAAAAAAAACCAACTGTATCATCATCCTTTTAACGCCATTTTGTTTAAAGCACAAGAATAGACCAGTAACTTAAACCTAAATATTTCAGCATTATTGGATAGTGTATGCATTTGTGAACGGTACAGTTGATAAAATCTAAATTGCAAATGCCCATTGATTGAATTAGCTGCACAATGTTTGAACCTGGTACTCAACAGAGCATAAGGTAATACTAACAGACTGTTATAAACATGATTGACAGACAAAAGAATCAGCATTGATAGCATGAGAGCAGCTTTCAGTTAGTTGAACATTCAAAGCAAAATGTATCTCTGAACTGTTGACTCACACAACTTAAACTAATCCATTTATATCTCTTTATGCACCCTTAACGATGAGATGTTGAATTAGTTGGGCAGGGATGTAGGCAATGTCGGCAAGCCAGTATTTATTGCCCATCCCTAGTTGTGCTGAGGATATTAAGCGCCAACCACATGGTTTGGGACGTAAGTCACATTTAGGCCAGATCGCGTAGGGGTGGCATGTTCCCTCTTCTCTGGAGGACATTAGTGTGCCAGATGGTGAGTTCCCAATCTTAGCTGAGCTGTGAAACAGAGGATGTGCTTAAAAGAGGTAACGGTCCCCTTTGAAAGGGAGAGATGCTCGATCAAACAACCCCTCTACATCAAGAGAGACTAGGGCAGAAAATGGAAAAACATCAGACTGGTACAGCAGGTGGGGTTCTTCTGCAGCTGGGGTTAAAGCACACTGTTGGGCAGAGGAGAGGTAGTTTCACTTTGCATCTAATTGTGAACATTTACCTGACCTGAGAGTGCTTCTTATTGGCACTGGTGCAAACAATGGAATCTTCCATTTACCAGCACCGACATCTCCCAGCTGGAGAAGCACAAAATCCACCCCTTTACTGTCAGTAATATTAACGGATGACATTCCATTATTTTAACACAGGTGTTAGACCATTTGTTTTACTGTTGCAAATAATAAATTTTAGGCCATTGTTATTGTGCATGTCGTTAGATTATTATAATAACTGCACGTACAGCGTGTATTGTTTGTTTACACACGCCTGTACATTAATACAACTGTATTGTCTGTATCTATGGACACAGTATCTAGTTAGCTAGCTGGAATTTCCATTTTGCCCTGCTGAGTATCTGCCAAAGTTTGTTGCCTTGTAATTTGATATGTGAAATATTATATCATTAATTGAAGCAGTGCACCAGTTACATTCAAGAAGAGACACACACTGGGGGGTGTGGACCCAGTCACAGCAAATGATGTGTTCTAGCCCCATGGACCCAAGCACTACCCGTAGTGGGCATCCAATTACAGATACAATGGCTGCGATTTTCCCTACCTCGGCGGATCGGTGGCGGGCGAGGTTGGTGGCGGGTCACGGCCTCGCTGCTGGCTCCATCCCAGCCTCCAACATGACTTTCCCCTGATTGGGCGTGTTAAGCCCGCCCAGCGCGTTTCCCGGTCCAATTGAAGGAAGCGGGTCTGATGACGTCTCTTGATGATGCGTCATCAGCCGGTTTCCTTAAAGGGACCAAGCGCAAATTTACTTTGACAGTTGTTCTGTCGGTGTTCTACAGCATTGAGGTGCTGCAAACACTGACAAGCACGGCACAGAGGTGCACAGGCTGCACCCAGGCTTATGCTTATGGAGGGAGTCACAGCACACAGGGAGGTTCCCTTCCCTTCCAATGGGCAGAAGAGACCTCCCCAGGAGACCAACGCAGCCTGGTTGCACATTTCACAGGAGGGCACAAGCAGGGATGTCGTCAGGGGGACCAGGCTGCAGTGGCGCAAACATTTCAATTATCTCAATAATCACGAAACGTTACTGCAAAGCCACACTCAACCTCCTCCTGTTGTGCCACTCATCACATCCCCATCACTCTGCCTTCCTTACCCTACTCCTGCACATCCTTACTCACACCAACTTACCTTGCACCTCCAACCATCCCTCTCTATCTACATTATCACTTCCCCATCTCACTAGCTACCCCTCACACTCACCCTCATCCTAGTGCAATCATACCAACTAACAACACACAAGGGTAGGTACTTGTGTGTTTTAGCCAATATTCATGTGAAGTTTCTGTTAATGTGCTGTCAAACATTGAAATCTTTGTGTTCTTGGACAGATTTGTGTGCACCTTTGGCAGTGGCTTAGTGAGTTGCAGTGAATGGTGAGACATAACGGTACCGCCCACAACGGTGATGAGTGTGAAAGGAATGGCTTGGGCATTGTAGGGATGCTTTATGGTGTTGGTGTGGGGTGGTGCCAACCTGGTGCATCATGTGACAGCCAGAGTGTGCAGCGTCAAGTGAAGTAAATCTGGCCATGGTGAGGCCATCCCTGGTGTCCTGGGCAGCAATGTGGTCAGGTGCTGATGCCCTCTGTCTTGTGCAGCACCAGCTGATTGCGGAGAAGGTTGGTATTGTTGTTGGTGCTGCTGGTGTGCCTGGTGATACTGGTGTTGGGGCTGATTGTGGTCAGATTCTGAGGACCAAGGTGAGAGAGTATAAACCATACCCATGCTGATGGAATAGATGGCAGGTGAGGTTGAGATGACAGAAGCGATCTGTCAATGGTGAGAGAGGTTGTTCCATTGAGGTGACACTGGATAGAGAGTTTGCTCCAAACACTTGCAACCTGCATAAAGCTCAATCTGTCTTCCAAATGCAGTGAGCAACAGCCTCTGAGCTTGGAAAGTAAACAGCTGTGAGATGGGAGCTTTTATAGCACATTTCAAGCTGTCAAATAATGAGATGATTCCATGGCCATTCAACTCCCGACCTGCTTAACAGACGTGATCCCCGAGCAGCGTGGACCCCGTTGGCGAACTGGTAAAGTATAAAGGTGAGCTCAAAATTGTTGTTAATCCTCTGTTAACAAGGTCATAATAACCTGAATTGCCTCCCCTGCCGCTGCGTGTCTGGTCTGCTCAGCGCTGACAGACCCGACATTTGGTAAAGGCGCGTGGCAGCGGGTTGACAGCAGGGTCCTGATCCGCTGTCAAAAAAAATCACTTTCCCACCCGACCCGCCACCGATCGCACCCGTTGACCCCCTGGAAAAGTCCCCCCCCCCACCTCCCATATTGCTGAGAAATAAAGTAGTCCAAGTGAAAGAGCTCAGGATGGTGTGTAAGGAGGACAGTGACCATTTTACTGGACCTCCAATTTGCCAATTTGCAGATATCAGCTATATTACAAGTGAGATTGTTCAAAGTGACTCACCATTGGAGTGATGCTCTTATCAGTCATATCGTAATGAGTAGAAGCGTTATTTTTCACTACTTTGCCATCTTCTATGTGGATACCTTGTCCAATGCGATATATCTGGTGGAAAAACATTCAGATGGTTTTTACAATTAACAATGTGCCCATTAATCTAGGCTGACACTCAGCGCAGTGCTGAGGGATCATCGGAGGTGCTGCCTCTAGGACGAGGCATTAAACCAAGGCCCCATCTACCTCTTCACGTGGACTTAAAAGAGCCCATGGCACTATTCAAGGAAGAGCAAGATGGTCTCGCCATATTCGATGGGCCGGATGGCCTCCTCCTGTGCTGTTATGACTCTATATATTATGACTCTATTTAGGCCAGCGTCCCATCTTAATAACACCAGCAAAAACATTTCAGTTGCTCATTTGTCTCATTTGCCGTTTGTAGATTTTGCTATGCACCAAACTGGCTGCCATGTTTGTCTACATAACAGTAGTGCAAGTTTTTAATTTCTTTTTATTTACTCTAAAACAAATGCATGCAGGCTTCTAAATTTGGTTCCATGCTTCTCGTGGTATCTACGGATGGGCATTAAAAGAATTTACCTCTTTTTTTTAAGACTTTGAGGGAAAAGAAGCACGTCTGGCAATAATTAGGATTAGAGGCAGTTTCAAACCAGGAAATGCATTGGCCTGAACTGCAGCCCAACCCTTACATGGATCAGCTGGGACGCTGCAGGACTTCACTAAGCCAAAAATGAAAAGATGGAATGGAGAGGCAATTCTAAACATGTAGCCCAAAGAACTGTTTTGAAAATAAAACAGCCAGGGGTGTTCAAAGTGTGGTCCTTTGATCATTTGTAACAAAGCAAGCAGCAAAGTCTCAGGCGTGATTCCTGGTCTCTGCTGATTTTATACAATCTGAACTTGCTACGTTCACCTTCAGTGCCTGTGGGTTAAGGCGGCGAAAATTGGCCTGCGTTCCTGCTCCTTCTCATTATCTGCCGACCTTCCTAGAAGTGCACGCGTGGACATAAGGTGAGGACCGGATTTTGCTTGGCTCTTGCTGTCGGGGCTCACACGTGATTAATGCACACTTGGGTGGGGAATCGGGATGGGCTGTAAGTTTGGAATTACATCACTGAAACTTCAAAGGCCCAAAAATAATTCCGAATTTGCCAAAAGATTTAAAACTTTTTCGTATGCAGGAAGCCTTCAGGCCCTTATAACGTGCCTAACTTTGAAATGACTCACACACATGAACTCATTCAGACGTTTTGCAAACTGCAAAGCAAGAAGTGTTGATTGCTTCTCCCACTTGGTCTCCCTATAACCGTTGTTATACAACCTCTGCAGTGGTGTCATTTTGACGTGGTTCATTACTGTACCATGGTGACGTTCCAATAGAATGAAACACGTGTGCATGATTGTGCTACTGTTTGGAAGACATGGAATTAAATAATTGAAAAGCGATACAGAACGGCATGGAGGTTCTATTTTGTCAGAAGCTTAAAGGGGTAAGAAGTTAACGCTCAAAACGTGGGGCTGGAGTTTATAACGGTGGTGGAGGAGGGAAAATGGGCAGGATGTCCTACTACCAGGGGCCCACCTCTGAAATCAGCACCTCAGATTTTTCTCCCTCTTATCCAAACAAGGAACTCATCCACCCGACCCTTGACAGACCCACCACATTTATATATATATATATTTTTTATCCTCACTTTTGGTTTGTGCCTTTTCCCTTTTTTTTCTCTCTCCCACATGGCAGCTGTCTTTCATTCTGCCAGCGCATTTCACACTGCTAGAGCCATCTTTTGTTTCTTAACCTGTCCTATTACCATCTCGTCTCGCCTTGAATATCTCTTAATGTCTCTTTACTTCTCACAGACCTTCCCTTTTGTTCTTTTATTCCCTCCCCCAGCCTCCAAACTTGCTTTTTCATCTGTTTCATTTCCTGCTTTTTTCTCAGTTCTGACGAAGGGTCTTCGACCTGAAACGTTAACTCTGTTTCTCTCTCCACAGAGGATGTTGCCTGGCCTGCTGAGTTTTTCCAGCGCTTTCTGTTGTTATTTCAGTTTTCCAGCATCCGCAGTATTTTGCTATTGCATCACATTTAAATGATGGGAGAGCGGGGGCGGAGCTGGGGAAACTGCCCATTTCCCGACCTCCCCAATGGAGTAACACCGAGCCAAGCCAATGCCAGAAGAGAGGTGGAGGTACATGCAGGGGCAGCACTGGAAAGACTGCCAAAGACCCTGATGGACGGAGAAGGTCTGGTAGCAGCCACCTCTCCCCTCCCTCCTGCCCAAAGGTCCCCGTGGCCCATGCAGAGCCTTTTGAAAACATGCTTGTGGAGGAATGGACCCCCTTTTACTGCTGCCTCCATCTCCTCTTGGCAGTGCAGTGGGTGTCCCACTGCAGCATCGGTGGATTTTCCTTCCTTGCAGTGACAGGCTCCCTTTGTGTAGTAATGTGCTAGCGTTCTCGGTGGGAGCCCACCCTGCACCTTGAATTAAGTCTGATCCAGGAAAATGGGTGAGGCGCATAGGAGCAGCGAGCAGAAGTCCCGCCTGACCCACCTCCAGCGGTTAAAAACTCCCCAGAGGGAAATCCAGCCCGTAATGACTTAAATCCCAATGTACAGTGGAACCTCAGTAATCTCACTTTTGGGGCGCGGTGGGGGAGGAGGTGGGGAATCTCACGTGAGTTGTCTTATCCTGAGTGCAGCTCTGGGAGTTTGAGCACGGAAAAGCTAGCATAGGATGGGGGAAGGTTTCCTCTGTTTGCTATTGGTAATGAAATAGTTAACAGCGTCTTTAGAATTTACAATTTGACGAGAAGTATAAAAAAATGGAGAAGATCTTCCCCCGCAAAGTCTAAAGCTCTAAGGTGCACCTGCCCTGTGCATTTGAAGTATTACCTTCTTATTGATCTCTGTACGGTGGAAGTAACCCTTTTGCCCTGCGCGGGCAATAGTGTACCCAACTCGAGCTGGATGCCAGGCCCCAATGCAAGCGACCTTTCGCAGACCTTTGTGGGTCTTCCGCGGCAGCTTTTTGGTATGCCAGCGGGAGGTGACACCTGCGAATAAACAAGAAAAAATTGTGATTTTTTTCGAGTTACATTTCCAATTAATATTGGAATATTTTGCAGCAAATCTACTAAACGTGTGTCTGTTATTAAGTAAACTTGATAGCTTATAATAATAAAAGAAAGAAAGACTTGCATTTCGATAGCGCCACCGGACGTCTCAAAGCGCTTTACAGCCAATTAAGTGCTTTTGAAATGGAGTCACTCCTGTATTGTAGGAATCTCCCGTCTCTACATACAATAATTCTACATCCAGCCCCATCGATCCCATCTACTGTTTCAAAAATTTCAATCATGTTTCTCTACACCCCATAGCGTCGCTTTTTTTAAGTGTTTCCCCATCTCTGTCATGTAAAATCTGCAACCTTCCGAGAATCCAATCCACTTCCTCAGTATCTTATCCTAAATATGGGAGTGGAAGGAGGCTCGTGTGGAGCATAAAAACACCAGCACGGACCAGTCAGGCTGAATAACATAAGAACATAAGAGCAGGAGTAGGCCATACAGCCCCTCGAGCCTGCTCCGCCATTCAATAAGATCATGGCTGATCATCGACCTAACCTGTTTCTGTGCTGTAAATTCTATGTAAATTTGGAAAACTAGCTTCAATTTTACGAGATTCCGTGGCAGACCTAACAGGATCATTGGTCAGAGAGCTGGGTGTGGAGACCAACATCAGCAATTTGTGCCCTGTTGGTTTTCCCGCCCTTAAAATAACAACCAAAACAAATCGCACAGCTCGGAAAACGGGCAAGCTCGCCTCAGCACCCAATTCTCTAACGGGTGTTCGTGTTGAGTGAGACTCTGCCAGGCATGGAGTCTCAGAAAATGTATCTTAATATTTCATGTCTCGACAGCGTTCTGTAGAGTTCTAGTATCACTTCCTTGAACTTATGCTCTACGGTTCTGCTTATACACCCCACCATTCCACTTATGCTGACAACTGTTTGCATATAATTCAATTACTTACAATGTTTGGTTAACTATCAAATATTAGAATGAATGATGTCCTAAGGGAGTCCGAGCCCCACTAATATTAGGACATTTCCTTTGCAGTTAGTCCATCGGAGAATAAAGCTGGCTCTGGATCCTGCGCTCCCAGGGAGTGAGTGCAGGTGGGAGAATGTTGTAGTGTTCTTGCCAACCTGGGCGCCCTTTGAGCTTGGCTCCCAACTAGGATTGGTGAATTTTACTGTAGAACTTTTAATTAGTGGGAAAAATTCGGCTGGTTAACGCCTCCCGTTAGCGCCTGCAGAGGGAGGTAATGGGGCGCTGATGCAGCAGTGGTGAGTCGAGTCCAGCAACGCACGACAAATAAGCCCCCCCCCCCGCCCGCCGTTGCGCCGCCAGTACGAGTTACCACCGGGGACTTCAACACCAGGCAGATCGTGACGTCAGTGAGCGTGCAATGCTCACTGGGCGCCCGATCTGCAAAACTGATTTTCGTCACCTACCTTAGCGCCTCGCCCCGACAGCGACAGGGAGAGGAGGCGTCAAGTAGGTGGATGCCGGCTCCAGGGACGTTATTAAAAGGGATCATGAGTAATGAGTCACAGCTCTCAGGTTAGTGCTGTTTCACTGCTTCCTTGTCAGTTTGACATTGTGAAACAGTTTAATTCAGTAATTTAAAGATTCTTTTGTATCAGGAGTGCTGTGGTAACTAAAAAGTAGTTACATTTATTCTTACAAAATATCAAGCTGCTACACTTCCTTACATTAATGGGGGCTGTACTGGCAGTCGACCTCGCCCTCCAGGATCTACTGAGGAGGGAGTGGAGGCAGCGAGAAAGATTGGAACATGTGGCCAGAGGGAGCAGGAGGGCCATGAGGGCACTCAACAGGAGGTCGTTACCCTCCGAGGATATTCCGAGAGCACATCTCCAACCTCCAATTAAGCGAGGAGCAGTGTATTAGAAGGCTCCGCTTCAGTAAGGAGGTGGTCACAGAACTCTGTCACCTCCTGCAACCAGACCTCGAGCCTCAGATCAGGGCGCCCACAGCTCTCTCAGTGGCAGTCAAGGTCACCGTCGCCCTCAATTTCTGCGCCAGCAGATCCTTCCAGTCTGCAACAGGAGATATAGCTAACATCTCGCAGCTCGCCATCCATCGCTGCATCTGGGAGGTCACAGAGGCTCTCTACAGTAGGAGAAGGGACTACATTTCCTTTCCCATCACCAGTGAGAAGCAGGACGAGCATGCATGCGGCTTTGCCAGGATAGCGAGATTCCCCATGGTGCAGGGCGCCATTGACTGCACCCACGTGACTTTGTGGGCACCTCATAACAATCCTGAGATCTTCCGTAACCGCAAAGGCTACCACTCACTTAATGTGCAGTTGGTGTGCGACCACAGACAGCGAATCCTCAGTGTCAATGCCTGCTATCCTGGCAGCAGCCATGATGTCTTCATCCTGCGCCAGACCCGTGTGCCAGCACTCTTCCAGCCACCACGTCAAGCTCGCGGCTGGCTGGTCGGAGACAAGGGCTATCCGCTCTCCACCTGATCATGACTCCCCTCCACAACCCCAACACTCCTGCCCAGCACTCATATAATGAGAGCCATGCCGCCACCAGGAACATCATTGAGCAGACGATCGGGGGGCTCAAGCAACGGTTGTGCTGCCTTCACTACTTGGGAGGAGCCCTCCAGTACTCGGCTGGGCGGGTGTCCCAGTTCATGGTGCTCTGCTGCATGCTCCACAACTTGGCCATCATGAGGGCCCAGCCCTTGCCACCAGGGATTGCGGAACCACCTCAGGAGGAAAAAAGAGGAAGAGTAGGAGGAGGAGGAGGACGAGGAGGAAGAGGAAGACGAGGAGGACAAGCGAGGGAGGAGGAGGAGGAGGAGGAGGAGGAGGAGGAACAGGAGCGAGGGAGGAGGCAGCCACTCAATCGGTCTTCCAGAAGGTCGGTCCGTGACTGCCTCATCAGGCAGCGGTTTGAATAAATTAAACCCCAGATCCCTGTTGCTCACCACATCCCCATCATTCCATCCCTGTCGCAGGCCATATCACAGCACAAAGCTGAAATGACAGACACCACAAAAAAAATCCAATCAGTCAACACATATTTATAACAACAATATTTACTAATCATCCTTGTGCAATCCCTTAGTGCCTCTCGTTACTGTGCCTTTTCCTGCTCTAGTGCTCCTACAAAGTGTTGGCCCAGTGGCTGCAGCACGGCTGGTGGAAGGCTGCTGAGTGTCCGTGCGGGAGACTTCAGATGGCCTTGCAGGACGCCCTCGACCAGCTCTAGGCCTGGAAGGCCCGGCTGTAGACTGCACCACCTCAGCATGGGCAGGCAGCAGTCTGGGCTGGCTGGATGGCAGGCAGTGACAAGGGCAATGGCGGAGTGGCAGTGATGGGAGCAGGAATGCTGTCATCCTGAGAGAGGACAGCAGCTTCCTGCTCCACTGAACCATTGCCACTCCCCCGGAGCAGCACCTCAGCATCCCTAGCAATCTGTTGCAGCACAGATTGCTGGCCTGCTGCGACACCATGAAAGCCCCAGTTGATGGTGGTAGACCCAGCCACGATGGCAGCAGTCAGAGCTTGTGTGGCATCTAGCTGAGACTGCGTCAGAGCAGACTGAGATTGGATGCTACCAAGCATAGACTGCATTACAGCATTAAGACGTTGTGTCGCTTCCGCCTGTGCTGCAATGGAAGCTGCCAGATCACCCATCACCTGCAGTATCAGGTCTGGGTCGCCACGGTCCCTCTGGGAGTCTACCATCCTTTGCGGCCTAGAAATGATGGGCTCCATGGTGTGCGCAGAGCCTTGTGCAATGTTGGAGGCGGACTCCTCCATGCTCCTTGCCATTGCTGAGAGGCTCTCGGGCAGCCTTGCCATTTCACCTATCATGTCCGTGAGCATGCCCCCAGCACCCTTCTTCTAAAGACCTCCCCATCGAGGTCCTCATCTGAATCCTGTGCAGCAGAACTCGCACGCGAACTCGCCCTCCAGGGAGCTGGCCCCCGAGCTACCCTTTCCCCCTGGCCTTGCTGCAGCCCACTCATTCCCGGTACATCACCCTGTGCAGATCCCACTACTATACTAGCCTCTAAAGAATGCTTAGTGCCAGTATCTGAGCTGGTGTCTGTGGGTGAGACATGCAGTGATGCGGTGTGTTCTTCCTCCTCTTCTTCTCCCACCTCGCTCTCTACGGTGCCCTCAACGACAGGCTGCTCATGTGCTTGCTGATTATCTGAAAGCATAAAGGCATAAGAGTCAGGTTAAGGTGAGGGGAGTGGGGCAGGAAGGGAGAAATGCATGCATACAGCATGATTAGCTGGAAAGTGCGAAATGAAGAAGGAGTAGGGATGAACATACCGTTGCTGTCCCCAAGGGGATCAATGTCGCCGGTGGCCATGGCGCCCACCATCTGGCGCCTAATAATCTGCAGCACTCGATTCTCCAGCGCAGACAGTGGTTCGGTGTTGGCTTGTACCCCGCCTGTGCGCTTCTGCTCCCTCCTGTTGTGAGCCACCTTGGCCTACAAGAGAAAGGAAAGTGTGTGAGTGAGTGTGGACCAATGTGTTTGGATGATGTGCCTGCCATAGCTGAATAGCTGTCATTGTGTGAAAGATGTGAGATGTGGGTGTGAGTGTTGGTAGGTAGAGATTGTTGCTGGGTGAATGCTGGGGGTGTGATACTTTGGGCAGTGTGTGCAGACTGAGGTTCAGATGGTGGTATGTAGCATTTGGTGAAGCATTCACTCACCCTGACCACCCAAGTGAGGTCATTAAATTTCTTCCTGCACTGTGTGTGGGTCCTGGGGACCACAATGCTGCCCGAGATGTGCTGGGCTATCTCCCTCCACATGGTGCGGAAGACTTGCGGCGAGGGCCTCCTGCCACTTGTTAGGTAGAGCACTGCCCTCCATCTCTCCACAGCGAACACCAATGTCTCCAATGCTTGATCACAGAATCTGCGGGCTCTTTCCCTGGGGCGTGGATCTGCCAACAGTACAGCTGCTTGTGTCGACCAGCTCCTTCTACTTGACCTGTTGCTGCTGCTTGCTGAAACAGCTGCACAGCCAGCAATGCTGAGAATGAAGTTCTGCAGCATCAATGAACCTCCCCTTTAAGAATGGAATTAGCCTGTGGCAATGATGACTTGCAATTTGACTGCACGCGATATTGGTCCACCCTTTGATTGTAACGCCAATGAGTTTGGGCTTTAACGCTTGATTTAGCTCCAATCATTTCTTTGAGCAGTTAGCATGAAATTTGCTGAAGTCTAAATTCTCAAACTTTTCTAAAGATACCACCCATTCCATTTCTAGCCCAAGGTTTTTAAAATGGGGTGATTGACTTTCATATTATATTTAAAGATCGCAGCAGAATCCTGGAGGGTTAACAAGTGTCTGAGTTACCTTTGAATCCCTTTCCTTTGGTGACACCAATTACATCTATCATTTCATTTTGATGAAAGATAGTGCTAACTAGGATCTGTTTTTCCAGTTTCTCGTGTGCCCAGTCCACTTTCTCCGCAATGGTTCCTCCATTCAATTGGATTTCCATGATGTGGGCCTTTTTCTGATGCAGAGGCAGCAGTCTCATCTAATGGGGGGGGGGAAATGTTAAAAGGTCAAGTGACAGCAGTACCATGACCTAAGCATTTAATGTAATGGGATTTTGTTCCTTATCCCCTCTACTCTTTCTCTCTGGTCAGCCCCTACATTCAGCCTAGATATTTCAGTTGATTAGATGGTAATTTAGGACCTATGGTCATCTTCAGTCTACCCCCTTGATCAATGCAATCTATAGAATGGTACATCCTGACCACAGATGATTCTGTTAAGAAGAAAGAAGTTGAATTTATATAGAGCCTTTCAAGATGTCCCAAAGCACTTCACAGCCAATTATGGGGCAGGTTATCAAAACTAGATGAAGTCAGATTATGAATGTTAAAGGAGAGAGGATTTGAGGTTAGATCTTCGAATAGAATTTTTCTTAAATCCTAACAAATGCAAATTCAGAGTAAGTTCAGAGGCAAGTATGGGGACTGAGGTGCGGCACATAACACTGCAACAAGGACGTCATTCCAAACAGAACAAGCTTTTGGATTGATCTTTATAATTATCCCCTATTTCCCTGAAGATACCAATTTGAATCCAACCTACAGAAAAAGCGCAAGGACTTCCTTATGGACCTTCCTTATGGTCCTTAATAACCAAGGTTATTAATGGTAAAAGTGAAATGATTCCTAGCAGTACAAAAGCATTCCCTAGTGGAAGTGAATCCATAGTATGAAGGTAGCTCCAGACGTTTACTGGATTAAAAGTTTGCCATCACCATTTTCAAAAGAATAAATGGAGACAAAAGGAGTTGAATGAGGGAAAAAAGTTAATTTGAGTTACAGCTTAAAGATTCCAGTTCCTGGGAGGGTAAAGAGCTGGTGCAAGATTGGACATTCCACCCAGCTTGCAGCAAAATAAGGATCCCGCCCCTCAGTATCATCTTCCATCAGTGCATGCTCAATCTGGCAGTGATTGTCTCCAAGCAAAAGTATAAAAATAAGGTATGGCCCAGCAGTATAGTAATTAAAATGCTTGTTTCACAACCTTGTGACTTCTTCTTCTTCTTTCGTATGGTAGTAGCAAGGCAAATCAAATGTCAATATCTAAGTCAGATATCCAGGCCAAAGCTTCTGGTGTAACAGCGTGGATATCTTGTAGGCTGCCTGTGAATTTCCTCTGAGGGCAGTGCTCAATGATGTGCTCCAGGGTCTGATTAGGAGCTCCACAGTCACATGATGGGGATGCTTTAATCTTCCATCAATGGAGAAGGTGGCAGCATCTACCATGACCGGTTCTGAGGCGGTTGATGGTTGTCCACTGTTTGCGAGGAAGGTTTGATCCTTCAGGTTGTACTGTGGGGTCCTCTATAAGGAATCCATTCTGTATGTCGCAGTTCTTCCAAGCATTTCGCCATCGGTCATCAAGGCTGAGGGGAGATCGCTGAAGGGCTTTGGCGACGGTCCAAAATGGCCTTCTAGATTTGAGACGGGTTGGTGGTAGGTTGTTCAAGTCGGCCTGGATCGGCATGTCTTTGCTGGTGTAGCAGTTGTATTCTCTGGAGACTGCATATTCGCGGCGTAGGTATGGTGGTGCGATGTTTGCAAGCACGGGCAGCCAAGGTGTTGGTGTCGATAGAAGCGTACCGGTGATAATTCTCATAGTAGAATTCAGCTGGACATCAATGGATTTGACATGCGGACTTGATAGCCATGCCGGAGAGCAGTACTCCGCTGTAGAGTACACCAGGGCGAGTGCTGCATATGTGACTATAAAATTGTGGTACAGTTTGAATCTGTTCGTCATACGTTTGATGAGATTCATCAGGTGCTCAGAGAATCCCTCACCGATCACTAACCCTTATTAGTAGAAATTCCTGTCAGAGAAACAATTCCCTTGCCCTGACTGTAAGAGCCTGCATTATTGATGCTCCGTCATCTCCAGACTCCAATGCTCTTTTTGCCAACCTCCTGTATTCAGCCCATCATAAGTTGCAACTCATCCAAAAACTCTGCCACCCACATCCTATCTCATACCAAGTCCCCTTTCCCCTATCACCACTGTCCTTGTCAACCTTAATTGGCTTCCTATTCCCAATGCATTGATTTCAAAATCATTGTCCTAATCTAAAAATCTCTCCATGGCCTCACGCTCCTTACCTCTGCAATCTTATTCAGCCCTATGATCCTGCTTGCTACTGCCGCTCTCCCAACTTTAGACTCCTTTGCAAACCGCCTCCCCCCCCCACCTCCTACTCTCCATTCCACCTTACGCCTTAACTGTGGAATGCTCTCCCTAATACCTTCCATCATCCTACCTTTCTCCCTCCTTCAAAAGCCTTTTGCATTTGAGGTGCTATATAAATGCAAACTGTTACTGTTATTATTATATGTAATCAGGTTCATGGGAAAATGATTAATATGGTAAACCATTCTAATCCAGAAGAAAAACATGAATCACCAAAAACTGAGTAAGCTACTCGATGAAACTTGGCTCTATCCCTTGTTCTATCTATAAGATGGACTACAACTTCAATGAGAAATCGCAGCAGACATAATGTAACATACTAATTGTGGACTGTATTACAATGATGTGATAGATGCTTACATCAGGTTTACTTTTATGGCTAATCCCATCCCACAGTTTCTGAAGTCCAGAATGTGTCCTGATTTTATCCTCTCTGGCCCACTCTCCTGAACATTGAGGCATTAGTCCAGCAAAACCTGGCACAATAATACATTTTTAACAATACATGCAGCAGGCAGATTTAGAACTGATTTAAAAAGTCTTCTGATCAGTATCCATTAGACACTCCACAAAACCACACGTACCCATGCAACGCAGGCAGGAAATCAAAAAATCCCAATAGCTAATCAGTGCTTTTGCTAATCTATACATTTTTTGACGGTTGTGCTGTATTTACCTAAAATTTGTGAGCATAAGTTCAGAATGAAAATAACAATAAACAGAGACCAAACAACAATTGGCATCTGATCATACTCACTGAACATTTAGCATCTGTAAAAAGAAAGACTTGCATTTATATAGCGCCTTTCACGACCACCAGACATCCCAAAGCCAATGAAGTACTTTTGAGTGTAGTCACTGTTGTAATGTGGGAAGTACGGCAGCCAATTTGCGCACAGCAAGGTCCCACAAACAGCAATGTGATAATGACCAGATATTCTGTTTTTGTTATGTTGGTTGAGGGATAAATATTGACCAGGACACCGGGGATAACTCCCCTGCTCTTCTTCGAAATAGTGCCATGGGATTATTTACATCCACCTGAAAGAGCAGGCGGAGCCTCGGTTTAACGTCTCATCTGAAAGATGGCACCTCCGACAGTGCAGCACTCCCTCAGCACTGCACTGGAGTGTCAGCCTAGCTTTATGTGCTCAAGTCCCTGGAGTGGGACTCTGAACCCACAACCTTCTGACTCAGAGGCGAGAGTGCTACCCACTGAGCCACAGCTGACACTGTACATAAAATGTAAGAGTTGGATTCTGAATTTTAAATACAATGCCAGCAAGAAACTACATTTTTAACTATTTAGCTACTAATTTGTAATTTTGCTAATAATAATGGTACTGATAACGGTGTCAGCTGTGGCTCAGTGGGTAGCACTCTCGCATCTGAGTCAGAAGGTTGTGGGTTCAAGTTCCACACCAGAGACCTGAACACAAAATCTGGGCTGACACTCCAGTGCAGTACTGAGGGAGTGCTGCACTGTCGGAGATGCCATCTTTCAAATGGGTCGTTAAACCGAGGCCCCGTCTTCCCTCGCAGGTGGACACAAAAGATCCCATGGACACTATTTCAAAGAAGAGCAGGGGTGTTATCCCCGGTGTCCTGGCCAATATTTATCGCTCAACTTGCATTAAAAAAAAGATTATCTGGCCATTATTACATTGCTGTTTGTGGGACCTTGCTGTGCGCAAATTGGCTGCCACATTTCCTACATTACAGCAGCGACTACACTTCAAAAGTACTTCATTGGCTGTAAAGCACTTTGGGACATCCTGAGGTTATGAAAGGTGCTATATAAGTGCAAGTCTTTCTTTTTCTTTAAAATTTGAATGATTGTCATTACATTTATGAATTGCACTAAATGCAGTGGCCCGGAATTTGCGGTCAGCAGCAAAGCGAAGGCGTTCGCCGTGGCCCGGAAGTAAGCTTCACACAAGAATCTCGCGATCTCTGTGTCAAGAACTTTGGGTTTTCCGACATTCAATACAAATCAACGGAGTATAGTGGGGATCCCCTAGTGTGAGCTGCTGTGACGTCAACAAGCTGCGTAAGCAGCCAATCAAAACGCAGAATTCTCACTGACTGCAAACAAGGAAGTGAGTAAACTCTTAAAATTCTAACTTTCAAATTTTAACAAGCTTTTTTTTAAGTTTCTTAAAAATTTTAATTTTTATTAAAATGGATAAATTTCACACTGCACAAAATTAAAATCAGTTTTTCAGGCCCTTAACATTTATTTAGCAGTTAACACGCAGTTAAAACCCTAGTTACACCTAATCCTTTTGGCTCTAACTTTGAGTGAGGAATTTAACAGTGTAATTACTGAGGAAGAGCCGAAGATTTTGTCAGTTTCCCTGATTTGAGAGATTACACTGATTGCCGGCTCTGTGTGTGGGGGGTGGGTAGGCAGTATCAATTCCTGATATAAGTATATTTTACTATATCTAACTTCTTTGCAACTTAATTTGTCAGTACCATACAGTTGTTTTGAAATTTGAAAAAAGTGATTCTTCTAATACTGGTAAGATCGTACTTTAGCCGCTGGTGGCTCAGATTCTGGGCTTGGGCTGAGGCCTTATGCCTCATTATGGATCTCTACCACAGTGGTTAAGGCACAATAGCATAGGCTTGAAATCCCAGCAAGAGGCTGAAGTGAGTTCCAACAATTCTCGGCCAAGCCACTAGTTGAAAAGATGCTGTCTACTCTGTCTTAAATATGTAACATGCTAGACAGTCAACAGGGCAGCACTGCCTCTGCAATCATGTTGGTACCTACTCTGCTCCCTGTTGTGAAAGGTGCATAAATATGAGTGGTTACAAATGGGAAAGATAAACATGGACAATGGAGAAACAAAACAGTTCTCACCTGAGTATGAACAATGACTCTGATGATCTTGCAATACCTCTTCATGGCTTCGAAATCTTTCTCCAGTTGTTTTCTCCCCACCTCGTCCTGCCATTTCTTGCTGTATTTAGTAAAGGCTTTCTTCTTGCTCTTATACCTAATTGTACAAGGAGATATGACATGTACTGTAGCATATGTTATATTGAACATATACTAATTATTCAGTTCAAAGTCATGAGACCAAAAGTCCCATCAATAAGTTATATCACAAGCAGAAATCAAGAGGCCCCAAGTGGAATACTGGGCAGAGTTCTGTGATGCACATTGACAGGCAATCGGCCATGGGTGCAGGCAATCGACCGTGGGTACAGGTGATCGGCTGCGGTTACAAGCAGTTAGTCGGTTGCCCAAAAGTCGAAGTCATAGAATCATAGAATGATTACAGCACAGTAGGAGGCCATTCGGCCTGTCGCGCCCGTGCCGGCTCTCTACAAGAGCACTTCAGCTAGTCCCACTCCCCCGCCCTTTCCCCGTAGCCCTGCAAAAAATTTCCTTCAGGTACTTATCCAATTCCCTTTTGAAAGCCATGATTGAATCTGCCTCGACCACCCTTTCAAGCAGTGCATCCTAGATCCTAACCACTCGCTGCATAAAAAGGTTTTTCCTCATGTCGCCTTTAGTTCTTTTGCCAATCACCTTAAATCTGTGACCCTTCCGCCAATGGAAACAATTTCTCTCTATCTACTCTGTCCAGACCCCTCATGATTTTGAACGCCTCCATCAAATCTCCTCTCAACCTTCTCTGCTCTAAGGAGAACATCCCCAGCCTCTCTAGTCTATCCACGTAACTGAAGTCCCTCATCCCTGGAATCATTCTCGTAAATCTTTTCTGCAGCTTCTCTAAGGCCTTCACATCCTTCCTAAAGTGCGGTGCCCAGAATTGGACACAATACTTCAGTTGAGGCCGAACCAGTGTTTTATAAAGGTACATCATAACTTCCTTGCTTTTGTACTCTATGCCTCTATTTATGAAGCCCAGGATCCCGTATGCTTTTTTAACCACTTTCTCAACCTGCCCTGCCACCTTCAATGATTTGTGCACATATACCTCCGGTCTCTCTGTTCATGCCCCCCCCCCTTAGAATTGTATCCTTTAGTTTATTTTGCCTTTCCTCGTTCTTCCTACCAAAATGTATCACTTCGCACTTTTCTGCATTAAATTTCATCTGCCATTCACCCATTTCACCAGCCTGTCTATGTCTTCTTGAAGTCTATCACTATCCTCCTCACTGTTCACTATACTTCCAAGTTTTGGGTCATCTGCCGATTTTGAAATTGTGCCCTGTATGCCCAAGTCCAAGCCATTAATATATATCAAGAAAAGTAGTGGTCCTAGTACCAACCCCTGGGGAACACCACTGTATATCTTCCTCCAGTCCGAAAAACAACTGTTCACTACTACTCTCTGTTTCCTGTCACTTAGCCAATTTCGTATCCATGCTGCCACTGTCCCTTTTATTCCATGGACTTCAACTTTGCTGGCAAGCCTATTATGTGGCACTTTATCAAATGCCTTTTGGAAGTCCATATACACCACATCAACTGCATTGCCCTCATCAACCCTCTCTGTTACCTCATCAAAAAACACGATCAAGTTAGTTAAACACGATTTGCCTTTAACAAATCCGTGCTGACTTTCATTAATTAATCCACACTTGTCCAAGTGACTGTTAACTTTGTCCCTGATTATTGTTTCCAAAAGCTTCCCCACTACCGAGGTTAAACTGACTGGCCTGTAGTTGCTGGGTTTATCCTTACACCCTTTTTTGAACAAGGGTGTAACATTTGCAATTCTCCAGTCCTCTGGCACCACCCCCGTTTCTAAGGAGGATTGAAAGATTATGGCCAGTACCTCCGCGCTTTCCTCCTTAATTGGGGGAGGGGTAATTATGATGCGATTAGGCAAGAATTAGGGAGTATAAGATGGGAACAGAAACTATCAGGGAAAGGCACAAACGAAAAGTGGAGCTTTTTCATGGAGCAATTACTGCGTGTCCTTGATAGGTATGTCCCTGTCAGGCAGGGAGGAAATGGCCGAGTGAGAGAACCATGGTTCACAAAAGAGGTTGAATGTCTAGTCAAGAGGAAAAAGGAAGCGTATGTAAGGATGAGAAAACAAGGTTCAGTTGGGTCGATTGAGGGGTACAAGGTAGCAAGGAATGAGCTAAAAAAAGAGCTTAGGAGAGCTAGGAGGGGGCATGAGAAGTCCTTGGCGGGTCGGATCAAGAAAAACCCCAAGGCCTTTTACTCTTATGTGAGAAATAAAAGAATGACCAGGGTGAGGGTAGGGCCGGTCAAGGACAGTAGTGGGAACTTGTGCATGGAGTCAGAAGAGATAGGAGAGGTGATGAATGAATACTTTTCGTCAGTGTTCACCGAGGAGAGGGGCCATGTTCTTGAGGATGAGAGTGTGATAAAGGTGGATAGGCTGGAGATGGTAGATGTTCTGAGGGAAGATGTTTTAGCAATTTTGAAGAACCTGAGGGTCGATAAGTCCCCTGGGCCAGATGGGATATATCCTAGGATTCTTTGGGAGGCAAGGGAGGAGATTGCAGAGCCTCTGGCTTTGATCTTTGGGTCCTCACTGTCCACGGGAATGGTGCCAGAGGACTGGAGAGTGGCGAATGTTGTTCCTCTCTTCAAGAAAGGAAATAGGAATGACCCTGGTAATTATAGGCCGGTTAGTCTTACTTCGGTGGTTGGTAAGATAATGGAAAAGGTCCTGAGGGATAGGATTTATGACCATTTGGAAAGGGGCAACTTAATCAGGGATAGTCAACACGGATTCGTGAAGGGTAAGTCTTGCCTAACAAATTTGATTGAATTCTTTGAGGAGGTAACTAAGTGTGTAGATGAAGGTAGAGCAGTTGATGTCGTATACATGGATTTTAGTAAGGCGTTTGATAAGGTTCCCCATGGTCGGCTCATGAAGAAAGTAAGGAGTTGCGGGATAGAGGGAAATTTGGCCGATTGGATAAGTAACTGGCTATCTCATAGAAGGCAGAGGGTGGTGGTGGATGGAACATTTTCGGACTGGAGACCAGTTACCAGCGGTGTGCCACAGGGGTCGGTGCTGGGTCCTCTGCTGTTTGTGATTTTTATCAATGACTTGGAGGAGGGGACTGAAGGGTGGATCAGTAAATTTGCTGATGACACCAAGATTGGTGGAGCAGTGGATGAGGTGGAGGGCTGTTGTAGGCTGCAAAGAGACATTGATAGGATGCAGAGCTGGGCCGAAAAATGGCAGATGGAATTTAACCCTGATAAGTGCGAGGTGATTCATTTTGGTAGGGCAAATTTGAATAAGGATTACAGGATCAACGGCAGGGTTCTGAGGAACGTGGAGGAGCAGAGGGATCTGGGGGTTCATATCCACAGATCTCTGAAGGTTGCCACTCAAGTGGATAGAGCAGTAAAGAAGACCTATGGTGTGTTGGCGTTTATTAACAGAGGGTTTGAGTTTAAGAACCGTGAGGTTATGCTGCAACTGTACAGGACCTTGGTGAGACCACATTTGGAATATTGTGTGCAGTTCTGGTCACCTCACTATAGGAAGGACGTGGAAGCATTGGAAAGAGTGCAAAGGAGATTTACCAGGATGCTGCCTGGTTTGGGGGGGAGGTCTTATGAGGAAAGATTGAGGGAGTTGGGGCTTTTCTCTTTAGAGCGGAGGAGGATGAGGGGCAACTTAATAGAGGTTTATAAGATGATGAGGGGGATAGATAGAGTGGATGTTCAGAGACTATTTCCTCGGGTAGAGGCAGCTGTTACAAGGGGGCATAACTATAAGGTGCATGGGGGGAGATATAGAAGGGATGTCCGAGGTAGATTCTTTACTCAGAGAGTGGTTGGGGTGTGGAATGGACTGCCTGCTGTGATAGTGGAGTCGGACACTTTAGGAACTTTCAAGCGGTTATTGGATAAGCACATGGAGCACACCAGAGTGATAGGGAGTGTGATAGCTTGATCTTGGTCTCGGACAATGCTCGGCACAACATCGAGGGCCGAAGGGCCTGTACTGTGCTGTACTGTTCTATGTTCTATGTTCTATGTTTAACCTCCCTCAGCATCCTAGGATGCATCCCATCCAGTCCTGGTGACTTATCAACTTTAAGTACAGACAGCCTTTCTAGTACCTCCTCTTTATCAATTCTTATCTCATCCAGTATCTCCACCACCTCCTCTTTCACTATGACTTTGGCAGCATCTTCTTCCTTGGTGAAGACAGATGCAAAGTACTCATTTAGTACCTCAGCCATGCCCTCTGCCTCCATGCGTAGGTCTCCTTTTTGGTCCCTAATCAACCCTACCCTTCCTCTTACTACCTATTTACTATTTATATGGCTACAGAAGACTTTTGAATTCCCTTTTATGTTAGCTGCCAATCTATTCTCATACTCTCTCTTTGCCCTTCTTATTTTCTTTTTCACTTCCCATCTGATCTTTCTATATTCAGCCTGGTTCTCACTTGTATTCTCAACCTGACATCTGTCATACGCGTCCTTTTTCTGCTTCATCTTACTCTCTGTCTCTTTCGTCATCCAGGGAACTTTGACTTTGGTTGCCCGATCTTTCCCCCTCATGGGAATATACCTCGACTGTACCCGAACCATCTCCTCTTTAAAGGCAGCCCATTGTTCTGTTACAGTTTTGCCTGCCAATCTTTGATTCCAATTTACCCAGGCCAGATCCATCCTCAACCCACTGAAATTGGCCTTCCTCCAATTAAGTATTTTTACTCTAGATTGCTCCCTGTCCTTTTGCACAGCTAGTCTAAACCTTACGATACTATGATCACTGTTTTCTAAATGTTTCCCTACTGACACTTGCTCCACTTGACCCATCTCATTCCCCAGAACCAGATCCAGCAATGCCTCCTTCCTCATTGGGCGGGAAACGTAAATCGGACCCCAGATCTTTAAAAGAGACGTAACGAGGCTCTGAGGAAGGTAACCACAGGTCTCCTGGAACTTGCTTGATTGTCTTATGAAGTCAGTGAGGAACTTCCCAGAGCTTATCCTGAAAGTGACAAGTTTTTTTTCCCCTCTGGTTTTGCTTCATTCCCCTGGAGTTAGCCCCTGGAGAATGGTGCGCAAGCTTTCGCTGTCCACTAGATAAGGTGAACTTTGATGCTCCCTTTCCTCGCCCTTCTTTTTGAATGTCCATCTTTGGACTTTTGTATGTCCCACAAATGTCCTGCCTAGCTGTGTCTGTGCAAAAAAAAGTCAAGTTGCGGATCAGCCATGATCTATTTGAATGTCGGAACTCAGGGGGCTGAATGGCCTATTCCTGTTCCTATGCAATCCAGTGAGAGTGTAGATCTTCTTGAAGCAAGTAGTGAGAACCATAAAAAAATGTTTGTACACGCTGGGCATTAGGAATGCTAAAGCTCCACAGTCAAGAGAGGAAAAAGAAGATTAGGATGGGCAGGGGGCGGTGGTGGGAAGGGGTAAATTGATATATGTGAAGAATTGAATGGTATAGATAAAGTGAACCGAGAATATTACTTTAAGTTAAGTCTGTTCAGTAGGACTAGAGAGATAAATTTAAGTTAGTGAAATTAAAGTTTAAAGCAGATACTAGAAAAATATAAGTTTGAGGCCATCACATTGAAGCCACATAGTCCTCCAGATCTCAAGTACAAGTGAACCATCCAAGCCCTGGAAGTGATAGAGAGAAGGGCCTTGAGGTTCTTTACTCAAAGGTTGATAAACGTTTGGAATAATCTGGCAAGTGAGATGACAGAGTTAAACACATTAGGGGGATTCAAAATACAATTGGATGCTGGGATGGGAGAGCGACACATTTTGATGGGCCGAATGGTCTCTTCTGATCCTTGACTTTTCTTATGGTCTGCAGGGAGCTTGTGTCCAAACGGGCTGTACCCCCAGCGAGAGGCGGGACACCAAATGAGCCAGGGGCCGGAAAATTTGCAAAGTGTCTTCTTTTGACCAATCACCCATTCATATTTATCTGTACACATGAACTTCAGAAAGGGGATATTAAACAAAAGAGAAAATTCTTATTACCAGTTCTTGTAGAAACGCCGCTTGCACTCGTCACTGATGTGTTCTGCAAAGATTGTCTTAAACGTCCGCAGTCCCCTTGGAGTCTCCACATACCCAACAATCCCAACCACTACCAATGGTGGAGTATCAATTATAGTAACAGCTTCTACTGCTTCTCGTTTTGAAATCTCTGTAATATTAAAATATCCAGTTCAAAAACATGCCCTACACCTCAAAAAAAAATAGCTCAGAGCGGATAGAAAGGTACCCGCTTCGCAAAATCATTGGAATAATAGTTTTCTGTTTGTTTGCAAATGCTTATCATTATGTTGCTTAATAAGTACAGATGGGGGAAGGCTAATCCACCTATTATACATTGCTGCTTGTGGGACACCGTTGTACACAAAATGCCGGCTGTGTTTGGCTGCATAACGTAGTGTCCCTGAAAGTCCACAAACCTACCAGCAGATTTGGCGTGGGCGGAGATTCGCGGAGGTGGAAATTGGGGTGGGAATTAAGGTGGGCCCCCATTACGCCTATTGGATGTATCGCTGGGATTTCCTCAGTGGGTAGGTGGTTGTTGCAGCCTGACATCAGACATGGAGATGGTACTGGCCAGATGGCATTGCCCACTGGAATTCCCATTGGTGCCGCCTCCAGTACCCCACAATAGTGTATGCACCTTGACGTAAGAAAACTACTAGGCACTTGGTCTAAGCATTAAACAAAGCTTTAATCAACTGTTTTTCAACATGGAGGTCTAGTTGTGTCCTTCACTAGTTCCTGTTAAAGAATGTCCTGAGCAAGCTGGGCCCATGCCCGAGTATTTATACTCTCCCTGGACAGCGCCACCAGCAGGCCGCCCAGTATTATTTCATAAGTCATTTCCACATGAATTACAAGATTCATGTCACACCTTACTTTTCATTGGTGGCAGTGGGGTCCACGAGAGTATTTCAGGCCAGTTTCATGTGAAATCAGCCTTCCTATAAAGGGGCCAATTTGAAATCTGCACTCGAATATTCAGCAGGACCTGATGGCTCTTCCCCCAGGCAGCTGGCCACCACCACATTTTCCAGACCCCCTCCCTCCCCCACCCTACCAAACGGGATTCCCCCAGCATTCCGCAGGGACCGCTCCCTCCGCGACACCCTGGTCCACTCCTCTATCACCCCCAACACCCCTTCCCCTTCACCCAGCACCTTCCTGTGCAAGCGCAGGAGATGCAACACATGCCCTTTTACCTCCACCCTTCCCACTGACCAGGGCCCCAAACACTCCTTCCAGGTGAAACAGCGATTTACTTGTACTTCTTGCAATTTAGTATACTGTATTTGCTGCTCACGATGCGATCTCCTCTACATTGGGGAGACCAAACGCAGATTGGGTGACCGCTTTGCCGAACACCTCCGTTCAGTCCGTAAGGGTGACCCCGAGCTTCCGGTCGCCTGTCACTTTAATTCTCCGCTCCACTCCCACTCAGACCTCACCGTCCTTGGCCTCTTGCACTGTTCCACTGAAGCTCAGCGTAAGCTCGAGGAACAGCACCTCATCTTTTGATTAGGCACTTTACAGCCTTCTGGACTCAACATAGAGTTCAACAATTTCAGACCATAACCTCTGCCTTTATCCTTTTTTTTCCATTTATTTTATTTATGTATTTATTTATTTATTTTCTCTCTCCCACATGGCAGCTGTCTTTCATTCTGCCATCGCCATTTACACTTCATCTAGAGCCATCTTTTGTTTCTTAACTTGTCCCATTACCATCTCCTTTTGCCTTGCACCATCTCTTAATCTCTCTTAATGTCTCTTAATCTCTCCTGCCTGCCATCCTGTCACAGACCTTCCCTTTTGTTCTTTCCTCCCCTCCCCCCTTTCCCTGCCCCTACAATTGCTTAAAATCTGTTACATCTCCAGCTTTTTCCAGTTCTGACGAAGGGTCATCGACCTGAAACGTTAACTCTGTATCTCTCTAGACAGACGCTGCCTGACCTGCTGAGTATTTCCAGCATTTTCTGTTTTTATTTCAGATTTCCAGCATCCGCAGTATTTTGCTTTTGTAAACGGGTGCCCCAGTTGCACTAATACTGGTGCAAGCACCTGAAAACAATGTGCAAATTGTCTGACCCTGGAAATTTTGGAGGGGGTCGGGCACTGTACTCCCAGGTGCATTGGAAGCCATGCTCCGCCATTGTTACAATAGTGGAGCGGGATGACAGGTGATGGCACCTCAAAGCAATTTGTTGTAAGTGAAGCATATGTTAGAAATTGTACCCAAAACAGTCATTAACAACAAAATATAATGTGCAAAACCCAAACCTAATAATAGGCAGTCATGTGGCATTAATGACTGACATTAAAGAAGAAAAGGAAAGAACTTACATTTATATAGCACCTTTCACGACCTCAGGATGTCTCAAAGTGCTTTACAGCCAATTAAGTACTTTTTGAAGTGTAGTCACTAATTGTAATGTAGGAAACGTGACAGCCAATTTGTGCACAGCAAGCTCCCACAAACAGCAATGAGATAATGACCAGATAATCTGTTTTCTCCCTCAGTACTGCACTGGAGTGTCAGCCTAGATTTTGTGCTCACGTCTCTGGAGTGGAACTTCAACCCACAACCTCACCCGGTGCGGAGGGGAGCGGGCAGGTCGGAGGACCTCCTCGTGGGACTGCTCCTGGGCCTGGCCAAAGTGGCCATTAATAGGTCCAGGCAGCGGGCGGTCGAGGGGGTCGTCCGGCCCAATTGCCTACCTCTCTTCCGCGGCTATGTTCGCGGCCGGGTGGCCCTGGAGATGGAGCACGCAGTGTTCGCCGGCAAGCTCGTGGCCTTCCGGGACAGGTGGGCGCCGCGGGGACTGGAGTGAGTGCATCATCTCACGGGCCGATGAAATTTTAATTTGATTTGATTATTTGAAGGTCTCTTAAGTTAATGGGTTTAACAAAAGATGTCAACCCACAACCTTCGGCCATGGATCAATGGGTAGCAGTCTCGCCTCTGAGTCAGAAGGCTGTGGGTTCAAGCACCACTCCAGTGACCTGAGCACAAGATCTACACTGACACACCAGTGAGGGAGCGCTGCACTGTCGGAGGTGCCATATTTCAGACAACATGGTATTACACGGACAGAACATTACACGGACAGAACATTACACGGACAGAACGTTACACGGACAGAACGTTACAGGGGTCAACGCAGTAAAATAAGCCAAATCCTTACTCTGGCCAGGTCTTTGTACTTCCCGCAAAATATGAGTCATGCCGGCTTTGTAGCCCAGGAAAGCTGTCAAATGCACAGGCATGCTGGAATCATCCTTAGGCCAGGTTTTCACTTTCCCTCTGTGTCTGCAACTTCTCTTACGAGGAATAAATCCCATGTGCCCGTGCCTGGGGGCCGAGAACTTGCGATGCGACTAGAAACAGAAACACTTGTTAGTTTAAAAATAAAACACGGCCACCAACACATGCAACCCACCATTGAAAATCCACGTCGTGAACACGAGGGCTAGGGTTTCTGGAAAAGGTTTCCTTAAAGATTGCAGCAGCTATGCAAAAGTAGGAAAAATATAAAATATACATTCAAATCCACTATTACTGCTAGGCTAAGAAAAAAATCTCCATTTCAAATTGTACTTTTTAAAACTAAAAGACGAAGCATACAAACCATGGTGTGTACTGTGCACTAGCGAGCAGCTGAAAGAGACAGTTTCCAAGTGCTGAAATAAGCTCATACTTAAGATGTTACTTAATATAAAATCACAAATTTAGCTCCTGGCTCCATCAGTCCATGTATTGATTTCAGGAGCAGGGAGGTTGCCCAAGTTTGACATCACAACAGTTGCAAACACTGAAATGCCAGGTGCCACTGACACTGTTCACTAAATTACAAATGTCCACTGGCTACTTTAGAAGATGCTTATTTGCGTCCTTTTCCCCTCATGAGATTCATGACCTCATGAAAATAAAAGGAATAATAATAAAGTTAGTCAAATGATATGTGTACTGTGTCTCTAAATATAATTTGTGTTCAGGGCTGTCGAATCACACACAACTACTATTTTTTAAAAATAAATGTAAACTTTATTTATGACAGACTTCAAGTACAACAACTTGTATTTAAATAATGCCTTTAACATAGTAAAACATCCCAGTGCACACTATAAGAACATTATCAAACAAAATTTGACACCGTGCCACATAGGAAATATTAGGGCAGGTGACCAAAAGCTTGGTCAAAGAGGTAGGTTTTCAGGAGTGTCTTAAAGGAGGAAAGAGAGGTAGCGAGGTGGAGAGGTTTAGGGAGGGAATTCCAGAGCTTAGGGCCTTGGCAGCTGAAGGCACGGCCACCGATGCTAGAGTGAAGGAAGTTGGGGATGTGCATGAGGCCAGAATTGGAGGTGTGCAGAGATCTTAGAGGAGGTTACAGAGACAGGGAGGGGCGAGGCCATGGAGGGTTTTAAAATAAGGATGAGGATTTAAAAATTCCACCAAAGTAGCAAGACGACCAGAGCAGTAACAGGACACTGCATTACATTGCCGCTATGGGGGCAACCTTAGCAACAGATTACCTCTGTTCTGTGAACTACACCGACTGGGTAGTTCTTTCTTCTGTGGAGGATTTACCGTAGCTCCCTGTCTAGGTGTATTCTCTCTCCCTTTATGACAGCAGGAAAAGACCAGCTGGTCCATCAAGCCCGTCCCACACACCATGACAGCTGGAGCGTCATGACTAGACACTTCCCCCCACCCCTCCACCCCGCTGCAGACACACAATCTCCTTGGAGAGGCACAATAACAACCAGGGCTAATAAGGGGAAAAAAATAAGCTGCAATATTCCTCTCCGAACCCCTCATGCGGTCAAAACCAGACCAGGAGATCACATGGGCCAAGTGTTATCCATAAAGACACTCACCTTCTTTCTTATCACTGCTACATGACAGCTCTGCTGGCGCTCCCTTTAGTTTCTCAGCTTTCCTATGAACGTTACCACACTTGCCTGAACAGATGTGGGCACCCCCTTTGTTGTTGATGTCCTTGCAATTAGCACTGGTAAGCATCAGTTACCTCTCTCCCAGCATATTCCCTCCCTTTCTGAAGGCTATTCTAGAAGTCATTCTCTTATGAGTCATAGATCCAGCCTCAATATTTCCCAAGGACAGTTTGGCTCCATGGGCTATTCTCTCATACAGGAACGTCTGCTCAAACATTCCAAACACTGTTCAGCTATTTAAATATATTATGGTATAAGAACTACGTAAACTACATTGTTATGTTTTTTTTACACTTTCACACCTGCTCGATTGCAAGCCAATAAATATGGAATTGATGTCATGAGTGAGTTGTGCAGGCCTCACTCACAAGTCTTACAAATCGCATCTTTGATGATTTACTATCAAGTAGATTGTTTGTTCAAAGATCTGCCAATTCCAATAAAATAATACACTTTTTAAGTTTATTTTATCAATATAATTTTTCCCATCTGGTCTACTGTAACATCCCCATGTATTTATAGCTTATCATCACCACCCCAGGAGATCCTATCCACCATTTTGAACATCCCATTAATCAGTATTGAGGTTAAAATATTGGGTGGGTACCAATGTTCCCTCTAAGCTGCGCGCGTGCGCGGCCACGCAGTAATCTGGAAGGTACCGTGCGGCTTTTCTGTCTGAAATACCATGCAGAAGCAGAAAACCTAAAGGGACAGCGCATTGAACTAAACAGGCCACGCACAACAAAGACAATTCAGAGGGAACATTGGTGAGTATCAACATATTTTAATGATTTCTCACAAAGCTAGTTTAAATTTCTAGTTTTTTAAAAACTTTTAAACCTGTAAATAACTGCAAGAATACGATTTTTTTCCTTTGGGATCACTGGGACAAATGGTGAATGCAAGTCTTTCTTTCTTTATATAGACATGCAAAAGTTAACTCTTAAAAACTTTATGAAAAAGGAAAAATCTGCAAAGTGACAATCTTTTCAAAAGTTGATTCCAATAATATGATGAATTAAAAATAGTCTCTGCTTCTACGCATTTCCTGACTCTGTTGGGCAGCATAAAGAACTCCAAAAATAATGTTGCAGTTGTTCTAAGGTAGAAGCAATGAAGAGAATTGTAAAACTGCAGCTCTTTCGGGAGTTTGTGGTGATGTGCTGCCACCTACCAGAGAAACAGATGAGATATTTCCCCCATAAACAAAATGCCTGAACCACTCGGTGGTTCATCAGTATCCATGGAGAAAAAAGACAAATGAAAAGCTATAATTTTAGATGTAACCCCCATCATCAGAACGGAATAGAATTACAGATGAAAAGCATCTGAAAAGGTGCCAAACAAAGAGAAGAGAGGAGGAAAATACATGAGAGCAGAAGTAGGATGACCTGTAAAGTGCTTAATAGGAAAATAGAAGATCGTTAAATGGCTGAGGTGATAGTGACATGAGATAATAGGATGAAGCTTAATAAATTAAATGAAAGACATTTAAGAGCTACAGAAAACGTGTGAATGGCTGAGCACGTCGGCACAGTACTCCAACAGAGGGTCCGCGCCTCAAGCTCCAACCTATCTAACCCCCCACTCCCAGAAACACTGACACAACCAATCTCACATCGTCAGCATCCCCTACCATAAAGAAAGCGGGAGCTAAAGTTAAGGTCTGAAGTAATTAAAGTCAATGTTAAGGCCAGAGAGCTGAAAAGTGCCCATGAAAAATACTGCTCCTCCCGCTTACGTTGAACTTCATTAGAACAGTGTAAAAGGCCAAAGATGGAGAGTTCAGAATGGGAGTGCGACAGGGAATTAAAGTGGCAAATGACAGGGTGCACAGGGTTGCACTTGCAGACAGAACGGAAGTGTTTGGGAAAGCAACCACCTAATCTGCGATTGGTTTCCCCAATGTTTCCACCACTTCAATACCTGATACCCTTTCCCTGACAAGGATGCAACACCTGTCCATTCACCTCATCGCCCCCCACCCCCCCCCCACACCAACAACACTATTCAAGGCCCCAAATTCCCCTTCCATATGAGACAGTAATCAATATGTACTTATTCCAATCATGTATACTGTATCCACTGCTCAGAGTGTGGTCTCCTTTATATTTAGGGTTGCCAACCCTCCAGGATTGTCCTCAAGTCTCCAGGAATTACAGATTAATTTTCTGGACACTGCTGCGAGCAACCCGGCAGAAAATTCACAGGGGCATTAAAAACAATTGTGTTTGTTTTTGTATTTTCTTTGAACACTTTAGTTTATTAGTTATAAAAATATTGGAAAAGCAAAATACTGCGGATGCTGGAAATCTGAAATAAAAACAGAAAATGCTGGAAATGCTCAGCAGGTCAGGCAGCATCTGTGGAGAGAGAAACAGAGTTAACGTTTCAGGTCGATGACCCATCGTCAGAACTGGAAAAAGTTAGAGAGGTAACAGATTTTTAAGCAAGTGTAGGGGCAGGGAAAGGGAGGAGGGGAGGAAAGAACAAAAGGGAAGGCCTGTGATAGGGTGGAAGGCTGAAAAGATTAAAAGACAAAAGGGCTGATGGTGCAAGGCAAAAGGAGATGGTAATGGGACAAGTTAAGAAACAGAAGATGACTCTAAATGAGGTGTAAATGGCAATGGCAGAATCACCAACAGCTGTCATGTGAGAGAAAAAAAGAAGAAAAAAAGAAAAAAAAAATAGGGGCCAAGGTTATAGTCTGAAATTGTTGAAATCAATGTTGAGTAGTGGTGGGATCACGTCATCAAACACATCTTCCCCTCCCCTCCTCTTTCAGCATTCCGAAGGGACCGCTCCCTCCGCGACACCCTGGTCCACTGCTCTATCACCCCCAACAAACCTTCCCCTTCCCACGGCACCTTCCCGTGCAAGCGTAGGAGATGCAATACCTGCCCTTTTACCTCCTCCCTTCCCACTGACCAGGGCCCAAAACACTCCTTCCAGGTGAAACAGCGATTTACTTGTACTTCTTGCAATTTAGTATACTGTATTCGCTGCTTACGATGCGGTCTCCTCTACAGTGGGGAGACCAAACGCAGATTGGATGACCGCTTTGCGGAACACCTCCATTCAGTCCGTAAGGGTGACCCCGAGCTTCCGGTCGCCTGTCACTTTAATTCACCGCTCCACTCCCACCCTGATCTCTCCGTCCTCGGCCTCTTACACTGTTCCAACGAAGCTCAACGTAAGCTCGAGGAACAGCACCTCATCTTTCGATTAGGCATTTTACAACCTTCTGGACTCAACATCGAGTTCAACAATTTCAGATCATAACCTCTGCCTCTTTTTTTTCTCTCACATGACAGCTGTTGGTGATTCTGCCATTGCCATTTACACCTCATTTAGAATCATCTATTGTTTCTCAACATGTCCTATTACCATCTCCTTTTGCCTTGCACCATCATCCCTTTTGTTATTTAATCTCTCCTGCCTTCCATCCTATCACTGACCTTCCCTTTTGTTCTTTCCTCCCCTCACCTCTTTTCCTGTCCCTGCGCTTGCTTAAAAATCTGTTACATTTCTAACTTTTTCCAGTTCTGACGAAGGGTCATCAACCTGAAAGGTTAACTTGGTTTCTCTCTCTACAGATGCTGCCTGACCTGCTGAGCATTTCCAGCATTTTCTGTTTTTATTATAAAATATTGGAGTTGGGAAAACAGGCTGTTTGACTGGGCTGAGCGGTTGAAGGTCTTGTGATGAAATCTCCAGGAATAGTCCAACCAGAGTTGACATCATTAGGGAATGCAAAAACAGATTAGGATTATAGTTTATCTGTAAAAGTAATAAATTATGTATTCTATTATTGTTATTTTTGCACAATTGACATAGGGCTGGCGTGTGTGAGTAACAGGGGTCATATATTTTGTGTGTGTCTAAATAGTCGGTGCCATGTTGTGTGTGTCACCGTGCCGGCGCCATGTTGTGTGTGTCACCGTGCGCGGTGTGGCGGCCATGTTGAGTGTGTCACTGTGCGTGGAGTGGCGGCCATGTTGAGTGTGTCACTGTGCGTGGAGCGGCGGCCATGTTGAGTGTGTCACGGTGCGCGGTGCGGCGGCCATGTTGAGTGTGTCACTGTGCGCGGTGCGGCGGCCATGTTGAGTGTGTCACTGTGCGTGGAGCGGCGGCCATGTTGAGTGTGTCACTGTGCGCGGAGCGGCGGCCATGTTCTGTGCGTGTAGTGCGGCTGCGCGCACTGGTTGATTGACCGAGGTAGCTGCGATGCCCGACGACTGGGACAAGGACGTTTACCAGCAGCCGGCCAGCCGGACTCCGGCCGCGGATAAGCAGACCGGCCTGCCCAACCCGGCGGTTATTGTCAGCAAACTTTTCTACTACTCGGTGGATTTGCCGGTTACAACCTTCAGAGGTGAGTGAGGGTGGGGAGGCCGGCCGGCTTCACTGGGCCGGGGGAAAATGCCCTTCACATTGCTGCAAATACACAGCAGGTCACAGCGCCTGAAAGAGAAGAGATCTGCCCGAAAACTCAGCGCCTCAAGTACACAAATCACCCGCTGCAGTGTTTAATTTGTGATCAGAAATTGCTGCAAGTGCACAGGGGGGTCACTCAGCAGCTGGGAGAAAAGTGTCCAAGGTCTTTGCTTTCTTGCAACAGGCAGATATAAATCCACCTTTACATCAATTCGCATATATCTCAAGCAGCAGAGGTTGGGGTTCAGATTTAGGATTTTTACCAATGTTTTTACCAGGATTAAGACCAACCCTCCAGGTCCACAACATTCAAACAGAGCAAGTCAGTAGGAATCAAAGGAATTGCTAGACTAAAAAGACCAAGGTCCATCTAATTCACCTTCCACCATCCTGGTAGACACAAAATGGACTTGTTGACTAATCATAGCAATCAATCTCTTATCATTTTGGCCAAATCAGACCCAGACATGACATAAGGAAAATCCCAATGGTGGAGAGCTTTGGGAACATAAACACAAACAGAAACTGGGCTTTGTGGGCAGGGGCAGCATTGTTATTTATTTTTATGTATGTCTCAGAGTTACTTTACATGCCCGGGCCTAAGAGCTTGGCAAACCTGGGCACAAACTGCACACCGTTTTCCTCCCATTAAAAGTGGGAGGAAAGTCGTGTGCAAATTGTGCCCAAATTTGCAATAAGCTCTTGCACCACAACGCTGAAGAGGAAAATTCACCCCTGGGTGTCCACATTTGGATCCAGGCACAGAACGTTCTGTGGTGCTGCTGATATGTTTTCTGGGAAGTGTTTGCCTCTACTCCACAAGCCATGAGTGGGACATGCCCTAGGTTCCCATCTACATGCAGTGCTTATTCAGTACAGTGGCTCCCAATCTGTATGTAATAATGTTTTGGAACTTTATGCTGTCTCCATTTTGGAATGTAAGCATTGTGTTGGGTCATTCCATGAACCTGGTTGAATAAAAGAATATCATAATTTGGTGGGATTAACTGCTGTATTAAAACTTAGTACGATGGTCACACCATTTACTTTTAATATGAGTTGCTGAGTACCACAATTCCTGCGGTACCAGTTGAGAATAATGATTCTTCTGCACACACTGATTAGAAATAGAGGATATACACTTGCACAGAATCCCTGAGCTCCATGTGCTGCAGCAACTGAGGCGGGATGGTTTTCCCGAAGAGAGGGAGAATCATTCTGGATCACTCGCTCTCTTTTTTTGTAGCGGCTGGTTTCGGAGCGGAAATGCCAAACTTGGGAGAAGATTGCTCGCCTATATTCTTGGCTGGCATGGTGAGTGGTGAGGGAGACCCAGGAATTGGGAAAGAGAGGAAGTACCTTTTAATTGTAAAGATTGTCCCATGTCCCAGTATTCAGTTGTTGATTGCCATTCATTGAATGTGCAGTAGTTGCATCATAATTATTAAACCTGGTAAGATGGTGTTAAAGGCAAGGGACATACTGGCTGCCAGGCAGCTGATCAGGAAAAAAAGGACCCGAATAGGATAAAGCTTCCCCTCTGGACCTCCCAGTATGGATATCCTGAAACACAATCTCATTTACCTCTCCAGTTTGTCATCGGGACACCTTGATGAGATAATAACTTGTCACCCCCCCGGTCTGTACTGTTGTACATCCAGTCAATGGCCTGGAATTTGCGGTCGGAGTACGCCTCCGATGCGATTAAAAAAAATCCGCACCTACCTTCAGGCTCCACAGCTACGGAGAGTTCGGGTCTTGGGCTTCCAGGTGTCCGCCTGCGTAAAGGCCCACGGATCCCAGGGACACAGGTGGTTCGAAAGCGTCCCTGGAATCACGTGGACCCGGACCTCCAATCAGAAAGGAGGATTCCTAATATGCTTATGGGCATACGAACGGAAGCATACGAAGAATCCCCAAATAATTAAATCATTTATACAACTGGAATAAAAATAAATGTTCCCATTTTCAAATTTAATTAAAAGTCCCTACAATAAAAATTTAATCTTTTGAAAAATAACTTTAAACACTTTAATCCGTCCCACAATTTACATAAACTAATTTTAAATGTTTGTGCATGATTTTTTTATTGTAAAATTTTTAATTTAAGATTTATATTAACCCTTACGCTGGTGAAAGCAGGCCCTACGCCAGGTGTAAGGGTTTTGTGGGCATTTGCTGGGCAGTACTTGGGCAAATAGCCATACTCTGCACGCGAAAGTGATTTTTGGATCGGTGCAGTAGATCTGTCGAGGCGAACCTTGACAGATCGCAAGTTCCGGGTTTTCGCGCATGCACAGTGCATGCGGACACCCAGGACTTGTGGGGCCTTTCAGAAGGCTTACAACGGTGTATACTGAGCGTACGCCGGCATCGAGAGCGCAAAATCCAGGCCAATAAGTTGGTATCAGTCATGGATCAAACACCAACAGGAGTAACCATTTACTGTAGGTGGACACTTTCCAAATGGTGCAGTTGCTAATGGGAACATTGTTCTGTACGCTGATTAATTTGCTAGTTTGACATTATATATTCATGTATAGTTTGTAGGTAAAATGGCGAAAACATACCTTCATTTAGTGGTTTATAATGTGTGATACAACCTCTATTGGGAACAATGCAGTCTAATCTGTTTAGTAGAAATATCATCTTTTACAGTGTGATGCATTATTTAGCTGAATTTCAGATGATGCCATTTTTTCATCAACTACAGTGCTTGGGAATAGGATTTTCCATCCCACTTTGCACCGCGGAACAGTACAAGCATCCTGCAGCTGGCATGGGTCAGATGCATTGCTGGGGCCTTGTCTTATGTAGTGTCCGATATCTTACCGCCAGGAAAAACTCTGGCGTTTTTGTTGTACCCGCCATCACTAAGTGAAATGGTCGCATGTATGGTTGTGCTCGTGCATGGGACGTTTCTCCATCTGTGTTAAATCTTTTTGAGCGTGGATAGTGCTTTTTTTTTAAGTAGGATTGTCTTCAACATGGGACAAAACTAGACTGGTCCAGGGGGCAGCACAGCTAAAGCTACATCATAATGGTTGAACCCCCTGAAGCTCAACCTGAGCCTCAGATTACTCCTACTCTATTTTAGTGAATACCAAAGTCTACTGTGAATCTTACTACCATCAGAGAAGAGCAGACTTGCAACCTGTTTGCTTGGGTGATTATGACCGTGGGTTTGTTTAAAAACCTAAATGCTGTTCTTTTTTAAAAATCATTTTGCAGAATGGGTGGAACGGCAGCGGGAAAAGAACAAATTCTACTACTACCATCAGCATTTCAGACGCGTGCCGGATTTGACTGACTGCCAGCTGGGTGATTACCTCTGCTACTATGAGGCGGAGATGCAATGGAGAAGGGACTAGTATGTATCTCATATTTAAAAATTTGAATCCCATTGAATAAAATTCTGACGGTGGTATTTTACTGGAGGTGCAAACATGACTTTTCTTGTAGGCGGAGATAGACAAATGATAGTTTTAATAAAGTTATTAAAGGCGCCCTCTGGTTCACACAGACCTCTGTACAACAGGAAGAGAAAGGGTTCTTCTCACTGTTTGCACTCTGAACTGTGGCAACTATTTCCTCCTGCCCAATCATCTGGGCCAGGAGTGGCCAACCTTTCAAAGCTCAACAGGTGGAAAAGGAAATTGTATAGCTACCAAGTCACAAATATTAAACAAGGTAGAAACTAGTATGCTCTGTAACTAATTTACGCCATGCGAGTAATTTTCAGACATCTTCACCGTCGTCCAGCTGGATGGGACTGCACTCGCCTACCTCTGGAATTCCCTCCCTAAACCTCTCCACCTCTCTTTCCTCCTTTTAAGACGCTCCTTAAAACCTAACTCTTTGGCCAAGCTTTTGGTCATCTGCCCTAATATCTCCCTGTACGGCTCGCTATCAAATTTTGTTTTGATAACGCTCCTGTGAAGCACTTTGGGACGTTTTACTATGTTAAAGGCGCTAGGTAAATGTAAATTGTTGTTGTAGGCCATCAGTATGACTTTTGAAATGCCTTCTTTCCAATTACTTGCTTGAAATCAGATTGTACTCTAGATTCTCCCACACTCACTTCTCCCTTGGTCGTTTCTCTCTCCCAGTTCCCTTTATCACTAATTTTCCCCCCTCTGTCTTTCTCCCAATATCCTTCATACTCTCATTCCCTTTCTCTCATAAAATGATCCCGCACAGAAGGAGGCCATTCAGCCCATCGTACCCGTGCCGGCTCATTTAATGAACTATCCAATTAGTCTCACTCCCCTGCGCTTTTCCCATCGCCCTGCAAATGTTTTCCCTTCAAGTACTGCTTGGATAAGAGTCTGAATGGGCTAGAGGAGCAAAGGGAACTAGGGGTACAGATACACAAATCACTAAATGTAGTAACGCAGGTTAATAAGGCCATTAAAAAAAAAGCGAACCAAGCACTGGGGTTCATTTCTAGAGGGATAGAATTGAAAAGCGGAGAAGTTATGTTAAACTTGTGTCAAACCTTGGTTAGATCACACTTGGAGTACTGTGCATGGTTCTGATCTCCATATTATAAAAACGATGTAGAGGCACTGGAGAAGGTGCAAAAAAGATTCACAAGGATGATACCAGACCCGAGAGGGGGAAAAGTAGAGCATCCAAAGCTAATGTGCCCTGGATGACAAAGGTATAAAAGTTAAAATGAAACTGAAAAAGGAGGCTTATGACAAATGTCAGAAGCAAGATTCAGTTAATAACCAGGAAGATTATGAAAAGTATAGGAGAGAATTGAAAAAGTTAATATGGAAGGCAAAGAGAGGTTAAGAGAAAAGGTCAGCAGGCAACATTAAATTGAACCTAAAACATTTTATAAACATATAAAGTGAAAGCGGTTAGCTAGGGAAGAAGTTGGGCCTATCAAGGACCCAAAGGGAAATCTTCATGTTGAGGCAGAGGACATGGCTAAAGTATTAAATGAGCACTTTGCATCTGTCTTCATTAAGGAAGCGGATGATGTGAAGGTTACACTAAAAATGGAGAGGGAAGTTATGGACAGAATAGTAATAGATAGAGATGACGTTTTAAAAAGATTAGCATTACTGAAAGTTGGTAAGTCACCTGGTCCAGATGGAATGCATCCTAGGTTGCTGAAAGAAGCAAAGGTAGAAATAGCAGAGGCATTAATCTCAATCTTTCAATCCACATTGGATACAGGAGCAGTGCCAGAGGACTGGAGGGTTGCTAATGTTATGCCATTATTCAAGAAAGGGGAGAGTGATAAACCAGGAAACTACAGGCCAGTAGCCTAACATCAGTGGTGGGGAAGTTATTGGAAACCATTATCAGAGACAAAATAACCTTTCATTTGGAAAGGCATGGGTTAATCAAGGAGAGCCAGCATGGATCTGTTAAAGGCAAATCGTGTCTGACTAACTTAATTGAATTCTTTGATGAGATAACAGAGAAGGTTGATCAAGGTAGTGCAGTAGTTGTTGTGTATATATGGACTTTCAGAAGGCATTCAACAAAGTGCCAAACTGGAGGCTTATTAAGAAGATGGAAGCCCATGGAATTAAGAGGAAAGTGGCGGTATGGATACGGAATTGGCTCAGTTACACAATGCAAATCTTGATGGTGGATGGATGTTTTTCAGACTGGGAGGTGGTTTGCAGTGGTGTTCCCAAGGGTCAGTTTTAGGTCCATTACTCTTTTCAATTTTTATAAACAACCTAGACTCAGGTGTAGGGATCAACCTTATAAAGTTTGCAGATGATACGAAACTTGGCAAAGTAGTAGATAGTGATGAGGATAGTTATAGGCTTCAGGATGACATAGACAGGATGGTGAAATGGGCAGAAGCACGGCACATGGAGTTCAATGTGGAGAAGTGTGAAGTGATGCACTTTGGGAGGACTAATATGGAAAGACCGTATACTATAAATGGCACGATTTTGAAAAGTGTAGATGAGCAGAGAGACCTTGGTGTCCATATACACACATCCTTAAAGGTGGCAGGGCAAGCTGATAAGGTGGTTAAAAAGCAAAAGGGGTACTTGAGTTTATAAATAGAGGAATAGAATAGAAAAGCAAAGAGATCATGCTTAGAACTTTATTCAGCTGGAGTATTGTGGACAATTCTGGGCACCACTCTTCAGGAAAGATGTAAATGCATAAGAAAGGGTACAGAGGAGGTTTACCGATGTTACCAGGGATGAGAGACTTCAGTTATGAGGAGGGGTTGGAAAGGTTAGGACTGTTCTGCTGAGAACAGAGAAGATTAAGAGGTGACCTAATAGAGGTTTTCAAGATGATGAGAGGTTTTGATAGAGTAGATTCTGTGCTCTAGACTCAATGTAAGTATTCAATATCCTTGTGGAATGTTATTATTGAATTTGCTTCTACCGCCCTTTCAGGTAGTGCATTCCAGACCATCATAACTCGCTGCGTGAAAAAATTCCCATCTCGCCTCTGTTTCTTTTGCTAATTACTTTAAATCTGTCTCCTCTGGTTACTGACCCTTCAGCCACTGGAAACAGCTTCTCCTTATTTACTCTATCAAAACCCTTCATGATTTTGAACATCTCTATTAAATCTCCCCTTGACCTTCTCTGCTCTAACAACAACAACTTGTATTTATATAGCGCCTTTAACGTAGAAAAACATCCCAAGGCGCTTCACAGGAGTATTATAAAACAAAATTTGACACCGAGCCACATAAGGAGAAATTAGGGCAGATGACCAAAAGCTTGGTCAAAGAGGTAGGTTTCAAGGAGCATCTTAAAGGAGGAAAGAGAGGTAGCGAGGCGGAGAGGTTTAGGGAGGGAATTCCAGAGTTTAGGGCCTAGGCATCTGAAGGCACAGCCGCCAATGGTTGAGCGATTAAAATCAGGGATGCTCAAGAGGCCAGAATTAGAGGAGCGCAGACATTTCGGGGGGGGTTGTGGGGCTGAAGGAGATTACAGAGATAGGGAGGGGTGAGGCTATGGAGGGATTTGAAAACAAGGATGAGAATTTTAAAATCGAGGCGTTGCTTAACTGGGAGCCAATGTAGGTCAGCGAGCACAGGGGCGATGGGTGAACGGGACTTGGTGCGAGTTAGGACATGGGCAGCCAAGTTTTGGATGACCTCAAGTTTACGTAGGGTAGAACTTGGGAGGCATTGGAATAGTCAAGTCTAGAGGTGACAGAGGCATGGATGAGGGTTTCAGCAGCAGATGAGGGTTTCAGCAGCAGATGAGCTGAGGCACGGGTGGAGACGGCTGATGTTACGAAGGTGGAAATAGGCGGTCTTAGTTATGGCGCAGATATGTGGTCGGAAGCTCATTTCAGGGTCAACTATGACACCAAGGTTGCGAACAGTCTGGTTCAGCCTCAGACAGATGCTAGGGAGAGGGATGGAGTCGGTGGCTAGGGAACGCAGTTTGTGGCAGGACCGAAGACAATAGCTTCAGTCTTCCAATATTTAGTTGGAGGAAAGTTCTGCTCATCCAGTAATGGAGCAGTCTGACAATTTAGAGACAGTAGAAGGGTCAAGAGAAGTGGTGGTGAGGTAGAGCTGGATGTCGTCAGCGTACATGTGGAAACTGACGCTGTGTTTTCAGATGATGTCGCAAGGGGCAACATGTAGATGAGAAATAGGAGGGGCCAAGGATAGATCCTTGGGGGGACACCAGAGATAATGATGCGGGAGCAGGAAGAGAAGCCATTGCAGGTGATTCTCTGGCTACGATAAGATAGATAAGAATGGAACCAGGCGAGTGCAGTCCCACCCAACTGGACAACAGCCCCAGCTTCTGTAGTCTTTCCACGTAACTGAAGTCCTCTCTTTTTCCTCTATTTCAGTAGCTCCTTCTTTGTCCATTTTTCATTGTCATTCCCTTCCACCTTCTCTTTCATTCCACACCTCCATTTCTGTTCAGGACCTGAATATTAATTTGTCCGGAAGATGCACCTGATTTGTTCTCTGACCTTAATGTTCAGTACAGGGGAGGGATCCTGCCAGAGCTCATGAGGCAGTGTGTTCAGTTGATGTCTGTGCTTTGTAGACAAAGTTACGTGTGATTTTTCTGCATCTGCTGTACCTGTGACACTGCAATATTTCATTGAAAACTTTAATGTTACAACATCTCATAGTAAAGCAGCAACTGAGGCTAGAGTTCGGATATGTACCCACGTGATGGAAGTCTGGTATTCAATAGTTGCCAAAGCTAGTAGACTGTTCCAACCAGCAATTTGTTTAATATCAAGCAGCGCGTCTTTCGTTTTTGTGGTTTAAGTAAACTTGCACATTTTTTCTGCAGCAAGGTAGATCAGGAAATTATGAAAATTCTTCAGGAGCGTCTGAGGGCCTGTCAGCAAAGGGAAGGTAACAGCTGCATACAGAACTGCGCTAAGGAGCTGGAGCAATTCAAGCAAGCGGCCAAAGGCTACCAATCGAGATGTAAGCAACACTTGCAGAGTGGTTATTTCTATAAGTAATCATATAACCAGTCTAATGTGCTATAAAAAATGGTATTGTATCATATCTAGCAAAACCTGTTCTAAGCACCCATCCCATGTTCTACACTGAACTGCTCGTTAGTACTTTCTTTAAGTAGAATAGTTTTTTTTCCCCCCCAAAGGGAATCCCTATAAATCTTGAATTAATCCCTTTAGCTTGCTGATACATATCAGAGTTGTACATTGAGACTGCAGGGTCTCATTGACGTAGGTCATGACTATGCTGAGGATTGCTACTGAAGGGAAAAAAAAGCTACTGTCAGTTTCTAAGAAATTATACAGCAAACTTTTTCTTTCGCAATGATGCTTGTCAATGTTAATGATTAGACCACCATGAAAAAGTACTTGAGGTGGACACTTCTACTAGAGTAGACCACCTAACGGTTTACAGTGCTCTGCTTGCTTATACTGAAGAAAACATTCATACATGTTCCACAAGACATCTTTTGGTAAACGAGAACATGGGACGATGTGTTTCTGTGGCCATTCTATGAGTGGAGGAAATTTTCTATCTGATCTCCTGTATAATTTACTGATTTTTTTTTTTCTCCTCTTTTTGCAGATGGCGATCTGGGAGCTTATGGTAGTTCCAGAAAATGTCTAATGAAACAGAAGCATCGAATGATTGAGGAGAGAGAAAAGGCAGCATCGGAGACATAAGAGTGCCGCAAACCACTGGGGACTGGAAAGTCATTTTTTTTTTAATGAAGTTTGTGACAAACCTTCACCTATAATGTACAGTCTGAACGTGTTCGAATTGTGCAAAAATGCTGAATTTCACATGAATGTGACTAAGATACATAGACCTAAATAATAAATAATGCATCACCTGTAATCTATGCGTTTGTCGATGCATTATAAGTTTTATTCTTTATAACCTGCACCAAGTACAGGTAATGCGATGAGTTCTTAAGTCATTTCTGTAAATTAGAAATCCTGCTGCTGAATAATCAGCAGCCACAACAGTGGTGTCCCGTTCATGATTGACATTTATACACACCAAAGGCTTCTCCAGTCTCCTAGAAGGACACTTGCATGTTGCTTCAGTATATCTAGTGGCAGTTGGATCAAGGAGCAGTCAGCGACACATTCAACTAGCCAGATCTTCCTATTCCGGGAAGAAGAGACCTATTCATTTTTCTTGGTATCACAAAGATAATTTTATATTCCGTCTTAACCAATGATTTTACATCTATTCAGATCATTAGGAATAATCAAATGTCGTGGTAGATTGAAAAAAGGTTCATCTAGTTCGCCGCCTTGCATCCTGGTAGTCGTGATAATGGAGTTGTTGACTAATCATGGCAATCAGTCTCTATCAATTAGTCTACAACAGACCCAGGCATGAGACGAGGAAACCCCCAAGTGAGAAAGCTTTGGTAACCGTAGGTCCAAAGCCACCTTTTCTCCCAAGCATTACACATATGCTATATCCCAAAATAGTATTTTCTGAAAGAAATTAATCTAATTTGTATTTGCATGAATCGATACAAACTGCTTCCCTCATCTCCCTGGGGAGCCTGTTTCATTGATTTACCACTCGCTCACTGAAATGTTTCCGCAGATTAGTTTTGAATTTACCCCTCTTCAGGCGCAGACCGTGTCCTCTGGTTCTACTGGACAAAGTAAAACAGCTTGTCATGGTCTACATCAATCCCTTTAAAATCCTAAAAACAGCAATCATATCCCCTTCTCAACCTCCCTTCCAGTGAGAGCATGCCCAATTTACATCATCGCTCGTCGTAGCCCAATCCCTCTGGTTGCTCTCTTCTGTATCCTTTCGATAGCTGCAATATTGTACTGTGACGAGCAGAACTATACACTGTCTTCTAAGGGTGTTCGCACCAATGATTTATCAAGTGGCAGGATTACCCACTATTTTGGCTCAACATTGACCATTTAATGCATCCCAACATCTGATTTGCTTTACTCACTGCCACCGAGCGTTGTTGTAATAGCTTCTATTTGTTGTCAATCAAGACCCCTACATCTCTCATTTTCCATGCACTTTATTTTCTTTCCATTTAAGTAATAATCCCTTCCTGGATTTTTTTTGTCGCCCAGTGAAGCACTTTGAAATACTACATTTAATATTTCATCGTGTGGAATGATCACAAAAGTAGATCCACTGTGTGTAAGTGAACATAAAAGGCATAATCGTGCTTCAGTTCAAAGCAGAGCCATCACTAAAGGGTTTTAGGATATTAATTTTACACAGTTTTTATTTGATTTTCAGTATCTGCCATTTTTATCTTTCACTAGTAAAATACTATCCTTTCGCATTTGATATGGTTTGAAATGCAGGCCCACAAACAGCAATGAGATATATGACAAGATACTCTGGTTTTTAGTGATGTTGATTGTTCCAAGTTAGTCTCCTGTACGTGGGAGCACACGAGGCAACCCATTTTTCCCACTATTCTGTCCACAGCAAGATAATCTGATTGGAATATCATCTTGCTTTACATTCAGCAGTTTGTGGTTTTCCATAGTTGACGTTTATATTTGCAAGTCTGTAACAGACTTGTTTCCGTAATGAAGGCCATTTTTACATGGACAGGTCGTTAGCCTGACTTGCAACCCCCCACAGGGAGTGCCGTTAGTTTGGCTCATACCTTTTGACCTGTCATGCTTGGGTAGCCCTACCAAAAGTTATGCACCCATCATCATAGCTCTTACGGTCATAGGAGCACGCAAGCCTTCCCTCCACATCAAGTTGCAGTCCCTAGGGAAGAGTTGTTTGAAGGTGGGCTGGTCAGGCAGCCCTCCTTCCCCTCACCTTCTAGCAGAGGCACTAAAACTCTGAACCAACATGGAGGTAGAAACAGCTACACTGAAATACACTTCCTATGGGCCACATCACTAGAGTCCAGGTCTGCCAGGCAGCCTGGACCCCCTCCCCCAAAAATATGTATTACTTCCTGGATCAGCTCCCTTGTTCAGGGGCTGATTGGAGTAACAGCAGGGCCAAGAGAGGGAAATGGCCTGAACAAACCACCTTCATGGATGAGCAACACCAGCAACCCGCATTTATCTAGCGCCTTTTAATGTAGTAAAGCGCCCCAAGGCTTCACAAGACTGTTATCAAACAAAATTTGACACCAAGCCACGTAAGAGATATTAAGATAGGTTTTAAGGAGTGTCTTAAAGAAGGAGGTAGTGGTGGAGAGGTTTAGGGAGGGAATTCCAGAGCTTAGAGGCCTAGGCAGCTGAGAGCACGGCTGCCAACGGAAGTGCAATGAAAATCGGGGATGTGCAAGAGGCTGGGACATAGCACAGGTGGGTACCAAAGCAGCACCCCAAGTAGCACTTGTGCCCTTCGCTTTGATGCTGACTGCAAATGCCAGGCCAATACTTCAGCTGAGGCCTAACCAGTGTTCTATAAAGTATATGTATTACTTCCTTGCTTTTGTACTCTAAGCCTCTATTAATAAAGCCAAGGGTCCTATTTTTTTTTAAAACAACATTCTCAACTTGTCCTGCAACCTTCAAAGATTTGTGTACAAACACCCCCAGGTCTCTCTGTTCCTGCACCCTTTAAAATTGTATAATTTAGTTCTTTATATTGCCTCTCCTCATTCTTCCTACCTAAATATATCACTTCACACTTCTCTGCGTATCCACCATGCGTCTGCCCATTTCACCAGTCTGTCTACGTCCTCCTGAAGTCTGTTACCACCCTCCTCATTGTTTACTACATTTCCGAGTTTCATGTCATCTGTAAACTTTGAAATTATGCCCTGTACACCCAAGTCCAGGTCATTAATATATATCAAAAAGAGCAGTGGTCCTAATATTGACCCCTGGGGAAAACCACTGTATACTTCCCTCCAGTCTGAAAAACAATTGTTCACCACTATTCTCTGCGTTCTGTCCCTTAGCCAATTTCGGTATCTACACTGCCAGTGTCCCTTTAATTCCATGGGTTTTAATTTTGCTGATGGCACTTCGTTGAATGCCTTTCAAAAGTCCAATAAAATCAACCCTCTCCGTTACTTCAAAGAACTCGATCAAGTTCATCAAACACTATTTGCCTTTAATAAATCTGTGCTGACCTTCATTTATTAGCCCATACTTTTCCAAATGCCAATTAATTTTGTCCCAGTTTATTGGGAATTTTTCGAGTTTGGTGGTGGGTCGGATGGAAAATATATTTTTTTGACTGTGGCTAGTTTCCCAGATGTTGGTTACTGTCATTGCTGAACAGACTCGACACCAAGCGGCAGGCGAGGCTATTTAGATGATTAAGAGCTTGTTAACAGGCACTTAACTATTTTGAGGTCGCCCACAGGTTCCCCGCTGCTCGGGGATGACGTCAGGTAAGCAGGTCGGGAGTTGTGTCACCATGATATTTCTTTATTTGACAGCTGCAAATGTGCTATGAAAGCTCCCATCTCATAGCTGCTCACTTTCCAAGCGCAGAAGCTGTTGATTACTGCATTTGGAAGACAGATTGAGCTTTATGCAGGTTGCAAGTGTTTGGAGCAAACTCTGTATTGTCACCTCATTGGAACAACCTCTCACTATTGACAGATCGCTTCTGTCATCTCAACTTCACCTGCCATCTATTACATCAGCATCGGTGCCCTTGAAACTATCTCACCTTGGTTCACAGAATCCCACTACGATCAGCCCCAACACCAGCAGCCTTCTCCGCAATCAACTGATGCTGTACAGGACAGCGGGCATCAGCATTCAAACACACTGCTAGCCAGGAGGCCAGGGATGGCCTCACCATGGCCAGATTTACTTCACTTGACGCTGTACACCCTGGCTGCCACATGATGTGCCAGGTTGGCACCACGCCACACCAACACCATAAAGCATCCCTACAATGCCCAAGCCATTCCTTTCACACTCATTGCCATTGCGGGCGGTACCGTTACGTCTCACCATTCACTGCAACTCACTAAGCCACTTCCAAAGGTGCACACAAATCTGTCCAAGAACGCAAAGTGTTGAAAATAAAGATTTCAATGTTTGACAGCACAATAACAGAAACTTCACATGAACATTGGCTAAAACACTCAAGTGCCTACCCTTGTGTGTTGTTACTTGGTATGATTGGACGAGGATGAGTGTGAGGGGTGGCTAGTGAGATGGGGAACTGATAATGTAGATAGAAAGGGATGGGTGGAGGTGCAAGGTAATTTGGTGTAAGGATGTGCAGGAGTAGGGATGGGAAGGCAGAGTGATGGGGATGTGATGAGTGCGGCTTTGCAGTAACATTTTGTGATCTACTGAGATCATTGAAAGGTTTGTGCCACTGCAGCCTGGTCCTCCTGACGACATCCCCGCTTGTGCCCTGTGCAATGTTCAACCAGGCTGCGTTGCTCTCCTGGGGAGGTCTCTTCCACCCATTGGAATGGAAGAGGACCTCCCTGCTTGCTGACTCCCTCCATAAGCATATGGAGGGAGTCATAAGAGAGCCTGGGTGTAGGCATGCACCTCTGTGCAGTGATTGTCAGTGTTTACAGCACCTCAATGCTGTAGAACACTGACAGCACAACTGTCAAAATAAATTTGCACATGGTCCCTTTAAGGAAACCGGCTGATGACGTGTCATCAGACCCGCTTCCTTCAATTGGCCGGGGAACACGCCCTGGGCGGGCTTAACTAGCCCAATCAACGCAAGATCACTTTGGACAGCAGGCTGGAGCCAGCAGCGGGGTCGGAACCCGCCACCGGCCCAGCCGCTGTAGGGGAAATCGCAGCCATTGTCTCAAAGTTTCCCCACTGAAATTAGGCTGATTGGTCTGTAGTTGCCAGTTTATCCCTCTTCCCTTTTTTAAAATGTGTGTAACATTTGCAATCCTCCAGTCCTCAGATCAGAGGATACCATTCAAGACGGGCACAGACCATTGCAGTGCTGTGACAGGCTAAGATGAGAATTTTTAAAATCAAGGCATTGTCAGATCAGGAAACAATATACAGTAGTGAGCACAGGGGTGATGGGTGAACAGGATGGTGCAAATTAGGATACAGGCTGCAGAGTTTTGGATGAGCTCAGGTTACAGAGGGTGCAAGGTTGGAGCCCAGCTAGCCATAGCATTGGAATAGTCAAGGTTTCAGCAGCAGATGAGCTGAGGCAGGGTGGAGACCGGCGATGTTACAGAAGTGGACATAGGTGGTCTTGGTGATCGAAGAACAGCATGCATATGAGAAATAGGAGGGGGGCAAGGCCAAGGATAGATCCTGGGGGGTGGACTCAAGACTCAAGGTGGGAAGAGAGCCTTTGCAGGTGATTCTCTGGCCACAACTGGATATATAGGAATAGAACCAGGTGAGGGTAGTCCCACCCAGCTGAACGACAGAGAGGCGCTGGAGGATGGTGTGGTCAACTGTGACAAAGGCTGCAGACAGGCCAAAGGACGTTTACTATGGTCACAATCACATAGAATGTCATCTGTGACTGATCAGGGCTGTGGCAAGGGCAAAAACCTGATTGGAGGGGTTTCAAACATGGAGTTGGGGGGGGGGGGGGAGATGGGCAGAGTCAGGATGCGACATGTTCAAGGACTCGAGAGGAATGGGAGGTGCAGCAGCAGTTTGCAAGGACAGAGAGGTCAAGCGTGGGTTTTTTTGAAGAGGGGTGATTATGGCAGATTTGAAAGGGAGGGGAGCATACCCAACGAAAAGGAACTGTTAACAATATCAGCTAATATGGCTGCCAGCAGTTTGGTGAAAATAGGATCAAGGGAGCAGGAGGTGGGCCTCATATACAAAATAAGGTTGGAGGGGGCAGGGGGAACTTTGGCTTGGTGGGCTAGGGAAAGGGAGGGAAGCGACAGAGTCCTATTACAAACTAGAGTGAACTCCCCCCACCTGCAGAAATCTATAGGATTTTTAAACCCCATCATGGGTGGTTATTGATATTTCCATCTATGTCATGGTGTAATGGAGGCCAGGTCGTCACCTCCATTCATCAATTGATTACTTCCCAGAGGGTTGAAGAATAATTTACATTAAGGGAAGATCACACCTGAGTTAAACTTGTCGCTTACCCACCTAATTGTCAAGATTAAAAAAGATCAGGACATCCAAGATTATTCAGCAACTACTTTCATTCCAATAAGATGTATGATCTGTTGAGCATTTTCCCCATCAAAATCTACCCCTGTCCAAAACAAAGAGCACAATAAACAAGATCATGGACAACAGATTTTATTTTCTTCTTTGCATAAATGCTTATGTTGCTGGAGCAACAGCCGACTGGGACCTTTGAACAGACACACGGGTGTGGGTCTTGGCCAGATGATCGGTGAATTCCTAAACAGGAAAAATAAAAAGCTTTAGAGCATGCAAATGAAGTACACAATATAAAATATTGCAAAACACTGGTTAACTACACAAGCCCCAAAAAATAGAAGAGTATGCTACCATTAATTATAGAACGTATTAAATTAGAGGCGATATGGTGCAATACGCATACAGCAGTGGCACCACGCAAGCTTAAAAAGATTACCTCGAATGAACATGAAAATAATTTCCAAATCTCTTCATACTTATAATATTATGTTTCCCAAAGAAAAGTTCAATTTCAGTAGATCCAAAATCAATCATATTGGTAGAACAAATCTGTGGACCAGCACCTCAAACATTTACAAAGCTGAATTCACTGACCTGGTATGGGGCCTTGGTAAACACAGTCTCCTTCCAGAGATCAGGAGTCAGATAGCTGTATGTCTTGGAGATGGCATCAAAAGTAGCTTTAGCTGTAAGGAAAGCAAAGAAGTTACAGGAAAAGTACTAGATTAGACAGTTTTCAAAATGAAACTTCCAAGTCTGGTGTTGAGTTTCAAAAAGGAACAGATAAACCACACAGAAGGTCTAGCTGCCGTGCAATGCTCCATTTATCTCTCTCTCTTAATACGCCAATTAGACCACCAGTAGGTTAAATTGTGCAGAGCTGAGAGAATGCAAAATTGAGCAATTTATTTTATTGAACACAAGCACTAAAGTCAAATTCAGTAACGTAACGGAAGTCAGCCATAATCAGAATGGCCTTACAAGTACTACCCAAACACCTTTTCAAACTGACAATTTTAGACTAGTTGACAAACCCAATCTCCTCTTGCTCTAGCTTCAAACACAACTAATTGCACAAGTCAAATACAAGTCGTCTGATACTTCATTTTCCTCCCCAAAGGAGTAAAATACAAAGGTTGCTATGAGCGTAACAGATAAAACTTCTGTCCCAACACTGAAGTTAGGGACCTGACTTACCAAAGTTGCCCAGTGTGGCCGTGCAGCCTCTGGCTGAGGTGTAGCAATCGTCAATACCAGCCATCTGAAGCAGTTTCTTGGGGACAGGAGCTGAGACAATGCCAGTACCACGGGGTGCAGGGATCAGACGCACCAAAACTGAACCACAACGGCCAGTCACCTGTAAAGATAAGAAATTGTTATAGCATTTAATCAATACATCATAAACCTGGTCCCAAAAAACACAATTCACACATTTTATCCACTTAAATTACAAGACACCCAAATACAAAATCAGCAGTTCAGGTTTCAGTCAATTCCCATCAGAACCAAATAACATACACAAAAGGTACCAAGCCATTTTACAGCACTGCATGAACATCAGACTTGGCAGATTCAAGTAAATCTTCGCATGATAGTATCTTCTTCTTAGGCAGTCCCTCAGAACCGAGGATGACATGGCTTGCTTCCACACTAAAAATGAGTTCTCAGGTGACTGATGAGTCCAATGCGGGACCTACAGTCTCTGTCACAGGTGGGGCAGACGGTGGTTGAAGGGGCGGGTGGGTGGGATGCTTGGGTTGACGTGCGCTCCTTGATAGTATACCCTATACACATCTACTTACTCCTTCACTATGTTGATTCAGCCAAAACACAAAAGGATGAACCAAGGCAACCAAAATTCTATAGATTATGGAACAGTTCCGGCAGATTGGAGGGTGGCAAATGTAACCCCACTATTTAAAAAAGGAGGGAGAGAAAACCAGGAATTACAGACCGGTTAGCCTAAAAATACTAGTAGGGAAAATGCTAGAGTCTATTATAAAGGATATGATAACAGGACACTTAGAAAATATCAACAGATTAGACAAAGTCAATATGGATTTATGAAAGGGATGTAACTGGTACAATTGATAAGGGAGAACCAGTGGATGTGGTGTATTTGGATTTTCAGAAGGCCTTTGATAAAGTCCCACATAAGAGGTTAGTGTGCAAAATTAAAGCACATGGGATTGGAGGCATGGATTGAAAATTGGTTAACAGACAGGAAACAGAGAGTAGGAATAAATGGGTCTTTTTCGGGGTGGCAGGCAGTGACTAGTGGGGTACCGCAGGGATCAGTGCTTGGGCCCCAGCTATTCACAATATATATATCAATGATTTGGATGAGGGAACCAAATGTAATATTTCCAAGTTTGCTGACGACACGAAACTAGGTGGGATTGTGAGTTGTGAGGTGGATGCAAAGAGGCTTTAAGGCGATTTATACAAGTTGAGTGAGTGGGCAAATACATGGCAGATGCAGTATAACGTGGATAAATGTGAAGTTATCCACTTCGGTAGGAAAAACAGAAAGGTAGAGTATTATTTAAATGGTGATAGATTGGGAAATGCTGATGTACAAAGGGACCTGGGTGTCCTTGTACACCAGTCACTGAAAGCAAACATGCAGCAAGCAAGCAGTTAGGAAGGCAAATGGTATGTTGGCCTTCATTGCAAGAGGATTTGAGTACAGGAGCAAGGATGTCTTACTACAGTTGTACAGGGCCTTGGTGAGACCACACCTGGAGTAGTGTGTGCAGTTTTGGTCTCCTTACCTAAGAAAGGATATACTTGCCATAGAGGGAGTGCAGCGAAGGTTCACCAGACTGATTCCTGGGATGTCAGGACTGTCGTATGAGGAGAGATTGGGTTGACTAGGCCTGTATTCACTAGAGTTTAGAAGAATGAGAGGGGATCTCATTGAAATGTATAAAATTCTGACAGGGCTAGACAGACTGGATGCAGGGAGGATGTTTCCCCTGGCTGGGGGGTCTAGAACGAGGGGTCACAGTCTCAGGATACGGGGTAGGACATTTAGGACTGAGATGAGGAGAAATTTCTTCACTCAGAGGGTGGTGAACCTGTGGAATTCTCTACCACAGAAGGCTGTGGAGGCCAAGTCACTGAATATATTTAAGAAGGAGATAGATAGATTTCTAGAGACAAAAGGCATCAAGGGGTATGGGGAGAGAGCGGGAATATGGTTTTGAGATAGAGGATCAGCCATGATCATTTTGAATGGCAGAGCAGGCTCGAAGGGCCGAAAGGCCTACTCCTGCTCCTATTTTTCTATGTTCTATGTTTCTAACTGTTTATTTGTGCGGTGCCATGTATTCTCTATACCCTTTCTACAGGTCAGTACTAAAACTGAAGCTCTTTAACTGAAACCAGTTCATACTGCTTCACATTCACTGCTCTGACAACTTTACACATTATACACAAAGCATTCACCAGTATTTGCACTTGCCTTGCATGGTACGGTGTGTGGTTTTCCAATTTTGTTACCCCAGTAACCCCTCCGTACAGGAATGATTGACAGTTTCGCCAGAATGATAGCTCCACGAATGGCAGTGGCTACTTCCTTAGAACACTTGACACCCAATCCAACATGCCCGTTATAGTCACCAATAGCAACAAAAGCCTGAAAATTTTAAAAAGTACTATTAAAATTCCAAACTAAAAATTAAGACAATTCATGCAGGATAAAGCTATGAAGAACTGCCTGTAGCCAGACAAAAAAACATACCTTGAACCTTGTGCGTTGACCAGCACGGGTTTGTTTCTGCACAGGCATGATCTTGAGAACTTCATCCTTCAAGGTCGATCCCAGGAAGAAGTCAATGATTTCAGACTCCTATACAACAAGGAAAGCATTAAACAGAGCAATGTCTCACATGCCTACTGTTAAGGGTAGATTATAAAAAATGTTGTTAATAGCAAGGAGACTCAGTCTGCCCCAAAATACTGTGAAGCCTTGTATCTATGTGATCACCAGATTGGCTTTTAAATAATGCCAATTTTTTTTTTGTTGCAAGGGGCGGACGAAAGAGGAAATCAATGCACCAATACAAGTGACTTTTTGTTGATGTCACTGGTTACAGAAGCTGGATACAAGGTCGGAGAACCTCCTCGTGGGACTGCTCCTGGGCCTGGCTAAGAAAGCCATTAATTGGTCCAGGCAGCGGGCGGTCGAGGGGGTCGTTCGGCCCGATTGCCTGCCTCTCTTCCGCGGCCATGTTCGCGCCCGGGTGGCCCTGGAGATGGAGCACGCGGTGTCCGCCGGCACGCTTGAGTTTTTCCGCGACCGGTGGGCGCCGCGGGGGCTGGAGTGCATCGTCACCCCGGACTACCAAATTTTAATTTGATTTGTTAAGTTTCCTTTAAAGTTTTATTTAGTTACAGTTACGATATTGGTTTGATCAAAAGAAGCAGAAGCTGGATACAAGGTCGGAGGACCTCCTCGTGGGACTGCTCCTGGGCCTGGCTAAGAAAGCCATTAATTGGTCCAGGCAGCGGGCGGTCGAGGGGGTCGCTCGGCCCGATTGCCTGCCTCTCTTCCGCGGCCATGTTCGCGCCCGGGTGGCCCTGGAGATGGAGCACGCGGTGTCCGCCGGCACGCTTGAGTTTTTCCGCGACCGGTGGGCGCCGCGGGGGCTGGAGTGCATCGTCACCCCGGACTACCAAATTTTAATTTGATTTGTTAAGTTTCCTTTAAAGTTTTATTTAGTTACAGTTACGATATTGGTTTGATCAAAAAAAAAGCAGAAGCTGGATACACAACTTTTGATGCACGTGTAACCTATTCTACACCTACTATGGGAAACCATCCTAAGGATCGACATCATCTCAAAACACTTCACTATCCCGAATAAAGGAGCTACAGCTTTTGTAATACAATCAAATTACTGATCTGCTCAATCTACCACCGGCAGGCTTTTAACATGGTGGGGGGTGACCTTCACATATGTTACCTTGATAGGAAGGGAGAAGAGGTAAATTTCCTCCAGTGTCTTGATCTTCATATCCTTCACTAAACGTCCAAGCTTGGTTACTGGTATCCACTGTGGAGGGGGAGGGAAGGGAACACATTTCAGGACGAGTGCCAAAACAATGAATTTTGTGATTTTAACTACATAAATTGGAAAACTCATTACATAAATATATGCTGACACACATCTTACCTCCTTATCTTCAGCTTTCCCACGAGCACCACGGCCTCTGCCACGCCCCCTACCGCGGCCCCGGCCCCGTCCACGGCCACCAGAGCCAAAGCCGCCGCGGAAACCTCCTCTACCACCGGCGTCGTCCGCCATTTGCTGCAAAAAAAATGGGACTATTAAGGGATCAAAAGCTTCAGTCACAGCACATTTATATTCAAGAAGCATTTCAAGTTAACACCAACTTCTGATGCAGATGCTGTACGCTTTACATCATGCGCGATTTTCACAGCACTTGGATCAACTAACACTGCACCTCCACAAAAACACTGACGCCATTCTTACACAGCACTTCCTGCTTTTAAATCCTATAAATCGCAGCCTGAATCTGTTATTTATGCACGATTACCATATTGTCAACCAGTGTAAATTACCTTTATCTTCGAACACTTCATAATCTTGAAGACTTCGAATAGGTCACTACCCCTTAAACTACTGCACTGCTTGAAAGGGTGGTGGAAACAGATTGAATAGCAACTGTCAATGGGGAATTGGTATATACTTATAAAGGAAAAACTTAGAGGAGTGGGACTAACTTGGATAGCTGGTCCAAAGAGGCGACAACAGCACAATGGGCTGAATGGCCTCTTTGTGCTCATGATTACTCAGCATTTATGTAGCCCCTTTCACAACCTCCAAAAGCACTTTACAACCAATAAAGTATTCTTGAATTGTAGTCAGTTGTAATGTAGGAAATGCGGCAGCCAATTTGCACACAGCAAGGTCCCACAAACAGCAATGAGATGAAACTAGTTCAAGCGAAAGCAAAAATCCTGTTGCAACTATAAACTTGAAATATCTTTTGCAACAGCGTGGTTAGATTATCAGATAACCTGTTGTACTGAAGTTGGTTGAGGGATAACTATCAGGCACGGCACCTTCTTCTCTTGGAAGTAGTGCTGTGGGATATTTTACATCCACCTGAGGGGGCAGGTGGGGCCTTAATTCAACCTCTCATCTGAAAGACAGCACCATCGACAGTACAGCATTCCCTCAATGCTGCACTAGATTTTGTGCTTAAGTATCTGGGATGGGACTTGTAACTCTCCACCTTCTGAGGCGAGATTGCTACTGGGCCACATCTAACACTTAACAACCCAAAACAAGTCTCTCCATGACTGTATCCCTTCATTCTGGTTAATCGACAATGTACCTTTTATTTCCGTCCTGTATATTACACTGGAAGTTCTACCACTCGTGGACAGATATGAAACTAGTTCAAGTGAAAGCAAAAAATCCTTTTGGAACAACTGACTTGAAATAGCTATCGCAACGGCATGGTGAGAGTATTTCTCCCCTGGGTTTCTGTAACTTGTGATTCATGGTCCTGTATTTATGATGATCGAACTTATTATCTTTCACACAAATGCTGAGGAAGGACTGTAGCTTCAGGAGTCGTTCGTATCCTGCGGGTCTATTCAGTGCAGCAGCCCTCCACAAGGCACGGCCAGCACTTGCTGGTTCTTCTATCAGAGTGTGTCAGCCCAGGGACAGGGTCCCACGGCGCTCGTCTCCACGGAGATAGACTCCAGGCCCCACTCGGGACACCTCCCTCCTAACTGATTCCCTCGTCTTACTGGAATGAGGCTCGGTTTAAGGTCAATCCGAGTCATTAATAAAAGCAATCCCGCTGTATTGGAGCAAACGCGGCCGCGAATCCCGTGAAAACCGCGGCCTAGCCTGCAGTGGAATCCAGGAAATCCCCGCGCGCGCGCCACAAAACTCTTTATAAATCGATTGGTTTTCATCGTCAAATACACAAAAATAGCCACACCAGGCACTTTATTAACTGCAGCTACAGGCCATGCCGCCTTTGACGGACCCCCTCAAAGGAGGATGGCTGAGATTTGAGACCGATTGTCAAGGTTCAACACTATCTTACTTACGTGATAATTTTCAATAGAAGGCCGAGCGCCCGCGCGCAGCCCTATTAAAGCCTTCTGGATCTCGCGAGATTTCAAAGCGGATCTCGGGGGTGGAGAGAGAGGAACTCGCCAGAAAAGGGATACCCCGGACCGAGCATAGCTCATTCACCCCCGTCTACCCCGGACCGAGCATAGACCATCCCTCGCACGCCGACGAAGCGAGTTGTTGTTCTGTGTTATTCAGATTCGGGGCAGACATGTCGCCGCATTATAAATGGTGGCTCGGGGTGGGTTAGCGGGCTATCGAGCGGAATGAGAGGTAGGTGGTCAGTGAGGAGCGGGTTCTCCGATAGTTACCGAGCGGTTCGGGCCCTGAACGGCGATTTTTTTGTGTTAATCTGTTTTCATTTCAGGCTCCGAAGCGTTTTCTAATTCGGTAAAACTTCCCCCCCCTCCTCCTCCCGTAACCTTCAGTAATATTTCAAATCCGCGATGTATCGCCATTATCGTCAAAGTGAAGCTACAAAAATTGTGTAAATTGTCCTCTATTTTAAAGTTTTCTCGATATTAAACATGTTTTGTCTTTGTAAAGTACGACGTGCAATATTGTCTGGTGTTAATGGCGCCAACGTAACTTTTTTTTGCGGCTAATTAACATTTCCTTGTCGAGCATTGCTTAATAATTTATAACGAGTAAAAGTATTGCCCTGGTGGACTACCTCGAGTCTAGGCTGGTCTGGTGTGTGGGGGTTCGCTGTCGGTGGTATCTGTGAACAACGAGTATCTCCCTCAGAGGCTGCTGTCCTAGTGCAGCATTGGGCAACACGTGCTCTGTTAACTAGGTGACCTGTGGCACACTCTGAAAGTTACCAGCGGCATCGTCTGTAGCCGCCGGTAAGATAAGTGTGCCTAAATTAAATGGCCTGCTCAGCTTATTGCCCACTTCTCTTGCTATTGGTGGCTGATAAAACCCGCGTGCCAATAAACTTGGTTGAAGTCTTCAACTTTCGCAACATCCTCTCTTTGTGTGGGGGGGAACATTTTTTTTTACTTGCAGCTGCTTGAAAGCAGCATTTTAGCTTTTCTGTATTTTATATGTTGCAGACGTGATTTCTAAGATAAGGTTAAGCCTCACTCATGATCTCGCAATGGAACTTTCCTCCCCCCTCCCTAAATAACAGAAAATGCTGGAAACACACAGCAGGCCAGGCAGCATCCGTGGAGAGAGAAACAAGAGTTAATGTTTCAGGTCGGAGACCCTTCAGAACTGTTCTGAAGAAGGGTCTACATCCTGAAAAGTTAACTCTGTTTCTCTACACAGAATGCTGCCTGGCCTGCTGAGTGTTTCCAGCATTTTGTGTTTCAGATTTCCAGCATCCGCAGCATAGACCTGAAACGTTAACTCTCTTTCTCTCTCCACGGATGCTGCCTGGCCTGCTGAGTTTTTCCAGCGTTTTCTGTTATTTCCGCAGTATTTGGCTATCTTTTCCCCCTACTAGCGTGATTGGTCCACTCCGCCGAAACGTCAATCTTTGTCGAGCCTCCGATCTTATAAACCAATCTGAGCGCGACGGCCTCCTGGGATTGGCTGCCGCTGCGACATGTGGGCTAGGTTTCATCGTATAAGGAGGCAGCTGTTTCAGCCAATAGTGGCGAGAGCGGAGCGGCTAATTAACATTTCCTTGTAGAGCATTGTATCCGTCATTTAGTCATGTCGGAAAAGAGACATCCAAGCAAGCTGCGCCACTACAGGTCAGATACAATGCTGACTGGAGCAGTTCCTACCCATTTAAAAAAAAAAACCAGCAGACTCAGTTGAACATGCATTTTGTCTTGCACAAAAAGAAAATACTGCAGATGCTGGCAATCTGAAATAAAAACAGAAAATGCTGGAGATACTCAGCAGGTCAGGCAGCATCTGTGAAGAGAGAAACAGTTAACGTTTCAGGTCGATGACCTTCGTCAGAACTGGGGGGGAAAAAAGCAGGAAATGGAACAGATTTTTAAGCAAGTGTAAGGGCTGGGAAAGGGGGGAGGGGATGAAAGATCAAAAGGGAAGGTCTGTGATTTGGATAGACGGCAGGAGAGGTTAAGAGACATTGAGATATTCAAGGCAAAAGGAGATGGTAATGGGACAGATTAAGAAACAAAGGATGGCTCTAGATGAAGTGTAAATTACACTGGCAGAATGAAAGACAGCTGCCAGGAAAAAGACACAAGTGTGGATAAAAAAATATATATGATAGGGGCCGAGGTTATGATCTGAAATTGTTGAACTGAGTCCAGAAGGCATTTTGTCCTGTTTGTTCTGAGGACATCAGCATTGGGAATTCTGGAGTAAACTTCCTCAAAGCACCTGGAAACTTACAAGCATGTAAGTCAGGCTGCAGCCTCAAACGCAACAGTCGGTAACGGGCTTTTTTTAGCCCAGCTCTGCTGACTTTAGGTCAGACTGTTACAAATGCTGAAGTACTTTGCTTACCGATTGCATTTGCAGCTCATTTCACAAAACTTGTAAAGCTGATGTTTCCCGATTTCAAACATTGCAAAAGAATTTTCCTGTGATAACATTCTGAATTGTCCCAATCACTGTCGTTCTAACCTTAAACTGAGGCATAGCAATGTGGTAACGGGTAGTAAATTCTGTGACCTGTTAAAGATTAAATAGGCCATGAATGAGATTTTTAAACCAACTGTCAATCTATATTGGTTTTATGTGGGTTGGGGGGGGGGGGGGGGGAATAGTAGCGTATGATTTTTATACCAAATCTCTTGATTTTAAGAGTTTGCCTCTTGACGAGGGTGGGGTTTGCATTACTGATGATTTTAATTTTATGTTCCAGGTTGTGGGTGTCGGATGGGAATTATGACAAAATGGGTTGAGGAGCCTTCATCCAAAACTATCTTGAGGACAGTGAAAACCAGTGAAATATAATCGCCATTCCCAAAATGTCTTTGTTTTTACAAAGCATGAACAATGTACTGTGGTTTAAAGTCAGAATATAAAAGGCTGTAAATACTCTGGTCAGGTGGCAACAGTGGAGAAGCCAAAGACAACTGTAAATGTTTCAGATCTGAAATGTTGACTAATTTGTTTCTCTAAGGTGCTGTCTGACCAGAGTATTTCCAGCCTTTTGTTTGCTTTCAAATTTTGAGCATCTGAAGTTTGCTTTTTGTCTGTACTGAGTTTAATTAAGTTATTTGTATTCTATTTAAGCTACAACAACTTGTATTTTATATAGTGCTGTTAATGTAGTAAAATGTCCCAAGGTGCTCCACATGGGCATTATTAAACAGAATTTGATAAAGCCACATAATTATCGGAGTGATTATTTGCACGAACAAGTTTGAGTCGTTCTATGCACCTCTCTGGGGGTAGAGCCTAAACACTGTCCAGCTCACATTGGAGCCATGCATGCACACCCAATATTCCAACAGCCTGTACACCTGGCTGCGGCCTGAACCACACTTCCTCCCTGTTGCCGGCTGTTTCTTGCGTGGAGGAGGTCAGGTGCGTGGGAGTGGTGGTTGGTTTGGTGGAAATAGGGCAGGAGCTTTGGGGGGGTGGCTGTGAAGAGAGGTGGTCAAGAGTTTTTTGGGGGAGTTGGGAAGTGATTGGGATGGGGAAGAATGTGATCGTCACTGTGGGGGGTGGGCAGATGGATCACATTCTCCCCTCTTGGTTAGATGTGGATCATGTTCTTCCACCCTCACCCCCTTTAAACCTGCACCACGTTCTCCCCGCCACCCTAGACAGGGCGTGCACTCTTGAATGGCAGTGAGTTGATTGCTTGCTTGGAAAGCATATGTGGCAAGTCACATCATTGGACTGGATGAAATCCAGAAGTCATGACACTATTCACTTCGTACCCAATAAACCTGTTGGAGAGCTGTAGTTACTGATTATTTAGTTCGATGGAGTGATTAGTGAGTGTGGGTACTTCTGGTTTTTGGTTGGCCCATGATGTCAGCCTGTGCATTAGCTGGGTCATGTCATTTTCAGCATATGCTAAAAATCTATGGTTCTGCTAGTGAGTTCACTTGCAATGCGGTCACCTGCACCTGTTCTCATTGAATGAAATGTGCCTCACAAAACCAAACTTGCAGCTCCAATTAGGTAAGTCAATGCTGTGGATTTATCAAATTCAGCCTCAGCACCCCATATGATCTTGTATCACCCTGTTCAGGGGGGGGGGGGGGGTCACATTTTTGAAGGGGCCCATGAGTCAACTCAAACTTAGCACTGGTAAACAGCTCAGCAATGTGTTGCTTGATGGCACCATTGCTGATTCCTACCATCACTGCTGATTCAAAAACAGAATTCATGTTATGAAAGGTCATTGACCTGAAATGTTAACTCTACAGATGCTGCCTGAGCATTTCATGTTATCACGCAATTGATGATTGGGAGGAGGTTGACGGGTGGTCGTGAGTTACCATGCTTTTCTAGGTGACCCTCCACATTAACAGGTAAATGCCAGTGTCATGGCTGCACTGGAGCAGCTTGGCCTGGGGAGCCTGCCTGTGACAATGACTGGATCAAATTGCACATTGGAGAGACCTTCAATTGATCTCCAGTGGGCAGGATCAAATTACACATTCCAGACAAACTTGGGTGTGTCCAAGTGAACCAATTAGAAATCTGGTCCAACCCACTTGTGGTGCAAATAAACACAGCACATAATTATACAGGTGCCCAAATAGGTAGGTTTTAAGGAGCATCTTCAAAGAGAATTCCAGAGCTTGGGGGCCTAGGCAGTTGGAAGCAGGTCACCACCAGTGGAACGATGAAAATCGCGTGTGCAATAGGCCAGAAGTGGTGGCGCATAGAGATCTCATAGAACTGGAGGAGGAGAGGCAGTGAATGAACTTGAAATTCTAAGCCTAGCTTGTACTTTGCTGTTGAACCGAGGTAGCTTACATCTGTATATAAATTTTTACCCAACTTGCTTCAAAAATAAAATCTTTTTTTAACAAAAGCTAAATCTGTTCCCAGTGATGATGTCATTTGGTTAATCCATAAAGCCACAACTGGTTTCTTGGTAGGGAGAGACGACTCTTGTAAGGAAAGGGTTCATCAGACTGTCCTGAAGTCTACTAATACTACACTGCTATTGATTTCTCTTTAAATTCCTGCTGACTAGGCAAAGGGCTAATATAAAGTATTATTGGGCCAGGGCTGACCCTGCAGCAATGCTCAGTTTCAGGATGAACTGATGTGCCTTTTTGAATATGGATTCATAACAATATGGGAAAACAGTACTTAAAAGGAAAACTTTGGTATACATCTTTAATTGGTACAAATTATAGACTTATTAAATGTTCACTTGGTAGAATAGCAATTAAAGGCCTAAGATACTGAGCTCAGAACTGTAACATGTTGGGATCTTCAATTAAACTAGGTTCAGTTGTAAGTATGACCTTGTGTTCAAGTACTATTGCATATACTACACTTAACATGATACCTGACTTCAATGTCTAAAAACCTCATTGATTTCAGTAAATCATAAGACCCTGAGTAGAGTTGCATCAAATATCCCAAGCACAAAAAAAAAAATTGTACAATACAGGGCAGTCGTGCAGCAGTTGACATGTCAATCTTTCCCACCAGATCTGGACCTTGCTGGAAGGGAAGTGGATACAAGTAATTTCTGCATAACCTTTAAATGCAGTGCCCCAAATTAAGAGCATTTGAAGATGGTTGCTATGAAGGTTGAGCAACTGACTGGTTATTGGAAATTGAAATATTTTTCAATCTTAGTGTAATATTTCCTTCTTTAGGCAATATTTGTAGGACAAACAGTGGCTAATGAGTTAGTGAAATCAAAGTCCCCAAATAAGCAGGAGCACAGGACAAACTTTCACTAATGTTGGGAGACAAACCAAGAACTTACACTAGCTTAGCTGCGGGGGCATAAAATGTGGACAACTTTAGTCAATGTCTTTTTTTTCCCCCCAACAAGAGGGATTGAATTGTGTTTCATTAAGGATGCTACTTAATTGGAGAAATACCTTAACACATTTATGAAAAAACTTCAATGCAAAAAACTTTATTTCAAAATCATTCAGCTTACAAGATAGAAAAATCAATACATCTTTGTACTGAAAATTAAAAAACAAAAGTTCACTAACCATGTTAAGGGGACAGCAAAAGCAGGTAGGACTGCACAAGATTCAGTAACTAGGACAAAAAAAACCAAACATCTTTGCAGCTGGACCCAGAGGATTACCTTTATTTCCTTCTCCATAATACTCTATTATTTCCGTAAAAATATTCCAAGAACAACTCAATCTATGTAGCCACCCACAAAAATCTCTACCGGTTTCAACTGTACATTAGGAGTAGGATATAATGCAATACAAGGTCTTGGGCAAAAATTTGAAGCAAGCAAGATCATCCAACCCTTGGATGACAAAAGCATATTAGAAAGAGCAGGAAAATAATTTTTGCTTCATTTAGAGAAATTGAACATATCCATCTGGACACCAATTACCAGCATTGCACATTCACCAGTATAGCTCCTCTTACCTAGCCACCAAATGTGCTCCAACTTCAAGGCGGCTCGCTGTACTTGCTCATTCCATTTCAAAGACTACCCATCATTGCGGTTTCTCAGCAAGATCGACAAATCATGGGCAATTTTGCACGGTGGGCTCACACTAGGAACTGGACAAGCTGCCCAAACTCATTTTACAGCCAGCTATGTGAAATGGGATTGACTAGCCTCAATCCATTTCCTATTGGGTGCAGGCCCATGAAAAACTGCCAGTCTTGTTAAAAGGCCACTAGGGTGGCTGGTGGAAATAGTGCACTGGCACAGCCAAAGGTGCACTTCAGAGGCAGGAGTTCAGACTTGTCGAGTCAGGGTAGGAGCAGCTTTATTCTGCATCTGGCCTGCACTATACCCAAAAAGTGCCACCTAGTCCTTCATTGGATAACTAACACAAGTGCAGTTCTAGATACAACCATTTACTTTCAATACAAACTTAAATACAACAAGGAAAACACATTTACAAAGTACTCTGGCTTTTGGCATTTACTGAAAAAAACTTCTCAAATTAGATCACTCAGCATGAATTCTGGAAATCAGCAAAAACAAACACATTTAAAACGGTTATCAACTAGTAGAAGTTCTCCATCTTTCAGATCATCCAGCTAAAGGGAGCAGAATATTATCAACGTGGCTGGCTATGCTGTCTTCTGGACAAAAATCCAAAACTGAGGTTGCTGCGCTTCCAAACAAACTTTTGCCGTCTAAAATGTAAGAGAAATAGGTATAGAATTGTTTATAGAACATAGAAACATAGGAGTAGGCCATTCGAGCCATGGCTGATCCTCTATCTCAATACCATATTCCCGCTCTCTCCCCATACCCCTTGATGCCTTTTGTCTAGAAATCTATCTATCTCCTTCTTAAATATAATCAGTGACTTGGCCTCCACAGCCTTCTGTGGTAGAGAATTCCACAGGTTCACCACCTTAAAAGAACAGTAATAGCAGAGGTTGCTGATTCAGACAAAACCAGTCCCATTTGCTGAAGCTCACCCTCCAGATGGAATTAATAATGATAAAAGGATAAAGGACATTTAAAAATATACACCTAAATGCAAATATGTATTCTTTAAAAGGGGTTTACTTAAAATATTATGGGTAAAACATTATGCAGACTGGGAAAGTCAGTAGAATGCCTGATTCTTTAACAGGCAGGTTCAGTTGGAAACCTAGGTGTTTCCTTTATTGGAAACTACCAATATCCCCATTACACATACCCCTTCCTTATATAATCTGGTTAGGTAGGGACAACCCCCCCCCCCCCCCCCCCGTTCCCTGAAAATGTAAGCAGTGTTGCCCCTTTAAATAACAGCACTAATTTACAGTGGTAAATGAGCATGCAGGTATGAAACAAATTGCTTGCGTTAAGCCAGTGCTTTGCACAAACACTGGGTGACCCGAAAAGGAGGGTCTGATTTAATCCTATTCAAACTCCTTCTGTGGTTAAATGGTCATTGCTCTAGTGATGCATCGCAATGGGCATAAACTGGTTGGGGGGGGGGGGGGGGGGGGGGAAATCAGCAGAGGATTACAAACGCAACACTACAGGTCAGCAATTCTGCTGAGATTTCAGGGAATCGTTAGGTTACTCTTTCAACACAGTGCTCATTAATAAGTGGCAACATGCCCCAGGCACAGTGCTTTACACACAGTTTCACAGCAACAATGGCATATCATAATAGATTCCATTATTAAAAATTAAAATATGAACCGCTCATTGTCATGAGTGATATTTGGCAGGTCTGCTAAAATAGCTTTACTGCACTTTTCTTCTGCACAGAGATGTTCATGCAGTGTTGAACTTTAACTTTATTCGTGGTCTACTGGATTGTGACTCCAGAGCCAAAAGCAAATGTTTTTGGTGGTGACCAGCTCACTTCTTATTCTGTGTCATAGGAATCGTCCAAAAAAAAGGTAAACTAACCTCAAAGAATGCAACATCCAAGGCCTGAGCCTCTTTCTGGTGGAAGCAGCTTGACCAGACAAGGAACTGGCATCCTGTAAAGCAATGTTTCCACGTACACCATCATCCGCTCCAAAATATGAATGGAGGTTCTGGGAACCGGTGCAATTTCTATAGAAATTGGCTTCCTGTTCAGTGCTGGAACTGGAACTGACTGAAATGGTGTCCTCAGTTGTATGGTCAGGTATTGCTTCATCCACCTCTTCATCTTCAATATCTTCTGATTCACCTGATGGAAGTATAGATTTAATAGGGTGAAGTTCTACTTCAGAAGATCCATCTGATAGAATTAGACACTTGAAAATTATAAAATCAGAAGACAACTTATACAATCTCTTATACAGGCTCTTAACTTGCAGTTGCTTAATTCAAATTATTTGTTCAAATTGAAATTGCACAGAAGTTGCCATCCATTTGCTAAATTTGAACCATTAGTTAATTTGAATTGCCAACATAAATGGGTCCTGACCAGCGATATCTGACAATTAATTCAAATTCAACTCTGTGATCAACAGCAGATGCCCAAGGTGGTAGCCCTCCCCTACTGGAGTGCAGGGCATCATTGAGCAGAGACCAAGAGCAATTTCAGGAGGAGGAGTTTGAGGGCATGACTAGGCAAAGGTCCTGACTACGGAGGCAAAATACAAACTCAAATATATGGAGGAGCATCTGGAGAAATGAAGAAAGTAGATGGAGGGAGAAAACCGCACTGCACAGCTCGTGCAATTATACAGGGCCCTGGTGAGACCACACCTGGAGTATTGTGTACAGTTTTGGCCTCCTTACCCAAGGAAGGATATACTTGCCTTAGAGGGAGTGCAATGAAGGTTCACCAGACTGATTCCTGGGATGGGGGGGGATTGTCCTACGAGGAGAGATTGAGTAGACTATGCTTATATTCCCTAGAGTTTAAAAGAATGAGGGGTGATCTCATTGAAACGTATAAAATTCTTACAGGGTAGATGCTGGGAGGAGGTTTCCCCTGGCTGGGGAGTCTAGAACTAGGGGTCACAGTCTCAGGATAAGGGGTCGGCCATTTGGGGGGGGATTGTCCTACGAGGAGAGATTGAGTAGACTATGCTTATATTCCCTAGAGTTTAAAAGAATGAGGGGTGATCTCATTGAAACGTATAAAATTCTTACAGGGTAGATGCTGGGAGGAGGTTTCCCCTGGCTGGGGAGTCTAGAACTAGGGGTCACAGTCTCAGGATAAGGGGTCGGCCATTTAGGACTGAGATGAGGAGAAATTTCTTCACGCAAAGGGTGGTGAATCTTTGAAATTCTCTACGCCAGAGAGCCTTGGATGCTTAGTTGTTAAGTATATTCAAGACTGAGATCAATATATTTTTGGATACTAAGGGAATCAAGGGATATGGAAATAGTGTGGGAAGATGGAATTGAGGTAGAAGATTAGCCATGATCTTATTGAATGATGGAGTAGGCTCGAAGGGCCGACTCCTGCACCTATTTATGTTCTTATGTACAGTGCTCAAGTTTTGATTACGTGCATTTCAATAGTTCCTTTAACATTGAATGATTTTTTTTAGTGTGTGTGTGATTTTTCATTAAAATTCCTCAATTCAAACTATTAGCTAATTACAGATAATTTAATTTTAAACAAAAAAGACAATTAAAATTGACCGTATTAATCCCCACACAGCAAAGATTACCACCATCAGCCTAACCAGAAAGGGACAGCAAGTACTGTGCAAGTCCTTCCCCATAGGGAGGAAAAACAAAAACAAAACTTTGGACATGTTAGCTCAAGAGACCAGTGCGCCACCTGAAAGTCAGCTCACAAGCACCACTGAGATACATGGGAGCAGGTTTACTTGGAGGTAATTAGTGTGCAGAGTAAATTGGAAAATTATAAATGGAACAAAAGAAAATGTGCTGCAACACCCGTCAGCCACATACTTAAATAGAAACTGATTTTGCACTTTGTACATTTTCGAAGCTCAGACTTCATGTACTTAGCAGCTTTTAACATTCGGAAAGTCTCACCATTTCAGAATGCATTCCTTCTGAACTGTGCTTCAAAGCGGTTTAAAAGTTTGTACCTCCACGAGCTAATAAATGCTTTCAGTTTACAATTAACAAAACGCATCATCTCCCTTTTAATGATGAACATACCCACTTTCATTCATGAAATTTGAGGAGTTACATCAGTTAAAAAGGCGGGATAGTTTACATCACAACTTTATTGCGCCTCTGACTCCCATTTATTGTCATTTTACACAAACTTAATTACCCAGCATCATCCCTTCATTTAACAGCTACACATGGAGCAGAAATCACAAGGGTATCAAAAAGAAATAGCTCCTGCAATGTATTTGTACAAACAAACCCATCACCCCTCTTTTAAAAATTAAAGTAAAAGTGGATCAGTCAATTGCTGGGGGCTCATTGCTGTACCCTGGCCCACAAATGGCAAGACACAGCCATTGTTGGACATTACATTGGAATTTAATATAAACTAGAAAATCTCCTGGAATTCAGCACAGTTTGGGGCAGACACCGAAGAATCGTTCATGGGGTAACTTTACAAATCCAGTGGCAAGAGCAAGCAGGTCTCAGGCAACTAATGTAGCTTGGACATGACATTATACTTTGAACCACAATTTTGTTTTAAATAAGCATTTGACTATAGAACTGCTTTTTCAGGTTTAACAAGTATTGTAATGGCACCTGAAATTTATTTGGTAACCACCCCACCCATTCAAAGGCCTCTATTGGTTCTCCCACTGCATTGGACAGCAGTGCTGTCAATAAAACATATTGGACCAATCAGAAAGCTTAAGGATTGGTGGGCCTTAGTCACATCTAACATACATAGTAACAGATCCAGCCAGGAGAAGACCTTCAGTCCATCTAGCCCACCTATCCATGGTATTCCCTTGGTGCATTTCCCATTTGTTGATAAGACCCTGTCTAGTTCCTTCTCAAGACCCATTCCAATATTACAACAGTGACTACACTTCAAAAAAGTACTTTATTGGCTGCAAGCGCTTTGGGGCGTCCCGAGGTCATGAAAGGCGCTATATAAATGCAAGTCTTCATTTCTTTTAAGGTTTCTTGTTCTGCACCCGAGCTGTGATCAAATTGGGCAACAGTAAAGAAACATGGAATGATAAGAAAGCACAAAATGGATCGTCATAGATACCATGTTCATGATAGCAGATTAAAAAGATTAAATACTGAACTGATTTTCATTTTCCTTGTTATTCAAGGATTTAAGATATATTTATACAGCAGCTTCAGAAGAACCAAATTAATACCAATATACAGCATCTTAGACTAGTGGGACACTGCTTTGGGCTCATAACCACTTCTCTTCCATATATATGAGTAAGTGACCCACCTGCCATTGACCACATATGCAGGACAGGAGGGTCAGGAAGGAAAAGAAAACAAGCATATATTACATACATAATAACACCACTCATTATTGTTCTTCGCAATGTATTTTTTCTATATAATAGCTCAAAATTACAATGCTAACCCTAACCTAACTCCGACAATGCTGACTAGATTATGCTATTGACAAACTCACTACCAAATGATTTATGAATTCAATAAAAACAAAATTTTCTCCTCCCCCCCCCACCCCTCAACTTACCTTCATCCGCTGGCAGCCCATCTCCATTTTCTAAGCCACTCATCGAGTTCCAGGAGCACTGACTTTCATTTTCACCGTATTCTAATGCATCAAAAGTGTTGCAGTTGTCTTCTTCCTGGCCTTCAGCAGCCAAGTCTTCATTTTCTAAGACAGAAATACACCAGTTGTGCTTTTCTACTGTACCAGCATCTCAAAAATAGTGACCTGTACTGGCTGATGACAGCATCCAATAGGAGTGTACAAAGGTCCGTCATAGTTCAGAACAAGCGAACTCTCAGACACTACTGGGTCACTGGAAGTGAACAGTGGCCTGAAGCAACTTGCTCTCCTCTGAAGTACATGTTCAGCTGCAGTCCTGCAACTCGGTTAAAAATCACTACATAAAATTGAATCACAGATGCCAATTTTTATCTTAAGGCTGTTACCCGAGCTTCCGGCTCAGCGTGTTTCTTAAGGGGACAGGCACTCCTGGATCACTATCTACCATGGAGAGCCAGACACCCAGAATTGCTTTTGAATTTGTACTTGGGATGTGGGAGACGCAGTCAGGGCTATATCTATTGCCATCGCTATTCTATATCTATTTCCCAAGTTACCATCTACAAGATGCACTGCAGCAACTCGCCAAGGCTTCTTCGGCAGCACCTCCCAAACCCACGACCTCTTCCACCTAGAAGGACAAGGGCAGCAGGCGCATGGGAACACCACCACCTCCAAGTTCCCCTCCAAGTCACACACCATCCTGACTTGGAAGTATATCGCCGATCCTTCATCGTCGCTGGGTCAAAATCCTGGAACTCCCTACCTAACAGCTCTGTGGGAGTACCTTCACCACACGGACTGCAGCGGTTCAAGAAGGCGGCTCACCACCACCTTCTGAAGGGCAATTAGGGATGGGCAATAAATGCTGGCCTTGCCAGCGATGCCCACATCCCATAAAATGAATTTAAAAAAGTGATTGTTGTATAACCGAGTGGCTTGCTCGGCCATTTAAGAGGCATGAACAGTAAACTATGTAGTGTGGTCACATGTAGGTCAGACTGGGTAAGGGTGGCAGGTTCACTTCCCTGAAGGATATTAGTTGTGTTTTTTTTTACAAAAAAGCAGCAGCTTTCATGGTCATTTCTCCTGGTCCCAGCCCACAGGTTACCAGCTTTACTGAATTCAATTTCACAACTAGTCAGCATCATAACCACAGCATTACTGTACCCAACTGCAATCTAACAAAGGAAAGAGGAATTTCTGCAATCTCTCAATCACTGGCTTCTCATTAGATTACATAGCATCTTTCTTCTGCCCAGTTTTATACAGAACTCAGACCATTCAATCCTGGAGTGCCTTTATGCTTGGGAAGGCCATTCGAAGTAACTCTTGCAGCTGTTAGAGGTTGTGCAAGTCAGTCTTTGGGATTTTAGATGGAGGCCTGGCCGGGAAGGCGGGGTGGAGTGGTGAGGAAATTTCCAAGCTACCAAAATTAGAGCATTTTTCCTCTCTGGCTAAAAGCTAGATTTTCCATCCTTGCCATTAGAATCTATGTAATTGAATTGCCACCAGATCAAGTGTAGAGAGTTAAGAACTGGATCATTGCTTGAGAGCAATGCTGCCACCCCACCTCTTTCTGTGACAAAGATCACTCGATAGCCAGATTTAAATTGAGACAGTACAATACACAAAATTGTAACTTGCGACTTGGATCTCGCTGCTATTCTGCAACGCTGCCCACAAGAGACTAATCTATTCTGCATGGAGCCCTGATTACTCACCATTATCGTCACAGACACTAGATTCTGAAAACTGGAAGTGATTCTCTGCAGCCAAATTCTGCACAATCCCTTCGACTAGCTTGAGGCGGCGGTGCATCCTGCTCAAACGGCCTTTGAGAACCGTTATCTTTTCCTTGTATTTTCTCTTCACGTCCCTGTAGCAGTTGTGCTCCTCCAGTTGATCCCGGGTAAGCTGGGCTCCGCATCCCATTCTGCATGGCTGGTTCCAGTGCTCACAAACTTGTTCATGGGTAGCAAGGTTCTTCTGAAACACTTCAGTGGTGCAGGCTTCATACCTGCACCTCACTATCCTAAATTCACAAGCAGTTACGTGGTTTGTGTACTGTTCAAGTGGAAATGTGTCCCGGCAACCATAGACTCGGTTTTCACACTACATAATAGAAACAAAGAGCTGTTAGCATTTAAAGAACACTAGAGTTGTTAATGATTTTTTTTTTCTCTAAGAAACCCAGTATAGAAACATAGAAAATAGGTGCAGGAGTAGACCATTCGGTCCTTCGAGCCTGCACCGCCATTCAATGCGTTCATGGCTGAACATGCTACCTCAGTACCCCATTCCTGCTTTCTCGCCATACCCCTTGATCCCCTTAGTTGTGAGTGTTATATCTAACTCCCTTTTGAATATATTTTAGCGAACTGGCCTCAACAACCTTCTGTGGAAGAGAATTCCATAGATTCACCACTCTCTGGGTGAAGAAGTTCCTCCTCAGCTCAGTCCTAAATGGCTTCCCCTTAATCCTTAGACTGTGACCCCTGGTTCTAGTTTTCCCTACCATTGGGAACATTCTGCCCGCATCTAATTTGTCTAAACCAGTCAGGATTTTAAATGTCTCTATAAGATCCCCCCTCATTCTTCTGAACTCCAGAGGATACAAGTTCAGTTGACCCAATCTTTCTTGATATGTCAGTCCGGCCATCCCAGGAATCAATCTAGTGAACCTTCGCTGCACTCCCTCAATAGCAAGAATGTCCTTCCTTAAGTTAGGAGACCAAAACTGCGCACAATACTCCAGGTGTGGCCTCACCAAGGCCCTGTACAACTGTAGCATCACCTCCCTACTCCTGTACTCAAATCCCCTTGCTATGAAGGCCATCATTCCGTTTGCTTTCTTGACTGCCTGCTGCACTTGCATTCCCACCTTCAGTGACTGATGTACCATGACGCCCAGGTCTCGTTGCACGTCCCCTTTCCCTAATCTGCCACCATTCAGGTAATAGTCCGCCTCTCTATTTTTACCACCAAAGTGGATAACCTCACATTTATCCACATTGTACTTCATCTGCCATACATTTGCCCATTCACCCAACCTGTCCAAGTCACTCTGTAGCCTCCTAGCATCCTCCTCATTGTTCACACTGCCTCCCAATTTAGTGTCATCCGCAAATTTGGAGATATTACATTTAATCCCTTCGTCCAAATCATTAATATATAATGTAAACAGCTGGGGTCCCAGCACCGAACCCTGCGGTACCCCGCTGGTCACTGCCTGCCATTCTGAAAAGTACCCATTTACTCCTACTCTTTGTTTCCTGTGTGCCAACCAGTTCTCAATCCACGTCAACACATTACCCCCAATCCATGTGCTTTAACTTTGCTCACCAATCTCTTGTGTGGGACCTTGTCGAAGGCCTTCTGAAAGTCCAAATACACCACATCTACTGGTTCCCCCCTGTCCACCCTATTGGAAACATCCTCAAAAAATTCCAGAAGATTTGTCAAGCATGATTTCCCTTTCACAAATCCATGCTGACTTGGACCTATCATGTCGCCACTTTCCAAATGGTCTGTTATGACATCTTTAATAATTGCTTCCATCATTTTACCCACGACCGATGTCAGGCTGACCGGTCTATAATTCCCTGCTTTCTCCCTCCCTCCTTTTTTAAAAAGAGGGGTTACATTGGCCACCCTCCACTCCATCGGAACTGATCCAGAGTCTAAGGAATGTTGGAAAATGATCGTCAATGCATCCACTATTTCCAAGGCCACCTCCTTAAGTACTCTGGAATGCAGACCATCAGGCCCCGGGGATTTTTCAGCCTTCAGTCCCATCAATTTCCCCAATACCTTTTCCCGACTAATAAGGATTTCCCTCAGCTCCTCCCTCTTACCAGATCCTCTGACCCCTTTTATTTCCGGCAGGTTGTGTGTGTCCTCCACAGTAAACACCGAACCAAAGTACTTGTTCAATTGATCTGCCATTTCCTTGTTCCCCATTACGACTTCCCCTGTTTCCGACTGCAGGGGACCTACGTTTGTTTTTACTAACCTCTTTCTTTTTACATATTTATAGAAGCTTTTGCAGTCCATTTTAATGTTCTCTGCAAGCTTCCTTTCATATTTTATTTTCCCTGCCCTAATCAAACCCTTCGTCCTCCTCTGCTGAGTTTTGAAGTTCTCCCAGTCCCCGGTATAATAATCAGCCCAGAAAACCTGGACCTTAGGGGTACTAATATAGAAAATCAAAATCAAAATAATCACAATAGAACTAAAGGAAGTCTAGAACAATAACAAGAGCACAGTGATTGGAATCAACATCATCTTGAAAACATCTGCCAGGACTTGCACAAGTTTGGAAGACCTTTTGTACTGCAGAGAATGTCCAGCTTCAGAGTCCATACACTTCAAATTTCCATCCCTTTAGGTGTACGTTTTTGGAATCTGATTTAGATGCGGGTCGATTGCTTTCATGCAGTATGGTTTGTTGTCCCAAGGAAGGCACATCAGGCAGGATAACCAGGAATGACCTGACAGCTAACTTGGAGGACAAAGAACTTGGAGAATTTCAATTGTTTTAGAACAAGGAGGATATAACAAAAGGGTCTAACTGGAATTTTTTGTCAATGGACAAAGAATCCTAGCTTCTGAGAACTTGCCTTTATATAGCGCCTTTTACAACCTCAGGACATCCCAAAGTGCTTTACAGCCAATGAAGTATAGTCACTGTTGCAATGCAGGAAACACAGCAGCCAATTTGCACATTTTGAGGGATAAATGTTGCCAGACACCAGGAGAACTTCCCTGCTTTACTTTGAATAGTGCATTGGGATCTTCTACAAACACCTGGGAGAGCAGATGGGGCCTCAGTTTAACATCTCATCTGAAAGACAGAACCTACGACCAGTGCAGCACTCCTTCAGTACTGTGCTGAAGTGTCAGGCTAGATTATGTGCTCAAGTATTAGAAGTGGAGAGGGAGCCCGAAAGAAAAAAAAAAGTGGGGAGATGAGGAGAATCTTTTTTTTTATATATAAATGGAGCGAGTTATGATGATCTGGAATGCAATGCCTGAAAGGATGGTGTAAACAGATTCATTAGTAATTTTTTAAAAGGGAATTGGATATATACTCAAAAAGGAAAAATCTGTAGGGCTGTGGGGAAAGAGCAGGGGAGTGGGACTAATTGGGCAGTACTTTCAAAGAGCCGGCACAGGCACGATGGGCCAAATGGCCTTCTGTGCTGCAATATTCTAAGAGATGGATTCTAAAATACTCTGATTTGCAGTCTGAAATGGTTAGCGATTCCTTTCTTCTCTTTCCAAATCAAAAGGCAGGCTGTAGACTTGTCCCTAAGCTCCTACAGTTCAAACCAAATTTTGCAGGAAAACTAGTTATCTACCATTTTTCCTTCTTGCCCACCCGCCGCCCCCCCAATAACATTTGGCAAATTTCCTCAGCATTTTTCCACCACTGCTTAGAAGGCTGAAATGCAGTGCATGAGGAATCATAGGACAGTAACCTACACCTTACCACTCCACAGTGCTGTACATTGGCATTCTTAAGACAGGACAGATTTTAACTGCTAACCCTCCAATTACGCATACATAAATCAAAGCCTTCAATGCCCACAATTCACCTTCATGATCAATCGACCAATCATGTTGTGGATCATAGGGATCACAGATCGAGCCACACTTTTCACCTTCTTCCTGCAATAAGGACATTCCTGCTTCCTAAAGAAAATGAGATTACATTAAGCACAAGGAAACGCAGCTTTGTTCCTGAATATATTGTTACAATCACAATCTGGAAAATATTTTCACCAGTTGATCGCTCATTATTACACAGAACACCTGGAACTATTTATATATTTTGTAAAACAAATTTGGGGTTTCTGGATTATAACTTATATGTATAAGCCACCAGTAAAGATGCAAATCCCTTCATATTTGTTTCCTAAAATATACTCTGCAATACATCCTAGTAACGTTTAAATACATACTTCATCCAGTCTTCACGATCGTATTGAATTATTTTACAGGGACAAAAAAAAAAATCATCCCTTCCCCCTCCTCCCACTAACCTTCCAATTTTCTCATCTTCCCCCTTCTCTCCTTAAACAGATCTCTGTTGGAAGAAGCAGCCCTCTACTGCCTCAGCCAGCTGGACATTCTTCCTATGTGAGCTACTTGACCAGAAAGATAAACAAACTGTACCCAGCTGAGTCTTCATCTGTGCGTTTTACAGCACGGGTTACTGGATAGCAATCAAATCAGTCAGAGACAACTTCTTTCTCCCTCTCCCCCATCCTGGGAGCATCGAGGCCAACTAGTACACCCAATGCCACCCCAGGTGAAATCAGCAAACTCAGTGCAGACCATGGCCAAACAGGAGCTTACGCTCTGCATCACACACATCTACTAATCCACAGGAGGGGAAGCTGCTATGGGACTTAATTGCATTAATTGTTGTATCTCAGTAAGTTAAGTGGTTTTAAAGCAAATCCCTGTACTTCCAAAAAATTTGCTCAAGAAAGAATGTGCATCTACTGGAAAAGAGCCAATTTCCTAAATAATGCACACTTACTCTAAAATGTTGGTGAGGGGGCAGCACTAAGTTAAAAGGGTATTCTTTAACTTTTGGAAGCTAGATTCAAGTTTAGTCCAGACATCATGAAATGTTTCTCTCTCGTATGGAACAATCTAAAACCTGTTTTTAGTAGGCGAGACCACAGCACAGAATTGTCCATTTTTAAAGAAGCTACAAGGACAGTTGGTCGAGGGAAAGAGAATCTCATACTGATTATTTTCAGTGGATTACACCACAATATTAAGCAAAGTAGAGAGAATGGTACCATGCATCATGTGGAAGTGTTTAATGTTGATGATGGATATGCCAAGGGCAAAATGTTCCACAGTTGACTTCTCTTACTTTGATTAATCCCAAAAAATGTAACATTTTAGGCCGATTTTATTCTGAATGGAATTCAGATACTGCTTTTCTTTATGTGGGGCAGAAGAAAAGAAGGTGGGGGGTGGGGAAGAGAAAGACTGTCACATAGAAAAATAGCCCCACAAATGCCAGTAGTTAGCCATTTGGCTACTAGCCAACAGCAAGTACCATGCAACACACCTCTGGGTATCCGGAGGCTTCTTTCATCGTACACAATGTTAAACTACATGGGAGTTAAGCATATCCTGAAAATATTTCCACGTACTTCAACTTTAAATTAACATAGACGTGAGATGGATCAAAATTCATTGGAAAAAAAAGTTAAATTTTTGGAGAAAGCAACGTTTCAACATTTTCAACCAAAGTTCGACACTGATCCCCACTTTCAAAGTAGATTTCAAACACAGAATTTCATACGAGTCTCCAGGTTTTGTATTGCTCAAAGTTTACAAGTATGCACTCCATTGAAATAAATCAGTAACTATGTATGTATTTATTAAGAAGTTATTAGCAAGTAGTCTTTACCTTGTAAGCCATTTCACAATGCAGCTATTGCAGAAGACATGCTGGCAGCCGAGTTCCACGGGACCTTTGAGCACACCGTGACAGACGTTACAGATGAATTCGGGGTCTGGGGCATTTACAAACAGCTCAATATCATATCCAGAATCCTAATTAAGAAAAACAAATAGAAAGTTGTGTTTCCTAGATTCTATCCCAACCTGTACTTTGAAGAGGGAGTTAAGGAAGGAACAGAGGAGGAGAAAAATAGGTGGTGTGTTATACTTAAATAGGAGAGAGGGGAAGTGGGGAACTTGCAATCTCACATAAATAAAGTGGCAGGGAATTTGCTGCTTCTAACTGTCCCCCTCCAATAACACTAAATGAAGGTCCTATCACATACAGTACAGTTCAAGTGTTTTCTTCCCCAATACCTTTTTCTTGTGTGAGCAGTTTGATGAGCACCAGGTGGGATCCTTGCCTTTTTAATGTAGAAACAGGATTGTGGCTGCCTTGAAGATGTATGGGAGACTGTCTCCGACAAATAGTGGAGAGGAGTGAGCTCCAGGTTTGGAGCCTTGTAAAACTTCAGAGGACAGTCATCAGGTCAAGTCTTTCCCAGATTGGGGGCTTTTCACTGTGAGCTGGAGCTCACTAGCTGAGATTAGAGCATTGAAAAACCGTGCGCTCTCCTGGGAGGGAGAGCTTGGAAAGATATTGTACAGTTTCATGCCCAGACGAAGCTTGAATTCCTGAGCACCAATTACAACACACTATGAGAACCACCAAAGTCATCCTCCGCGATCATATCACCTTCACCTCTATCATAGGAACATAATAAATAGGAGCAGGAATAGGCCATTCGGCCCTTTGAGCCTGCTCCGCCATTCAATAAGATCATGGCTGATCTTCTACCTCATCTCCACTTCCTGAACTATCCCCATATCCCTCGAGTCCCTTAGTATCCAAAAATCTATCGATCACTGTCTTGAATATACTCAACGACTGAGCAGCCACAGCCTTCTGGGGCAGAGAATTCCAAAGATTCACAACCCTTTGAGTGAAGAAATTTCCCCTCATCTCAGTCCTAAATGGCCGAACCCTTATTCTGAGACTGTGGCACATCTGTGAAGATGCAGAGTAGTGAAAAAAATTCCATTTGTTGCAGTAGGCTCAGCGGTGAGGTTACTATCAGTCACTTAATTGCTGTAATAGTACAGTAATGTATTTGTAGATGCAGTGTATGCGAGGAGCTTTCCCAGCTCATCGTCTTGTTTGTAGCACAGTGATATACTGCAGGAGCTTTTCAGCAACCACTTGTAACATGCTATGAGTTCCCCTCTAGCCTCTATCAGAGATTTGGGATTCTCACTCATATTTTGTTCCAGGTCTCTCAAGTAAGCAACCATTATGCCTATTTTGAGTTGATCAATAAGGGTAACAAGTCCCCAGGACCAGATGGTTTCTATCCCAGGGTTTTAAAGGAAGTAGGTGAGCACATTGCAGATGCCCTAACTATAATCTTCCAAAGTTCTCTCGATTCAGGAACCGTTCCTTTAGATTCTAAATTGCGCACGTCACTCCGCTTTTTAAGAATGGCAAGAGGGGGAAACCAGGGAATTATAGACCAGTTAGCCTAACATCTGTTGTCAGGAAATTACTAGATTCTATAATTAAGGATAGGGTGACTGAACACCTCGAAAATTTTCAGTTGATCAGAGAGAGCCAGCATGAATGTGTGAAAGGTAGATCATGCCGGACAAACCTGATTGAATTTTTTTTGAAGAGGTGACTAAAGTAGTGGACAGGGGAATGTCTATGGATGTTATTTATATGGGACTTCCAGAAGGCATTTGATTAAGTCCCACATAAGAGACTGTTAACTAAGGTAGAAGCCCATGGAATTACAGGCAAATTATTGACCTGGTTAGGAAACTGGCTGAACGATAGGAGACAGAGAGTAGGGATAATGGCCAGATACTCCAATTGGCAGAATGTGACTAGTGGTATCCTGCAGAATTCACAGTATTTATTAGCAACTTAGATGATGGCATAGAAAGCCATATACTGTATCCAAATTTGCCGATGACACAAAGATAGGCGGCATTGTAGATGAAAGCATAAAATCACAAAGGGATATCGATAGATTAAGTGAATGGGCAAAACTGTGGCAAATGGATTTCAATGTAGGCAAAGGTGAGGTCATCCACTTTGGACCTAAATGGTGAAAAGCTAAAGACAGTGGAGGTCCAAATAGACTTGGGATCCAAGTACATGGATCATTAAAATGTCATGAACAGGTACAGAAAATAATCAAAAAGGCTAATGGAATGCTGGCCTTTATATCTAGAGGACTAGAATACAAGGGGGTCGAAGCTATACAAAGCCCTGGTTAGACCACACCTGGAGTACTGTGAGCAGTTCTGGGCACCACACCTTAGGAAGGATATATTGGCCTTGGAGGGAGTGCAGCGTAGGTTTACCAGAATGATACCCGGACTTCAAGGGTTAAATTATGGAGGAGAGATTACACAAATTAGGGTTGTATTCCCTAGAATTTAGAAGGTTAAGGGATGATCTGATTGAAGTTTTCAAGATATTAAAGGGGACAGATAGGCTAGATAGAGAGAAACTATTTCCACTTGTTGGGGATTCTAGGACTAGGGGGCATAGTCTAAAAATTAGAGCCAGACCTTTCAGGAGTGAAATTAGGAAACACTTCTACACACAAAGGGTGGTAGAAATTTGGAACTCTCTTCCGCAAACAGCAAGTGATGCTAGATCAATTGTTAAATTTAAATCTGAGATTGATAGATTTTTGTTAACCAAAGGTATTAAGGGACATGGGGCAAAGGCGGGTATACGGAGTTAGGTCGCAGATCAGCCATGATCTCACTGAATGGCGGAACAGGCTCAAGGGGCTAAATGGCCTACTTCTGTTCCTATGCTCCCTCTCTTGGGCCATCAGGCATGGACAAGACTACAGAAGAGAGGCAGGCAGCAAGAACGACCTCCCCGCAGGCTGAGCTCATTCTGCATCTGTGAATGAACCAGAATGCCTCTTGATGGAGGCGATGGTGATTTATGTGATCCTTGTGGGCTACTTTGATGGTTTCCCCACAATAGTGCAGAGTCCCTGCAGCTCAGCTTTGCAGCAGGCAAGTTTAGCAGGGAAGAATGAATAGAAGCTCAGAGGTCATCAAGCAAGACTGGGTTGAGGTGCCAGAATCTGGATGGTGAAGGAAGGGTGATTAGCTGGGGTGTGTGGGAGTGCAATTGGTGCATGGTCTGCAATGGCTATTGGGCCTGTGTCACATTTTGTGACTCAGTTGGCTGTTCTAAAATTATTTTCAGGCTACCGGTGAACAATGCCTCCCATACCTTCCTCAACAATTACTATCCCCTAACGGCAATCAAACCAATTTGCAAATTGACACTTGGACCTTCTGTTGCTACCAGAGATCGATGCCTCCCACAGCTGTGTCAGGGCCGTGTGTGTAAATCAACTTTCCTTCCCATTACTTAAATCTACGCGTGGCAATTAATAAAATGCACATGGCAACAGAGAGAGAGCCACTGGGAAACAAACTGTTAAGACATCACATTGCGGTAAAGTACAACACAGGAACAAAATGGCAGACAACATAAAAAAGCAGAGATGAAACAGGCAACTCTGATGACAGCAGTCACATGACATGGAGATAATCAGACAATTATTTTTCCCCCCTGTGAGCAACATCATGGAAGATCAGTTAATTTTAATAATAAATGAACAGGAAGTTTGCTCAGATTGAGAGAGAAGTTCAGTCCTGTATTCTTGCATAAAAATACCTGAATTCAAAAATAAATTCAGAACAGTTGGGTTTTTTTTTTTGGAGGTGCCAAGGATCGAGCCCTGGACCTCATGCATACAAAGTGGATGACCCACCACTGAGTTACATCCCTAATCCCAGAGGAGGGCACAAAACCACCTCAAGGACATGAATTATTCACACACAAATAAATCACAGCAGCACAGCATACATAACACTAGGAGATTTACACCAATTGGTGCATTTACATTCAAAAAGGTGATACTAGCAAGTGATTGCAATTGGGAAAATAATTTACAAGTCATAAGATATTTACATATGCTAGCTGATCTCCCATGGCATTGCTCATGGGTATCTTGAGGTCTGAAGCACAGTAGTAACATTTAGCAGTTAATGTCCACTTAAGGGCACCTCATGAGAACATGGTCTAAAGTAGGCAAATCCAAGTAATTGGAGCTACTTGTAAACTCCAGAGGCCAAATTTGCATTTATCTAACACCTTTAAATGTAGTGATAAAAAATCAGAGGGCAATTGTAAATTGCTTGTAAATTTCCAGCTCTAGGTTAGTAAAATCCATCATTAATTAACTGGCTTTTTAAAAAGTTTCTGTATCACATTAGATATAAAAATTTACTAACATATCAAATGAAAGTAAACTTCCATATCACCAAACAACCTATCCCACCACAAAACTATCCATCCCATTACGAAACTTTACAGGCCTGTTCCAGTTCCTTTAGCTCCCAAAAATAATTTGAAAGGCCCTGGAAAAGTGGGGTAATAAAGCAACAATGGGAGAGATAGAATGGTTGGGGCAATAAAGGAAAGATGAGGGTAATAAAGGGTGGGGTGGGAAGGCTGGGGGGGGGGGGGGGAGGAGATACAGGATGGGGTCAGAAGGCTGGGGGAGGGGGAGATGGGGGAGGGGGGAGATACGGGATGGGGCCGGAAGGCTGGGGGGGGGGGGGGGGGGGGGGGGGGGGGGGGGGGGGGGGGGGGGGATACAGGATGGGGGGGGGGGGGAATACAGGATGGGGGGGGGGGAATACAGGATGGGGGGGGGGGGAGGAATACAGGATATGGGGGGGGGGGGGGGGGAATACAGGATATGGGGGGGAGGGGGGAATAAGGATATGGGGGGGGGGGGAATACAGGATATGGGGGGGGGGGGGGAATACAGGATATGGGGGGGGGGGGAATACCGGATATGGGGGGGGGGGGAATACAGGATATGGGGGGGGAGATATACAGGCTATGGGGGGGGATATACAGGATATGGGGGGGGATATACAGGATATGGGGGGGATATACAGGATATGGGGGGGGATATACAGGATATGGGGGGGGATATACAGGATATGGGGGGGGGGGATATACAGGATATGGGGGGGGATATACAGGATCTGGGGGGGGGATATACAGGATATGGGGGGGGATATACAGGATATGGGGGGGGATACAGGATGGGGGGGATACAGGATGGGGGGGGGATACAGGATGGGGGGGGGATACAGGATGGGGGGGGATACAGGATGGGGGGGGATAAGGATGGGGGGGATACAGGATGGGGGGGGGATACAGGATGGGGGGGGGATACAGGATGGGGGGGGGGATACAGGATGGGGGGGGGATACAGGATGGGGGGGGATACAGGATGGGGGGGGGGATACAGGATGGGGGGGGGATACAGGATGGGGGGGGAGATACAGGATGGGGGGGGGATACAGGATGGGGGGGGGATACAGGATGGGGGGGGGATACAGGATGGGGGGGGATACAGGATGGGGGGGGGGATACAGGATGGGGGGGGGATACAGGATGGGGGGGGGATACAGGATGGGGGGGGGATACAGGATGGGGGGGGATACAGGATGGGGGGGGATACAGGATGGGGGGGGGGATACAGGATGGGGGGGGGATACAGGATGGGGGGGGGATACAGGATGGGGGGGGATACAGGATGGGGGGGGATACAGGATGGGGGGGGATACAGGATGGGGGGGGGATACAGGATGGGGGGGGATACAGGATGGGGGGGGATACAGGATGGGGGGGGGATACAGGATGGGGGGGGGATACAGGATGGGGGGGGGATACAGGATGGGGGGGGGATACAGGATGGGGGGGGGATACAGGATGGGGGGGGGATACAGGATGGGGGGGGGATACAGGATGGGGGGGGGATACAGGATGGGGGGGGGATACAGGATGGGGGGGGATACAGGATGGGGGGGGGATACAGGATGGGGGGGGGATACAGGATGGGGGGGGGATACAGGATGGGGGGGGGATACAGGATGGGGGGGGATACAGGATGGGGGGGGATACAGGATGGGGGGGGATACAGGATGGGGGGGGATACAGGATGGGGGGGGGATACAGGATGGGGGGGGGATACAGGATGGGGGGGGATACAGGATGGGGGGGGGATACAGGATGGGGGGGGATACAGGATGGGGGGGGATACAGGATGGGGGGGGATACAGGATGGGGGGGGATACAGGATGGGGGGGGATACAGGATGGGGGGGGGATACAGGATGGGGGGGGGATACAGGATGGGGGGGGGATACAGGATGGGGGGGGGATACAGGATGGGGGGGGGATACAGGATGGGGGGGGGATACAGGATGGGGGGGGGATACAGGATGGGGGGGGGATACAGGATGGGGGGGGATACAGGATGGGGGGGGATACAGGATGGGGGGGGGATACAGGATGGGGGGGGGATACAGGATGGGGGGGGGATACAGGATGGGGGGGGGATACAGGATGGGGGGGGATACAGGATGGGGGGGGATACAGGATGGGGGGGGGATACAGGATGGGGGGGGGATACAGGATGGGGGGGGATACAGGATGGGGGGGGATACAGGATGGGGGGGGGATACAGGATGGGGGGGGGATACAGGATGGGGGGGGGATACAGGATGGGGGGGGGGATACAGGATGGGGGGGGGATACAGGATGGGGGGGGGATACAGGATGGGGGGGGGATACAGGATGGGGGGGGGATACAGGATGGGGGGGGGATACAGGATGGGGGGGGGATACAGGATGGGGGGGGATACAGGATGGGGGGGGGATACAGGATGGGGGGGGATACAGGATGGGGGGGGATACAGGATGGGGGGGATACAGGATGGGGGGGGATACAGGATGGGGGGGGGATACAGGATGGGGGGGGGATACAGGATGGGGGGGGGGATACAGGATGGGGCGGGGAGGGGGGGATACAGGAAGGGGGGGGGATACAGGATGGGGGGGGGATACAGGATGGGGGGGGGATACAGGATGGGGGGGGTACAGGATGGGGGGGGGATACAGGATGGGGGGGGGATACAGGATGGGGGGGGGGATACAGGATGGGGGGGGGGATACAGGATGGGGGGGGATACAGGATGGGGGGGGGATACAGGATGGGGGGGGATACAGGATGGGGGGGGGATACAGGATGGGGGGGGGATACAGGATGGGGGGGGGGATACAGGATGGGGGGGGATACAGGATGGGGGGTGGATACAGGAATGGGGTAGGTAGGCTGGGGGGGGGGATACAGGATGGGGTAGGTAGGCTGGGGGGGGCGGGGAGATACAGGATGGGTAGGAAGGCTGGGGTAGTAAGGGCTGGGGGGGGGGGAAGATACAGGATGGGGTCGGAAGGCTGGGGGTGGGGGAGATACAGGATGGGGTAGGAAGGCTGGGGGGGGGGGGGGAGATACAGGATGGGGTAGGAAGGCTGGGGTAGGAAGGCTGGGGGGGGGGGGAGATAAGGCATGGGGTCGGAAGGCTGGGGGGTGGGGGAGATACAGGATGGGGTAGGAAGGCTGGGGGGGGGAGAACAGGATGGGATAGGAAGGCTGGGGAGGGGGGGATACAGGATGGGGTCAGAAGGCTGGGGGAGGGGGGATACAGGATGGGGTTAGGAAGGCTGGGGGACGTGGGGATACAGGATGGGGTCGGAAGGCCTGGGGGAGGGGGGGATACAGGATGGGGTAGGGGGGGTGGGGGAGGGGGGATACAGGATGGGGCTAGGAAGGCTGGGGGAGGGGGGATACAGGATGGGGTAGGAAGGCTGGGGGAGGGGGGGAGATACAGGATGGGGTAGGAAGGCTGGGGGAGGGGGGAGATACAGGATGGGGTAGGAAGGCTGGGGGAGGGGGGGGATACAGGATGGGGTAGGAAGGCTGGGGGAGGGGGGGGAGGATACAGGATGGGGTAGGAAGGCTGGGGGAGGGGGGGATACAGGATGGGGTAGGAAGGCTGGGGGAGGGGGGGATACAGGATGGGGTAGGAAGGCTGGGGGAGGGGGGGATACAGGATGGGGTAGGAAGGCTGGGGGAGGGGGGGGGATACAGGATGGGGTAGGAAGGCTGGGGGAGGGGGGGGGGATACAGGATGGGGTAGGAAGGCTGGGGGGCAATAAAGGATGAGGTGGGTGTATAAGCCTCTGGAGCCGCTCCCTAGACAAAGTTCTACCACTGACAGTTAGCATAAACCGGGTTGGTGGTGACCGGCAATAAACTCGCTCATTTACACACCGCCAGCCTCAATAAGAAGTCGAAACATTTTATTCAATTACGGGCAAAGAGGCAGGGAACATGACTTTCACCGAACGCGGCCAATGAATGACTGAGACCAAACCTAATCTTTGATGCGGTGTTTTTAATCCCTATTCGACACAGTTCAAACAGCCCTTTACCTGCACTTGCGCCTCAGCCCGCTCCATGCTGCTCCCGGCTCAGCCACCGTCTGTCAACCCCTTAGAAGAGTATCCTTCGTCTGCCCAATCAGATCGTCACCACCCAACCTCCAATCACATCTCCGGCTGTCTGCTTGACCTGTTGCAAGGCGTGTTTCTCTGACAAAATCCCTCCCAGGAAAGCAGCCACTTGACCATAGTCTGTTGTGATGCTGATCTGGAGGATGGGTTTTGTACTATATGTAAAAAAAAAACACAATATAGAAGCCCGTGGAGTGCACTGAAATGATAATGAGTGAATGGAATTGGATTCTAAAGAGCTGAGTTGAAAAGGCCTGCGGTGAATGCACTGAACTGTGATGGATTGCACTGGAAACATACTGCAGTGAAAGGCACTATATATTTTTTTAAAGGCACCTTATTTAAAATTAGTTCTTTCCTTCTTTGGTACATAGGAACAGGGGTAGGCCATTCAGCCCTGCGAGCCTGTTCCGCCATTCAATTAGATCATGGCAGATCTGTATCTTAACTCCATTTACCTGCCTTGGTGTCATAACCCTTAATACCCTTGCGTGACAAAAATATGTCCATCTCAGTTTTTAAGATCCACACAGCCTGGTTAGAAGCAGTTTATATTGGAATAAAGTGTGCCAATAACGTAACAAACCGGTAAATAAAACCGACATCAGGTAGAACTTGTGTGGCATCACATCACACTAGGATGGAAAAAATTAGCGGTCTACTGTCAACTCCTGCTAGTCTCTGGTGTTAGTAAGCAATTGAAATATAGATGTGAAAGTGTAACAGCCAAATGCTCTTCTCAACCTGCTACTAAACTGCCTGGACTTAGATAGTAGACCAAGTACAGTCATGCAGTAAGCTTGACCTCCAGAGTATTTGGTAATATTTGGGACCATAGATAACGGTACGATAGAAGATGATTGGACAGGTGTTGCATCTCCTGCGGTTGCATGGAAGGGGGGATGGTGGGGGGCGCGGGGATGCTGTCTCCTTTCTGTTTGAAGGAATTTTGCATTTAATGGCATCAGCCACATTTCCAGTTTCAGCTGAAAAGACTCTCCCTTGTAAGTGTGTTTAATTAGCAGGCCAGCTGAAATGTTGTTACAAATGATGCAGAAAGGGACTTCAATTAAAATCACAGTATTTTAATAGCACAGGTAATTCCAGGTTTGAGATCCTTGAGGCTGAGGATGTTTAATCTTGTTAATTATTATTATTTATTTTTTTAAAACACACCTAATATGGTGGCAGGGGAAGGAAAGAGAGGAGTGGGAATAACTGGATTGCTCTTTCCAAGGGCCGGTACAGGCACGATGGACCGAATGGCCTCCTTCTGTGCTGTTAGATACTATGGTTTAGAGCACTGTGGGACACACAGAGTGGAAGGACGCAAGTTTAACACGAGGGAGAAAGGAATAGAAAGTTATGCTGAGAGGGTTAGATGAAGAGGGATGGGAGGAGGCTCGTGTGGAGCATAAATACCAGCATGGACTATTGGGTCGAATGGCCTATTTCTGCGCTGTACATTCTATGTAATTCTATGCAAGTGTGCCAAGTCCCTACGGGAAGAGAGTGTGCATTCCATGTCAACCAAACAGAAACTCTACCTGTGTATATTTCAAAATAGCTTGGTTTGGAAACTCTAAAACATGGTGACACCTACCTGACCAAACATAAAAAGCCAGAAATGCATTTTATTGTTATTAGGCAAGGTAAACCAAATCTCAACACCCTCTTTTCATCTTCCCCTGACAAAAAAGACACATACATACATGCCAATTATCATCATTTCATGCTGACAGTTAGCATTTCTAGGCTTGTGTCTGTTTCTGAACGTTTGACGACAAAAATTGGCATAGAATTTAAACTTTCCGCACTGCCTGACTGCTCCCCTGAGGTTACCGCGGAATGCTGTCGACATCTTCTCTGCACATGCGTGGCACTTGTGTGTATGTGCAACTTTGTGATCCTGTAGCTCCCACACTAGCTTGCGATCAAGATACCTGAAGGAAAGGGAAGTAAACCAAAGTTACTGTGCTTTGTTTATGTGCTGAAACCACCAGACGAAATGTAAAGATGCCTTTTAAGAAATCACTGCTTCCATCAACATGAATCTGATGTGCTCATACATGAAGCAAAACAATTAAAGATGGCAAAGGGTAGCTGAAGGGAGATGGGAAACTACATAACCAACTGTCTGCATTTTGTGAGATGATGTGCAGATCAGCCATGTTCTAACTGAATGGCGGAACAGGCTTGAGGGGCTGAATGACTAAAGCTTCAGGTTTGTTTTATTATTGTATTTAAGGATTGTTTAAAGACGGGTATGGACATGTGTTTGGATATAACATAAAATGCTGACTCCGTTTTTAAGTTTTAAGGTGAAGGTGCTGGTGTTTAAAGGGCTGGTTTGCATGTACGAGACTCCTCGCTTCATTGGTTTCTCTCCCGCAGCACAAGCTATGCTGCTGTCAAGGGGACTGGCTGAAGCCTCCAGTATATTCCCTTTGCATTAGTCTCCACATGTTCTGAGGGGTTTGTGAACCATGATGACAACCCCAGAACTCTGGTGCAGGAATGATGTTCCCTGTTATGAGGTGTTTTGATAGAGTAAATAAGGAGAAACTGTTTCCACTGGCAGGAGGGTTTTTAACCAGAAGACACAGAATTAAAATAATTGATAAAAGAACCAGAGTGGAGATGAGGAGAATTTCTTTACGCAGCAAGTTGTTATGATTTAGGGTGAAATTGCCTGAAAGGTTGGTGGAAGCAGATTCAATAGTAACATTCAAAAGGGAATTGAATATATTCTTAGAATAATAGAAAGATACAGCACAGAATGAGGCCATTTGACCCATCGTGCCTGTGCTGTCTCTTTGAAAGACGTAGCCAATTAGTACTACTCCCTTTTACTTTCCCCATAGCCCTGCAAATGTTTCCCCTTCGAGTATTTATCCAATTCCCTTTTGAAAGGGAACTTTGTGCACAGTTATGGGGAAAAAGCAGGGAAGTGGGACTAATTGAAAAGCTCTTTCAAAGAGCTGGCACAGGTATGTTTTCGGCCTGACTGCCTGCCTCTCTTCCGTGGCTATGTTCGCACCAACTGTCCCTGGAGATGGAGCACGCAGTGTCCACCGGCACGCTTGAGGCCTTCTGCAACCGGTGGGCACCGAAGGGACTGGAGTGCTTCATCACCCTCCACAAAACAAAATTTAAATTTGATTTATTAAGTTTACTTTAAAAGTTTTTGTTTATGTTACAGTTTTATTGCTTGTGGCCATTTATAAGGAGGCACTTGCTTTTTTTTAAAATTGGTGATGGTACTAGCCATCAATCACCGAAATGAACCAACAAGAGCTGGCACAGGCACGATGGGCTGAATGGCCTGCTCCTGTGCTGTGATTCTGTGTCCACACACCTGCCCAGTGCACAGGACCGCCCGGCAGTGACAGAGAGGAGGGTCGGTGCAATAACATTGGCAAACCGCAGGGTAAACATCACCTAATCAACACCTCCAGGAATAAGTTCAAACTGAGTTGACAACCCACTGATATATACAGATTAAAGTGGGTGAATATGTCAGTGTCAGCTGTGGCTCAGTTGGTAGCACCCTCACCTCGGAGTCAGAAGGTTGTGGGTTCACAGTCCCAATCCAGAGACTTGAGCACAAAAATCTAGGTTGACACTCCAATGCAGCACTGAGGGAGGTGCCGTCTTTCAGATGAGATGTTAAACCGAGGCCCCCGTCAGCTCTCTCAGGTGGACGTAAATGATCCCATGGCATTATTTCGAAAAATGGTAGGGGAGTTATACCCGGTGTCCTGGCCAATCAACCAACATCATTAAAAACAGATTATCTGGTCATTATTACATTGCTGTTTGTGGGAGCTTGCTGTGCGCAAATTGGCTGCCGCGTTTTCTACATTACAACAGTGACTACACTTCAAAAATACTTCACCATTAACTGGTCCAGGCAGCGGGCGGTCGAGGGGGTCGTTCGGCCCGACTGCCTGCCTCTCTTCCGCGGCCACGTTCGCGCCTGGGTGGCCCCGGTGCACGCGGTGTCCACCGGCACACTCGAGGCCTTCCGCGACCAGTGGGCACCGCAGGGACTGGAGTGCTTCGTCAACCCCAGTAACCAAATTTTTATTGAATTTGTTAAGGTTCATTTGTTGTAATTTTTGTTAAATTACAGTTTTAGTTGATCGCACTAAAACAGCATCACCCCCCCCCCCCCCCCCCCCCCCCCAACCAAATTTTAATTTAATTTGATAAGTTTCATTTAAAGTTTTAAGTTTAGTTACAGTCTGTTTGTTTATGGGTTGCTCAAAAGAGGACAACAGTGACTACACTTCGAAAAGTACTTCACTGGCGGTCAAAGACACGATAGAGATGCAAGTCTTTCTTTTTTTACCCCTGCTGTTGCTATGGCGACGAGGCGGGCGCCATGTTCCGAGCGCCGCCTGTGAGGTGATCCGAGCGCGCCGGAAGTGCCCGTTGTCCGGCAACGTGCTGCCCGAGGAGTGGGGAATTCGGCGGCCTGCTCCGAGTGCGGAGCGGAATGGAATGAGCCAGGACCATGGCAGCCAGCGCGGTACAGTTCAAGACAAAGTGAGTGCAGCCGAGACCCGCATCGCCGACCTCGATGCAATTCACTCCGAAAGATAAAGCGCGGCTCCATCTTCCTCAGTGGGTTTGTGATCTGCCCGGCTCCATCCATCCATCCATCCGGCCGTGATCGTGACTCCTGTACGATTTCCCCACGGTGGCCTGGAGCTGCGATCACTACATTTGTGTGATTAAACCGATGCAATGTGCCTTGAAACTTTTGCTACACTTACTGAAGTCAGCATCCCACACACACGGTCCCTGAGTAGCCACGGTGTTGGGGTAGCTAAGGCTTCAGCTGCCCTTGTGTTGCTGGGACTGTGCAAATAGTGTAGGAATTTGTCAGGTTTAAATGATAGAAGTGTAACTGATGTTGAAGGAGCTTTCACATTGTGGCTGGTCGCTGCATTTTGGGTTTGAGCGAGGTACAGCTGCTTGGCTCTTGCCTAATCAAGAGTGATCCGTGCACATGCCTGGTGCCAGCTTGGGCAGAGTTCTTCCCCAGCTGTTAAAAATGTAGATATTTAGAAAGTGGTTTTTGGGTGGGGTGAAAGAACATTTAAATTGAGGTTGGTTAGATTTTGGGTGATTAAACAAAATAACTAACTAATAAAACTTTAAATAAACCTTAACAAATTAAATTAAAATTTAATTGGCTGGGGTGATGATGCACTCCAGTCCCCGTGGCGCCCACCGGTCGCGGAAGGCCTCAAGCGTGCTAGCGGACACCGCGTGCTCCATCTCCAGGGCCACCTGGGTGCGAAGATTTAGGTGTAGATGTAAAACAGCTTTGACACCACATTGGATTTACACACCATAGAGTGTAAAACGGAAGTACTGAGACTATCCCCCTCTGAGTAGTTGTTCTCTCGTGAGTCAGGTTGGGCTCTTAATCCTGATTTACATTCCAGTTTATTATTGGTGCAAAACCCAAATCTGTTCACAGCAGTGCTAAACTGGGTCTTTGAAGGCACTCCTTCATTATCTTCTGAGTTGAGGGGGAAAAAAACATTCAGAAGTTTCCATCATGAGATTAAGTGATTTGTTCAATGAGATTAAATAATTTTATATGGCTTGTGGCAAGCTATGCCCAATTGTAAAATTTGCCTTTGAACAATCATCAGTTTTGTAGCAGAAGTGTACATTCAGGGCATAGCCAGGTTTGCTGAAACAGTCAACAAGTGCCACCCTGTCTACAGAAACATTTTAGAGAAGGGTTGGGAACTGTCTGAACTAATATTTGAGATAAAGAAATACTAATTGTGAGGTAGAATTCTTAGAGAAAATTCTGAATTGTATGGTTTATTTGTGCTACTGACATCTGTATTTAGTTGCTTGGTTGCTGCCAATCATTTAGGATGCATTTGCACTACAGCTGTAGTGTTGTGTGGAAAGGTTTTGCCTTATACCAGTGCTGTAGTTAGTCTAAATGCAGCCTAAATGTTTACTCACTACATAACCTGACTGTGGAGTGAAGCAGAGTGAGACTCTGTGGCGAACCAAGTCTCACTCTACTTCCAAGTCAGGATGGACCCTAACTCTGGATATACACTGCACAAGTTCATCAGTGCAAAGCAGAAACTGTTTTGCACCAACCTGAAACTTGTGTAATTTCCCCTTGCTTGCTTCTGAGTGAGTGCACTGCCTCTTGAAGTGACTTTTATATGCATGTTCTGAAAGGGCATATATGGTTAAAATATTGCAATACAGAAAAGTGGGAGGAGGAAGAGGAGGAGGAGGACAGAAAATTGTAGTGGGACATCTCTTTGGATATGTACAGCATAGCTATTCTTAGGTAGTGTGAACTCCTGCAAGATGGCTCCTGTGCTGGCAGCTTTCTAAGGAGCTCCTTTGCCATCCGTTTCCACCCTTTGCTCTTTCCCCCCCCAGTCTCCTCTCTTCTGCTGTTTAAGTTCCCCTGGCTCTAATAGTGGGTGCATTTTAACTCTAACTGCAAGTTCAAGCTGCAAGGTTAAAGTTACCTGAGCCCACTGCCCATCCCCTGACCATGCCTGTTCTTTGTTCTCAGTGAGCACTGGCTCTTCACTCAAACTTAGCTCCCAAATTCCCAGACCTCTCTGCCGTCAAGACTGCGCTTCTTCACTAGACTAGTGATCTAGTGACTAGTGGATCGCGAGAATATCAGTGCTAATTTAATCCTGTGAGAGACAACATCATTCATGTCCGAGGACGAGCCCAGCAGCGAGGTCAAGGCCCAGGAGTGGCGCAGCGTGGACCAGCAGCGGGGTCGGGGCCCAGGGAAGGTGCGGCACGGGCCAACAGCGAGGTCGGGAGGACCGCAATGCATCCTACGAAACCCAGGCAGAGAGGACCTGCGTGAGGGAGGATGTGTGTGTGTGTGTGTGTGTGTGTGTGTTTTGCAGGGAACATCACCAACCGCTGTACATGGCCGCCTTTGATCTCACAAAGGCCTTCAACACTGTCAACCGTGAGGGATTTTTGAGTGTCCTCCTCAAATTCAGCTGCCTTCAAAAGTTTGTCACCATCCTCCGCCTGCTTCACGACGACCTGCAAGCCGTGATCCTGACCAACGGTTCCACCACAGACCCAATTCACGTACGGACCGGGGTCAAGCAAGGCTGTGTCATCGCACCAACGCTCTTCTCGATCTTCCTTGCTGCAATGCTCCATCTCACCCTCAGTAAGCTCCCCACTGGAGTGGAGCTAATTTACAGAACAAACGGGAAACAGTTCAACCTCCGTCGCCTCCAGTCCAGATCCAAGGTCGTCCCATCCTCTGTCGTCGAGTTACAGTATGCAGACGACGCTTGCGTCTGCGCTCACTCGGAGGTCGAACTCCAAACCATCGTCAACACCTTCACCGAAGCCTACGAGAGCATGGGCCTTACACTAAACATCCGTAAGACAAAGGTCCTCTACCAACCTGCCCCCGCCACACAGTACTGCCCCCCAATTATCAAAATCCACGACAAGGCCTTGGACAACGTGGATCACTTTCCATACCTCGGAAGCCTACTGTCAACAAGGGCAGACGTCGACGACGAAGTCCAACGCTGCCTTCAGTGTGCCAGTGCAGCCTTCGGTCGCCTGAGGAAGAGAGTGTTTGAAGACCAGGACCTCAAACCCGGCACTAAGCTCATGATCTACAGAGCAGCAGTGATACCCGCCCTGCTGTATGCCTCAGAGACATGGACCATGTACAGCAGGCACCTCAAAGCACTGGAGAGGTACCACCAATGCTGCCTCCGCAAGATCCTGCAAATCCATTGGCAGGATAGGCGCACCAACGTCAGTGTTCTTGCTCAGGCCAATATCCCCAGCATCGAAGCTTTGACCACGCTCGATCAGCTCCGATGGACAGGTCACATTGTCCGCATGCCCGCTACGAGACTCCCAAAACAAGCGCTCTACCCGGAGCTCCGGCATGGCAAGAGAGCCCCAGGTGGGCAGAGGAAACGCTTCAAGGACACCCTCAAAGCCTCCTTGAAAAAGTGTAACATCCCCTCCGACGCCTGGGAATCCCTGGCCCAAGATCGCACAAAGTGGAGGAGAAGCATCCGGGAAGGCGCCGAACACCTCGAGTCTCTTCGCCGGGAGCAAGCGGAAGCCAAGCGCAGGCAGCGCAAGGAGCGCATGTCAACCCAAGCACCCCACCCACCCGCCCCTTCAACCACCGTCTGCCCCACCTGTGACAGAGACTGAAGGTCCCGCATTGGACTCATCAGTCACCTGCGAACTCATTTTTAATGTGGAAGCAAGTCATCCTCGGTTCCGAGGGACGGCCGAAGAAGAAGAAGAAGAGAAGAATATTAAAATGGATTTTGTGGAGGGTTTTGGCATATGCTTTTCAGTAGAAAGAACATAAGCTCTATTCTTTGCAGAGTTTATCTAAATGGCAAAAAGTATGGCACAAAATGCCTTCGACAGGTTAATATTCAGGTGAGTTTGGGTGGAACTTTGGGGCCCCACACTACTTCTGAGGAAGTCGTGGACAATGTGTCTGCTTTTTGCAACCTGCTGCATGCGAGGCCCTGCCTGTGGCACTGAGCTGTGGAAAATTCCACCCCTTGTGTCTGGCACAGTTTACATTGTGGATTAGCACAACATACGTGGCTGTTAATTTTCTACTTTCCGAGGCATGATAGTTAAGCCTGTGATTACTGTGAATCTACAATGCCTCCTGGCTTCTGTTCACCTCCATTTACTGGTTAATAAATCTGTTTGGCAGTTTATAGCCTAAGCTAGCATCTAGTGAAGTGTCTGTTCTACTGCCTTCTGAAGTCGAGGAAGATCATGTAAGTGCATATGATATCAGTAGCTAAAATATAGTAATGAGAAGTCGCACAACACCAGGTTATAGTCCAACAGATTTATTTAATTTTACAAGCTTTCGGAGCTATCGCTCCTTCGTCAGGTAAGTTAGCAATGAGAGAATCTCCCAGAATTCACAATTTAAACCCAGACAAAATCTATTCACATTATTCGCTACAACAAAGAGCACAGCCAAGACAATGAGATGTGTCCCAGGGGGTCCAGCGTGTCAAACCACCTGCTGGCTGCATATCCTGTCAATTTGTGTTCTTGTGTTTTTAAAAAAAAAAACAAAAAAACAAAAAAAAAACAAAAAAAAAAAAAACACCTGGGAAGACCGGCCATGATGTCAAGTCACGTTCTGTATCGTGACATGAACCCGATATCGCGATTGAGGCCATCCTCATGAGTGCGGAACTTGGCTATCAGTTTCTGCTCTATGATTTTGCGCTGTCGTGTATCTCGAAGGCCGCCTTGGAGAACGCTTACCCGCAGATCCGAGGCTGAATGCCCCTGGCTGCTGAAGTGTTCCCCGACTGGGAGGCAACCCTCCTGCCTGGCGATTGTTGCGCGGTGTCCGTTCATACGTTGTCTCAGTGTCTGCATGGTCTCGCCGATGTACCATGCTCTGGAGCATCCTTTACTGCAACGTATCAGGTAGACAACGTTGGCCGAGTCACATGAGTATGTACCGTGTACCTGGTGGGTAGTGTCCTCACGTGTAATGATGGTATCTGTGTCCATGATTTGGCATGTCTTGCAGAGGTTGCCGTGGCAGGGTTGTGTGGTGTCTTGGTTGCTGTTCTCCTGAAAGATGGGTAATCTGCTGCGAATGATGGTACTTTTGAGGTTAGGCGGCTGCTTGAAAGGCGAGTAGTGGAGGCGTGGGGATGGCCTTAGCAAGGTGTTCGTCGTCATCGATGACATGTTGAAGGCTGCGAAGAACATGGCGTAGTTTTTCCGCTCCGGGGAAGTACTGGACGACGTAGGGTACTCTGTTGGTTGTGTCCCGTGTTTCGTCTTCTGAGGAGGTCTATGCGGTTTTTCGCTGTGGCCCGTCGGAACTGTCGATCGACGAGTCGAGCGTCATATCCCGTTCTTACGAGAGCGTCTTTCAGTGTCCGTAGGTGTCCATCTCCACATCATAAAATATAGTAATGAAGGTTTTCTGTCTGATCCCTGGGCTCACTCCAAATTACTTAGAGATTGGGCAGGTCAAGGCCCACTTAAGTTTACAGAGAATGAGTGCTCACCTACAAGAGTTGTCTGCAATACAGAAAATATCTGGAGTAAAAACCCCAAAATGTAATGCTCACTATTATGTCTTACTGAGATCCTAGTGGCAACACTGCACATGAAAGAACTGGAGAAGCAACTTAAAGATATAAAGATAAGACTGCTTTTATTATATATACCTGTGCAGACTAAAGAATAGTGAAGAGCAACCGTATAACCGTAAAGGATATCCTTGCCATCGAGGGAGTGCAGCGAAGGTTCACCAGACTGATTCCTGAATGGCAGGACTGTCGTATGAGGAGAGATTGGGTCGACTAGGCATGTATTCACTAGAGTTTAGAAGAATGAGAGGGGATCTCATTGAAACGTATAAAATTCTGACCGGGCTAGACAGACTGGATGCAGGGAGGATGTTTCCCCTAGCTGGGGGATCTAGAACGAGGGGTTACAGTCTCGGGATACAGGGTAGGACATTTAGGACTGAGATGAGGAGAAATTTCGTCACTCAGAGGGTGGTGAACCTGTGGAATTCTCTACCACAGAAGGCTGTGGAGGCCAAGTCACTGAATATATTTAAGAAGGAGATAGATAGATATCTGGACACAAAAGGCATCAAGGAGAGAGTGGAAATATGGTACTGAGATAGAGGATCAGCCATGATCATATTGAATGGCGGAGCAGGCTCGAAGGGCCAAATGGCCTACTCCTGCTCCTATTTTTCTATGTTTCTATGCAATGAGCCCATAGTCAATTGGAGTTCTGTGCAGCAAAGTGAAGAACAAGTAGTTAGCAGGCAATGCACCTGAGCCTTGAGCTAAGAGTGCAGTGACCCACAAATAGGACTCCTTGAAAGCGCACACTATATAGGCTGAAAGATGTTTGGTTTTCCTCTTTTACAGTCAAATTTAAGATTTCTGTAAATGTCTGCTTCCTTTATTAATTAGTGTTTAACTCCGTTTTTAAATCTCTTCCAGCTATGCTGTTTCCAGCAAAATTGAACCATTTTACAAAGGAGGAAAAGTACAGGTATCTTTTAATTGTAAATTTAGTCTTATCTTGCTTTCACTGATATTTAAACTTTAAGTTTGAATAATATAATGGCTACAAAGTATTGAAATACAAGGGAGTCTATCAGACAACTTTGATATTGCTATTTCATAAATGTTGTGACTTCATGAGATAATTACAAATCAATAATTTGATAATGAAGGTAATGTGGCGTAACTAAGCTAGTTTCACTTACTCATATTAAAATCTGGATCCATTGAATTTCTTGGCATGTTTGTATAATGTGATTCAACTATACCAAAGGACATTTAGTCATAAGGGTTATGTAACACATCATCTGTACGTCTTGTATTATAAAAATGGATCTAGGAGTAATTGAAAAGGGGAGAGTTTGAAAGGCAACAAAATAACTTTTTGTAGTGCTGGTTTTGTAAGTTCTCCGCTCCTGCACTGTGATGCTGAAACAAAGACGAGATGACAGTAAGAAAGTTACTCAAATGTAGCTTGACTGTAATATCAGTCTTTTTTAATTCTCACTTTCTCCACTTTTTTCCTCTTAGTTTTTTTTCACTTTTGATTTTTGTCTGTTTAACTTAATTTGTCTTTCATATGCCTTGCTTTCTGTTTGAAGAAGTAAAAACAGGACACCCTTTCCTTAGCTTATTTTGACGACCTTTGGGCTCTCATTGTCCATTTGGAGGTGGAATCAACTTTCCTTTGTTTTTAAGAATGAAGCATGTTGCTTAAAAACTACATACTTTCTTTCTTCCAATACAGATCAATAAAGATGGAACGTGCTTGTTCTGTACTTGTGGGACAAGGGTCAATGTCTTGGATATTGGAACAGGAAAGGTCACAAAGAGCATTGAGCAGGTAGGGAGTTACAGAAGGTTGCTTTACTGCTCACATTTTGTTATGAATGCCTTTCCTTGCCCCCGCTGCTGCTGATAAGCTATTTTAGTGCAGAATGGGATGCAAACCAAGACCTTCCACTTCTGCACCAATAGGAACTTTACCTACTCTGCCATCAAGGGACCCAATATCTCTTTGATTACGGTTTGTTAATTTTGTGCTTAAGGTGAGGTGTGTTCGTGTTGCAGAATGGAACGCTTTTCATTTGCAACTCTCTGTCACTATTACCTACTCCCAGTTCAGTATTAGATGCAGAGTGCAAAGTTCCCTAAACCTCAACAATATGCCTCAGCCCTAACCTTCGAAGTCTGCCCTTCACTGTATCAGTGTGACCTGTTTCTATTTCCCCCAAAGCCGTTCAGTTGATCCCCTCGGACATCCTCTGAGTGAGGTTGCCAATTTTGGGATAGCTTTGTGCTGTGTGCCCAAACCTGGTAGCAGCTGGATTGAGACAAACCTATTTCACATTGAGCCCTTCAACAACTTGAATTGATATAGTGCCTTTTAATGTAGAAGAGGCATAATCAGATCAATACTTCACACTGAACCCTTCAGTCAACAGAAGCGACATCACCCCCATCAGTCTGGACTGATCAATATCTGTGTGAATACTGGTGATCGAGCATAAATTAGACAATGTGGCTAAAAGGCAAGTGCCTGGAATTTCCATTGGGGTTCTCCCGATTTCCTGCTGTAACCTCAGCAGGAACCATGGGGAAACGGTGTAAACGGCCATACTTGCAGCAGGAGATGGGGATAATGCTGCAGAAATTTCACCTCTGAATATCTTACTATTGTTGATAGCATTCTGCCTGTCAGTTGCTGAATCAATTACCATTGATTCTATTAAAGGGTAACAGACATGGAGTATTACACACAACTTCATAAGGTCACTCATTGTTATTTAATCAAAATGTCACTTCAAGGCTCATACAATACTTTGTATTTGTGGCAAAAAAAATAATTTTCAATCGTGTTTTTTTAAATATATTGTGTTGTGTCAGTATATAGGGTAACTACACAAGCTGGTTTCATGAGTGCAGTTTAGTTTGAATTGATTCTGATTTTCCTGTTTTTTCTTGCAGGAGGATCAAGAAGATATTACCTGCTTCAGTGTCAGCCCTGATGATGAGGTGCTTAATGGAATTGAAATGTTTACACTCTTTGCAACCATAATTCAGTAAAAATGTGTGATTATATAGTGCAGTCTGACATTGGTAAATCCGATTAGCTTAGAAAATAATGTGCTGCACTAGCATAGGCATGTATATGCATTCCCCACATCAGATCCGAATTTTATCAGAGGCAGATAAAATGCTTCCCCACAAAGTGAAAGCTTGAAGGCAACAGATTGAGATTGTGTGTTATGCTAATGGTTGGTTGTAGAGCAGCCTTATTAGAAGGCCCACCTGGGTAGGGATGGGAAAGGATTCTTTAAAAAAGAGGGATTAAAATGCTGGAAACTCTAGCTCTCAAAGTAGTTTCCCTTAAGCGAACGCTATAATTTATCACTCATTTGCCATGCTGTCTGAGATGAGAAGGACTACAGGTGACCCAGTACTATCGTCAGTTGAGCATTTAACTCCTGATCAATTTATTGTGAACTTTTGAATCCAAGCATTGTCAATTGCGAAGTGCAAATTATGTGTTACGGTCCTCCTAATTTTTTTTTTTAGAAGACTAACTGATTTCCCGCAACCTTATTTGTAGGCGAACATGTAGATTCAACTGTATGCCAGACTGGGCCAGGTGTAGGGGAGGCAAGTCTAGCTAGAGAATGAAATCCAGTTTTTTTTTTTTTCCTTCCTTCCTGGGGTGTGGGCATTGCTGGCAAGGCCAGCATTTATTGCCCATCCCTAATTGCCCTTGAGAAGGTGGAAGTGAGCCGCCGCCTTGAACCGCTGCAGTCCGTGTGGTGAAAGTACAGGAAACTCTTTATTAACCGGCACCCAAATATCCGGAAATCTCTCTTAACCGGCAAAATTCAGGAGTAGGTTCAGGCAAGTTTTACTATATATTAGTGGCCGTGTAACCGGGGTTCCTGGATCTGTGGCAGTGTAACCGGGGTTCCTGCCCCTGTGGCCGTGCACCAGGGACTCCTGGATCTGTGGCCGTGTAGCCGGGGCTCCTGCACCTGTGGCCGTGTACGGGGCTCTTGTACCTTGGTAAGTATACCTCTCTGTAAACCGGACTTTTTGATCAATCGGCACCACGCCGGTCCCGTCGGTGCCGGTTAATAAAGAGTTTCCTGTACTCCCACAGTGCTGTTAGGGAGGGAGTTCCAGGATTTTTGACCCAGCGACGATGAAGGAACGGCGATATATTTCCAAGTCAGGATGGTGTGTGACTTGGAGGGGAACTTGGAGGTGGTGGTGTTCCCATGCGCCTGCTGCCCTTGTCCTTCTCAGTGGTACAGGTCATGTGTTTGGGAGGTGCTGTCGAAGTGCAGAGGCTTTGGGTGAGGGTCAGTACTAGGTTAGGATTTAGGTGTTAAGATATTGGGGCTGAGGCTTGGGTTAATTTGAGAAAGAAATAAAATTAAATTGAAGGAACGTTAAACCTAAGGGAGAGGGTGGAGGAGATAAACAGGTGAGCCCAAGAGTGGAATACAGGTGTGTGTGTGGAGTCGATCGTGGGCTCCTTAATGTGAGTCTGAGGCTTGTGAAGCCCATGCATCAGTGTGCTGAAAGTAGAGCAGCAAGTTTGTGCAAGTAATCTGTCTGTAATTTTATTCCTAGGAGAATATAATGATCCATTCACCTCAGCCTTCACAATGTTTAAGGCAATGCCACTATCAAAGGCATTGCTCTCTGTCTGGGTGAGGAATGTCACGATGGATCTATCTCCGTTTTTATTGTTGTAGTGTGGTTGGATAAGTTTTTGGTGGAATGTGATTGGGGAGAAAGGTTTTTGATATGATTGGTTTTAGAAAGGAAAGAAATACAGATTTAAAAACTCAACCAACAAAGAAGAAAATTAATTGGCTCAATGGTCACTTTGTAGATGAGACTCGAGGTACATGACATACACTAGCAATGTTAAAGATTCATAATCAAATTCATTTGGGCGGTTAACTGGTACTAGCCAGCCCCATAAGTATACATGATCTGCTTGTTTAGACTTTTTCTACACAAGACCTTCTACATCTGTGCCTTTTTGGGCTTTAGTTTGTTAACTAGGGTGTATATTGGCTGAGAAGTAGAATCTGAATAAGGTGAGACTCCTACACTGTTGCATGAGTATATATGTATATATATATAAAACAGTACAGCATAGTACAGGCCCTTCAGCCCTCGATGTTGTGCCGAGCATTGTCCGAATCTCCTAATAGTTGTAGTTATTTCTTCCAACTTTCAAAAAGCTATTCAAATACAGAACTTGGTTGTCAAATTACATAGAAATTACAACAGACCTTTTGGCCCAACCAGTCCATATTGGTGATTATCCTCCACACAAGCAGTAATCCTAATCCCATGTTCACACCTGGTTTTTACATCCCTTTAAACCCTTTCCTTCAATCACCTGTCTGATCTATTCTTAAAAGTTGACATGCCTCTGTTCACTGGTGCATTCCATAGCCTCACAGCTGTCTTGCGTAAAAAAAAAAAAAATTCTCCTGCTCTCTGTCCTAAAGCTCTTGCATTTAATCTTGTATCTATGTCCCCTCATTCTAGACCCCTCAACCACTGGAAACAGTCTTTTTAAAAAAAAAATTAAAATTAGTTTTTATGGGATGTGGGCATCGCTGGCAAGGTCAGCATTTATTGCCCATCCCTAATTGCCCTTGAGAAGGTGGTGAGCCGCCTTCTTGAACCGCTGCAGTCCGTGTGGTGAAGGTACTCCCACACTGCTGTTAGGGAGGGAATTCCAGGATTTTGACCCAGCGACGATGAAGGATCGGCGATATATTTCCAAGTCAGGATGGTGTGTAACTTGGAGGGGAGCTTGGAGGTGGTGGTGTTCCCATGTGTCTGCTGCCCTTGTCCTTCTAGGTGGAATAGGTCGCGAGTTTGGGAGGTGCTGCCAAAGAAGCCTTGACGAGTTGCTGCAGTGCATCTTGTAGATGGTACACACTGCAGCCATGGTACGCCGGTGGTGGAGGGAGTGAATGTTTAAGGTGGTAGAGGGGGTGCCAATCAAGCGGGCTGCTTTGTCCAGGATGGTGTCGAGCTTCTTGAGTGTCTGCTTCTATCTACTACATCCCATCGCTTCACGATTTTAAACACTTCTATCAAGTCACCCCTTAATTTCCTCTGTTCTAACAAAAGCAGCTCCAATTTTTCAAGTCTTTATTTCTATCTCCTTGTACCAGCCAGCTTGCTAGTGAATCTGCATTGCATTCTCTCTACTGCATGATATCCTTCCTAAAGTGCGGAGCCCAAAACTGCACATACTACTTCAACTGTAGTCTTACTAAGGTTTTAGAGATTCACCGATACATCCCGACTTTTATATTATATTTATATCTCTTGCCATAAAACCCAATATTTCATTAGTTTTTTATTGCCTTCTCCATTTGAGGTGCTGTTTTTACATATAGAATATACAGCACAGAAACAGGCCATTCGGCTCAACCAGTCCATGCCGACGTTTATGCTCCACTCGAGCCTCCTCCCATCCTTCCTCATCTGACTCTTATCAGCATAACGCTCTATTCCCTTCTCCTTCATATGCTTATCTAGCTTCCCCTTAAATGCATCTATACTGTTCGCCTCAACCACTCCCTGTGGTAGCGAGTTCCACATTCGCACCACTCTCTGGGTAAAGAAGTTTCTTCTGAATTCCCTATTGGATTTCTTGATGACTATCTTATATTGATGGCCTCTAGTTTTGCTCTTCCCCACAAGTGGAAATATTCTGTGTCTACTCTGTCTAAAACCTTTCATAATTTTAAAGACCTCTATTAGTTTAATACATACAATAGTAAATAAAGTAATCAGATTAATGTATCTTTTAAAAAAAAAAATGATTGTGCAGTAGCGACAATGAAATGAGTAGTTGAAAGAAAGGCTTGCATTTTTATTGCTCCTTATTGCATCAAATCATATCAAAGTGAAGTGTAGTGATGGTTGCTACGTGTAAATGTAACTACCATTTTGCACCATCGATACCCTGAAAGGTACAGTTTTAATGTTTGAACTTGAACCCCCAAATCTCTCTACCCTTCCACATCACCTAGACTTTCCCCATTCAAAGTATAATTATTACCTTTTTTTTAACCAAAATGTACCACCTCACCTTTACTGACATTGAATTCCATTTGACACTTTTTAGTGTATTCCACCATCTTATCAATATCCCTTTGCAGCTTCCTTTGGTCCTCAGCATTACTTACTGTGCCTCCTATTTTTGGATTGTCTGCGTTTGGACAACACTCTCTCCAGCCCTATATCCAAATCATTGTTGTACATAGTGAGCAGAAGTGGTCCCAGCACAGAACCTTGGGAGGAAGTGCTACCCACTTCCAACCACTCTGAGAAACTGCCTTTAGCTCCTATTCTCTGTTTTCTAACTCCTATTCTCTGTTTTCTCCCTCTTAACCAATTTTTAATCCCAAATTGCTACCTTTTCCCCTAATCCTATGTATTACCATGTCAAAGGTTTTCTGAAAGTCCATATACACAAACCTACTGCATTACCCCCACTTACCAGATCTGTCCCCTCAAAGAATCTATCAGATTTGTCAAACATGATGCTTAATATATTCACACCTGTCCGTGTGTTGCTTGACAGATGCTGGTGACGAGTAGCCGTGCCTTACTCCTGAAACAATGGGACTGGAAAGAGAATGTGTGTGCTCGCACGTGGAAAGCTATTCACACTAGTCCAGTGGCCAGCATGGCTTTTGACTCTACCTCGACTTTATTGGCCACAGGTATAACTTTTCTTGGTGTGCTTATACCGATATCCTTTTATCTGTTCTATGCTGTGGCCTGCGTAAGGAATGCCATTAGCGATCTTATAGGTTGCACAGTGGATTAACATTTGGGTTGAACTGCTGCTCAGATGGAAGGTAATGAAACTTATTATGGCTTGTTTGTTATCTTTTTCAGGAGGGTGTGATAGTACCATCAAGATCTGGGATGTTATCAAGCAGTACTGCACGCACAATCTGAAGGGCTCCTCTGGAGTAGTTCAGTAAGGAAAATTAACTGTGTGACTTAATATTACAACTGTTTAAATTGGTGGGCTGTAATGGATGCTAAGGAGAGGTTAAGGAAAAAATAAACTGCGACTTTGTATTGAAAGTTTAAAAAGGCAAAGATGGCCATTACGGAGACATGGTTAGAACAGGGACAGGAATGGTTGTTGGAGGTTCCGGGGTATAGATGTTTCAGTAAGAGTAGGGAAGTTGGTAAGAAAGGTGGAGGAGTAGCATTGTTAATCAAGGATAGTTTAACAGCGGCAGAAAGGCAGTTCGAGGGGGATCTGCCGTCTGAGGTAATATGGGCTGAAGTTAGAAATAGGAAAGGAGCGGTCACGTTGTTAGGAGTTTTCTACAGGCCCCCAAATAGTAATAAAGATGTGGAGGAAGAAATTGCAAAGCAGATTATGAATAGGTGTGGAGGTCACAGAGTAGTTGTCATGGGTGACTTCAACTTTCCAAATATTGATTGGAACCTTTATAGGTCAAACAGTTCGGATGGGATAGTTTTTGCACAGTGTATGCAGGAGGGTTTCCTGACACAATATGTGGATAGGCCGACAAGAGGTGGGGCCACGTTGGATTTGGTACTGGGTAATGAACCGGGCCAAGTGTTTGATTTGTATGTGGGAGAGCACTTTGGAGATAGTGACCACAATTCGGTAGCTTTCACTATTGCAATGGAGAGGGATAGGGCCATACGGCAGGGCAGGGTTTATAATTGGGGGAGGGGTAATTATGATGCGATTAGGCAAGAATTAGGGAGTATAAGATGGGAACAGAAACTATAAGGGAAAGGCACAAACGAAAAGTGGAGCTTTTTCATGGAGCAATTACTGCGTGTCCTTGATAGGTATGTCCCTGTCAGGCAGGGAGGAAATGGCCGAGTGAGAGAACCATGGTTCACAAAAGAGGTTGAATGTCTAGTCAAGAGGAAAAAGGAAGCGTATGTAAGGATGAGAAAACAAGGTTCAGTTGGGTCGATTGAGGGGTACAAGGTAGCAAGGAATGAGCTAAAAAAAGAGCTTAGGAGAGCTAGGAGGGGGCATGAGAAGTCCTTGGCGGGTCGGATCAAGAAAAACCCCAAGGCTTTTTACTCTTATGTGAGAAATAAAAGAATGACCAGGGTGAGGGTAGGGCCGGTCAAGGACAGTAGTGGGAACTTGTGCATGGAGTCAGAAGAGATAGGAGAGGTGATGAATGAATACTTTTCGTCAGTGTTCACCGAGGAGAGGGGCCATGTTCTTGAGGATGAGAGTGTGATAAAGGTGGATAGGCTGGAGGTGGTAGATGTTCTGAGGGAAGATGTTTTAGCAATTTTAAAGAACCTGAGGGTCGATAAGTCCCCTGGGCCAGATGGGATATATCCTAGGATTCTTTGGGAGGCAAGGGAGGAGATTGCAGAGCCTCTGGCTTTGATCTTTGGGTCCTCCCTGTCCACGGGGATGGTGCCAGAGGACTGGAGAGTGGCGAATGTTGTTCCTCTCTTCAAGAAAGGAAATAGGAATGACCCTGGTAATTATAGGCCGGTTAGTCTTACTTCGGTGGTTGGTAAGACAATGGAAAAGGTCCTGAGGGATAGGATTTATGACCATTTGGAAAGGGGCAACTTAATCAGGGATAGTCAACACGGATTCGTGAAGGGTAAGTCTTGCCTAACAAATTTGATTGAATTCTTTGAGGAGGTAACTAAGTGTGTAGATGAAGGTAGAGCAGTTGATGTCGTATACATGGATTTTAGTAAGGCGTTTGATAAGGTTCCCCATGGTCGTCTCATGAAGAAAGTAAGGAGTTGTGGGATAGAGGGAAATTTGGCCGATTGGATAAGTAACTGGCTATCTCATAGAAGGCAGAGGGTGGTGGTGGATGGAACATTTTCGGACTGGAGACCAGTTACCAGCGGTGTGCCACAGGGGTCGGTGCTGGGTCCTCTGCTGTTTGTGATTTTTATCAATGACTTGGAGGAGGGGACTGAAGGGTGGATCAGTAAATTTGCTGATGACACCAAGATTGGTGGAGTAGTGGATGAGGTGGAGGGCAGTTGTAGGCTGCAAAGAGACATTGATAGGATGCCGAGCTGGGCCGAAAAATGGCAGATGGAATTTAACCCTGATAAGTGCGAGGTGATTCATTTTGGTAGGGCAAATGTGAATAAGGATTACAGGGTCAACGGCAGGGTTCTGAGGAACGTGGAGGAGCAGAGGGATCTGGGGGTTCATATCCACAGATCTCTGAAGGTTGCCACTCAAGTGGATAGAGCAGTAAAGAAGGCCTATGGTGTGTTGGCGTTTATTAACAGAGGGTTTGAGTTTAAGAACCGTGAGGTTATGCTGCAACTGTACAGGACCTTGGTGAGACCACATTTGGAATATTGTGTGCAGTTCTGGTCACCTCACTATAGGAAGGACGTGGAAGCATTGGAAAGAGTGCAAAGGAGATTTACCAGGATGCTGCCTGGTTTGCGGGGGAGGTCTTATGAGGAAAGATTGAGGGAGTTGGTGCTTTTCTCTTTAGAGCGGAGGAGGATGAGAGGCAACTTAATAGAGGTTTATAAGATGATGAGGGGGATAGATAGAGTGGATGTTCAGAGACTATTTCCTCGGGTAGAGGCAGCTGTTACAAGGGGGCATAACTATAAGGTGCATGGGGGGAGATATAGAAGGGATGTCCGAGGTAGATTCTTTACTCAGAGAGTGGTTGGGGTGTGGAATGGACTGCCTGCTGTGATAGAGGAGTCGGACACTTTAGGAACTTTCAAGCGGTTATTGGATAAGCACATGGAGCACACCAGAGTGATAGGGAGTGTGATAGCTTGATCTTGGTCTCGGACAATGCTCGGCACAACATCGAGGGCCGAAGGGCCTCTACTGTGCTGTACTGTTCTATGTTCTATGTACTTGCTCTGACCTCTGCCTGCTGAGATGGTAGTACATTTGTTGTAAACTGAAATAGGATTACACTGATTCCACTTTCCTTCTCTTTTGGCGCCATCCCCCTCCCTTTCTCTTTGCAGCCTGGTTGAATTTCATCCCGACATATCACGGCTCCAGCTTTTTTCCTCCTCAATGGACTATAAAGTACGACTTTGGAACCTGAACACCAGCAAGTGTATTATGGTGCTGGATGCTCACTACAGTGCCGTGACTTCATTGGCATTCACATTGGATGGAAACACACTCGTCAGGTACCACCAAATATTTAGGGGCAATGATGTTGTAATATCTGCTCTGCTGTGAGTTATCCTGTGTTTTAGCCGAACAAATAGGCATATATAGGGTTTTAGCCAGAATAAGAACTTGATGCCTAACATTATCTTCTGCTTTGTGACCAAATTAAGGCAGCGGGTTTTTTTTGCAAAATAAATTTGGTAATTTCCCCCCCCCCCCCCCCCCCCCCCCCCACTTTGTATAAGTATGAGTCTTTTAGTTTAAAAATTGTAAGTTTGTTCCAAAGCCTTCCTGGTGTTTCCACACTCCCCTCTTATCTTTCCCTCTTCTCACCTTTCCTGAAGGCGCTAACATTGGAGTACAGCTCCATGAGTGCCAGCAGCCCTGTGGTACCTCAATCTCTGATCGATCTTGCTCGCTACACCGGGCCGATGGGTGCGACTGCCTGTTGGTCAGGTTCGGAGACAGTTTCGCAATGAACCTCCTGCCCGCTCGAGAGAATTCTTTGTGCGTGAGCCTAAACAGTGAACGTTGTAGAAAATATTCGGATCAGCGCAGCCCGGTCCTGCCCTCGCGCAAGCACTTTGCCGTAGGGTTCACTGGATGAAGATCAGGAGCACCCTGCGTGATTATTTTTATTCTCTCTTGCTTGGGGCACTGAGGCCAATGTAGTTAGTTATGATACTAGAACTATAAAGAAATTAAAGTTAGTTTTAGCAAACGAATAATCAGCATGAAAGAGAAACCATTGCAGTTTTTGTGTGAATTCGAAGGCCAAATTACTTTTTAAAAGATATTATTATGCAAAATATACAGAAGGTTGTTTCTAGCATAATAAAACTATTCTTTTTCTATAGCTCTGGCCGTGATAAGATATGTACTGTATGGGACTTGACAACCTACAAGTCACAGAGAACAGTTCCTGTGTATGAGGTCAGTTGAAATGAGAATTTCTAACATTGAAGCTATTTATAAAGTTTAACTTTTTTTTAAATCGTCCCATTATGAGTCATTTATCATGATTTTTAGCTGGGCAGATTTTCTCCACGCACTTACTCTCCGATTTAGATGGGTGAAGTCCAGTTGTCCCTGGATGCAGACAATGCTATTGCTTGGTTTGTCCACTAGGTGGCTTCCTCGTATAGTTTGTAAAGGGAGTTCTGCCTCAACCAGCCCCTCCAAATAATATATATTTCTTTGTTTATTTGGGTAAACTGGGATTGATATTAACCCTGTAGAACAAATATGTAATCCATTCCTGACTCTTAGAAAACTATTTGTGTACAACGTTTTCTTACAGTAATAGTTTTTGCAAAACCGCTTTCTGAGGAAACAGAACCTCTTCTGAATTTCAACAAATGCAAGATTTTGTGAACTGCTCTGTAATTTCCTTAGCAACGGTTGCTAGTCCCTCACTGAGATTCTAACTTCCTTGCAAATCTTCTCTGATTTATCATAGACTGTGGAGGCAGTAATGTTACTACCAGAGGATGAGGATTTCACTGCCTTGGGGGTGACGAGCAAAGAACCTCATTTTATCACAGCAGGCAGTAAAGGTAGGTACCAGCTGTATTCTTGGTTAGTAATCAGACCAGTCAGTCCGAAAGTCTTGCAGTAGCTACCCCATGCTTAAAAAAAAAGGAAACATGAGAAATGACTGGAATTTATTCCGCATCTTTTTCTTATTTAAACTATAATGGCACAAATGGATTAATCAAAGTCTTCTGTGCTCTGAAATTTATTTTGTAAATAGGTTTGTTTTTTTAAAAATTGCCATAGTGCCCGAAAGTTTTAGAATTTTCAAGTTGTGATAACCAAATCAAATTATAGCGGATACAGTGACTTAACAATTCGAGGTAGTTCCAGAAATTGTCTGCTTGTTGTATTTGTTGTACCTTATATCTGGCATTTAATTCACAAGTACCCTAGCATATAGCTCACTACAAACCATAAACTACTTGTTTATAATGTGGAACACAACATTTTAGCATAAGTCAGTTGGTCGCACTCTCGCCTCAGAGTCAGAAGTTTGTGGGTTCAAGTCCCACTCCAGAGACTGGAGCACAAAAATCTCAGCTGACACTCCAGTGCAGTACTGAGAGTGCGCTGTCAGAGGTGCCCGTCTTTCGGATGAGACATTTGACAGATGAATTGTCGTTGTTTAACAGCTTTGAGAAGCTGTCAAACACTGACATTCTCTGTTGTTTGGTGAGTTCTTGTACTCAAGGCTCACCAAACCTATTTCCTGAGCAGAAAGCAGATGGCTTTTGCATTGGAGAATGCAGCAGCCATTCTGTCACCTCTGCTGTGGAGATGCCGGAGCCTCTGGATCCCCAACGATTGAAGCCTGCAGGAAGAAACAAAGGTAAGTAAACATTTTCTAACACTTTTCACTCACCTCACATACTTACCTCTCCATACTTGCACCCATCACTCACCTCCACAGCGCACTTTTGGACCCGTCTCACACCCGCAGACCCACTGCTCGCCTCGCTGACCCTGGCGGGGTTTCCCGACGTCGGGAAGCCCGCACCTCTGTTGGAAAAATGAGAATAATCCCCTTAACTGCCTGTTAACAGGCAGTTAAGTGGCTGTAATCCCCATTCCTGCCTCCAGGAGACGAGACCCGGCGTGGGTCGGGTACCCGCCTCCTAGGAAGATGGCACGGAGGCGGGTTGGGGGCGAGACGGGTACCCCCCCCCCCCCCGATTCTGCCATTTTCCCGGCAGTTCCGCCTCCAAACCCGCCTCCCCAGGGCTGGCAAAATCGCCCCCCATGTGTCCATTCGCACGTGCATGTTGGCTGTTTCTCTGGACCCGAGCCCATTACTTCTATTTTTTGGGGGGCGGGGGGGGGGGGATCACTGCCACCTTTTTCTACACCCCTCCACTGCCTATATGTTGTCGGACAACTTGTCCAACATTCGAGGCGTGGATGAACCGCAATGTCTTCCAGTTGGACAATGGGAAGACCAAAGTTTTTAAGTCATCTGTGTACTTTCCATGCCCTGACACCTATAGTAAGTAACAAACACAGTGAACATTCTCCAGCCAGCACTGTCATTATAGTTGATTTTCAGCCTGCAGTGACTTTGCAGTTATTTCGATTCTTGCATTTCAAATCTGTAAATTTTTTTTAATATATAACTGAAGGGATCCTTCGAATTTGGGAAGCTTATTCTGGAAGATGCATATACTCCCAGTGCGTGCCTGGTAAACCTAAGAAAGAAACTGAAGAAGATGCAGATGAGCAGTCTCTGACCCATTGCATTCTAGTCCCGGCAACAAGGAAGCTAACCACCGTAACTGCTGAACACAACATCCTCTCCTACGACCTACACACTCTGAAACTCGAACGTCAGGTGAGTAGTACTTTAAAGAATGCCCTCCATCCCAAACCCTACTTTTCCCATCCCCATCATAAAATTACACTGACGAACAAACCGCTCCATTACACCTGAAATATTAATATCATTAATAGTGGATAAGTTTCAGTGCCATTCAACAACAACAATAACTTGCATTTATGTAGCTCCTTCGACGCAGTAAACGTCTCGAGGCTCAAGGAGTTTTAACTCCATGGCGTGCCGTGTTTTTTTTTTGAACAGGTTCCCCGCCTGGAAGCCAGCCTGATTGACAGGTTTGGCTGCCCGTCGGGGCGGGGAATGCTCCAGAGAAAGCCACGGGTAAGTTTAGTGTATTTTGGGGGTAGAGATCGCAGAGGTGGGTAGAGCACCGTTGGAAGGGTCATGGGTGATTGCGGCGGTGGGGGTTGGAAGATCGGGGGGGGTGGGGGTAACGAGAGAGATCAGAGGGGGTTTAGAGATGGGGGGTCGGGGGGGGGGGGGAAGAGTAGGAGATCGGTGGGGGGGGGAAGGGTCAGTGATCACAATGATCGCGGGAGGGAGGGGGACGAGAGAGATCGGAGGGGGTTCAGAGATGGGGGGTCAGGGGTTGGGGAGAGAGTAGGAGATGGGGGGAGAGTCAGTGATCACAATGATCGGGGGAGGTGTTTACAGGTTAGCTTGTTGGGCCTGGAGGAAACACTCTGCTCCTCCTGGCCCATAAGCAGTGTGGTAAAGGCTCCTAAATTTTTTATTCATTCACGGGATGTGGGCATCGCTGGCAAGTCCAGCATTTATTGCCCGTCCCTACCAGCAATTATTGCCCGCATCCATCACTTACCTGATGAATCCAGCCCTTCTCGCCTCCTTTTACCTGTTGGGTTGCCTCCTTAAAAGGATTCAGCGACTGACCAGCCTCCTGAGAGCGGGTTGGTTGACCGCCCCTTGTCCCGCCTCCGTTAAAACCGGAAGTGGGTGGATTCGAGGAGGGGATGGCTTCCTGTTTCAGATTTTTAACATTTTAACTTCCCACTTGACCCAAACCCACATGTTCCTGGGGGTTAAAATGACCCCCTATCTGTCTGCAGTCACTATTGCACACCTTAACAAGGCATAGCCCAGTATGAACCTGTTCTTGCCATCTTATCAGACTGCGCTTCGTTGCACAGGAGGAGAGGGTAGGAGAAATTTCTTTGCACTGAGTCTTGTTGGGAGCATGGAATACTTTGCCGCAGGGAGTGGTTGTGACCAAGACCATTGCCTCTTTTAAGGGAAATGTAGATAATCGGGAAGCAGAGGGCTATGGGGAGAGAGCAGGACAGTGGCACTAGTTCTGGATTGGTGCAGCACAGATGAGATGGGCCAAATTGCATCCTTTTTGGTTGTGAAACTTCTATGGCAAGAACTTGGTGTGTACCATGTGTGTTTTTTTTAATTTGTTCCTGGGATGTGGGCGTCGCAGGCAAGACCAGCATTTATTGCCCATCCCGAATTGCCCTCGAGTGGTGGTGAGCCGCCACCTTGAACCGCTGCAGTCGTGTGATGAAGGTACTCCCAAAGTGCTGTTGGGGAGGGAGTTCCAGGATTTTGACCCAGCGATGATGAAGGAAAGGTGATATATTTCCAAGTCAGGATGGGGTGTGACTTGGAGGGGAACTTGGAGGTGGTGGTGATCCCATGCGCCTGCTGCCCTCGTCCTTCTAGGTGGTAGAGGTCGCGGGTTTGGGAGGTGCTGTCGCAGAAGCCTTGGCGAGTTGCTGCAGTGTATCTTGTAGATGGTACACACTGCAGCCACGGTGCGCCGGTGGCGGAGGGAGTGAATGTTTAAAGTGGTGGACGGGGGTGCCAATGAAGCGGACTGCTTTGTCTTGGATGATGTTGAGCTTCTTGAGTGTTGTTGAAGCTGCACTCATCCAGGCAAGTGGAGAGTATTCCATCACACTCCTGACTTGTGCCTTTGTAGATGGTGGAAAGGCTTTGGGGAGTCGGGAGGTGAGACACTCTCTGCAGAATACCCAGCCTCTGACCTGCTCTTGTAGCCATAGTATTTATGTGGCTGATCCAGTTCAGTTTCTGGTCAGTGGTGAACGCCAGGATGTTGGTGGGGGATTCGGCGATGGTAATTCCGTTGAATGTCAAGGGGCGGTGGTTAGACTCTCGCTTGTTGGAGATAGTCATTGCCTGGCACTTATGTGGCGCGAGTGTTACTTGCCACTTATCAGCCCAAGTCTGAATGTTGTCCAGGTCCAGCTGCATGCGGGTATGGACGGCTTCATTATCTGGCGAGTTGCGAATGGAACTGAACACTGTGCAATCATCAGCGAACATCCCCATTTCTGACCTTGTGATGGAGGGATGGTATTGATGAAGCAGCTGAAGATAGTTGGGCCTAGGGCACTGCCTGGAGGAACTCCTGCAGCGATGTCCTGGGGCTGAGATGACTGAACAACCATGTTGATGGGGCAGACAGTACAGTGCACAGAACAGCAATATTTAAATATATGTTTCAGTCAAAGCCCCAATGGCTAAAGTTTTAATATTGTACATGAATTTCCACATGCTTCAGGGTGTTCAGATTATTGAGTACTAATGCTTTCTCTTTAGTTTGTAGGTTATAATGATGAGGTGCTGGATGTGAAGTTCCTGGGTCCATCCGACACACACATTGTGGTGGCCACCAACAGCCCACAGCTAAAGGTTTTTGAGCTTGCAACGTTAAACTGTCAGATCCTATACGGACACACAGGTGAGGGGAGCATATGGAGAGTTTGTTCCTGGGTTTGAAAAGCTAGAACGGTATCAAAATGTGCTAGTTTGGTCATTTTAGTAATCCCTGGTGCAAGTCCCCACTGTGGTAAGCCTAAGAAGTAGGGGTTATGGACAATATTCCCGCTAAGCTGCATGGTCGCGCAGCGGTCTGGAGGTCCCGCGCAGGCCGCTCACCGGCTTTTCAATGTAAATAACCGCGCAGCGCGAAAAATGGAATGGGCCGCGCAGCCAGTTAAAGGGCCCGTGCACCAAAAAAAAATGACGGAGCGTTGGTTATGGGGCCAATATTTGGAGAGTGCAGTTGCCTTGTAACTATTCCCTTGTATGGATTTACATGCCCAACAACAGTACAGTGCCTCCTGTGTGATTTGATGCGAGTCTATGCTGTCTGTTATTTCTTGGATAAAGCTACGCTCTTGGTGTGGCTGTTTGCACAAACCAATGTTTGGACAAAAGATTCATTTGCATGATGTTGCAAAGTGTTGCTGTTCAACCCTCTTACCCGAGTTGTGCCAATCCATTTTTCCAACTATCTTTTTAGCTCCTCAGTTATCTCTTTACCTTTGTACATGGCCTGATAAATCCCTCAAAGGACCAATGCTATCGGTGATTGTTCTCTCACTTTTAAGAAGCAAGGCCTTGCCATCGCTACGGCGATTGTCCACTATCCTTTTTTCGAATGCCATCTTAGCTTCCCAAATACTGGCTTTAGTTACCTTCCCTGCTTTCTGTTTGTCTCTGCTTTCTGAATTGAAACTCTTTTATAAATAGTGAAATACTATTTTTTAGATTAATTTGTCTGCTAGTTCAGAATTTAAATGAAAAAGAAAGACGTGAATTTATATAGTGTGCTTCGCAACCTCCGGACGTCCCAAAGCGCTTGATTGCCAATGAAGTACTTTTGATGCATAGTCACTGTTGTAATGTTGGGAATGTGATGACCAATTTTGTGCACTGCAAGCCCCCACAAACTGCAATGTGCTCATGACCATATAATCTATATTTAGTGATGTTGATTGAGGGATAAACACTGGCCAATGCTGCTCTTGGAATAGTGCCATGGGCTCTCTTATGTCCACCTGAGAGGGCAGACGGGGCCTCAGTTTAACGTCTCATGCAAAAAACGGCACCACCGACAGTCCATCGCTCCCTCAGTACTGCACTGGAGTGTCGGCCTAGATTTTCTGGAATGAGACTTGAATCGACAGCCTTCTGCGAGGCGAGAATGCTGCCACTGAGCCACAGCTGACACTTTTAGAATGTGTCACTGGGTGTATAAACTAATTAGGACCAGGGATACCGTCCTTCATAATGTGTAATTCCACTGGAACTAGCGAAAGCAGGGCAGCCAATCGCAGTAGTAATAATATAATACATTTTAATTACAGGGATCAAGGTAGTATACATAGTGAATTACATAAATCATTTTAACAATGTACGGTTCACTTTACCTTGAACCTTTTTCCCAGAGGCTCCCTTCTACCATCAGCACTGATTTTTATTTTTTTTATCTGTTTTTCTTCTCTCTCAATTATTACCATAAAGCCTCTATTCTCAATTGCAGTTATATTCTGTTTTACAAATTAAACTGCACCCGTTCCTTTATGACCCAACTTATCTTTACGGCATCCCCCATTTTCTTTCAGCTGCACTTCTGATCCCTCACAATTATCCAACCAATTACATCTACATTCTGAATGGAAGCATATGCCTGTAATTCCAACCTTTAATTTGTAATATACTCTTTGCATTGGCATAAAAAACATTTCGAACAGTGGGACTGCACATTGAGTTATAGTATCCCCAGTCCTAACTATTTTAAATATATCCCAGTGGCACATTCTAAATTCTGAGCTAGTCTTTTTGCTCCCAACCTATGAGCTACATCCTTCCTGAAAATGTTATTTGCTCCAGAAAATGTTCTCCAGTTATCTACAAGCGCAAGTTTTTTTTCTTACTCCAGTTATTAAAACCAATGATTTTGTTCCTCCAATTAATTAAATAAAATGGGTGATTGGAACCATTGTATTATAATGTCTTGCAGTTGTATAATTAGCTATAAAGACCAGATGAGCTTTGAATTCAGAGGTGAAGTAGTCTTCGCGTTTATTGTATTTTGTAATAAGAACACAACAACATCAGAAATAGGAGTCGGGGTAGGCCCTTCGTGCCTGCTCCGCCATTCAATAAGATCGTGGCTGATTGTCTACCTCAACTCCACCTTCCCACACTATCTGCATGTCCCTTGATTCCCTTAGTGTCCAAAACTCTGTTGCTTTCTGTCTTGAATATACTCAATGACTGACTGAGCACCCACAGCTCTCTGGGGTAGAGAATTCCAAAGATTTACAAGCCTGAGTGAAGAAATTTCTCCTCATCTCAGTCCTAAATGGCCGACCCTTTATCCTGAGACTGTGACCCCTTGACTAATAGATTCATGACCTATGGGTGTGGAAATCAGCAGCCATATTAATGGCTATTATGTACTATTAAGTACTTCCCAGTTTGAGCATTCGAGCCATTTCTCTTTGGCTGACCTTAATATACAAAGTAGCGATTTGGTGTACTCAACTGAGATTCAAACCTGGATGTAGTGTACTGATTGTTGAAGTCCCATTTGATTGTAATGTTCAGTCATATGCGATAGATGATGCAGTGTACAATGATTGCTGTTGTAAATTCAGTGATGAATCCCACATTCTTCAAAGTGTCTCGTGGATTTTTTGCCTGTGATGGTTCACCTCCCTCAGGAGAATTGTACTCATGGTCTGTTGGCATGAACAGGATCAGTTGGCCAAATTGCCGTTTCTTCTGTACTCAGTTGTTAGGAACATCCTTTTCTTCTGGGCACTTTTATCTTTCTCTCCAGTACTTTTCAAGACAGCAGTTTAGTTTTAACAAAACATGCCCTTGAGATGATCCTGACATCATGATGGACCTTATGTAATGTGATGGGATGGGAATCCCTCCTGAGCAATCTTGTTACATGAGGCAATAGAATATAAATGTTGTTGGATATAGCAGGGACTGATTTAGGGAAAGTGCTTCACTGACAGCAGTTACAGTGCCAAATTGCCCCACCGCCCCCCCCCCCCCCCCGCCAAATGCACCCTGCGCCAAACTGCATTCGTAGCACTCAGCAGTACTGCTTAAAAGTGAAATGTTTCTCCAGATAAGTGATTTTCAGCTTTTCTGAAATTTTCAGATGTTAGCCGTGGCTCAGTGGGTAGCACTCTCGCCTCTGAGTCAGAAGGCTGTGGGTTCAAGTCCCACTTCAGAGACTTGACAAAACCTAGGCTGACACTGCAGTGCAGATGAGACGTTAAACCGAAGCCCCATCTTCACTCAGATGGACGTAAAAGATCCCATGGCACTTTTTCGAAGGAGAGCAGGGGCATTATCCCTGGTGTCCTGGCCAATATTGCTCCATCAACATCACTGAAACAGCTTATCTGGTCATTATAGAAACATAGAAACATAGAATCTAGGAGCAGGAGTAGGCCATTCGGCCCGTCGAGCCTGCTCCGCCATTCAATACGATCATGGCTGATCATCCAAATCCAGTACCCTGTCCCTGCTTTAATCCCCACAGTACACATATCCCACCCTACCCCCGTAACCCCACGTATTTAATTCCCCCTAACATATCCCATCCTATCCCCATAACCCCACATATTTAATCCCCCCTAACACTAAGGGTCAATTTATCATAGCCAAATCAACCTAACCCACACATTTTTGGACTGTCACATTGCTGTTTGTGGGAGCTTGCTGTGCGCAAATTGGCTGGCACGTTTCCTACATTACAACAGTTCTTTCTTCTTAGGCAGTCCCTCGGAACCGAAGATGACTTGCTTCCACCTTAAAAATGAGTTCTCAGGAGACTGATGAGTCCAATGCGAGACCTACAGTCTCTGTCACAGGTGGGGCAGACGGTGGTTGAAGGGGCGGGTGGGTGGGGTGCTTGGGTTGACGTACGCTCCTTCCGCTGTTTGCGCTTGGCTTCCGCTTGCTCCCGGCAAAGAGACTCGAGGTGTTCAGCGCCTTCCCGGATGCTTCTCCTCCACTTTGTGTGGTCTTGGGCCAGGGATTCCCAGGTGTCGGTGGGGATGTTGCACTTTTTCAAGGAGGCTTTGAGGGTGTCCTTGAAGCGTTTCCTCTGCCCACCTGGGGCTCTCTTGCCGTGTCGGAGCTCCGAGTAGAGCGCTTGTTTTGGGAGTCTCGTGTCGGGCATGCGGACGATGTGATCCGTCCATCGGAGCTGATCGAGTGTGGTCAAAGCTTCGATGCTGGGGATGTTGGCCTGAGCGAGAACACTGACGTTGGTGCGCCTATCCTGCCAATGGATTTGCAGGATCTTGCGGAGGCAGCGTTGGTGGTACTTCATTGTCTAAATTGTCTAAAGCGCTTTAGGTTATCCTGAGATTTTCTTTTGTTGCAAACTTTGCAAGTAATCCATTGAATATATACCCCAAGAAAGTGTTAGCGAATTGTAACAATCGCTGAGTTTTACGCTGAACAGCAGTGCACTTTTGAAGTGGTGAGAAGTGCACACCAACAGGTTTACCAATTTGCTGCTTTGACAGACTAGATATTAGACGCATCTCATTACTTCGATTAATTCAGGTTGAACAGCTTTGCTATTTCCAGTCGACACTTGTGTTCTGTGGTCAGCCACACAATAAGTTATCAACTCGTGTCAATCAGCAGGGTGATTTATTTCACACAGTGCACTAGTGCCAGAAAAATCAGTACTTCAGGATTTACAAAAATGTGCCGCTGTTCAGTGCACAGAAGAGTGATTTCTGCAGTTTGATAGCACTTGGTGTACGCATTCCACTGGGTTCCTTGCGAAGCTGAATATCACTTATCCGGAGAAACGATATACATTTTCACAGTGCTAATTTTTCTGCCACTGTGGTACAAATGCAGTTTGTAAAATATTTGAGGGGATATGTTATTGCATTCCTAGAGGGTAGCAGCAATTTTGTACTGTAACCGGAATTTAGGAAGGATGTCAAGGCCTTGGAAAGGTTGCAGAGGAGATTTACTGGAATGGTACCAGGGAAGAGAGACTTCAGTTACCATGGAGAGACTAGAGAAGCTGGGATTGTTCTCCTTAGAGCAGTGAAGATTAAGGCTTATACTTGCTGCTTATACTTGCTGGAGTATAGAAGAATGAGAGGGGATCTCATCGAAACATATAAAATTCTGACAGGTCTGGACAAACTAGATGCAGGAAGAATGTTCCCGATGGTCGGAGAGTCCAGAACCAGGGGTCATAATCTAAGGATAAGGGGTAAGCCATTTAGGACAGAAAGGAGGAAGAATTTCTTCACCCAGAGAGTGGTGAACCTGTGGAATTCTCTACCACAGAAGGTAGTTGAGGCCAAGTCATTAAATATATTCAAGAATGAGTTAGATATATTTCTTAAAGCTAAAGGTATCAAGGGATATGGTGAGAAGGCAGGTACAGGGTACTGAGTTTGGATGATCAGCCATGATCTCATCGAATGGCGGAGCAGGCTCGAGGGGCCGAATGGCCTACTCCTGCTATGCCTATCTTCTATGTTTCTATAAAAAAAAAGATGAGATTTAATAGAGATATTCAAAATTATGATGGGTTTTGATAGCGGAGATAGGGAGAAACTGTTTCCACTGGCAGGAGGGTCAGTACCCAGAGGACACAGGTTTAAGATAGTTGGCAAAAGAACCAGGGGGTGGAGATGAGAATTTTTTTCTATGCAGCGAGTTATGATCTGGAAAGCGCTGCCTGAAAGGGTGGTGGAAGCAGATTCAGTAGTAACTTTCAAAAGGGAATTGGAGATATACTTAAAAAGTAAAAAAAAAAAATTGCAGGGCTATGGGGAAATAACAGGGGAGTGAGACTACTTGGATAGCTCTTTCAAAGAGCTGACACAGGCACGATGGGCCAAATGGCCTCCTTCTGTGCTGTAAGATTCTCTGTCAGTGAAACACATCTAATTACTTCAGTTAATTTAGGTTCTGCTCTGACCAGCAATATTCTGAAGTCACTGCGTGACGTTGTGGTGTTAAAGATATTTTGAATCAAGCGAATTCTTTTCTTCCTTTCTGGCTGTTAACTATTGCTACTTGCAGATGTTTTCATGTTTCCCCAACTGTCTGGCTAATATTGCTGCTATTGGTGTTTAAAGCCTTGAAAAGAAACTCTATGTTAGCTTGCATTAAAGTAATGACCTAAAATAAAGAATTTGCTTCTTGGTCCTGCTGAGTGCCAAATCTACTCTGTGACTTATAGAAAGTTTTATTTTAATTTTAGACACCGTATTAGCCCTGGATGTGTTTAAGAAAGGCACCAAATTTGCCAGTTGTTCTAAGGTATGTTTATTTTTTTCCAAGTGTTTTAATCGGGGTTTAATCCATTTTGCTACATAAATAAACGCGACATAACCAGTTTTTATATTTTAAATTATTTTTCTTCCATGCTTCAGGACAAAACCATTCGAATCTGGAAAATGAATAAAGAGACTGGAGAAGTGAATTGTGTGGCACAAGGTCTAGGACATGCCTACGGTGTTGGTATCATTTCTTGCTCACGGTATGAGTGTTCTGAAAAGTGTGCAATTTTTAAAAATTAAAGTCTCAAAAAGACTTTTGCTACAAGATCCCTTGCATGTCTGCAATTGAGGTGATGAAAATTGTACTAAATTGGCTTGATTTTAAAATTCTCATCCTTGTTTTCAAATCCTTCCATGGCCTCACCTCTCCCTATCTCTGCAACCTCCTCCAGCCTACAACCCTTCAAGATCTGTGTTCCTCCAATTCTGGCCTCTTGCGCATCCCCGATTTTCATCGCTCCACCATTGACGCCCGTGCCTTCAGCTGCCCAGACCCTAGGCTCTGGAATTCCCTCCTTAAACCTCTCTAGTCCTCTGTACCTCGGTTAAGATGCTCCTTAAAACCTACCAAGCTTTTGGTCACCTGTCCTCATATCTCCTTTTGTGGCTAGTTGTCAAATTTTGTTCGATAACGCTCCTGTGAAGCAGCTTGGGACGTTTTACTACATTAAAGGCGCTATACAAATGTAAGTTTTTGTTGTTGTCGATTAAACTTGGTGAAGTAGGAGGATGCTCTTTTAAATCTATACCCTTATAACATAGTTCTCTCCCTCTGACTAGAGTTCAGTACCATGTAAGTAGAGTGACCATTGCTTTCAAGCTTCACTTCCTGATGATGCAGTGTTACTTTTTTCTATAGCTAACTTCTCGTGTCCCACCTCCGGAGCTTTCACTTTCGTAGATTTATTGTCCTTCAGTTGAAAGTGGAAAAAAGATTGTTGGTGCCCCTAATTGATGATGTGGTCATGATCTGACTGCTGTGTTCTAGATTTCTATGTACTATAACCTGATTGCAGGCTCCGACATTATGTACAAATTCTTAGTCCTGACTGTTTTTTCTAATGATTTTCTAATTCCAGATTGAAGGAAGGTTTCATAGTTAGTGGTAGTCAGGACTGCACCATAAAGCTGTGGAATCTTACAAAATTGCTTGGGGCTTACAGTGATGAGAAACCTGCAGAACCTGAAGTCCTTCGTGCTGATTTGACTGAGAAGGCTCATGACAAGGTAAGAAGTTGCGCGTTATAACCTTTTATCGATGCCTAAGCAACACTGAACAGTTGTGCTAAACTGCTTTGTGGAGGAGGGAACCAAAAAAGGGAGATTGCGGGCTGCTGAGTTGGAGCCAGAGAAGTTTACGGCACCGTGGGACTGCCCTCGGTTGGTTGGTTGGTTCCACTCTTGTTCTGTACTATTGGATAGGCATCTCCAGCAATAGCTTTTCTTCCTGCAGCCACACTATTATCTCCCAAATCCTTCTAGGATGTATCCTTGTCCCTGCTTCTCTTCCTCGTCTTCCTACTGCCTCCTGGCAACATCATCCACAGACATAGGATCAGCACAGCCAGTTTTACCTCCCCACCACCTCTCTCAACTACTACACTGCCTGTATTGTCAGACTGCTTGTCTGACGTCTGGCCTTGGATAAGCCACAATTTCCTCCAATTAAACGCTGGGAAGACTGAAGCCATCGTCTTCGGCCTCTGCCACAAACTCCACACCAGTGCCATCGATTTCATGCACCTCCCTGGCCACTGTCTCCAGACGGTTCGCATCCTCAGAATCTTATTTGACCCTGAACTGAGCTACCAACCCCATATCCTTCCTGTTACAAACTGCCAACTTCCACCTCTGTAACATCACCCACCTTCGCCTCTACCTCAGCCCATCTGCTGCTGAAACTTTCATCCATGCCTTTGTGATCTCCAGAGTCGACTACACCAACACTCTCCTGGCCGACCTCCCATCCTCCAACTTTCCATAAGCTTCAACATGTCCAAACTTCTGCTGCTCACCTCCAATCCTGCACAAGTCTTGCTTCTATATCATCCCTGTCTTCATTGATCTACATTAGCTCCTGGTCCTCTAAAACCTCAGATTTAAAATTTCCATCCTTATGTTAAATCCCTGCAAGGCCTCGCCCCTCCCTATTTTTGTAACTTCCTACAGTTTCTTCCTCCTCTTTCTCCCTCCCCCCCCCCCCCAACCTCTTTGTTCCTCTGACTGACCCCTTATGCAATCCCTCCCTTTGCCCCCACCATTGGCAGCCATGCCTTCAGATGCCTAGGCTCTGGAATTCACTCCCTAATCATCTCCACCTCCGTGTCCTCCTTTTAAGACCCTCCTCAAAACCCACCTCTTTGACCAAGCTTTTGTTAATCCCTCATAAAGAGGCCAGAATTGGAGGAGTGCAGATATCTGACGGTTGTAGGCTGGAGGAGGTTATAGAGAAAGGGAGGGGTGAGGCCATTTCAAGATTTGAAACCTCTGTGAAGCGCATTGGGATGTTTTGCTACATTAAGGGTACTATATAAATGTTATGAACCATATTGCAGTGATAATGAGACTCTTTGCTAGCTAATCATCAGAAAAGGAAGCTGTGTTTTGTTCTTAAATGTATCCTATTTGTTATTTCATAGGACATAAACAGTGTGGCAGTCTCTCCAAATGACAAGCTAATGGCTACAGGCTCCCAGGACAGAACAGCAAAGCTTTGGTCAACCTCTGATTTTTCACTCGTGGGAGTGTTTCGAGGCCACAAGCGTGGGATTTGGTCTGTCCAATTTTCTCCTATGGACCAGGTCCTAGCCACCTCTTCAGCAGATGGCAGTGTCAAACTATGGGGACTTCAGGACTTCAACTGCTTAAAGGTAGAAAACATTATATGGAAGTTTGAGAGGGGATATCTTTATGTGAAAAAACAACTGGGCTTCCCCATGACCATTGCTGGCCATTAATAAAGGGAATTGGATGACATAGCAGAATCAGACTCCTTAATCCTGATTTTAACCCAGGGCGGGAATCGGGGGTCGAAGGTCAAAGTGGACGTTGATCCATCAGGCATTCATTGTCTAGAACTAGTAGAGCTCCTATTACGTTGCTCACGGTGAATCAGGATTTACATCTTCATAACAATGTGGGTGTTTATACCATATATAAGGCATAAGACTCATTAATTTATGGCAACCAGCCAAATTCCATTTTTTTTTTAAGAAAGTATTCTGGGATTTTTACTGTTCATTTAGAGATTGAATTTCACAACTTCTGTGAAAACTAAATAAGCTGCCTTTTATATTTTACATACATTTCCGTACCCATAATTTAACTTCTGCTCCATTACCATTTTTAAAGCTGGGAATACACAAGATACGCCAATAGGAGGTAGATACGTGGCATTTAGCAGGAGTGGGAATGCTGGCTTGGGGACGGTGCTGCGTTTTGGCAGCGATGGGGAGTAGTTCTGGGATATGGCAGAACTGGGGTGGAGGAGTCCTGGAGTTTGGAAGCGTGGAGAGGGTCCTTTTGATCTGGTACCACTGTGAAAGGGGAAAGGTGGGGTTTGGTACAGCTGTGGAAAGTGAGCCAGAGGTTCGGCACAGTTGGGGGCTGAATGTGAGATTTGATTGCCTGATAGATTCCTGGTGTCCGTCAGCAGTGAGGGGATGGAGGGGCAGGGCATATTGGTTGGGGTGGGGTGAGGGTTAATCCTATACGTAGCAACACTAGTTTGTGATTTTTTTTTTTGGTTGGGGGAGGGGGGGCAATCTCTGTAAACATTGAAATGAGTGTCTTGTATTTTGGTGTGAGTGCATGTTGGCCTTGCAGTTGGTTTTTAAACAAAAATCCAATCCAAGTTTTACCTGAATGAAGATTTTGACATTTATCTTATAGCATTTCTTCAGATTATTTCGAAACTGTTCGAATATTCCATCAGTATATCGAGGCTTTTGGGAGAGGTTGAGGCCTTCAAGTAAAAACTTCAGTGAAAGCGCTAAAATGCACACGACATTTTTCGCAATAACGTGCTGGGCTGGAAATTGCCGTCGGAGGTTTCCCACGGGCAAATGCCGCCGAACCGCAAGAAAAGTACGCACCTACCTGGTGCCTGCGTATCATCGAAGACTCGCGCTCCTGCGCCTGGGTAAAGACCCACGTATCCCAGGAGCGCCTGCGGTTCGCAGGCGTCCGTGGGATCACCCGGGCCGGCCCAACCAATCGCAAAGGGGGATTCCCATTATGCTTACAGGGATTCCACTTACGTACGGAATCCCCATAAGCATAATAGGAACCCTCTTTTTTTAATAAAAAAAACACACTTTCACTGCACTTAAATAAAAATAAATCATCAGATGGTCAAAATTAACTAAAATACAATTTAATTAAACATTTGAAACAAAATTAAATTTTTTGAAAAATAAATGTTAACATTTTTCAAGGGGCCAAAAATAACCTAAACTTATTTTAAAGGTTCTTGTATGGTAAAATCATTTAGAAAAAATTATTTTAATATTTATTTAAACCCTTACGTTGGTAAAAGAAGGCCCCTCTTGGTGCTTCCACATTCCCCAGTTCCCCTCCTTACAGCATGCTTTACACCCTAAGACCATGCTTCCAAAATCCCAGGACTGCCCTACTAATGCTTCCAACCCATCTACCATCCCCCACCCCAATTCCCCACAACAGATACACACAGTCCTTAAAACCTGTCTTCCACCTACCTGTATCCTGGACTGTTTTTTGTTTTAAAAAGGTGAGCGATAAAATCAACTATGTTAAACTAACTTTAATAGTAATCAGGGTCACTGATTTATGCAGATAATCAATGAATTCTATCCTGAAAATATCACAAACACTCCTACAGTGCTCTATAATAAGCAGACAATTTAACTTCTTCCATTAGTATAAATTGGTGATGCTGATAATGGATAAAACACTGTATTTACTGACTCACCAGGAAAATGCCATGGGGCGATTAGTTAGTTGAAACGAAACAGTTCAAACTGTGCTAATGACATCTTTAGGATGCCAACAATGACTTGAGTTAGTTATTCATCCATCCATCTGCCTAACTCTGTAGGAAATCATTGGCAATATTTCGTGTTATTCTCCACCAATCTGCCACCTGTCTATTTATTGGTTTAGGAGTTATTGTGCAAGTTCCCTTCATCCCTATTTGATTTGCACTGACAAAGAGTTCAGTGTGTAGCAGTAGATAATTATTAAAGGGCTGGTGTATTTTCTTGGCTGTCTTTGTATTGTTTACAGTATGGTGAGCTTGGGTTCATTTACCTAACTGTTTGCATTGTCAGACATTTGAAGGCCATGATGCTTCTGTACTGAAAACTCTTTTTGTCAGCCGTGGAACTCAGCTATTGACAAGGTACCTTTTTATAAAATCTATTGCTATATATTAATAATGGTAGGTGGGTCACAACATTCCATTTCAAAATCCATTGGAATCTGAGGAACAGGAGAAGGCCATACAGCCCCCTCGAGCCTGTTTCGCAGTTCAATTAGATCATGGCTGATCTATACTGCCACTCCATTTACCCGCCTTTGTTCCATATCCCTTGTTACCCTTGCCTATCGAAAATCTATCGCTCTCAGTCTTGGAAAATTTAAATTGACTCAGCATCCACAGCCTTTTGGGGGAGTAAGTTCCAGATTTCCACTACCCTTTGTGGGGGGAAAAAGTGCTTCCTATTTTAACTCCTAAATGGCCTAGCTCCAACCAGAGGAAATTATTTCTCTCTATCTATCCTATCGAGTCCCTTAATCATTTTAAATACCTCGACCAGACCACCACTCAACCTTCTAAGCTCAAAGAACACAAGCCAAGTTTATGGGAGCCTTGGAGCGGGTAAGGTGCAGAGTCACCAGAGTGATACCAGGACTTAAAGGTTTAAATTATGAAGATGGGGTTGATCTGCACTGTACCCGCTCCAAGGCTTGGTGCCCAAAACTGAATGCAATACCCCGCATGGGATTTGACCACGGATCTGTACAACTGAAGCCTTTTTAATGACTTTTTTACCTGTACACAGACTTTTAGTGATTTATGCACTTGGGCACCCAAATCCCTTTGCTCCTCCACCGCACCATTCTGATTTGTCTTTCTCAGATAGAAGTGGACGACCTCACACTTCCACACATTTGAACTCCATCTACCATAGTTTAGCCTGCTCATTTGGTCTGTCTGTGTCCCTTTGTAACTTCCTGCTCCCATCCACACAACTTATTAACCATATAGGTGACACTCCCGTCAAGTACTTTTGATGTTTTACAGTCAGTTGGAATTTCTTTCTTAATTGCACCACAAACAGTGTCACCTGCAAACTTGGATCTGTAACTCTCTGTTCTTTCATCCAAGTTACTGATATATATGGTGAAAGATTAACCCGGTCCTGTGTGTCCACATTTACCTGGAATACTGGTTATGCATTAAACCATAACACCTTCGCCCTCGCCCCCCCCCTTCGCCCTCGCCCCCCCCCTTCGCCCTCGCCCCCCCCTTCGCCCTCGCCCCCCCTTCGCCCTCGCCCCCCCTTGGCCCTCGCCCCCCCTTGGCCCTCGCCCCCCCTTGGCCCTCGCCCCCCCTTGGCCCTCGCCCCCCCCTTGGCCCTCGCCCCCCTCTTCACCATCGCCCCCCCTCTCTCCCCCTTCCCCCCCCTTCCCATCTTCCCCCCCTCTCACCATCGCCCCCCCTCTTCCCTCCCCCCCCTTCCCATCTTCCCCCCCTCTTCACCATCTCCCCCCCTCGCCCCCCCCCCTCTTCGCCATCTTCCCCCCCTCTTCACCATCTCCCCCCCCTTCACCATCTCCCCCCCTCTCCCCATCTTCCCCCCCTCTTCACCATCTTCCCCCCCCTTCCCATCTTCCCCCCCCCATCTTCCCCCCCTTCACCATCTTCCCCCCCCTTCACCATCTTCCCCCCTCTTCACCATCTTCCCCCCCTCTCACCATCTTCCCCCCCTCTTCACCATCTTCCCCCCCTCTTCACCATCTTCCCCCCCTCTTCACCATCTTCCCCCCCTCTTCACCATCTTCCCCCCCTCTTCACCATCTTCCCCCCCTCTTCACCATCTTCCCCCCCTCTTCACCATCTTCCCCCCCTCTTCACCATCTTCCCCCCCTCTTCACCATCTTCCCCCCCTCTTCACCATCTTCCCCCCCTCTTCACCATCTTCCCCCCCTCTTCACCATCTTCCCCCCCTCTTCACCATCTTCCCCCCCTCTTCACCATCTTCCCCCCCTCTTCACCATCTTCCCCCCCTCTTCACCATCTTCCCCCCCTCTTCACCATCTTCCCCCCCTCTTCACCATCTTCCCCCCCTCTTCACCATCTTCCCCCCCTCTTCACCATCTTCCCCCCCTCTTCACCATCTTCCCCCCCTCTTCACCATCTTTCCCTCCCTTCACCATCTTCCCCCCTCTTCACCATCTTCCCCTCCTTCACCATCTTTCCCTCCGTCACCATCTTTCCCCCTCCTTCACCATCTTTCCCCTTCCCATCTTCCCCCCTTCACCATCTTCCCCTCCCTTCACCATCTTTCCCCTCCCTTCACCATCTTTCCCCCTCCCCTTCACCATCTTTCCCCCCCCCCCCCTTCACCATCTTCCCCCCCCTCCCTCTTTCCCTGCCTTGGCCCAAACCTCCCCAAACTCTGGAGGGTAGTTCTCACCCATTGAAAATGACCCGAGTAAGAGAAGGGGAGAGCATTTTGGAGGGGATATACTGTTAAATCTTACTGGCTCAGACTGGGTGTAATGGCTTTTTTTGATTTAGAATGGGCATCAAATCAAAATTGGGAGCAAAAGGAATTGATACAACTTTATTGTTAACTGACACTTTCTTACAGCATTTTTTTTTTACCTGCAGTGGGTCTGATGGTCTGCTGAAGCTGTGGACCATCAAAACCAATGAATGTGTAAAAACTTTAGATGCCCACGAGGATAAGGTGTGGGGTCTGCATTGTAACAAGCAAGATGATTTGGTTGTCACTGGATCCGGAGACTCGTGCATAATTATCTGGAAGGTATGATGAATGAAATCACTGATAGGGACCCTGTTATACCAGCTCTGTGCAACTTACTAAACTTTGTGTTTTCAACAACTCTACCTCTTTAATGTTAATTACTTTGATTGACGACTGACGTCATCATCAGTTAAAAGGTAGCAAGTGCCCCCTTTGTACACCAGAGGTGAAACTCCCATCAAGTACTTTTGTTGTTTTAAAGTCAGTTGGAATTTCTTTCTTCATTGCACAAGGTGATTGGCTGGTGCGGTTGTTTAGGCACTGGCCTTTTACTTCTGGGAGCATTTTCTTGAATCCAGCCTTCACTAAATGGAGAAAAATCTGCTCTGTCAGCTGACTGTACTTATTGGGCAGTGTGAATCCAGCTGATAGTGGGCTTGGAACTACAGCACTAAACTGCCCAAAGTTCAGCATTCATTGGCAGTAAATCCATAATCTCACTTGAGAGGCTGGTGTGAGCAATGTGCAGAAGGGGTTGCTTTTCTAAAGCTGGGGCAAAGTGGCAGAAGCTTTACTCTGTGTCAAAGCAAGCTGTACTGGACCCGAGTGCTTGATGCTAACACTAGGTGGCCAGAATGGAAAACATTCCCATTCCCTGCACCAATATCCTTCACAAAGAAAGTCATTCAAAACCAGTTTTTCCCCATTTTCTCCCCTTTGTGCATCTTGGACCATGCACACTTTCAGATGGACAGATGCTCTTGGCATCTCCAAAGGCACTGCGACTTTCTAATCAGTACAGCACCTGACCTCTCAGCCAAGCTATCTTGTGATTGCAGGGTGGTGAAGCGAGACAGAAAGGATCAAGCGTATCTAGACTGTTACCCTTTGGCTGCTTTCAAAATAGAAAAGTTTAATCAGTCCCGATTCTATGTTCTTTATTGTGTTTCAGGATGTTACAGAAATAGAGCTTGCTGAAGAGCATGCCCAGCAGGAAGAGCAAATTTTGAAGTAAGTTTGTTTAAACAGGTTTAGCTTGGTGCGAAAATGGTTTCTGCTTCACACCAATGGTAAAATTGCGCAAGTGTAAATCCTGAATTAGGGGCCCATCTTGACTTGAGAGCAAAGCAGAGTGAAACTTCTTCCACAGAGTCTCGCTCCACTCTGCACCCAAGTCCGATTGGGCCTTGAGTCCAGATTTCGGTATCGGGTGCAAAATAAAACCATTTAATTTTAGATTTGTCATGCAAATGTATTGGAGTGTTCTCTGATGAGATTGATGTGTTTTGGTTTCCTTTTTGTACAAGGACACATTCAGAAAATGCTGCTTTCATTCTTTTCAGTGGGGGAAGCGGAAGTGTCTTTAATTCATTTGTAATAAAATACAATATTCCAAAGCATTTTTTTCTTGTAATCCCTTCACAAGAAAACCTCGGGATCCAAACATCTTCTGTTTAGGACGCAGAGTGGGTCATTTTTAAAAAAAAAAGTAATTTTTATAGTAAAATAACTTTCAAATTGGATATCTGCAGTCACCTGAGCGCACCCACAAACTCTTTTGGTGAGCCCTTTATTCTTTGTAGCCAGATCTCAGACTGGGGTTGCTGCATAGTGCATAGAAATTCAGCCAATTGAAGTTAGTTTTATTTTCTTGCAGTTGTGTGCAGGACGACCATTAATACATAAAGAACAAGCCTCTTTAATTACTAATGAAAGCCTACTTTTTCTCCTGTCTTGTCCTTTCCCCTCTGAAAGGTCCTGGTTACGGTTTTGTACCTTGCCCAGGTGTTAGCCCAGACAGCGAGTGTTGGTAGGTTATTTGACCATGGGGCCATCAGAGAGAGCCTGAGTTTACTATCAACTGTCATCCACACATGCACACTTTCCAAAAGGAGTCACTGAATAGCAATCAGGAGCAGGAACAAAGACTTTTCCTTCTCTAGTTTCGGAGTACCGAGGCTAATTGTAGTGCCCCGCTGCTGCCCTGAGTGAGGTCAGGTAATGCCACATAGACATCTATCCTGGAACCTTCTGTTTTTTAAATTATTCTCATCCTAGTTTTCAATTCCCTCCACAGCCTCGCCCCTCCCTATCTCTGTAATCTCTTCCAGCCCCACAACCCCCCCCCCCCCCCCCCCAAGATATCTGCGCTCCTCTAATTCTGCCCTCTTGAGCATCCCCAATTATAATCGCTCAACCATTGGTAGCCGTGCCTTAAGAACGTAAGAAATAGGAGCAGGAGTAGGCCATTCGGCCCCTCGAGCCTGCTCTACCATTCAATAAGATCATGGCTGATCATCGCCTTCTGTTGCCTAGGCCCTAAGCGCTGGAATTCCCTCCCTAAACCTCTCTCTACCTCTCTACCTCTCTTTCCTCCTTTAAGACACTCCTTAAAACCTACCTCTCTGCCCTAAGTTCTCCTCATGTGGCTCGTGTCAAACTTTTTGTCTTATAATACTCCTGTGAAGCGCCTTGGGATGTTTTACTGCGTTAAAAGCGCTATATAAATACAAGTTGTTGCTTATCTGTATGAAGTCAGGTGTTGGTAATTGATGGACTCTCTGACTTGATTGACGATTTGAGTCATGGCATTATTGAAAAATTCTAATTGTGTCAAGATAATTTTGCTCAGAATGAGATAGTCATAGAGTCATACAGCACAGAAAGAGGCCCTTCGGCCCATCGTGTCCGCGCCGGCCATCAAGCCCTGTCTATTCTAATCCCATTTTCCAGCACTTGGTCCGTAGCCTTGTATGCGTAAGAGTGAATACTATCCTAATCTGAGCAGGAAAATGCAACAGGGAGGTCTGTAATCTGTTCACCTGCTCTTCCATCTATAAGTAAATAAATATAGTAAGTTTTTGTATGAAATATTAAAGAAATAGAGGCTTTCTATTTCTTCCCATCACTAGGGGGAGGAAAGAGGAGAGACTCGAGTGTTAACTATTGGTGCTTTTGTGTTTGTGTAACTATTTGTATTGGATGACAACTCTTAGGACCCAACAAATGTGAGAGGCGATCTTTGTAATAGCAAGACACAATGTATGTTTCTTTTTCTATTTTAAAAAAAATCTTTTGGTTGGTAATGTTTACAAGCCTAAAACAATCTCGGGTGTTTGTGTCAGAGCTACATTTGCCTTTGAGTCATTAAAACTAATCTTTCCATTTTAAGGCAACAAGAATTATCTAATTTATTGCACGAGAAGAAATATTTGAAGGCTTTAGGATTGGCAATCTCTTTGGAACAGCCCAAGACGGTGCTTATGGTGATTAAAGGTAAACCCGATGTTCCCATCAAACTTGTTTTTTTTGCTTGTTATGCACAAATCTGTGCTGAAAAACAATGATTGGAACTGGTGTAACCAGTAATGCTGTTTTAATTGCCAAGATATGCTGCAAAACTTGTAGTTGAAAGCTTTTCACATTCTCGGAATGTCCCAAATTGCTTCACGGCCAATTAGTTATTTTTGAAGTGATGTGAGCGAAAGCATTAGCTAACTTGTGCACTATTTGAAACCCATGTTATATTACTTCGGATGAGTAAAGGTCATCAGGTCTGTATATGCTCGCTTACTTCTTGCAGGATTCATCCCCATGTCTGAAAACTTTCCTCCCCCACCCCCACCCACCTCCTGGGAGAGGCAAAAAAAAACAGAGACTTCGAGCTAGTTCAGGCTACATGACAGCAAGGGGGTCAGTCCTCACTACCCGTTCTGGAATGCTGTTTCACAGGTCGCCAGTCCTCTTAAGAAAAATAAACTTGTGCACATCCAACCTCATTCTATGCTTTCAATTTAAATGGTTGGCCCCTAATTCGACCTGCCCTTATCATCTCAAATAGTCTACCCACTTGAATGTTATTGATGCCCTTAATAGTTTTAAAGACCTGAAGCAAATTCTCTAAGTCTGTGCTGTTTTCAGCGAATCCAAACCGAAACACAAAGTCCATCTCTAAAGAACATAAGAAATAGGAGCCAGGAGTAGGCCAAATAGACCCTCAAGCCTGCTCCGCCATTCAATAAGATCATGGCTGATCTTCTACCTCATCTCCACTTTCCCGCCCTATCACCATATTCCTTAATTCCCTTAGTGTCCAAAAATCTATCAATGTCGGTCTTGAATATACTCATCGACTGAGCATCCACAGCCCTCTCGGGTAGAGAATTCCAAAGATTCACAACCCTCTGAGTGAAGAAATTTCTCCTCATCTCAGTCCTAAATGGTCAACCTCTTATCCTGAGACTATGACCCCTAGTTCGAGACAGGGGAAACAGCCTCTCAGCATCTACCCTGTCAAGCCCTGTAAGAATTTTATATGTTTCAATGAGATCACCTCTCATTCTTGTAAACTCCAGAGAATTTAGGGCCATGCTACTCAATCTCTCCTCATAGGACAACCCTCTCGTCCCAAGAATCACTCGTGAACCTTTGTTGCACCCCCTCTAAGGCAAGTATATCCTTCCTTGGGTAAGGAGACCAAAACTGCACAGTACTCCAAGTGTGGTCTCACCAAGGCCCTGTGTAATTGTAGCAAGACTTCCTTACTCTTGTACTACAACCCCCTTGTAATAAAGGCTAACCTACCATTTGCCTTCTAATTGCTTCCTGTACCTGCATGTTAACTTTCTGTGATTCGTGTACAAGGACCCCAAATCCCTCTGCATACGAACATTTACCAGTCTCTCCTCTTTCTCTGTACTTCCTTGTTGAGGTGGGGGAACCAAATATGTACTCAATACTCTAAACAAAGTCTCACCAAAATCTGGTATATTATCATGGCTCTGGTTTTATATTGAACAGTTTCCAGGGCCCTGTTCACTTTGGCTGCACTCGAACCTTTACGGACCAAGGGGGAGTAATTCATTATAGCCCCGTTTGGGGTGCTAACTTTGAAAAGTTGAAAACATTTGTTGTTGCCCGGCGATGCTGCAGGGGGCGAAACCAAAGTTCAGGTCCGGGGCGCAACCGGGGCGATGCGCGCGGTGATGACGTCATGATCTCTGGGTGAAGGAGATCAGGGCGCAATGCCATACCGCCCCCGCAAACCTCCCACCGAATTTAGCAGGAGGCGATATTCTCAGTGCGCCCGGGCGATAAGTGGCTAGCGCCCCGTTATCGCCCCCCGGAGGCAATAACAGGAGGCGCAAATGTACCTAATTTCTCCCCCCAAGTCTCTTTGTTCCTGTCACTTTTAGCCTACACCCACTTATGGGCATTAGAGAATATTTTGGCAATACTTATCCAATCTGTCCAAGTCCAGTTGTAATTATTTCATTCTCGTAAGGTCCAGACGCTACTGCACAATTTAGTATCATCTGCAAGTTTAATAACTGTACCACCTATGCCCTGCTCCAGATCTTTAATAAGCATAAGGGAACCCAGCACGGAGTCCTGGGGCACATACTAGTGACTCTACCCAATTAGGAAGCAGTCCCATTAATGGTGTAGGTGAAAAATGAATTCACTCGAGTCTGTCTCAAAGCAGAAGATCACAGTTTATTTAACAGAGCGCTCTGGGAGAAGAGTCATAGACCCCGTGATCTAGTGATTCACTTCTCGACCTTACATTGATATCGGAACTTCTTTTATACATTATAGGGTCGGATACGCAATTCATTACATACAAATGTCTTCACCCAATCACGTTCCCCCAGCAACAGACTTCTAATTATAAACTGCACTTTTAAGCTATAAAAAATGTTACTTCCCTATCGAAACTATAAACATCGAAATGTGGTGTCAGCTTTGTCTAGTCGGACTGGCTGGTCATGCGGTGATTGGTTCTCAAGTGTAACCGTTGTACCTCGCACGTACGCCAGACATTACTCATCGCACTGTGTCAGCGAAACCATTCTGTATTTACGAATGTACTTTTTATATTACATTCTTTAAGCCCTATAATTTTTACTCGAACAATGTCTCCTGTTTGTCCCTGATCAAAACTCCTTTTGTGACAGGGAACCAGCATCATATGGATTTCTGGTAATGTAAGTAGATATGTTTACATTCCAGGGGCTCACTGTCTGTTAGTCAGACTGTGGCATCCTTGTATAGGGACTCATATCCACACATCTCTCTCTCTGGGTGTCACTTGATTAACCATCATGACACTTGCAGCAGGCCGTGACATTTGAGCGCAACAACATTTTAACAATAGGGCCAGACCATGCATCACTAATATTATAACAAAGAACAAAATCAATCCTTGTACTACTGATGTCCCGAGTGATCCCAACCATCCAGTTGCCCAGCCCCAAAGGGTGGATGCCGGAGGTTGTTTCAATTTTTTTACTACTTCCTGTATGTGTTCTGCCATTAGTTATTGCTTTCGAGTTATCTGGTATGTAGGTACAACATTCTGTACTTATTAGGGCACAGGTTCCCCCTTTTTCCGCCAACACATTGTCAAGGGCCATACGATTTTGTAGAGCTACTGTGCGGAGGGCTACCATTTCTGCATTAACCTTAACTAGGGCTTCAGCTGTATCGTTGGCCACCTGCTCCAAGACGGAGGCCAGGTTAATGGATTCCCTTGCCAATTTACCCGCTCCATTCTCGGGGCAACCAGGGATAGGCCCTATGACCGCACACGAAATGAGTCCCGTTGTAGGGGGTATACTTATTTACCTCTGGGGGGTCCCATTGTACTGAGAAGTCACCGCTTCTGTTTAGTGATGGGAGTTTCACACTACCCATTTCACCAGGCAAGGCAATGTTATATGTGTAGTTACTGTAGCCCACAATAGGATCTGTCGGTCATCCCCTCTTTGCGAGACATAGTGTCCCCCCCCCCCCTTTGTCCCTTCTTACTCCTTGTTCTCAGGAACGGTGGTAGATAGGAATCGTTATATGTTGACCATGTCCACCCGCTACAATATTCTGGGTTGTACCCATGACGTTGGAGCTTTGCTATAGTTCTGCCGTCTGTCTTGGCTTCATAACAGCCCACACTTGTGCATCCTGCTCTAACTCCAAACATCCAACTGACCGTCTCATCATCACTAAGTGGGATTGGTTGTAGGGGGACTCCTTCCTCCGAGTGTGTGGGGACATGGGCGCAGACCCAACAGCTGACAACATCAACTCTCTTGGCATATGTGTATGACATATATAAAAGGTGTTCACCCATAACCCTCTTTTGGCCCGTGGGGGTACTCTAGCCTGAGTCCTCCCGAGGCTACATATTATGATTATACAAACTAGCAAACTACACATGATATTGCGTAACACGTTCATCTTATCACTTTATGTTAACAATGTCCCAAAGGCTATATCGCCAACCGAACCGGAACCGCTTTGTTGCTTGAAGATTCTATTTTCCTGTGGGGGTGAATAGAATACTGTCACTAGGCTGGTTCCTTGATGATAATCATTTGGATTCCCTCCTCCTGCTCGACCGGTTGGAGTCGATGGGATTGTTCCCATACATGCTTCACGATACATCCCATAGTGTATCCCATTATGACAATGCATATTGTCCATACCAACGTTCGTACTAGCGCCCATTCCCATTCTTTGTATTGTCTAACGACGTATTCTTCACTTCCCACAAAAGGTACTTGCTCTGGTGTAGCCATTTTTAAGCTGGCGAAGGGTCATAGACTTTTAGCTGTGTCCAGTGCTTCCATCGTCCCATGCCCTTCATATCAATGCAAGCACACGTATCTCCACTAATTAGAATCTGATATGGTCCTGACCATTTTGGGGCAAACCCGGGTTTCCCTGGTAAACCTTTAACCATTACCTTAGTCCCGGTTGGAGGGATACATGGGAACGCGGTCAATTCTAAATCCTTATCCTTTTCTTCCTGTCTGTCCCGCGTTTGCTGCCTCATTTCCTTTAATTGACTGCTTAATTGGAGGACATACCTTCGGAGCTTATCCTTTAGAGGACCCACATCCTCTCCTCCAGTTATTATGCCATGGGGGAGTTGCATTGCCCTCCCCGTCATTAGCTCATATGGTGATAAGCCCGTTGTTCGGTTTGGGGTGGCTCTTAGTTTCATTAAGACTGCTGGTAACACATCTACCCACTGTTGATGTTTGTCCCCATAAGCCTTGGCTAAGGCTGTTTTCAAGGTTCGGTTCATTCGTTCCACCATTCCAGAACTTTGGGGATGGTACGGAATGTGGAATTTCTGCTTTATGCCCATCCACTTGCATACATTCTTCACTACTGCTCCCGTAAAGTGAGTTCCCTGATCTGAGTCAATTTGGATCGGTATTCCCCACCTGGGAATTATTTCCTCTGCCATTATTCGTGCCACGGTGGTGGCAGTACAGTTCCGGGTTGGGAATGCCTCGACCCACCTAGTAAACTGATCTATTATTACCAGGCAATACCTCTTACCCCTTGATGTGGGGAGGGGTCCGGTGAAGTCTATTTGTATATTTTCCCATGGGCCCCTCGACCGTGGTTGGTGGGCCATCCGTATCTTAACGGGTCGTCCTGTTTTGAGGTCGCCCATACTGACTTCATTGCCTTGCATATAATCCCATAGTCTCCTTCTAGTCCTGGGCCACGAGTTTTGCACTTCCTACTGTTGCCAAATGGCAAAGTGGCTTTCCCCAGTTTACTTTGTTCCTGTCTCCCTGTACCCAGGTTAACTTTCCTTGTCGTGAATCTATTAGCAAATTAAATTCTTTTAACAAATCTATTCCTCAAATAGTCCCCTCACTGTTTGGGCATACATAAAATTGTGCGGGTAATAGTCGTCCCGCTAATTCCAATACTTGTACCTCACTTTTAAATGCATGTAAACGCTCCCCTCCCAACCCCACTATGTCTATCCTTTGTTTGGTGAGGGGAAGGGGTAAATCGGTAATGGATACAGAAGCTCCCGTGTCTACTAACATATCGCACTGCCGGCCCCCTAACAGTGCCGGTACATAGACTCTGGGATCTTCCTTGTCCCTCTTGATGGGGGCCGCTGCTAGTCAGTGGCCACCACCCTGTTCCTTTACATACTGCAGGAACTTTTGATACATATCAATGGTCCCGGTCTTGCGCAATTAGCACATACCGGTCGGTTTTGTTTGGGGGCCCTACATTCTTTTGCCATATGACCCAAGTTCCCAAATCTTTCAATATTGTTTGTTTTTCTAAGGGGCTAAAAGTTTGGTACTTGGCTGTGGGATTTTGTACCATTCCCCCTCTTTTTAAAGGGGCTGCCTTGACTACGTTTTGGGTTCTTTTTGTGTAATTTCCTAATATCTATTTCTTCCACCTGTGCACTGGCTACGTTTTCTTCAACCATTTCTTGTTCAAGAGCATACTGTGCTGCTAAATCAGCGGCATGGTTCCCTCTTTGTTCCTGATTTTGTATTTTCTGGTGCGCCTTTATTTTTATTACTGCTGCTAGTGTTGGAGCCTTTGCAGCTTCCAAGAGGGCCTCTATCCGCTGCTATTATGGCAAAATTTGGTATATAACTCCGACTGTGATTAAAGAGTCCTAACACTTTTCTGACCTCACCTTACCGAGACGGGTCTTGGCATCTCTTGGATCGCCTTCCGTCGGTCTTGTGGCATGGTCCTTACCCCCTCAGGACAATTGTCGTCCCAAATATGTGACTGTAGTCTGCCCAATTTGTGCCTTTTTCGGGTTTACTTTAAACCCTCCTGTTTCTAGGGCTTGCAGAACCACCACCAGCGCGGCGGCATGCCCTCTGCTGTCTTCTGATGCTATCAAAAGATCATCTACATATTGTAACTCTTGTTCTAATTCAAGAATTCTTTTATTTTTACTTGCAAGTCTAGTGTGGAGTCGCTACACCTTGTTCGTTAATGCGACTAATTGGTTTACTAGTATTACCCTCGCCTTTTTTGTCTTTTTCTGTTTTTGACCCTCTACCACTCTCTTTTACCTTCGGATTCTGGAGCGGGTCCCACCCCTCCTTCGTCATCTTATCAACTAAACCCTTCCGGTCGTCTGCATAGAACCTAGTAAGGGACCCCATTGGTCCCCATTCTATTTCTTTTCCCGACGCCATTTGTAGTCCAACTTACAGTCTTACCAAACGCTGAGTTCCTCTACTCGGGCTTGTTCTTGATGCTTTAAAGACCTTCAAGCGGTTAATTAGTCACAACACACATATATATTTGCTGACTTCACGATCCCAGGGTGCTTTGGAGCCTCTACGCCTACTTGATCCTGGCCGTCACGTGGGACTACGTCCTCTTAATTCAGGCTCAGGCTAGGTGTTTGAGACAGGCACCCTCCTTGTCCGTGTCGTTTCGTCACTCACTCATTCCTTCGCGACATTTATCGCTACAAAGTGTTCCCTTTAGTACTTGCGATCCACACTCTCACAACTGTGTTCTCCTACCTCTCACAGACTTTACTTGATTCGTGATGCTACGACACTGTCCCTCCGCCTTTCCAGGTGACTCAATTTTTGGACTGTCAAAATTGACTTGTCCGGGTTCACCGGTGCGGGCGGTCTTTCAGTTCCGGAGCATCCTGCCGACTACGCCAATTGTAGGTGAAAAATGAATTCACTCGAGTCTGTCTCAAAGCAGAAGATCACAGTTTATTTAACAGAGCGCTCTGGGAGAAGAGTCATAGACCCCGCAATCTAGTGATTCACTTCTCGACCTTACATTGATATCAGAACTTCTTTTATACATTATAGGGTCGGATACGCAATTCATTACATACAAATGTCTTCACCCAATCACGTTCCCCCAGCAACAGACTTCTAATTATAAACTGCACTTTTAAGCTATAAAAAATGTTACTTCCCTATCGAAACTATAAACATCGAAATGTGGTGTCAGCTTTGTCTAGTCGGACTGGCTGGTCATGCGGTGATTGGTTCTCAAGTGTAACCGTTGTACCTCGCACGTACGCCAGACATTACTCATCGCACTGTGTCAGCGAAACCATTCTGTATTTACGAATTTACTTTTTATATTACATTCTTTAAGCCCTATAATTTGTACTCTAACAATGTCTACAATATTTCAGTCAATTTGTAATCCATCTCACAATATCACTCTTGACACCATGGGACTTATTTTTACCACACAGTACTTCATGTGGCACTTTGTCAAAAGATATTTAGAAATCCAATTAAAAGACATTAACCAGATCTCCCTTATCGACCATTCTATTGAGTTAAAATCTGGATCAGGTCTGTCAAACATTACCTCTGTTTTCTGAAGACATGTTTAGTATTCCCTATCAAGCCCAAGCATTCTAGATCATTAATATCGTCCGAAATGATGCATATCATTTAATTAACAGTAGTTTGTGGAGTTCAGTCTTGGAGGGATTTGAACCTTGGGATGCAGTGAGCCTTCGGGAGAGAATTGGAGGGGGTAGCGATGTTTGGATGGCATCGCTGAGGCGACTGGTGCCTCAGTATGTGTGCAAACTAGGGTGGGGGGGGTCAGTAATTTGTGTTTGATTGTATTGATTCAAGAGATACCAGTTTAGTTTAGAGTGGGGTGGGGGGGGGAGGGGAGAACTGAAACGTATGATGTACGGGGACCTGTGCAGGAGGCCCTGGGTGCGCCATGTGTCTGGGATGACCATGGCTACTGATAATATCTCTGACTGACTATATGCGCTTGAGCAAGAGGTTTCTGAGCTTGCGGTATAACCAGCGACATGAGAGGCTGAAGGGTTCTGCAGCAACCTTGGGTAAGTGTCAGCCCTGGTTCATTGGTATCACACTCTCACTTCTGAGTTGGCAGGTCATGGGTTCAAGTCCCATTTCAGAGACTGAAGCACATAATCTAGGCTGACACTTCAGTGGAATACTGCTAAACTGTTGGAAGTGCTGACTTTTAGATGAGACATTAAACAACGGGTCCCATCTGCCCCCTCGGATGGAAATAAAAAAAAAATCCCGTGGTACTATTTGAAGAAGAGCAAGGGAGTTCACCCAGTGTCCTGGCCAACATTTGTCCCTCAGTGTGCATCACTAAAGCAGGGGAACTGGTCGTTTATCTCATTGCTGTTTGTGGGATCTTGCTGTGCCCAAATCAGCTCCCATGTTTCCCTACTTTACGACAGTAATTACACTTCAGAAAGTACTTGATTGTCTTGAGGACATGAAAGGTGCTACATAACTGCAAGTTTGTTTGTAACTTCCCTGCTACTGAGGTTAAACGCACTGGTCTCTAGTTGCCAGGTTTTGATTTTAATCCTTTTTTAAATAAGGAATCACAACGAGCCTTTCTCCAATCATCTGCCATGTCCCATTGAACTATTGAAAATATTTATTAGGGCATTATTCATGACCTCAGCCATTTCCTCCAGTACCCTAGGGCAAATTAAATCTTACCTGGTGCATTCTTGCCTTGAGAATTTTTAAGTTAGCCTGTACCATTTCCCTTGGCATGTGTAAGCAATCCATTTGAGCTTTACTTTTTCCTTCTATACAATGGGCAGATCTGATCTTCTCAATTAAAAATAGATGCAAAGTATCTGTTCATCTCTGCTGTACCCTTGTCGTCTGTAATTCTGCATGAATCAGGCTACAGCGGTCCAAATTGTTCTCTAACTGACCTCTGATTCCTAATAAAAAACAAAAAGTACTTTCTCTCATTAATTTGGCTATGAACAGTTATCCTCCTTTGTAGATTTCTTTAAACTTACCTAATATTTCTTTTTGTCAACTCTTTTTTTTAATCTGTTCCCTGTCCGACAGACTAGTAGTTATTTTATTAGCCTTAAAACGCCTTTTTTAAAGCACAAGTTGACCTAGCCTCAACAGTTTTTTGGGGGGGAGATTTCCAGATTTCCACTACCCTTTTGTGTCAAGAAACATCACCTCTGAACAGTCTAGCTCTCATTTTAAGGTTATGCCCGCTTGTTCTGGACTCTCCCACAAAAAGTATAGTTTATCACTATCTACCCGATCAAATTCTTTAATCATCTTAAACACCTCAATTAGATCGACCCTTAATCTTCTATACTCGAGGGAATACAAGCCTAGTCTATGCAACCTGTCCTCCTCATTTAACCCTTTTAGCCCCGGTATCATTCTGGTGAATCTGCGCTGCACCCCCTCCAAGGCCTTCTGAGGTGCGGTGTATTTCTTAGTATTGGATAAATCATGTGGTATGTGATTCACTGTTGTAAATAACACTGAATTTACACTGATTCAGTTTTAAAATATAGAGCATTTTTTCTTTGCTAATCAACAGGGAATTTTATTTGAGTAGGTTATTAATCAGATGAATGTTAGGTTATTTTTTATCCATTAAGCTTCGAGTTTTATACATGTTACAATTCAGGGATTCTCTGAATACTTTTTCTTCCTCTTGGAATGATGCCCTCTTGAGCATCCCTGATAATCGCTCAACCATTGGTGGCCGTGCCTTCAGCTGCTGACTCCCTAAGCTCTGGAATTCCCTCCCTTATCCCCTCCGCCTCTCTACCTCCCTCTCCTCATTTAAGACACTCCGTAAAATGTACCTCTTTGACCAAGCTTTTGGTCACCTGCCCTAACTTCTCCTTGTGTGGCTCGATGTCAAATTTTTGTCTTATAACACTCCTGCGAAGTGCCTTGGGACGTTTTACTATGTTAAAGGCGCTATATAAATACAAGTTGTTGTTGTTCTGCCTCGTACCAAGCATCAGTTCCTCCGTGTACGGTAGCATAGTGGTTATGTTATTGGACTAATAATCTCGGGACGTGTGTTCGGATCCCACCCTCAGCTGGTGAATCAGAACTCCTCCATGTTGAACACCACTTGGAAGAAGTACTGAGGGTAGCAAGGGCACAGGATGTACTCTGGGTGGGGGGGCTTCAATGCCCATCACCAAGAGTGGCTCGGTAGCACCACTACTGACCGAGCTGGCTGAGTCCTGAAGGACATAGCTGCGAGAGAACCAACAAGAGGGAAAAATCTGCTTGACCTCATCCTCACTAATCTACCTGCTGCAGATGCATCTGTCCATGATTGTATTGGTAGGAGTGACTTTGTGGAGACGAAGTCCGTCTTCCCTCCATCGTGTTGAGTGGCACTACCACCATGCCAAATGAAATAGATCGAGAACAGATCTAGCAGCTCATAACTGGGCACCCATTAGGCACTGTGGGCCATCATCAGCAGCGGCAGAACTGTATTCCAATACAATCTGTAACCTCATGGCCTGGCAAATCCCTCACTCTACCATTACCATTAAGCCAGATGGCCAATCCTGGTTCAATGAAGAGTGTAGAAGAACATGCCAGGAGTAGCACCAGGCATACCTAAAAATGAGGTGCCAACCTGGCGAAGCTGCAACAAAGGACTACATGCATGCTAAACAGCAGAAGCAGCGTACTATAGACAGAGCTAAGCGATTCCCACAACTAACAAATCAGATCAAAGCTCTGCAGTCCTGCCACATTCCGTTGTGAATGGTGGTGGACAATTAAACAACTGACTGGAGAAAACGGCTCCATAAACATCACCATCTTCAATGAAGCGTTTGCAACCATCTTCAGCCAGAAGTGCTGAGTGGATGATCCATCTCGGCCTCCTCATGAGGTCCCCACCATCACAGATGCCAGTCTTCAATTTGATTCACTCCACGTGATATCAAGAAAGAACTGGGTGCACTGGATACAGCAAAGGCTGTGGGCCCCGACAACATCCCGGCTATAGTGCTGAAGACCTGTGCTCCAGAACTAGCCGCGCCTCTAGACAAGCTGTTCCAGTACAGCTACAACACTGGCATCCACCCAACAAAGTGGAAAATTGCCCAGGTATGTGCTGTCCACAAAAAGCAGGACAAATCCAATCCGGCTAATTACTGCCCCATCAGCGTACTCTCGATCATCAGCAAAGTGATGGAAGGTGTTGTCGACAGTGCAGTCATGCAACACTTACTCACTGATAACCTGCTCACCAATTCACAGTTTGGGTTCCAGCAGAACTACTTGGCTCCAGACCTCATTACAGCCTTTGTCCAAACATGGAGAAAAGAGCTGAGGTGAGAGTGACTGCCCTTAACATCAAGGCAGCATTTGACCGATTGTGGTACCATGGAGCTGAGTAAAATTGAAGTCAATGGGGATTGCGGGGGAAAATCTCTGCTCAGGGCAGTGTCCTAGGCCCAACCATCTTCAGCTGCTTCATCAATGACCTTCCCTCCAACATAAGGTCAGAAATGGGGATGTTCGCTGATGACTGCACAGTGTTCAGTGCCATTCGCAACTCCTCAGATAATGAAGCAGTCTATGCCCGCATGCAACAAGACCTGGACGACATTCAGGCTTGGGCTGATAAGTGGCAGGTAACATTTGCGCCACACAAGTGCCAGGCAATGACTATCTCCAACAAGCGAGAGTCTAACCACTGCCCCATGACATTCAACGGTATTACCATCGCCGAAACCCCCCACCATCAACATCCTGTGGGTGGGGGGTCACCGGGTCACCATTGACCAAAAACTTAACTGGACCAGCCACACACATTGCAAGGCACAAGTCAGGAGTGTGATGGAATATTCACAACTTGCCTGGATGAGTGCAGCTCCAGCAACACCCGAGAGACTCAACACCATCCAGGACAAAGCAGCCCGCTTGATTGGCACCCCATTGACCAACTTAAACATTCACTCCCACCACCACTGGTGCACTGTGTCTGCAGTGTGCACCATCTACAAGATGCACTGCAGCAACTCACCAAGGCTTCTTCGACAGCACCTTCCAAACGCACGACCTCTGCCACCTAGAAAGACAAGGGCGTATAGGAAAACCACCACCTTCAAGTCCCCCTCCAAGTCACACACCATCCTGACTAGGAAATATATTGTTGTTCCTTCATCGTCGATGGGGCAAAATCCTGGCACTCCCTCCCTAACAGCACTGTGGTAGTACCTTCACCACACGGACTGCAGCGGTTCAACAAGACAACTCACCATCACCTTCTCAAGTGGGAAATGGGGATGGGCAATAACGGCTGGCCTTGCCGGCGACGCCCACATCCCATGAATGAATAAATAAAAAATCTGGTGTCACAGAATGAACAATAAAAATAATGCACCACCGTGAACTCCTGATCTCTCTGACAAACAAACAAATAACATTCTGACTATGCTTCAAATCAGATTAATTTAGAAGTAAAATTTAAACAGAAGCAAGATGATACATAGCAGCTTTCACAGCCCCTATTTCAAAATAACAATAGTCCTGAATCGTTAATCATTCTCGTAACTTGGAATACACATCTGTGAAGAACAGCTTTACATGAGCTCAAAGTTCCATGCAGTCCTACATTTTCCTTCACTGCACAGCGATCCAAGAAGAGAACTGCCAACCTGGCAAAAGGCTTCTAATATGTATTGCCTATCACGCATGCTGTGAGCATGGAACAGTCAGTTAACACCAGCATCAGACGCCTTAATTGAAATGCCTGGTACAACAAACTCTCATCCCCTCGTAGGTTAGCAATCACAAATGATTAGCTTTATCGTCTTGCAGCATGGTAATAAATGTGTGAATAGAATGTGTGTATACACACGCATATGTGCGCAAACGCACGTGCACACACTCCATCGCAGAATGCTTGACCGCTCACTAGGTTGTCACTGCACACATTATGACCAATCTCATCAACATTTTGCTTGTGTTGTTTACATTGTTGTGGCATTGAATACTAGTTGTGTGGAAAGACCAATTTGGAGGATCCGTGTTGATAGATTACAGGACAATTTGTGGGTAGATTATCCATTCCTCCTGATGGCTCAGAGGATTATCAGTCCTCCAGTCCTTTTTTTTTTTTTTGCCCCTCCCAGATAATTACATAGCTGTGAGGGGGGGTGGGGAAGGGAAGGGAGAAAGAAGTGTTCTAGTCATGATGGACCAGCTAGTCTTTTCCTGCCCGTCATTTTCGTATGCTCGTATCCTTGAGTTTTTATTCACTTTAATCATACCTTTTGCACTCTCTGACTAATTCAAGTTGAAGAGTTAGTGTCGTAGAGAAGAATCTCTTGGCAATATATACTCAGAAGTATACAGGTATAAAGAATGCCAGTGAATTAAATCATACTTGAGTCTATTTGTCACAGTATTTAACAGCAATTACATAAGTACATCAGGGGCGCTGCCTCAGCAGCCAGCATTTTATCGCCATGCTACATCATATCCCAAATTGAACAGGGTGCAGTCAAGGGCAACTACCTTGCCAGTTGGGAGGGGGACCTGAATTATGAGGCGAGGCTGCATAAATTGGGAATGTTTATGCTGGTGAATAGAAGCCTCGGGTGATCTAATTGTAGTATTCAAGATCATAAAAAGTATCACCCAAGATAAATGTTCAACGTAGTCACGCATTCTACAAACTTGGAAGAGGGGAGGGAAAGGCAGCTTAGATTTAAGTGGGGTAATGAATGGATGGAGTGTGACAATGGGGCTGATTGCATCAACATTCGAGAGAGTTGGATAAGTGAAAAGTTTGATATGGAGGTGATTTTCAACTTCTGGCCGCCCATTTCTCGGGCGGGCGGCTGACCGGCTGTTGAAAATTGGGATGAGGGACCTTGGCTTGCCCCATTGACGCCCAAAGCCTGCCTGATGCAATTTTCAAGCAGCACGCTAGCCTGTATCGGGCGGCAGGATGTGTAACTATGCAAATCAGTGTCCTACGCCAGTTGTAAAACTGGTTTGCAATTTTCAGATACAAATGAGAGGTGCGTGTGCCACCCTCACTCTGCCCATTTGTACAAGGCCTTGAGCAGTTCGAGAAAAGGCTCCCAACATTTCTTTCTTTTTTGTGGTGCCAGAAGGAGCAGGAGTGCTCCACTAAAATACTACGGCTGCTGTCAGCTCATACTCAACCCACTCTGGGTTTACCGCTCCCCCCCCCCCCCCCCCCATGTAAAGTTAAAGTATATTAATATGAAGTAATGTTGAGTCCCCGTTTATTTTTTCACAGCTATTCTCGGCGAATCTAATGGACAAGAAAGGCTGGAATCAACGATACTCAAGTTACGACGAGATCAAAAAGGTATGGGCATGAATTACCTTGTGTCATGGGTATTTCCAGTTGGTAAAGTTGGAGGCGCAGCAGATATGAAATTGAAACAGAACATACAAGTTGTAAGAAAGTTACAGGGGGACTAAGTAAGTGGGCAAAACTATGGCAGATAGAGTTCAATGTGGGGACACCTGAGGTCATCCACTTTGGATTTGAAAAAGACAAATCAGAATGTTTTCTTAATGGTTGAGCGACTTTTGACATCTAAATCCTTTTGCTCCTCCACAGCTCTATGTACACATCACTAAAAGCTAGTGCAAAAAGTAATCATAAAGACTAATGGAATATTGGCCTTTATCTCAAGAAGATTGGAATTCAAAAGTGAGGAAGTGATGCTTCAGCTGTACAGAGCCTTGATCAGACTCCCATCTGGAGTATTGTGTTCAGTTTTGGGCACCGAACCACAGGAAGGATATATTGGTCTTGGAAGCACAGATTCACCAGAATGAAACCAGGGCTTAAAGGATTAAATTATGAGGACAGGTTGGCTTATATTCCCTTGAATTTAGAAGGTTAAGAGGTGATCTCATCAAGGTAATTAAAATAATTAAGCGATTCAATAGAAATAATTTCGTCTGGCATAAGAATCCAGATTTAAAGGGGGCACAATCTTTAAGTTAGAGCTAGGCCATTCAGGAGTGAAATCGGAAGCACTTTTTCACACAAAGGGTAGAGGAAATCTGGAAGTTGGTTTCCCGCCCCCAAAAAAATAACTGCGGATGCTGGGTCAATTGAAATGTTCCAGACTGAGATTGATAGATTTTTGTTCGGTAAGGGTATCAAAGGATATGGAGCGAAGACGGATAAATGGAGTTGAGGTACAGATCAGCCATGATATAACTGAACGGCAGAACTGGCTCGATGGGCTGAATGGCCTACTCCAGTTTCTGTGTAAGTGAAACATGATCAATCTGCCAGTCATGAGAAGGAAAAAGTGGGTCCACACCATGGAGTCTAGAGCCCCGCCAGCACTGTGCTCTGACAAGAGGTCTCCAACTCAAATCACCTCCCCTCACCCCAGACATTTCATACCTACCCCACATTACTGCTGTGAAGTATACGGAGAGTGCAGTTTTGGTCTGAAGTTATTAAAATCAATATTAGGGCACTATGCAGTTTGCAGATTATTTAACCTATTTAGTCCCTCTCTGGCCTTGGTGTATCGATTGGTTGCTCCCTCTCTCCTCAACCCCTTTCTCTTTTTTCCCCCAGTTTTATTAGAATGCCTGTTTATCTCTCCACCATCAGTTTTAAAGGAGGCTACATACCTGAAACTTCATAACCTGTCTTTTCTCTTCACCTATACTGACTGACCTGCGTATCCAGCATCTTCTGTCTGTACTTTTCTCACATTATTTGTTTTAAATAATACATTTCTAAGTTGCGCACTGGCTGTGTTGAGGGCTGCACTGTGATTTGATATAACCGATTGGCAGGTTCATGAGTTCTATCCAGTGTTTTTTTTTCTTCTTCCTCCTCCACTTAGCTGTTTAACAGCTTCTCTGCCATTTAGCGGTTGTGCACCTTATCAACTGGCTGACCTTTCACATGAAAGTATTGCTGGAACTAAAATTGAAAATATTTTGTAATGAAAGAAAAGAAAGACCTGCGTTTATATAGCGCCTAACATGACATCCCAAAGCACTTCACAGCCAATGAAGTATTTTTGAAGTGTAGTCACTGATGTAATGTAGGAAACACGGCAGCCAATATGTACACAGCAATGTGATAATGACCAGATAATCTGTTTTAATGATGTTGGTTGATGGATAAATATTGGCCAGGACACTGACAAGTAGTATTCTTTGAAATAGTGCCATAGGATCTTCTTCGCCCACCTGAGAGGGCAGATGGGGCCTCGGGTTAAGGTCTCATCCGAAAAACTGCACTTCCGACAGTGCAGCATTCCCTCAGTACTGCACTGGAGTGTCAGCCTAGATTTTGTGCTCAAGTCTCAATAATTAACGAAGCTTATTTCGGTTTCATAGAGGTAGATGGGAGTTGGTTTATACAATTTAGGTCCAATTTGCCACCCAAAATGGTCATTCTGAATGGGTATGTAAGCAAACGAGATCCATGTCGAGGTGGTTTTGACCCGGAGTTGACTTGGAAAATAGGTGGAATTGCCCAGGTACAGATTCAACTGCTGAATGCCTGTCACCCAAAATACAATTATTGCCTGCACGCCACACTCCTGTTGCCACTTGATTTTTCTTGTAACTCCTGCTCTTTAGCTCATGAATAGTGGTAAGCTTAAATTTAAACCAAAATTAAAATGGAAAGAAAACTTGTGCATTCAACTTAGTTGTTGGGAAAAGAAAACCGGCTGACATGCCAGTGATGATAGCATATGCAGTTTTCAGTATTGTTGATAAAAAAATATATATATAATTGTACTTCTGGAATTGAGAGACCAAGTACTAAATCACAACAACAACGTCATACTTTGGCTTCCCATATAGTGATTGCCCAGTCCCGTCTGGGTCATTTGGCACAGGCCAGGCAAAGTATTTTGGCCAAGAGTTTCCGCTTTAGGCGCAATCTGCGATCCGGGCGTAAATTGCGGTCAAAATTGTGCTCATTTTCAGAAGTGGTTTTGGCTCAAGTTTCCACTCAAACTAATTTGCATATCACCAAACGTAAAATCTTTCATGAACCAGCGTAATCGGGCAGCGTTTTAGAACCTAACTTTTTTTTGTATTAAAAAATATTCCTTGATCTATTTAAAAGTGGTAACTTGATGCAGTTTTATTAATACAGCTGAAAATGGGTTTATCACAAAAAAATAAGCATTTTAAATCCGTGTCTAGTCCACCACCTGTGAGTAACCCGATTTTAAATAACTGAAAATGACTTTAGTAAATGTTACTGTATAGTTTTTTTAGTTACATTGGTGTACAGTAGTCAGTTTCTTAGTAAATTAAAAATAATTTTTAAAAGGTGCCGATTAGTATCCTTGCACCTAAAAGTAAAAAGCAGCTTAATTTTAAGACCCTCCATGAAGCCCAGTAAACAGGTGCAATTAGTGGAAACTCGCCCTGGCGATTTAATTCGATCTGGGGGCGTGGCCACTTTTGTGGGCGGGGCCGGCTTCCAGCGCAATGTTTTTCAAACCAGCGCAAAAGATCGCGGAAATTCGCTTTGCGCTGGACGTAATTTGCGCTTGAAATTCCTCGATCTCTTGCGCTGGTGTGGCCGATTTCGGGCGAATTGCGCTGATGGAAGCAGCGCAACCTAGCGGAAACTCCAAGCCTATGTCTTTCGTTGCACCTCCTGTTGTGGCTGTATTGACTGTTACAAAAATCGTTCTTCTGTAAATCTGTATTCCCGGTGCACGTCCCAAGAGGCCACAGTTCGTAATAAAACTACATTTAAACAAATTAACTATGATCCATTTGTTTTATTTTACTTAAGAGTCTGTGTTAAAGTTCTGCGTGACGTGGAACACAAACTCAAAAAACTGTCATGAAGCTCAGTCAGTCATCCAGATCCTTCTGAGAAACGAAAGTCCCGAGCAACTTCTTCAATACAATGGGATTAAGGCTGCTCTAGAGGGACTAATCCCCTATACTGGTAATTAGACTATTGTCCTGTTGATTTATGTTAATTTGATTTGATTTTTCTTTAACTGATGTCAGACAGAAAATGTACTTGCGCGCTGCTAAATGTCATCACTCTTCAGTATTACTGCATTGAAGAGATACATGATTTATAAAATGTGCATAATTAATTCTAGTTCATATCTTCTTCAGTTAATTTCCTCTCCCTCACCCCAAGGTGCCGCCTCCCTCAAGTGTGTGAGCCTAGCTGGTGAATGCTAGTAAGGCATTAAATCATGGGGAGGGTGGGGGACAACACATGAAAGCCAAACCTTCTCCTCACCCAGTGCCAGCATGTGAACCTTTCTAGCAAGGGTCACAGGATAGTGATGAAGAGGAAGAGCACAGGCTGTTTTATTGTTCTTGGCTAGTTTTGTTCCTTCCTGCTGTCCCTAACATAGAGTCATAGAGTTATACAGCACAGAAAGAGGCCCTTCGGCCCATCGTGTCCGCACCGGCCATCAAGCCCTGTCTATTCTAATCCCATTTTCCAGCACTTGGTCCGTAGCCTTGTATGCTATGACGTTTCAAGTGCTCATCTAAATGCTTCTTGAATGTTGTGAGGGTTCCTGCCTCTACCACCCTTTCAGGCAGTGAGTTCCAGATTCCAACCACCCTCTGGGTGAAAAAGTTTTTCCTCAAATCTCCTCTAAACCTCCTGCCCCTTATCTTGAAACTATGCCCCCTGGTTATTGACCCTTCTAAGGGGAAACGTTCCTTTCTATCTACCCTATCTATGCCCCTCCATAATTTTGTACACCTCAATCAGGTCCCCCCTCAGCCTTCTCTGCTCTAAGCAAAACAATCCCAGCCTGTCCAGTCTCCCTTCATAGCTGAAGCGCTCCAGCCCAGGTAACATCCTGGTGAATCTCCTCTGCATCCTCTCCAATGCAATCACATCCTTCCTGTAGTGTGGCGACCAGAACTGCACACAGTATTCCAGCTGTGGCCTAACTAGCGTTTTGTACAGCTCCATCACAACCTCCCTGCTCTTATATTCTATGCCTCGGCTAATGAAGGCAAGTATCCCATATGCCTTTTTAACCACCTTATCTACCTGTCCTGCTGCCTTCAGGGATCTATGTACATGTACACCAAGGTCCCTCTGATCCTCTGTTCTTCCTAGGGTCCTACCATTCATTGTATATTCCCTTGCCTTGTTAGTCCTCCCAAAATGCATCACCTCACACTTTTCAGGGTTAAATTCCATTTGCCACTGTTCTGCCCATCTAACCAGCCCATCTATATCGTCGTGTAGCCTGAGGCTTCCCTCCTCGCTATTTACCACTCCACCAATTTTCGTGTCATCTGTGAACTTCCTGATCATACCTCCTACATTCATATCTAAATCATTAATGTACACCACAAACAGCAAAGGACCCAGCACCGATCCCTGCGGTACACCACTGGACACAGGCTTCCAGTCACAAAAACAACTTTCGACCATCACCCTCTGCCTCCTGCCACTAAGCCAATTTTGGATCCAATGTGCCAAATTGCCCTGGATCCCATGGGCTCTTCCCTTCTTGACCAGTCTCCCATGTGGGACTTTGTCAAATGCCTTACTGAAGTCCATGTAGACTACATCAACTGCACTACCCTCATCCACACACCTAGTCACCCCCTCAAATTCAATCAAATTGGTTAGACATGATCTCCCCCTGACAAAGCCTATGCTGACTATCCTTGATTAATCCTTGCCTCTCCAAGTGGAGACTAATTCTGTCCCTCAGAATTGTTTCCAATAATTTCCCTACCACTGATGTTAGGCTCACTGGTAATTCCCTGGTTTATCCCTACTACCCTTCTTGAATAATGGTACTACGTTAGCTGTCCTCCAGTCCTCTGGCACCTCCCCTGTGGTCATGATGCGGAGATGCCGGTGTTGGACTGGGGTGGACAAAATTGAGAGGTCGCACAACACCAGGTTATAGTCCAACAGTTTTATTTGAAATCACAAGCTTTCGGAGCTATCGATTGCTCCTTCCTCAGGTGAAGTAATTACTTCACCTGAGGAAGGAGCAATCGATAGCTCCGAAAGCTTGTGATTTCAAATAAAACTGTTGGACTATAACCTGGTGTTGTGCGACCTCTCAATTTTGACCTCCCCTGTGGCCAGAGATGTTCTGAAAATTTGTGTCAGCACCCCTGCAATCTCCTCCCTTGCCTCACAGCAGCCTGGGATACATCTCGTCTGGGCCTGGGGATTTATCCACTTTTAAGCCCACTAAAACCGCTAGTACCTCCTCCCTCTCAATACTAATTTGTTCAAGTATATCACAAACCCCCTGCCTGATTTCTATGCCTACATCGTCCTTCTCCATAGTGAACACAGATGCAAAATAATCATTTATAACCTCACCTAACCCCGTGTCATGAAATATTTCATTTCACACTATTGTATTGCACAAGAAGCTTGGTCTCAGAGGATCGCGTTACAAGACTGTTAGCAATGCAATATCGTGCAAGCTAATGAGACCAGGTTCAAACTAGAATTCCTGATTAGTTCTTGGCCAGGACCTAGAACCACAACCACCTGGCATTTGTAATGGATCCTTTTTTTTTCCAAATTAATGTTTTTTGGTGGGAAGCAGTTATCCCGGATGTAATTTTTAAATTAAAGTTCTTGCGCTTTCCCTTCCCCCCCCCCCCCCCCCCCCCCCCTAGCTAGTCTCTAGTCTATGCACATCCAGTATTCCTTGTCTGAGAGACCCAGAGCCGAAAGTGTCACCAGACTATGCTGATGCATATATTTCCTGCTGGCGGTGTTGGTTGAATTTGTAGAATGCGCTCCTGGAATATTTATTCTTTTTACATCGGTTTTAGGCAGAGTCTGAAAGTAGCTGGAACTGAATTTTCTTGCACTGTAATTAGTTCTCTGATGTTTATTGCCTTTTTATTGAATACTTCCAGAGCGCCATTTCCAGAGAGTCAGCAGATTGTTGCGGGCCTCTATGTTTTTGGACTATATGTGGCAGAATATGAGACTGACTGGTAAATGCAGGTATGTGCCTACTATAAATAACTGAAAAGAGCAGTGGTATGGCAGAGATTGCACGCATCAGGGTGGTGCAGTAAATTACAAAGTTCACATCATCTATTAAATCTGAAGTGAAGTAGTTTGGCACAGTCCCAACTTCTATTGAATACATGTCACAACAGAAGACTACTTATAATTGAATTAATTGGAACTGCTTGAGGAATCTCTTGTGCCATAAAGATGGCTGGTCAGGAAATTGTGAGGGTGGGAAGAATAGGAATCTGAACGAAGTACAGAATGAGAATAAAAATCTGATTAAAAAATCTTGCATCCCTTAGCGCCACCTTTGATCCTTCCCCATCAAAAACTGATATTCCCCCCCCCCCCCCCCCCCTCCGCTTCCGCAACATCACTCCCTCAAGTCCAAGGAGAACCACCTTGAGTGTATCTAGCACACACCTGGCTTAACCACGCATCACCCGATCTTGCTGGACCACATCAAGTGCTGTCGGGCCTCATTCTCCGCTGCCAAAGCTGCCCCCTACTCTAGGATCATTCTGGAGAGCAAAGATAACTTCTGGTTTCTTTTCTCCACTGCCACTAAAGCCTTCTCCCTGCCTCCTCCACTTTCATCTCCAGCAAGCGCAAGGAACACATGGACTTCTTTGTCACCAAGATTGAGACCATCTGTTCAACTGTCTCTGTTGCTTTCCCACCCCCCACCCCACCCCTCCCCACTAAATCAAACCTCCACCCGCCCAGGCTTCCCCATGGCCTCGCTTTGAACCTCCACCTTCCTCTAGTTTCTTTCCCAGCTCTACACATGCCCTCCCCAAGCTCATCTCATCCATTAAAAGAAAAACACCCCCGAAACAATGTTTTCCCCCTAATTTTTTTTTTGGGTGCACAGCCCATTCACGTTGCCTCAAACCATATTTGCTTACAGACTACTGCCCCATCTCCAACCCCCTCTCCCCTCCCCTCCCCTCAAGTCCTTGAACTTGTTGTCGTCTCCCAAATCCATGCCCATCTTACCTGCAACTTCCTGTTTGAATTTCTCCAGTCAGGTTTCTGCCTCTGCCATAATACCAAAACAGCCATAACCAAAGTCGCAAATGACGTCCTCTGGGACTGTTGTGCATTATCCGTCTTCGACCTCTCGGCGGACACCATCCTCCTCCAACACCTTTCCTCCATTGTCAAGCTGAGATGGGACTTGCTTTCGCTTGCTTCCACTCTTGCCTGTCCGATCGTAGCCAGAACTTGGCTCTCTTCTTGCCACCGCACCATTACCCATTGCAATCCCCCAAGGCTCTATTCTTGGTCCGCCTCCTCATCCACATACTGCCTCCTGGCGACATTGTGCACTGACATCAGGCCGATACCCGCTCCCTCCCCTCGCTACTGGCAGACACTAGAAATATAGCAGTGTGCCAAATTCCATATTTCATTCCTTAGTTCTGCCAAACCTCAGGTTCTGCCCACCTGCAGCAGCCCCACCCCAGTGCTAAACCCAGCACCAATTCTTCGTGCTACTGAAGCGGAGGCCTGCCCCCAGTGCAGCTGAAACCCCACCCCTTCCCTAGTATTGCTGAATAGAGAATGCCTACCCCGCCACTAGTACATCTTGCTGTATATCTTCATCTTAGAAAAGGTAAGGGATACAAATTAATTCAGACCCCAAAGCACTAGTAAACATCCCAGTAAACATAATAAAAATGTAATTTAGGTGAAACCAGATCTTGGAACCAAGTTGAGGGTGAGAACTGGTAAAAATACTAAAACTATTTAGAAAATAAGCTAATAAAGCAGTGACTCCGATGTTATGCCCTACAAGGCATAAACATCCTTATTGGTAAAAAAAAGTGTATCCTCAATGCTGCAGAGATCTGATATTTTTATTTTTATATATATATATATATATTGGTAGTCTGAGAGAGAGGCAAGAACTGGTACTAAAACAGAAAGTAGGTTAGTTAATTTAATTTAAATAAACCTCATCATCAAGTTATTGTACTCTTCAGTTGTTTTCAAAATCTTAACTTTTTTCCCCTAGTGACCCTGATATACAAGCTGAAGAAATGGAGATCGAGCCATTCTTTCCAGTGGACAAAACGGCTAATGTGGCCAAGAGAGCAGCGATTCTACCAACATATGATTGCGCCCAGGGAAACAAGGGCCAGGAGTCTGAGGATAGTGACAGTGACACTAGTGCATCAAACAAAGGAAAAGGCAACAAGCAAAAGCACCTCCAACCTCCTGGGGAGCACTTCAAAGAGAATTTGGAGCCTCCAACAGAAAGTGAGACTGATGCAGAGAAAGAAGGAAAATCCGATGATCAAATAGAAATGGCAGCTGTAATAAAAATGCAACAAACAACCTAGCATCAGAAAGAAAACCAAACCACCACAACAAACTGATGCGACGTCAGGGCTTCTGACGTGCTGTAATCTTCAGGATGTTCTGTAAAATCCCTTCATCTTAATTGACTTGTAGTTGATGAAGCTGTTCCGCCTTTGAAACCTAATGCCATGACATTTAGAGTTTTAAGCCACATATATTCTGAATTACAAATTCCTTTCATTTCTGTGAAAATAGTGATGTGGTCTTAAAAAAAAAACGCAAAGACAATTTTAATTTTATATTTTCAAACCGAAATTTTATAATAAAGTCTCCATTATGCTAAACGGAAATATTTAATTATGGTTTCTGTGTAATCACCACTGGATAAAATATTGGTTCTCATGTTGTAAAAGCTATCTGAATGCAGTATTATTACAGCTCATATTAGCTTGCTTTAGTGAAATTGAAAAGGACTTGATTACAATTTATCTCTTTGTATTTGTCAGTATTTAAATATTCATTGTTTTGTGCTTTGTCAGTACTTCCTTCAAAAATACCAAAGGATGCATCTCAATTTGCAGTTTAATTCTGTTGAAGCTTATGTATATCAATCTAAGTCTGCAGAATTTATATTTTCAAAACTAAACAGCAGTAGAAAGCAGTGAGCCATTTCTCTAAGCCCTCTCTTCTAGTCAGCAAAACTTTCCTTTTTATATGGACTACATGGGGGAAAAATTCAGTATCGCCCCGTTTGGGGCGCAATTATCGGCTGAGCGCAAAGTTTAGCGCCTGCTGCTAATTATCGCCTCCGACTGCAAACTTGGCTTTTATCGCCCCTGGAGGTGATTGGAGCACTAAATCAGGCGCTACACACCTGTCTTAAGGCCAAGGAGCGAGGCGCTACCTCAGAGCTCTGGCGAACCTCATGTGATGTCAGTCAGCAATGGAACACACACACAATGGTGCCGGCCAGTTCTTAAAGGGGAGGGTTGATCTTGCTCTCCATCCACATCCTGCTCATTGCAGCCTTGAATCTCGGCCTGGAGAGACCTGTACATCAAATCTGCTGGAAAGAACAATGGAGAGAACCAGGGGAAGAGCTCAGAGTGCAGCCCCCACAGTCTCTTCTAAATCGATACAAGGAAGGGCAAATCAAAATGAACCTGCAAAGTGCTGCTCAGTACCCAAAACTCCTTCACACAGCGTTGAATCTCTCCAGAAGTCTCTCTCTCTCTCAGAATGCGTGGTGCAAAAATGTCACCAACAAAAAAAAGGCAGGAAGCGTTCGCCTTTAAATAGTGCTCCCCCAGTCCCTTCCTGACTGTAAAACGCTCCCCTCAACCTGTCGTTGCTAGCGGAAGGCAGGGGGCGCCACTCAATATCCGCTCCGGGGCATTGCGCACTCGACTGACATCACGATCTGCCGGCGCAGGAGATCGTGGCGGTAGTGTTTAGCGCCACCGCAAAATGTCTGGTCAATTTTGCGAGAGGCGCAGATATCGCCGCACCCGGGCGCTAGTTGCTTTGCGCCCCAACGGGAGGCGCAAACAACTGAATTTTTCCTCCCCATGTGTTTAATCAGATTGAGATGCTTCAGGTCAAATGATGTTGGTCTTTCCCCTGCTACGATGGAGTCCTTAAAATTGCAGCCAAGATCTATAAGTGTAGGACCCTGTGGTAGTGTCAAGCACCCAGTTACTCAAGCTGTTGATGACTATAATTCCACTAATAGCTTTTATCTGGCACATTGAGTAGCACTTCAGGTATTTTGGTAGCATTTTGATGAAGGGTCCCACCTGCAATGTTTTTCTTTCTGATCGACATGCTGTACGTTTCCAGTTTATATTTAAGATTTGCAGCATTTGCAATTTTTTTTTAAATTCCAATCATCGTCATGACCATGGAAAAAATATAGGATTTTTTGCATCCATTGTCTTGCATCACAACTGGCCCTGTCATTTTGGGATGTTCACGGTTGTATAAGAAAGGAAAATACTTTTGTTTCGCAATTTTCCGCTCTGCCATCTCTTGCTTTGGATTTGGGTGGGACACCAACAGCCTTCAGATACCTCTTCCAATTGGCTTATCTTCCTGCATGAGTCCCAGCTGATGGGTTTTAGCGGCGCATTCAACCACAGAGAATGTCACAGGCGAGCCCAATCCTGTTCTCAATAGCCTCGCCCAATCCTGTTCTCAATAGCCTCGCGTGCATACTTTTCAGCAGAGATCACTAGCTAATGAATCAGGCACAGGAATCCGGGTTGATTTTTAATTTCCTATAATGCGCTAGACATTGCCTGGCTAAGATCAGCTAACACAGCAGAGACAGTAGAACCTGGATACTTCTGGTCTGTGCGTACCAGTACAACACTGGGCAGTGCTTTTACCCACTTAGTCATCCGAGGAGTACATATTCCTTCTAAATAGGGGAAAATACTTTGCACATAAGCTAATCAACTCAAATATGATTTATTATAGTTTTAGCTCAGTGGGGTTTGTTTTACACTAAAAATGGTTCTTGTGGTAAGGATAGAAGTATACCAAGTTATGAGAATGTCCTGTCATGCAAATGCTAAGAAACTTGCAGAAAATAACAAAATCGTTGATGTTTTTTATTAGTATTATTAAATTATTTGGCATTCATTTGTACAGAGCATAAACTTTCACACCTTCTTTCCCACTTAGTGCCAAGGTTCCCAACAATTCAGCTTTAATGAGGGAGCAGGAAGGTTGCAAACTGCAGCCTGCAGTTCTCCATAAGGCGAATTCCAAATTTCAATCCTGCCACTGGTGCCAGGTGGCTGCTACAACCACAATTTCACACAAGGATCCGCAGAGATAAAATGGAGGGGCAGCCAGGTAAATTTAAACTGCAAATTTGACAAGTCTAAAATTCAATCATTTAGATAAGAAATGTGAATTCAATGATTCTTGCCCAGAGAGATTTACTTAAGACTTGTGAGTCAACTGGTATCACAGGTACCCTCTCTGCTCGCATACTGAAATTTGTGCTTAACCAATACTGAAGAAAACGCAAAAGAGTCTGTGTCTAAAACTGAGTTTGAAAATGCCTGAGGAGAAGTAAGCAGCTCCAAGGAACGTCCCAAGAAAAGCATGAATAAAACGGCAGCAAGAAGCAGAGAAGGTCGAGGAAGGAGAGTTACTCCATCTACGTCTGAAAGGTGATGAACCAGGTTCACCCCAATACTGCCATCTCCAAAGCTATGAGCATCATGAACTCCCTTTGTGAATATGTTAAGAGCGCATCGCTGGTGAGGCTTCCCGCCTGCCCCATTGCAACAAGAGCCACACGATCAACTCCTGAGAGATCCAGACCGCCAGGTGCCTGCTGCTGCCGCCCTTGGAGCTGGCCAAACACACCGTGTCGCAAGGGATAAAGACAGTGTCCAAGTACATCAGCTCCAAGTAAAACTCAACAATGTACTGGAAAAAAAAAACAAAAGAGGCCCTACGTTTGGTTATCGCTCCAACTGTTGGTGCTCATCATAATGGAAGCTGCCTGGCCTGCTGAGTTTTTCCAGCGTTTTCTGTTGTTATAATGGAAGGAATGTTCTTCATCAAAACCTGATTAGTTGTCTCCCACCTCCCCCAAGTGACACAGCCCTAAGACTATTACAAGATATCACTGGAACAGTGTCTGCCACTATCGAAAACAACTTGCAGAACATACATTCCAATATATTTGTTTCTTACAGTCGTGACCTTTTCTGTTTATGACTGTGCAGCATATCTTGACGGTGATATATCATTGTTGCTGCCAATTTTTGTGGAAACATCATACCTTTTATCTGAGTATAAAGGACTTATTATCTTTTTATAATGACCCTTTCATTTTTTGGCATAATAATTGTTTGCAGCTTTCACAATGGAGGCATTGTTTTCCTGTCAGTTGTTGAGTTTTAAATCCTGATACCTGTTTAAACTACTAAGTAGGAAGTGTTATGATTTCTGTATATTAAAAGTGTATTTTATCTGGGTGGTGTAGCTATGTTCACCTACATCCCTTTATAGAAGGGGATAAATCCTAGGCTCTTGAGATGTCTCTATGTGCGGCTAAGCAGAGTTCCTAAATAGTGAAATAACGACGGTTCAAATTGTTTCATGAACAGATGTACCCGTCACATTGCTGTGACATTCACGTACCGTTTTTCAGAGGGATGGTATGAGGTGATGACCAGCCTCTGTTCAGTGCTTGCCACCATAGCATAGTGTAGAAAAGGAATTCAGGATAAGGGGCTGGCTCTATGTCCCACCGCTGCATGGTACCACACTTTGGTTATGTCACTGTATTCCCTGTTGTTCTAACCTTTCAACCAGAAAAGTCTGGGTATTTTTGTAACCCAGGAGCATCAGTGGCAGCCCCACTGGGATATAGCTGTGGAAATAATAAGGGGTGGATTTTCAATTTACCACCAATTGTAAAACTGGCATTCTACATTGGCGTTCATAAATGATTTTCATTTCAATTGAAATCAATGGAAATTAAAATTGGGCAGTTCCTATAATGGGCAGCTGAGCCACGCCTGGGCAGTGAGCTGACAATCTACCACATGGTTTTGTTTCATATGTTTATGTTTCTTTATGCAGCTGTTGTAAACCAGCCATGCAGTTGCATCATTTCCCAATTACTAGGTTGGCATATGCCTGACAGTAGTTATGGATGAAATGTACTTTCAATAGATTCCTAACAACATTTTTTTGGGCACTAAATACAATAGTCTTCTGTTCGCTTCCCCAGTAATCAATTGTAGATTGCATTTTAACACTGAGACCTACGGAGTAACATAACTTCTTAGCACATTTCTGAAAGGTGCTGCAATAGCTCTCCTTCTTATCACATCAAGCCCCACTGGCTTTGGTTATTAACTACTGAAATATGTAAAGCTGCTCACGACAAACTGCTTCAATGGAAAATATGTGACTTTCCATCAAATATTGCTTTGACAGACTTTGAAAATTCTTAAATTTTGAAGACATTTATCTCTCAAAGAAAAGGGCCTTCTTTTATCAATCATCATCACTCAAATTCTTTGACAACTAACATCCAGCTGTTCACTCCTGCTTAGGGCCCTGAAGGGAAATAATAAAACTCCAAGCACTGCATATGTTCAAAACATTAGGCCAAATCTTGCTGAAGCGGGGCAGCTCACGGGATATGACATGAGTTAGACTGCAGTCTTCAGCTCGAAAATCTTCTGTGCCGTAACTTGCTGGAAGTGCGAGCTGATAACAGCGCAGCGAGGGCAACGGGGCATCTGAGACCTTAGTCAACAGCAGGGCCAACAGTCTGTCTCCTTAACCAATGGGATTTAAGGATTGAGACAGGAACAGAGGAATGACGGAGAAGAAGGATGAATTACAGTCAAATCAGGTACATAAAGAGAGGGAAAGAAAGAATAGATTAAGAGAGAGAGAGGAAAAAGAGACAAAGGGAAAATAAGAAAAAAAATTACATTTGTAATATTGCCAAAGAACGATTTACCACTTGAAGGAATGAGATGCCAGTTTAAATTGTTCCCTTTCTGGGTCAGATAGGTTGATTGGCATTGCATTAACAATTCTCATGTCATTAAAAGGGTACTGACACTTAATTACAAGACTTAACTTTCTGCGGCAAGTTTAGTGGCCAATTAATGTGCAAATCAAACGAGTTCTTAAAAATAATGGGGAGGTTAAGGGTGAGATGCCATTTTGCAATTGATCAGATTAGAAATAATGATGTAGGATCCTCTCCCTCCATTTGCAAACTCGTGCACATTAACATCTCCAAATGGTCTAAAGAGGACATGAAATAATTTGATGCAATTAACTTCCAAAGATAGGCAACAACAACAACAACTTGTATTTATATATCAAGTAAGGGATGCCGACAAGGACAGATGACAATCATTAAAATGGAGTTGAAGTGAGAGTTTTTGATAACCCCTGGGTCACTGAGACCAGAGTCTATTATGCCTCAGCTATAACTAAGTAATTTTTAATTTGCACAATTCTGTCTTGTCTAAAATCCTATAAAATGATTTGATACAGATACGGTTTTGCTTTTCTTTGAAGCACAATAGAGCTCTGTTGTCACAACACTGGCCCGAATCTTCCGGGGCCTACGACTGCGTACGTGTCCGTAAATGCCCCATATGTTCTGGTTTTCCGCATGCGCAAAAACCTGGAGCGTGCGATCTGTCAAGTTTCAGCTTGACAGATCCACCGCATCCCTGGAAAATGGATATTTGCTGGTGGAGAGTTGCCCAACGACTGCCCAGCGAATGCCCATGAAACTCTTATGCCTGGTAAAAGCAGGCATAGGGCCTTTTACCAGTGTAAGAATTTAAATAAATATTACATTTAAAAAAAAAAATTTAAACAAAAAACTTTAAAATTATTTTTAGCTCATTTAAAACATTTAAATTTATTTTTCAAAAAATTAAATTTTTGTTTTAAATGTTTAATTTAATTGTATATTAATTAATTTTGAACATGTAATGATTTATTTTTATTTAACTGGTGTGTAGTTGTGTTTTTTAGGGGGTTCCTATTCATGCTTATGGGGTTTCCGTACGTAAATGGAATCTTCGTAAGCATAATGGAGTTCCCCTTTCTGATTGGTTGGCCTGGCCCACGTGATCCCAGGGGCGCGTGCGAACTGCGTGCATGTGAAGAGGCCCAGGAGCGGGAGTCTACGAACCTCCGAGACCATCAGGTAGGTGCGTACTTTTCTTGCGGTTCAGAGGCATTCGCCCGCGGGAAGCCTCCGACCGCAAATTCAGGCCCAGTATTGGAATGATAACTTTAGGCGACACCCATGGCATAAGTCAATTGTTAATTTAATCAGGATGTCCTTTAAATATCTCTGTTAGCAAGAGAACATTAACCAGTCAAAGATTACTTTCATCTGATAAGGGCAAGAATTTAATGAACCAATGAACCATTTTATACCATCCTTTTGTATCGCTGTTGACTTCTGTGTTTTTCTGTCCTGGGTCCAAGAAAAAAGCTTTTCTGTAGGTAGATGGTAATCTTGCATTTGGAAGCCATAATTCAATCAGATTTGTGCTTTAAGTTGGCACTTCATAGAAGGGGTAGTTCAACATGCGCAGTGTATTTTGTTATGAAAATGATGAAGCAAAACTTAATTGTTTTGTTGCAGGCCTTTGGCAAAATGGACTAACCTACCGTTGACCTTAAACATTCTAAAGCTGATTACAGATTCAAAAGCTTGGGCAGATTTTATTGTAGGAAACCCGGTGCCAAAATAGGAGTCTGGGAAACTCTTTATAGCGTGCTTTATTTATTGTTGGTTGAGCTGGTCTAGTTGTCTTGAATTGTCTATGCAGAATATGTTGTTAAAGAATTTGAAAGCACTATTATTAAGCCTGCCCTGCAGGATACACCTACCTTTAGCAAATGTTTTGATGCACTCTATAGCAATAACCATTATGAGTTTAGAAGGGACAGAGCATGCCTGACAAACATCTTTCAGGAAACGATGAATAATTCACTATCATATAGGCTACTTAATATGCTAAAGTTCTAGAATATTCTTGGAATGTTGTGTTCAGATACGGTCAGTATAGTATAAGAGATGTACATAAATTGTACAGGCTACAGACAAGAACATCAAAAGTGATTCCAAGTGTAACAAGGATGAGGTGGGAAGAAAATGTAGAAAAACGTAATCTCTTATTAGAAATAGGGCACTTATGGGGAAAATACTTTGCACTACACATAATATTAAATGGTTTAAATAAGGTACACTCAGGTAACCTCATAGCAATACTATGCAGAACATAAGTGTGTCCTTCCTCAGATAAGGAGACCAAAACTGCACAGCAGTTACTCCAGGCGACATAAGTTTAAATTAGTGAAATGTAAATTTAAAATAAATATCAAGTAGATCTTATTTACAAAATGAGTTAGCAACGTTTGGAATAATCTGGCAGGCAGGGTAGCACACAGAAAATTTAGGGCCTTTTCAAATGCAGCTGGAGTGAGTCAAACACAGATTTTAAACATTAACAGGCAGCCAGCAGTACTAACAGGTTTGATAAGAAATCAATCCAGCCACTGCAAATTCTTAGAACAATCTAAAGCGCTGGAAAAAAATATTGTTTGTTCAGATCTGACGTCTGATTTACACCCTGCCCGATTTTCAGTTCCATTGAAGTGAATCGACCGTAAAATTTATAATGGGATAAACATTGGTGAGTCAAATGTCCCTTGATCATCGCAGATTCCTTCCATTCTTGCACGTACTCCCTCTGAACATTTTGGCGTGGTGCTAGTGTCGTTGTTGACCCGATGACTACAAATGTCCTTTTACGAATGTGACACAGCACATTCTGAGATTTTAACTCGATTCATTTAGTTATATAGAACATAGAACATAGAACAGTACAGCACAGTACAGGCCCTTCGGCCCTCGATGTTGTGCCGAGCATTGTCCGAGACCAAGATCAAGCTATCACACTCCCTATCACTCTGGTGTGCTCCATGTGCTTATCCAATAACCGCTTGAAAGTTCCTAAAGTGTCCGACTCCACTATCACAGCAGGCAGTCCATTCCACACCCCAACCACTCTCTGAGTAAAGAATCTACCTCGGACATCCCTTCTATATCTCCCCCCATGCACCTTATAGTTATGCCCCCTTGTAACAGCTGCCTCTACCCGAGGAAATAGTCTCTGAACATCCACTCTATCTATCCCCCTCATCATCTTATAAACCTCTATTAAGTCGCCTCTCATCCTCCTCCGCTCTAAAGAGAAAAGCCCCAACTCCCTCAATCTTTCCTCATAAGGCCTCCCCCGCAAACCAGGCAGCATCCTGGTAAATCTCCTTTGCACTCTTTCCAATGCTTCCACGTCCTTCCTATAGTGAGGTGACCAGAACTGCACACAATATTCCAAATGTGGTCTCACATAAGAGTAAAAAGCCTTGGGGTTTTTCTTGATCCGACCCGCCAAGGACTTCTCATGCCCCCTCCTAGCTCTCCTAAGCTCTTTTTTTAGCTCATTCCTTGCTACCTTGTACCCCTCAATCGACCCAACTGAACCTTGTTTTCTCATCCTTACATACGCTTCCTTTTTCCTCTTGACTAGACATTCAACCTCTTTTGTGAACCATGGTTCTCTCACTCGGCCATTTCCTCCCTGCCTGACAGGGACATACCTATCAAGGACACGCAGTAATTGCTCCATGAAAAAGCTCCACTTTTCGTTTGTGCCTTTCCCTGATAGTTTCTGTTCCCATCTTATACTCCCTAATTCTTGCCTAATCGCATCATAATTACCCCTCCCCCAATTATAAACCCTGCCCTGCCGTATGGCCCTATCCCTCTCCATTGCAATAGTGAAAGTTACCGAATTGTGGTCACTATCTCCAAAGTGCTCTCCCACATACAAATCAAACACTTGGCCCGGTTCATTACCCAGTACCAAATATGCCCCAACAAATATGGTGGTTGATAATTGAAAAGGACTTACTGTAAGGTTTTCAAAACACTCTGGAGTGTGGCTGGAATGTGATGTTTTGAATAGTCGTTTAAGGGCTTACTATTAAATCCGTATATTTACTGAACATTTAAATCTGTATACATTTAATGAGTATTCAGAGTAATATTTAAGGTTACATATGAATTTCCACCTTTTTTTTATTTCAGATATCTCATTAAGACAGGTTCTTAACACAGGTTATCAGGATTGCATGTGTCTTATGCACATGGGGCTGTTTTAGATTGTAACTTCTTCATTAATCAACTGAGTATAATTATTTCACACAGTAAATTACTGGAATCTAGATAACAAAAACTGTGTGGTAGAAGCAAAGTTTTTTTCCCAAGAAAAAGGCGAAGACATTCACACATGCAGTAAATAAACGATGAATATTAATATGCACCACATACTTCTAAAGAGTTTATTACATTTTTGAATAACACAGAAGTACAGAATTGTTTTGAAATGTTTACAAAGGAAAATATACAGCGAATATAGCTGAACAAGAAAAGTAGTTGTAACCTAAAAGCAAGGGACACGATTCATAGAGAGATACAAATCTATTGTAATAATTCCTCCATGCTATACATAGGAAACACTTAGTTACATGTCTTAATATAAGTTGGTGATAGATAATAAAACAGCACTTTTTTCCATTATGGAAAACACAGCGTCTTCAAATTTTAATGCAACAGCTGATTGCTAAATTATAATTTTTACTTTTGATTTTCAATCTCAACTGGGCACTCTGTAGTGATCGGACAGATATACCAGATAGACTTAGTCACCTTTTGATATCTTTACACTAGCAGTATACAGTACTATGGCAGAAGTTTCAGCATAACTGAGAGAGCTCGTATTTTCTGTTTCTAATCCTTTAAAAAAAAAATCATTCTCGGGTTGAGGGCGTCGCTGGCAAGGCCGGCATTTATTGACCACCCGTGGTTGCCCTGAGAAGGCGGTAGTGGGACTTCTTCTTGAACCACATATTAGCGGTTTTGATACAAATGAGTGGTTTGCTCAGCTGCTTCAGAGGGCAGTTAAGAGTCAACCAGTACTGCATACAGTTTTGGTCTCATTATTTAAGGAAGGATATACTTGCATTGGAGGCAGTTCAGAGAAGGTTCACTAGGTTGATTCCTGAGTTGAAGGGGTTGTCTTATGAGGAAAGGTTGAGCCTATACTCATTGGAGTTTAGAAGAATGAGAAGTCATCTTATTGAAACATATAAGATTCTGAGGGGTCTTGACAGGGTAGATGCAGGGACGATGTTTCCCCTCGTGGGGGAATCTAGAACTAGGGGGCATAGTTTCAGAATAAGGGGTTGCTCATTTAAAACGGAGAGGAGGAGGAATTTCTTCTTTCAGAGGGTCGTGAATCTTTGGAATTCTCTACCCCAGAGAGCTGTGGAGGCTGAGTCGTTAAATATATTCAAGGTGGAGATAGACAGAAATTTGAAAAACAGGGGAATCAAGGGTTATGGGGAGCGGGCAGGAAAGTGGAGTTGAGGCCAAGATCAGATCAGCCATGATCTTATCGAATGGCGGAGCAGGCTTGAGGGGCCGAATAGCCTACTCCTGCTCCTATTTCTTATGTTCGCGTGAGACTGGAGTATGGTCAGACGATGAGAATGTCCTTTTGTGTGGAGTCATTTACAGGCAGACAGCCAGCAGTACTAACAGGTTTGGTAAGAAAACAATCCAGTTACTGATAACATTTAAAACAAACTAAAGCGCCAGAAAAAAAGTTGCTTGTTCAGGTCTGATGTCTGAGTTACACCCCACCCGATTTTCAGCTCCATTGAAGTGAATGGACTGTAAAATTTATAAAGGGATAATCATTGGTGAGTCAAATGTCTCTTTATCATCACAGATTCCTTCCATTCTTGCACATACTCCTCTGAACATTTTAGCATGGTGCTAGTGTCGTTGTGGACCTGATGACTACGAATGCCCTTTTACCGTGACACAGCACATTGAGATCTTGACTAGATTCATTTAGCTAGATGCTCCAACAAATATGTTGGTTGATATTCATTTTAAAATCTTATTAAAAACACCTTACAATATTTCCCTTGAATGTCATGCCAAACAAATTTCAGATCACAATGTCCCTAAATCAGAATTAGTTTAATACATTTCAAAATTAGTGTATATTGGATTATTTTACTAATAAAATATAATTAATGATGTTTATTTGGTCTTTATGATATATGTATTGAAAATTATCATTCCTCTGGTCAATACATTGTGCTACTTTCTAGAGTTGCATGATCCTACACAACGTTTATTATGAGATTATATAAGTGTGTAGGGTTAACGGCCACTTATCAGGAAAGAATTGCAATCCAACTGAAGAATTTTGCCAGACAATGTAGTAATTAGTATGTTTCTTTTTTTTTGTGACACTATTTAAGGATTGAAAAATTAATGCCGCTGAGTAGGAATTGCGTACATTTAGCAGAACAAATCTTCACACTAATATAACCATGGCAACTTTGGTTACCAATTTTTTTCTGAAATAAAAACTGCAGTTAAATATTGTTTGAATAAAAACAAAACTTCCTTTCTCACCGATATTTTGGTTGAGTGACCTCAGAATATTTTAGGTCAATCATTTGGATATCTCAGAACCATGTTCTTGGTGACGGTTGTACATCTTGATAATATTTCTTGACGCTGAGGCCTTGGAGGTATTTTGGGTATCGGATTTGTAACAGAACTGCTTCCACTTGCAGAAGCTTCAGGGCTGTATCTCAAGTCTACCTTTTCCACACCAGAACTATTAAGATTTTTGGACTTGCTTTGAGAAGACTCAGTTTGGTTCTTCTCAAACAGTGTTGATATTTGAACAAAGCCTCGATGAATGTTGTAACTCTCTGTTAAACTGCTGTCCTCAGATAAATGTGACTTGCCTGAACTTACAGTGGACAAGCTAGCATCATCGCTCAAGCTTTCTGACGCGTCTGAATTGGGAAGGCTCAACTCACTTTCAGCTATGGCTTTGTCAGGCAAGTAGTTGGCAGACTTCGATTTTTGCTTATCCAGTGCATTGTTGGCACCCATGATCTCTGTGGTAGAGAGATAATTGTTGGCTTTATATCTAGGCCAGTTCGGCTGTACATTATTTGACTGAATATGCGAATTTTCAGCAGCCACACTGAGATCCGGGGTGGAGTTATATCTGTCTACCTTGGTGAGAAGCTGAAATTTTGAATGAGGGTTTTTGTATGGTCGGAGATAAACAGATGGGACGTACCCAGATTCTCCACCGTACCTATTGATCAACAAGATTACTTAAGTTAGTCTTCAAGGTGCTTTGCAGTTTTCAAAATGCACAATGGTAGACTTAATTCCTTGTAAATTTCATATACTAAATACAGTATATTTAGAATTAATTCTGTTGAAGTTAAATTCTATCAGAATTGAAAAAGATTCAAAGCCCTAGTGCAGTATCTTATTGAACTAGTTTTTGATATAACAAATTTGCTCGAGATGGAATATTTGCACAGTAAGTAACATTTAATCATAAAGCAATTCTATTGTGTTACAAATTTATATCAGAATTTTTGCTACATTCGGAATCCAATTTTCTTAATAAATGTTAAGTAGGTGCAATTGAAGCACGTGACTTGTGGATATCATACACCATTTGTTATTTAACACTACTGGTTAAGGAACAATTGATTAACAATAAAGTAGGACAAACCTGATAAGCCACCATCCATCATTGGATTTTTTCAAGACTTCGACTATGACACCTACATGCATGGATAGTTCATCTTCATCTTTCGCTTCATAGCTTTCAACAACATAATATTGGCACTCTAAATTTAGAGAGAACAAACAAAAGGTCAAAATCATTTAAAAAATAAATATTTAACATTATCATTGCTAAATAATTATTGGAAATCTGGCGAGGTGCACTCCAGAGCTCATCCCCTCTCTCCTGTGGAGCGGCAGGTTGGTGGTGCCAGAGGGGTGCTGCTGGTGTTGCTGTTGCTGCTGTGCCCATCTTGCTTCGAATCTGAGGTTCAAGGTGAAACAGCATAAGCGGCACCCTTGCCGATCTGATAGATGCCAGGTAAAGTGGAGATCTGAGGCACAATTCTCCAATGTAGTGAGAATGGCTTCCAAAGTTGTAGAAATTAACTGCAAACTCCTGAAAGCAAATTCTCAGCACAAATGGTGTCAGCAAGAGTCTTTCCCTTAGGCAAGGAAGCAGGTGTGAGGTGTGAGTATTTGTGACTTTTTTCAACTGTCAATTGTGCAACTCGCACAATGGCCGCTCAGCTCTCGCCTTGCTTTCACAGGCGAGGTTCAAGAAGCCCGTGGATCCTATGCACAGCCAGTAAAAGCTGCAACATCAGGTTAAAAAGCCTGTTAACGAGCTCTCCAAATACTTTAATTAGGTCGCCCGCCTCTCCCGAGCGGGTTTCTGGTGTGCTGAGAAACGCGCCGGAGTTAAAGGCAGAAGTCGACAGCTTGAAGGCGCTGTCAATTTCAGCGCTTTTAACTGCCCACCTGCTCCCAAACCTGCAGTCTCTTCAATGTAAAAATTCCGGCCAATGATTTTATCTGTAATTGTGCCACACCAGAACAATGGAGTGAATTTTCATGCTATTACAATTTTTAGAATGCGGTTTCTATGGAACGTTGCAGCTTTAATATTAAATGCTAGAAGTGGTGCTTAGACGCACGCCTTAACTTACCATCTGTTTCACTCTTGATATTTGATACTCTAGATGGGGCAGAGTTAAGGCCCTTTTTGAGGTAGGGAGCTGGAAACCAGGCTAATTGCTTCTCATCATTCTCCACAAGCCACCACCCTATAAGAGACAGGTATCAGGACCATTAGGGTAAGGAGTTTGCCCACATCACACATTTATTCCTGTTAAACCTATTACCTGCTATTAATAAAATCAATTTTACAATATTCTGTTCGTACACATCAAACTTTTAGAAATGAACTACAAAATAATAACAACACAATACTGTTTTGTGCATTTGAAGAGTTCAAAAGTTGGACAATTACAGAGGAACAGTTAGCAGGATCTACCTCGTAAAGTCAGCTGGGGTTTATGTTGTTACTGGAGCGCTCAATTTAATTAAAGCAGTGAACTGTTGTGCCACATGTTATCAGTTCTCTGTGTCCCACTGCAGCACAGAACACACTGGATCACTTATTACCATATACAGCAGTTATATTTTCTAATGAATTGTCGGATTCTTGAGAAGTTATGTAGAAAATAAATTTCAAACGCACTACAAAAATCTATTTTTTTTTAATTCAATAGTTGACCCCAATTTGCAAATCAAAGTCCCTTCAAATGAAATAAGGGATTTACTACCTGGCCCTGTGATGTCCCTGAGAAAGGCTGACTTAGTTCCAAAAATTTACCTGATGGGTTCTTGGTTACAACGTCGACGATTTCACCCTCCAACACCTTAAACGGCTTTTTCTTGGTATCTTTTGTTTCATAAGATGCTATGCACTTGTAATTGTTTGAAGCAACCGGCTGTGTGATGTTCTGGGCGAAGGGTCTGCCTGGAAGCCTCCAAGTATCGTGTTTCTGCTCAACTGCGGATGACGACATGATAATAATACTGGAGCAAAAGAAAAGGGGAGAAAACATTCAGTTTTTTAACAAGACTGAATCATCCGTCGGAAGTTACAATTTTGAGATCTGATTTGACTATAGATGGTCAACAGAGTGGAATTTGACACTGCAGTCTTTTAACTCCGAATAACCCTTTGGTAAGACTCAGTTGACCTCAAGACTGCCCTGTGCTTACCTGTCTGAGGGGAAAGAAGGCGCCAGGTCCTTGTTGGTGGGCAGGAAGAACTGGATAACATCCTGGTCCTCAGCGATCTTAGCACCACATCTCAATAAATGGTCGCAGTATTTCTCCAGCATTTGGATTCTCAAGACTGACTTAGTCACTCGGGTCTGTCTTGCTTCCTTCCTAGAAATGTCTACAAGGCAAATAGAATTAGAATATTTGAAGTCAATGGGAATCAAGGGGAAAACTCTTCACTGGCTGGAGTCATATCTAGCACAGAGGAAGATGGTTGTATATGATGGAGGTCAATCATCTGAGCCCCAGGACATCGCTGCAGGAGTTCCTCAGGGCAGTATCCTAGGCCCAACCATCTTCAGCATCTTCATAAATGACCTTCCCTCCATCATTAGATGGGCAGAACAGTGGCAAATGGAATTTAACCCTGAAAAGTGTGAGGTGATGCATTTTGGGAAGACTAACAAGGCAAGGGAATATACAATGAATGGTAGGACCCTAGGAAGGACAGAGGATCAGAGGGACCTTTGGGTGCATGTACATAGATCCCTGAAGGCAGCTGGACAGGTAGATAAGGTGGTTAAGAAGGCATATGGGATACTTGCCTTCATTAGCCGAGGCATTGATTTTAAGAGCAGGGAGGTTATGATGGAGCTGGACAAAACACTAGTTAGGCCACAGCTGGAATACTGTGTGCAGTTCTGGTCGCCACACTATAGGAAGGATGTGATTGCATTGGAGAGGATGCAGAGGAGATTCACCAGGATGTTACCTGGGCTGGAGTGCTTCAGTTATGAAGACAGACTGGACAGGCTGGGGTTGTTTTGCTTAGAGCAGAGAAGGCTGAGGGGGGACCTGATTGAGGTGTACAAAATTATGGAGGGGCGTAGATAGAAAGGAACGTTTCCCCTTAGTAGAAGGGTCAATAACCAGGGGGCATCGCTTCAAGATAAGGGGCAGGAGGTTTAGAGGGGATTTGAGGAAAAACTTTTTCACCCAGAGGGTGGTTGGAATCTGGAACTCACTGCCTGAAAGGGTGGTACAGGCAGGAACCCTCACAACATTCAAGAAGCATTTAGATGAGCACTTGAAACGCCATAGCGTACAAGGCTACGGACCAAGTGCTGGAAAATGGGATTAGAATAGACAGGGCTTGATGGCCGGCGCGGACACGATGGGCCTCTTTCTGTGCTGTATAACTCTATGACTCTATAAGATCAGAAGTGGGGATGTTTGCTGATGATTGCAGTGTTCAGTTCCATTTGCAACTTCTCAGATACTGAAGCAGTTCGTGCCCACTTGCATTAAGACCTGGACAACATTCAGTCTTGGGCCAATAAGTGGTAAGTAACATTCGCCCCACACAAGTGCCAGGCAATGACTATACATAGATACATAGAAGATAGGAGCAGGAGTAGGCCATCCGGCCCTTCGAGCCTGCTCCGCCATTTAATGAGATCATGGCTGATCCTCCAATTCAGTATCCCGTCCCCGCCTTCTCTCCGTAACCCTTAACCCCTTTTGCCTGTAGAAATATATCTAATTCCCTCTTAAATATATTTAATGAGCTGGCGTACACTGCCCTCTGTGGCAATGAGTTCCACAGGTTCACCACCCTCTGAGTGAAGAAATTCCCCCTCATTTCTGTCCTAAATGGTTTAGCCCTTATCCTTAAATTATGTCCTCTAGTTCTGTTCTCACCCGCCAAGGGAAACATTCCTTCTGCATCTAGTCTGTCTAGACCTGTCAGAATTTTATACACTTCTATGAGGTCCCCTCTCAATCTTCTAAACTCCAGTGTGTACATCCCTAAACTACATAGTCTCTCCTCATAGGTCAATCCCGCCATTCCTGGTATCAGCCTGGTGAATCGCCGCTGCACCCCCTCCATGGCAAGAACATCTTTCCTCAGATGAGGCGACCAAAACTGTACACAGTACTCGAGGTGTGGTCTCACCAGTGCCCTGTACAGCTGCAGCAAGGTATCCCTGTTCCTGTATTCCAACCCTTTTGCTATGAAGGCCAGCATACCGTTTGCCTTCTTGATCGCCTGTTGCACCTGCATGCTCGCCTTCAGTGACTGGTGTACAAGAACACCCAGGTCTCTCTGTACTTCCCCCCTCTCCCAATTTATTGCCATTTAAATAATAATTTGCCCTCCCGTTCCTGCACCCAAGGTGGATAACTTCGCACTTGTCCACATTATAGTGCATCTGCCATTTATCCGCCCAATCACCCAGTCTGTCCAAATCGCTCTGGAGCTTCCTGGTCTCCTCCTCTGAGCCCACCCCCCCTCCTAGTTTAGTGTCGTCTGCAAATTTGGAAATGCTGCATCCGACTCCCTGATCCAGGTCATTAATGTAAATTGTGAACAGCTGGGGACCCAGGACAGATCCCTGTGGTACCCCACTTGTTACTGCCTGCCATTCAGAAAATGAGCCGTTTATTCCAACTCTCTGTTTTCTATCTGACAGCCAGTTCTCTATCCACGTCAATACTTTCCCCTTTATCCCATGAGCTTCAATTTTCCCTGCTAATCTTTTATGTGGGACCTTATCGAAGGCCTTTTGGAAGTCCAGGTACACCACATCTACTGGCTCTCCCCCATCTATTTTACCAGTTACTCCCTCAAAAAATTCCAATAGATTAGTCAAGCACGATTTACCCTTTGTAAATCCATGTTGACTCTGTCCTATCCTGTCCCCATTTGCTAAGTGCTCCGCTATTTCATCCTTAATGATGGACTCCAGCATTTTGCCCACAACTGATGTAAGGCTTACAGGTCTGTAATTACCTGCTTTTTCCCTACCCCCCTTTTTGAATAGTGGGGTAACGTTAGCTACCCTCCAATCCATGGGCACTGTTCCCGATTCTAATGAATTCTGAAAAATCATACTTAGTGCATCCGCTATCTCTAGGGCCACCTCCTTCAGCACCCTAGGATGCATGTTATCAGGCCCTGGGGATTTGTCCGCCTTCAATCCCTTTAGCTTCCTTAACACCATATCCTTAGAGATATTGACTTGCGTCAGTTCCTCCTTTGCAAATGTCCCTATTTTTCCCGATATCCCAGGGAGGTTTTTTGTGTCTTCCTTCGTAAAGACTGACCCAAAGTATGCATTTAGTTGGTCTGCCATTTCTTTATTTCCCGTTATATATTCCCCCGTATCTGACTGCAATGGGCCAACTTTGGTTTTCACCAGTCTTTTCCTCTTGATATACTTATAAAAGCTTTTGGAGTTAGTTTTTATATTTTCCGCCAGCTTGCTTTCGTAAGCTATTTTGCCCCTCTTGATTAAGCCCTTTGTCCTCCTTTGCTCTATCTTAAACTGTTCCCAATCTTCCGCTCTGGCGCTTTTTTTGGCTATTTTATACGCCCTATCTTTGGATTTTATGCTGTCTCTAATTTCCCCTGTTATCCACGGTTGAGTCACCTTTTTAGATTTCCTTTTATGCCAGATTGGTATAAACAATTTTTGCAATTTTGTCATTCTATCTTTAAATGCTTGCCATTGTTTATCTACCTCCAGTCCTCCCAGGAACGTTGTCCAATCAGACCTACTCAGTTCCCGTCTAATGGCATCATAATTCCCCTTGTTTAAATTCAGGACCTTAGTATCTGAGTCAATTTCTTCGCTCTCCATTTCGAGTGAGAAATCGATCATGTTATGATCGCTCTGACCCAAGGGTCCCCGTACAACAAGATTACTAATTAGTCCCTTCTCATTGCACAGTACCCAGTCCAATATAGCCTGTTCCCGAGTTGGTTCCTCGACATATTGATCCAGATAACCATCCCTTAAACACTCAAGGAATTCCTCCTCCTCATTATTTTTACTGATTAGGCTATTCCAATCTATATGTAAGTTAAAGTCACCTATGATGACAGCTGTGCTCTTATTGCACGCTTCTCTAATTTCCCTCGTGATGCCCTCCCCAACCTCTATTTTACTATTTGGAGGCCTATATACCACTCCTATTAATGTTTTTCGCCCCTCGCTATTTCTTAGCTCCACCCATATAGATTCTGTATTAACTGAGTTAATATCCTTCCTTTCAATTGCATTTATCCCTTCTTTTACCAGCAATGCTACCCCTCCTCCCTTTCTTTTTTGTCGATCCTTCCTACAAGAGAGACTATCTCCAACAAGAGAGAGTCTAGCCACCACCCCATGACATTCAACGGAATTACCATCGTCGAAACCCCCACCAACATCCTGGGAGTCACCATTGACCAGAAACTTAACTGGACCAGCCACATAAATACTGTGGCTACAAGAGCAGGTCAGAGGCTGGGTATTCTGCGGTGAGTGACTCACCACCTGACTCCTCAAAGCCTTTCCACCATCAAAAAGGCACAAGTCAGGAGTGTGGTTGAATACTCTGCACTTGCCTGGATGAGTGCAGCTCCAACAACAGCTAAGAAGCTCGACACCATCCAAGACAAAGCAGCCCGCTTGATTGGCATGCAATCCACAACCCTAAACATTCACTCCCTTCACCACTGGTGTACCGTGGCTGCAGTGTGTACCATCTACAAGATGCACTGCAGCAACTCGCCAAGGCTTCTTTGACAGCACCTCCCAAACCCGCAACCTCTACCACCGAGAAGGACAAGGGCAGCAGGCGCATGGGAACACCACCACCTCCAAGTTCCCCTCCAAGTCATACACCATCCTAACTCAGAAATATATCGCCGTTCCTTCATCGTCGCTGGATCAAAATCCTGGAACTCCCTCCCTAACAGCACTGTGGGAGTACCTTCACCACACGGACTGCAGCGGTTCAAGAAGGCGGCTCACCACCACCTTCTCAAGGGCATCTAGGGATGGGCAATAAATGCTGGCCTTGTCAGTGACGCCCACATCCCAGGAACGGAAAAAAAAATTCACTTTCTGAACCCAGGGTTTCAAAGCTTTATCTTCTTTAATAGGCAATGCATTTTGGTTTACTGGTGTGCAATATTTCAAGGTAATGTTAGCTTTGTAAGGTTGACTCATGAATTATGATCAATTTTTCGTTTTGTTAATATAGAACAACAAGAAAAAACTCAGTAATCTGGTCTTTCAGTAAGGATTTAATCTATGCTGTCCTTCATTCTGCCAGTGCATTTCACACTTCATCTAGCCTCAACCTGTCACATTAACACCTCCTCTTGCCTTGATCATCTCTTAATGTCTCTTAATCTCTCCTTTTGTTCTTTCATCCCCTCTCCCCTTTTCCCAGCTTTATACTTGCTTTAAAATCTATTTCATTTCCTGCTTTTTTCCAGTTCTGAGGAAAGTTCTTCGACCTGAAACGTTAACTCTGTTTCTCTCTCCACGGATGCTGCCTGGCCTGCTGAGTTTTTCCAGCGTTTTCTGTTGTTATTTTTAATCTATGTTTGTTGTGTTATAGTTAAACTGCTTTTGCATTTTAAAACAAACTTGGATTCAGTTTACCTTCGAATTCTGGTAGAATTCGATCAGACTTTTTAATGCGTCCGGCTTCCAGCGGGTGTTTCTTCTCAATAGTTTTCTGTTCGTCAAAAAATAAATGATATTTTTAAAAAATCAACACTTTACACAACGGAAGGAATGCCGATTAAAAGGTATCAGGTTTTAAATCTACTCACATGGAGTTTCTTGAACTCTTCAAACGTCCTGTACACAATAACATCATTTTGATCCGACCACAGAACTGATGAAAGGTAGGTCTGTTCATTAAACAGAAATAATGGGTAAGTAAGGCAAAAAATATCGACATCAAACGGAGAGAACTCACCGGGAAACGAACATGTGAAATAACAGGGGACGAGAGAAGAATTGCAACACTACCATTACATCTAGTATTAAACAGCTATAAAATCGGTCACCTTTTCCTTCTTAAGTTGCATTAATCCAATAATGCGGACGTGCAGCGGGAACCGCTTGTTCATTTTCGTTGTCTGAGGGGCTCTGTTTGCTCCGAGCGCTCAAGGTTCTCTGTGTGTGTGTGTCTCACCAGAGCAGCGAGCTGGACTTTTTTAAAGAGACCAGCCGGTCCTCCTCCAGCCTCCCACATCCCGCTGATGACGCCACAGCGCAGCAATCTCAATCTCCAAACCTCTCCCAGCCAAACACACCCATCCCCAGTTTGCGAGCCTCTCTGTTCAGCTGTCAGGAAATTCCACGCGCAATGTGACCGTTTCCGTGACGGGTTTGGTGCCCGAATCCGCTAATTATGCAAATATGGATGTAGGCTACAAATTTCCGAGATGAAGAGATATAACATGGATTATTGGGCCAATGTAAGATTTTAGTGGTTATAACGAAAGTCACCAAATTCTGGACAGTACTTGGCATTTGAATACCAGCCATGTCCTGGACTCCTCCCAGAGTCGCAATGTGGATTCCGTCCACTAAGGGGCACAATAGACATGATCTTCACCTCCTGTCAACTACAAGAGAAATGCAGGGAACAGCACCAACTGCTGTACATGGTCTTCTTTGACCTCACAAAGGCCTTCGACACTGTCAACTATGAAGGATTATGGAGTGTCCTCCTCAAATTCGGCTGCCCTTAAAAGTTTGTCACCATCCTCCGCCTGCTTCACGACGACATGCAAGCCGTGATCCTGACCAACGGATCCACCACAGACCCAATTCACGTACGGACCGGGGTCAAGCAAAGGCTGTGTCATCGCACCAACGCTCTTCTCAATCTTCCTTGCTGCAATGCTCCATCTCACCCTTTAGCAAGCTCCCCGCTGGAGTGGAGCTAATCTACAGAACAAACGGGAAACTGTTCAACCTCCGTCGCCTCCAGTCCAGATTCAAGGTCGTCCCATCCTCTGTCATCGAATTACAGTATGCAGCCGACGTTTGCGTCTGCACACACTCGGAGGTCGAACTCCAAACCATCGTCAACACCTTCACCGAAGCGTACGAGAGCATAGGCCTTACACTAAACATCCATAAGAAAAAGGTCCTCTACCAACCTGCCCCCGCCACACAGTACTGCCCCCTGATTATCAAAATCCACGACGAGGCCTTGGACAACGTGGACCACGTTCCATACCTCGGGAGCCTACAGTCAACAAGGGCAGACGTCGATGACGAAGTCCAACACTGCCTTCAGTGTGCCAGTGCAACTTCGGTCGCCTGAGGAAGAGAATGTTTGAAGACCAGGACCTCAAACCCAGCACCAAGCTCATGGTCTACAGAGCAGTAGTGATTCCCGCCCTCCTGTATGCTTCAGACCATGTACAGCAGGCACCTCAAAGCACTGGAGAGGTACCACCAACGCTGCCTCCGCAAGATCCTGCAAATCCATTGGCAGGATAGGCGCACCAACATCAGTGTTCTCGCTCAGGCCAACATCCCCAGCATCGAAACTTTGACCACACTCGATCAGCTCCGATGGACAGGTCACATCGTCTGCATGCCTGATATGAGACTCCCAAAACAAGCACTCTACTCAGAGCTCTGACACGGCAGGAGAGCCCCAGGTGGGCAGAGGAAACGCTTCAAGGACATCCTCAAAGCCTCCTTGAAAAAGTGCAACATCCCCACCGACACCTGGGAATCTCTGGCCCAAGACCGCTCAAAGTGGAGGAGAAGCATCAGGGAAGGCGCCGAACACCTCGAGTCTCTTCGCCGGGAGCAAGCGGAAGCCAAGCGCAAACAGCGGAAGGAGCGCACGTCAACCCAAGCACCCCACCCACCCGCCCCTTCAACAACCGTCTGTCCCACCTGTGACAGAGACTGCAGGTCCCGCATTGGACCCATCAGTCACCTGAAAACTCATTTTTAGTGTGGAAGCAAGTCATCCTCGGTTCCGAGGGACTGCCTAAAAGAAGAGATGTCCTCAGCAGGGTTCCCAAGCCCCCAGGATCATCCCGGAGTCTCCAGGAATTACAGATTAATCTCCAGGTCACTGCCCTGAGGAACCTGGGAGAAAGAACACAGGGGCATTATTTCTTTTTCATTATCTTTGCACGCTTCCAGTTATAAAAATATTGCAGATGGAGGTAAAAGGCTGTTTGACTGATAGTAAAGAATCATCTAATCGGATATCAAAGAGTCTGTTCGCTTTCCAATTGGTGTGGGAATGCGGCGCGACGCAAGGTTGGAGTCTCACCTCTGAGTCAGAAGGTTGTAGGCTCGAGTCCCACTCCGGAGACTATCAGAAATCTGGGCTGACACTCCAGTGCAGTGCTGAGGGAGTGCTGCACTGTCGGAGGTGCCGTCTTTCAGATGAGACGTTAAACCGAGCTCCCATTAGCTCTCTCAGGTGGATGTAAAAGATCCCACGGCACTATTTCGAAAAAGAGCTGGGGATTTATCCCCGGTGTCCTGGCCAATATTTATCCCTCAATCAACATCACAAAAAAAACGATTATCTGGTGATTATTACCTTGCTGTTTGCGGGAGCTTGCTGAGCGCAAATTGGCTGCTGCGTTTCCTACATTACAACAGTGACTACACTTCAAAAGTACTTCATTGGCTGTAAAGTGCTTTGGGACGTCCTGAGGTCGTGAAAGGTGCTATATATATGCAAGTCTTTCTTTTCTTTACGTCAGACGACCAATGGTGGGAGCGTGGGGTGTGAATGATTGGAGGCAAGAGGTCATGTGATGAAAGCTCCAGGACTACAAGCAGAGTTAGCAACCCTAGTCCTCGATGCTAAACGCGCCTGTGGGGTGGCAGCGAGTGACAGTGGCCAAGAAAGGTCCCAGGTTAGATACCTGGCTTTTGCTCAGGGAGGTAATCCTAGCTGGGGCAATGATGGAGTCACTGCAATTGACATCATTTAGTTAGGGAAGTCTACCAGGGCTCCTAGTCCTGATTTCTATCAGTAACCTGTGCTGGAAAAGCCACATGTGTGACTTTAGACAAGGATTGAATTGAGCTGGGTTATGCTGTCCCCTACAGGCACATTTACTTTGGCATGTACCAAAACAAGGGCCATACATATAGGATAGCCACGATGAATCCAATAAGGAAATCAGGAGAAATTTCTTTACCCAGAGAGTGGTAAGAATGGATCTTGCTACTACAGGGAGTAGTTGAGGCGAAGAGCATAGATACATTTAAGTGGAATCTAGATAAGTACACGAGGGAGAAAGGAATAGAAGGATTGCATTTTAGCACTGAAACCCACTGATTAATATATCTCTTAGCACATTTCTGATTGGTGCTGCAATAGATCTCCTTGTTATCACATCAAGACCCCCCCTGGCTTTGGTTATTAACTACTGAAGCATGTACAGCTGCTCGTGACACACTGCTTCAATAGAAAATATGTGACTTTCCATCAAATATTACTGTGAAAGACACTGAAAATTCTTATATTTTGAAGACATTTATCTCTCGAAGAAAAGGGCGCTCGTTTATCAATCATCATCACTCAAATTCTTTGACAATTCTTGCTTGGGGCACTGGAGGGAAATAGTAAAACTCCAAGCATTGCATATGTTCAAAAACATTTGGCCAAATCTTGCTGAAGCGGGTCAGCCCACGGGATATGCCGTGAGTTAGACTGCAGTCTTCAGCTCGCAAATCTTCTGTGCCGTAACTTGCTGGAAGTGCGAGCTGATAACAGCGCAGCGAGGGCAGCGGGGCATCTGAGACCTTAGTCAACAGCGGGACCAACAGTCTGTCTCCTTAACCAATGGGATTTAAGGATTGAGAAAGAAACAGAGGAACAACGGACAAGAAGGGTGAATTACAGTCAAATCAGGTACAGAAAGAGAAATAAAGAGAGGGAAAGAAAGTATAGATTAAGAGAGAGAGAGAAAAAAAGACAAAGGAAAAGAAAGAAAAACATTTAATTTTTTAATATCCTTAAGAGCAATTTACTATTTAAAGGAATGAGACCCCACAGTTTAAATTGTTCCCTTTCTGGGCCAGGTAGGTTGATTGGTATTGCATTAACAATTCTCATGTCATTAAAAGGGTACTGACGCTCTTAATTACAAGGCTTAACATTCCGTGCCAAGTTTAATGGGCAATTAACGGGCAAATCCAACAAATTCTTAAAAGTAACGGAGAGGGTAAGGACGAGGTGCCATTTGTGCGCAGCAAACGGTGGAGCAGCGTAAATCGACCAGCAAATTCTGGACATTTGTAATTCACGGCGTCTCTCTTAATCCCCTGAATTTGTTGGCCGATTTGTGCATTAATAATGGCGTGCGAGATTACCCCTTTTTGGCTGCTTCAGAATGGAACAGGCAGTGAAATGCAGTGAATACAAATAAATACCTGTGGTGGTGCCTTTATGTCAAAGTAAGCCTTTCATGCTATGCATGTGACACTTGAGCTCTCAGTGATTTTCCTTTTGAAATGCCCTCTCATGGATCAGATTAGAGATAATGAAGTAGAGTCATCTCCCCCAATTTGCAAACTGATGCACATTAACATCTCCAAGTGGTCTGAAGGGGACATGAAATAATCTGATGCAACTAACTTCCAAAGATGGGCAACAATATCAAGTAAGGGACGCCAACTAGGACAGATGACAATCATTAAAATGCAGTTGAATTGAGAGTTTTGTGTTTTTGATAACTCCTGAGTCACTGAGACAAAGAGTCTATTATGCCTCAGCTATAACTAAGTCATTGTTAATTTGCATAATTCTGTCTTGCCTAAAAGCCTATAAAAAGATTTGCTACAAATACGGTTTTGTTTCTCTTTGAAGCCTGATAGAGCTCTGTTGTTACAACTCTATATTGAAATGGTAACTTTAGGCGACACCCATGGCATAAGACAATTGTTAATTTAATCAGAATGTCCTTTAAATATCTCTGTTAGCAAGAGAACATTAACCAGTCAAAGATTACTCTCATCCGGTAAGGGCAAGAATTTAATGAACCAATGAACCATTTTATACCATCCTTTTGTATCGCTGTTGACTTCTGTGTTTTTCTGTCCTGGGTCCAAGAAAAAAGCTTTTCTGTAGGTAGATGGTAATCTTGCATTTGGAAGCCATGATTCAATCAGATTTGTGCTTTAAGTTGGCACTTCATAGAAGGGGTAGTTCAACATGCGCAGTGTATTTTGTTATGAAAATGATGAAGCAAAACTTAATTGTTTTGTTGCAGGCCTTTGGCAAAATGGACTAACCGACCGTTGACCTTAAACATTCTAAAGCTGATTACAGATTCAAAAGCTTGGGCAGATTTTATTGTAGGAAACCCGGTGCCAAAATAGGAGTCTGGGAAACTCTTTATAGCGTGCTTTATTTATTGTTGGTTGAGCTGGTCTAGTTGTCTTGAATTGTCTATGCAGAATATGTTGTTAAAGAATTTGAAAGCACTATTATTAAGCCTGCCCTGCAGGATACACCTCCCTTTAGCAAATGTTTTGATGCACTCTATAGCAACAACCATTATGGGTTTAGAAGGGACAGAGCATGCCTGACAAACATCTTTCAGGAATTGATGAATAATTCACTATCATATAGGCTACTTGAACTTTTGGAAAGCCTTTGATAAAGTACCATGTTTGTGTCAGTCTTTCTCAGTTGGTAAACTCTTGCTTCTGGGGCAGAAGGTTCTAGCATCATCGCAGGGCTGCAACACATCATTTAAGCTGATACTACAGTACATTACTGAGGGTGTGTAACATTACTGGATGTGCCATCCTTCACACGATACCAAGGTCCCATCAATCGCCTCCGGTGATTCGAATAGCTGCTAAAGACCCTCTGGTCCTATTCAATGAAGTACAGGGACTTCTTCAGGAGTCCTGGCCAACATTGCTCCTTCAACCAACCACGAAACTGCAGGTCAACTATTGATCGCATAACAGTCTGTGGCCTGTTGCTGGTGCAGAACGGTTGCTGCATTAACATACAGAACAGCATTAAAGTTTGGGCTGGATTTTGCCAGCCCTGGGGATGTGGGTTTGGAGGCGGAACTGCCGGGAAATGGCAGAATTTGGGGGCGGGTGCCCAACCCGCCTCCATGCCATCTTGCCAGGAGGCGGGTAGCCGACCCACGCCGGGTCCCGTCTCCTTGGAGGCGGGAAGGGGATTAGTGTCACTTATCTGCCTGTTAACAGGTAGTTAACAGGCAGATAAGAGGATTATCCCCATTTTACCCACAAAAGTGCGGGCTTCCCGAAGGCTCCGAACCCCGCCAGAGTCAACGAGGCGAGTAGTGGGTCTGCGGGGGTCGGAGGGGTCCAAAAGTGTGCTGTGGAGATGAGTGATGTGGAGAGGTGAGTATGTGAGGGAAGTGGAAAGTGTTAGAAAAAGTGTACTTACCTTTGTTTCTTCCGGCAGGCTTCAATCGTTGGGTATACGGAGAGTCTCGCACCACCACGGCAAAGACTCAGATATCTGATTAGGCAGATTCTTACCATAGGTTATCAGAATTGCATGTGTTTTAAGCACATGGGGCTGTATTGGAATGTAACTTCCTCATTAATCAACTGAGTATAATTATTTGGCACAGTAAGTTACAGGAATCTAGATAGCAAAAACTGTGTGGTAGAAGCAAAGTTTTTTTCCAAGAAAAAGGCGAAGACATTCACGCATGCAGTAAATAAACGATGAATATTAATATGCACCACATACTTCTAAAAAGTTTATTACATTTTTGAATAACACAGAAGTACAGAATTGTTTTGAAATGTTTACAAAGGAAAATATACAGCGAATATAGCTGAACAAGAAAACCAGTTGTAACCTAAAAGCAAGGGACACGAGTCATAGAGAGATACAAATCTATTGTAATAATTCCTCCATGCTATACATAGGAAACACTTAGTTACATGTCTTAATATAAGTTGGTGATAGATAATAAAACAGCACTTTTTTCCATTATGGAAAATACAGCGTATTTAAATTTTAATGCAACAGCTGATTGCTAAATTATAATTTTTACTTTTGATTTTCAATCTCAACTGGGCACTCTGTAGTGATCGGACAGATATACCAGATAGACTTAGTCACCTTTTGATATCTTTACACTAGCAGTATACAGTACTATGGCAGAAGTTTCAGCATAACTGAGAGAGCTCGTATTTTCTGTTCCCAATCCTTTATTGACCATTTAAAAAAAAATCATTCTCGGGATGAGGGCGTCGCTGGCAAGGCTGGCATTTATTCCCCACCCGTGGTTGCCCTGAGAAGGTGGTGGTAGTGGACCTTCTTCTTGAACCACCTATTAGCGGTTTTGATACAAGTGAGTGGTTTGCTCAGCTGCTTCAGAGGGCAGTTAAGAGTCACTCATGTTGGCGTGAGACTGGAGTATGGTCAGACCAGGAGAATGTCCTTTGGTGTGGAGCCCTTTATAGGCAACCAGCAGTATTAACAGGTTTAGTAAGTAAAAAATCCAGCTACTACAAACTATTAAAGAACAATTTTTTTTTTCGTTTAAAAAACCTAATTAAAAACACGTGGCAATATTTCCCTTGAATGTCATGCTAAACACATTTCAGATCACAATATTCCTAAATCAGAATGAATTTAATATATTTCAAAATTAGTCTATATTTGATTTTTTTATTAATAAAATAAAATCAATGATGCTTATTTGGTCTTTATGATACGTGCACTGAAAATGATCATTCCTCTGGTCAATACATTGTGCTACTTTCTAGAGTTGCATGACCCTACACAACGTTTATTATGAGATTACACAAGTATGTAGGGTTAACGGCCACTTATCAGGAAAGAATTACAATCCAACTGAAGAATTTTGCCAGACAATGTAGTAATTAGTTTGTTTCTTTTTCTTTGTGACACTATTTAAGGATTGAAAAATTAATCCCGCTGAGTAGGAATTGCGTACATTTAGCAGAACAAATCTTCACACTAATATAACCATGGCAACTTTGGTTACCAATTTTTTTCTGAAATAAAAATTGCAGCTTCTGCATACCATTACAAAATTAAATATTGTTTGAATAAAAACAAAACTTCCTTTCTCACCGATATTTTGGTTGAGTGACCTCAGGTTTTGTTTCAGAATATTTAAAGTCAAAATCAACTTGGGATCTCAGAACCATGTTCTTGGTGATGGTTGTACATTTTGACAATATTTCTTGACGTTGAGGCCTTGGAGGTATTTTGGGTATCGGATTTGTAACAGAACTGCTTCCACTTGTGGAAGCTTCAGGGCTGTATCTCAAGGCTACCTTTTCCACATCAGAACCATTAAGATTTTTGGACTTGCTTTGAGAAGCCTCAGTTTGGTTCCTGTCAAACAGTCTTGATATATCAACAGAGCCTCGACAAATGTTGTAACTGCTGTCCTCAGATAAATGTGAATTGCCTGAACTTACAGTGGACAAGCTAGCATCATCGCTCAAGCTTTCTGACCTGCTTTCTAACTCGTCTGAATTGGGAAGGATGAACTCATCTTCATCTATGGTTTTGTCAGTGAAGCAGTTGGTAGACTTCGATTTTTGCTTATCCAGTGCATTGTTGGCACCCATGATCTCTGTGGTAGAGTGATAATTGTTGGCTTCGTATCTATGCCAGTTCGGCTGTACGTTATTTGACTGAATATGCAAATTTCTAGCAGCCTCGATGAGATTCGGGGTGGAGTTATATCTGTCTGCCTTGGTGAGAAGCTGAAATTTTGAATGAGGGTTTTTGTATGGCTGGAGATAAACAGATGGGACGTACCCAGATTGTCCACCGTACCTATTGATCAACAAGATTACTTAAGTTAGTCTTCAAGTTGCTTTGCAGTTTTCAAAATGCACAATGGTAGACTTAATTCCTTGTAAATTTCTGATACTAAATACAGTATATTTAGAATTAATTCTGTTGAAGTTAAATTCTATCAGAATTGAAAAAGCTTCAAAGCCCTGGTGCAGTTTCTTATTTAGCTAGTTTTAGATATAATGAAGTTGCTTTTGAAAGGAATATTGACATTGTAAATAACATTCAATCATAAAGCAATTCTATTGTGTTACAAATTTAAATCAGGATTTTTGCTACATTCGGAATCCAATTTTTTTAAATAAATGTTAAGTAGGTGCAATTGAAGCACGTGACTTGTTGATGTCATACACCATTTGTTATTTAACACTACTAGTTAAGGAACAATAGATTAACAATTAAGTAGGACAAACCTGATAAGCCACCATCCATCACTGGATTTTTTCAAGACTTCGACTATGACACCTACATGCATGGATAGTTCATCTTCATCTTTCGCTTCATAGCTTTTAACAGCACAATATTGGCACTCTAAATTTACAGAGGACAAACAAAAGGTCAAAATCATTATAAAAATATTTAACATTAACATTGCTGAATAATTATTGGAAATCTACTACATAAAGGACCTCTGCTATAAATAAGAACTAGAAAAAAAGTAGGTAATCTTAATTGGATTTCACTTATCATACATTAGGTGAACTGAGAAAAAATACATTTTGGTTTGGCAATATTAGATCTTTTGTTAGAGTGTGATTGGCATTACAGTGTGTTTCTCAGAAATTAATGTGATTGGATTGACCTCTTCTAAGAAATGTTTTCTAATCTTGCATTTTGTTTCTGGTTAGATACACCATTGAAAGGCAGTGCTGGAATTTAACGGAGCACTGGTTTCTACAGCTCTCAAACAATACCAAATCATGAAAAGGACAGAAGAGTTGGCCAAGATTGAGCTGGATAGCGAACGTATCTGGGTTAACAAGGTGTGGAACAAAAAAGCCTTAAATAATAACACCGTCAATTCATTTTAAAAACATATAAAAACAATGTAGGAGCTTATCAAGTGTAAATCAGTATGAAGTAGAAATTATCAATGGGTTTTGGACATTATATTGCAGAGGTTGAAAATAAATGGCGCTGCTGCAGTCTTTTACTAATGATGATGAGTTTAACTCTAATTGCGCCACAACAGAACAATGCAGTGAATTTTCATGCTTTCACGATTTTTAAGATGCGGTTACTATGGAACATTGCAGCTTTAATATTAAATGCTAAAAGTGGTGCTTAGACGCACTCCTTAACTTACCATCTGTTTCACTGTTGATATTTGGTGCTCTAGATGGGGCAGAGTTAAGGCCCTTTTTGAGGTAGGGAGCTGGAAACCAGGCTAATTGCTTCTCATCATTCTCCACAAGCCACCACCCTATAAGAGACAGGTATCAGGACCATTAGGGTAAGGAGTTTGCCCACATCACATGTTTATTCCTGTTAAACCTATTACCTGCTATTAATAAAATCAATTTTACAATATTCTGTTCGTACACATCAAACTTTTATAAATGAACTACAAAATAATAACAACACAATACTGTTTTGTGCATTTGAAGAGTTCAAAAGCTGGACAATTACAGAGGAACAGTTAGCAGGATCTACCTCGTAAAGTCAGCTGGGGTTTATGTTGGAAGTCGCACAACACCAGGTTATAGTCCAACAGTTTTATTTGAAATCACAAGCTTTCGGAGCGGCTGCTCCTTCGTCAGGTGAAGAGAACTTTTCAAATGCACAAAACAGTATTGTGTGGTTATTATTTTGTAGTTCATTTATAAAAGTTTGATGTGTACGAACAGTGCACTTCACCTGACGAAGGAGCAGCCGCTCCGAAAGCTTGTGATTTCAAATAAAACTGTTGGACTATAACCTGGTGTTGTGCAACTTCTCACTTTTGTCCACCCCAGTCCAACACCGGGGTTTATGTTGTAATTGGAGCTCTGAATTTAATTAAAGCAGTGAGCTGTTGTGCCACATGTTATCAGTTCTCTGTGTCCCACTGCAACACAGGACACACTGGATCACTTATTACTATATACAGGAAACTCTTTATTAACCGGCACCCAAATATCCGGAAAGCTCTCTTAACCGGCAAAATTCTTGAGTAGGTAACCGGGGTTTTCCTTCATCTCTTGTTTAAAATTAACTTTAAAAAAAACCCCGAGGCGTTTGCCTTGTATCGGAGCGTGTAGATTGGGAGGGGAATGTGCAGCCCGGGTAGGCAGCGGACATGACAGATGGTCAGCTGGCGGTCCCCGGGGAGACGGAGCTCCGAGTGCAGGCGCATGTCAATGTGTACGGGGCTCTCGTACGTTGGGAGATATAACTCTCCGTTATCCGGACTTTTTGATTAGCCGGCACCACGCCGGTCCCGTCGGTGCCGGTTAATAAAGAGTTTCCTGTACAGCAGTTATATTTTCTAATGAATTGTCGGATTTTGAGAAGTTATGTGGAAAATAAATTTCAAACGCACTACAAAAATCTTTTTTTTTTAATTCAATAGTTGACCCCCCACCCGCCCCCTCCCCAACGATCATAGCAATTTGGAATTCATAGGCGTTGCAAATGAAATAAGGTATTTACAACTTGCCCCCGTGATGTGTCCGCATGCGTTTAATCCAAAGCAGAGAAAGCCCCCCAAATTTACCTGATGGGTTCTTGGTTATAACGTCGACGATTTCACCCTCCAACACCTTAAACGGCTTGTTATTGGTATCTTTTGTTTCATAAGATGCTATGCACTTGTAATTCTCTGAAGCAACCGGCTGTGTGATGTTCTGGGCGAAGGGTCTGCCTGGACGCCTCCAAGTATCGTGTTTCTGCTCAACTGCGGACGGCATGATAATAATACTGGAGCAAAAGAAAAGGGGAGAAAACATTCAGTTTTTTAACAAGACTGAATCATCCGTCGGAAGTTACAATTTTGAGATCTGATTTGACTATAGATGGTCAACAGAGTGGAATTTGACACTGCAGTCTTTTAACTCCGAATAACCCTTTGGTAAGACTCAGTTGACCTCAAGACTGCCCTGTGCTTACCTGTCTGAGGGGAAAGAAGGCGCCAGGTCCTTGTTGGTGGGCAGGAAGAACTGGATAACATCCTGGTCCTCAGAGATCTTAGCACCACATCTCAATAAATGGTCGCAGTATTTCTCCAGCATTCGGATTCTCAAGACTGACTTACTCACTCGGGTCTGTCTCCTTTCCTTCCTAGAAATGTCTACAAGGCAAATAGAATTAGAACATTTCACTTCCTGAACCCAGGGTTTCAAAGCTTTATCTTCTTTAACAAATGCATTTTGGTTTACTGGTTTGCAATATTTTACGGTAATGTTAGCTTTGTAACGTTGCCTCATGAATTATGATCAATTTTTCGTTTTGTTACTATAGAGCAACAAGAAAAAACTCAATAATCTGGTCTTTCAGTAAGGATTTCAACTATATTTGTTGTGTTATAGTTAACATTTTAAAACAAATTTGGATTCAGTTTACCTTCGAATTTTGGTAGAATTCGATCAGACTTTTTAATGCGTCCGGCTTCCAGCGGGTATTTCTTCACAATAGTTCTCTGTTAGTTAAATAATAAATGATAATTAAAAAATCGCACTTTACACAACGGAAGGAATGTCGATTAAACGGTATCAGGTTTTAAATCTACTCACATGGAGTTTCTTAAACTCTTCAAACGTCCTGTACACGATAACATCATTTTGATCCGACCACAGAACTGATGAAAGGTAGGTCTGTTCATTAAACAGAAATAACGGGTAAGTGAGACAAAAAATATCGACATCAAACGGTGAGAACTCACCGGGAAACGAACATGTGAAATAACAGGGGACGAGAGAAGAATTGCAACACTACCATTACATCTAGTATTAAACAGCTATAAAATCGGTCACCTTTTCCTTCTTAAGTTGCATTAATCCAATAATGCGGACGTGCAGCGGGATCCTCTTTTTCATTTTCATGTCTGAGGGGCTCTGTTTGCTCCGAGCGCTCAAGGTTCTCTGTGTGTGTGTGTGTGTCTCACCAGAGCAGCGAGCTGGGCTTTATGAAGAGACCAACCGGCCCTCCCACATCCCGCTGATGACGCCACAGCGAAGCAATCTCAATCTCCAAACCTCTCCCGGCCAAACACACCCATCCCCAGTTTGCGCGCCTCTCTGTTCAGCTGTCAGAAATTCCACGCGCAATGTGACCGGTTTGGTGCCGGAATCCGCTAATTATGCAAATATAGGTGTAGGCTACACATTTCCGAGATGAAGAGATATAACATGAATTATTGACTGGACCAATGTAAGATTTTAGTGGTTATAACGAATTTGAATACTAGGTGTGTCCTGGACAGGGTTCCCAAGCCCCCTGGACGGTCCGGGAGTCTCCAGGAATTATAGATTGTGTTGTCAGCTGTGGCTCAGTTGGTAGCACACTCGCCTCTGAGTCAGAAGGTTGCAGGTTCATAATCCCACCCCAAGAGACTTGAGCGTGTAAAGCTAGGCTTACAATGCAGTGCAGTGCTGAGGGTGTGCTGCACTGTCAGAGATGCCGGCTTTGGGATGAGATGTTAAACCGAAGCCATGTCTGCTCTCTGTAAGATTTCCAAAATTTGCAGATCCCCAAAAATATATCGAAAGGAAAAAATAAGGACTTTGGAACTTTAAAGGAAACATGTCTGAACATGTACGGCACGTGGATGGTCTGGGAATTCAAAGCCCAGCAAACATTAACATTTGGACAATAGGCCCTGGGGAAAGGCCGCCCCACCCAAAACACAGAACCCATAGGAATGCTAGGCCCAGCAAGGAACCCAAAGCAGGAGAACAATGCAAGCTTCCATGGAACAACAGCGCAACAGGATGTAAGCCATTTGATTTGGTTTAGCATAGTTGAAAGCCCATCAAAATTTAACAAGACAATGAACAGGCCTCACCTGAAAACTCACTGCATTACGAAACCAGTTTTTCGTGAGGAGTTTTGGGGGGGGGCGCGAAAAAGGACTATATCTGCAGCAGGACCCAAGAGCTCTCTCTCTCTTTTGACTTGCCGACTACGCTGGGACAAGGCTCTCTCTCTCAGCTCTGCCCAGAAGCCACATGGTAAAGGAAGACATTCGATGACCAGAATCACCATCGACTTACCTGGCTGGATTTCGTACTGTTAATGCCCCTGTTTGGTGAGTATTATCCCTGATCTCCTGAAACCGAAACCTAGCTAAAAGTGGGATTTTTGGGAGGGATAAAGGTTTTTTTTTTCTTGTATACTGTCATTTTTCCTCGCCTGTAACCGTGTGTTCCCCAAACCTGTATAAGTGTGAAGTGTGTTTAAGTTTGTTACCTTTTAATTTTAATAAAAGTTATAGTTCTTTCATTGGAACCTGTGGTCTACTGCATCTTTATTCACAACCCCTAAATAAGTCCAAGTTTTGAACCTGGGGCGTGGGAGCGATTCGAACCGCTCACTGAGTCAGGGGAAAGGCTGACTCCTACCACAACCACTCCCTACATCTCTCAGGTGGATGTAAAAGATCCCAGGGCACTATTTCGAAGAAGAGCAGGGGAGTTATCCCCGGTGTCCTGGCCAATATTTATCCCTCAGCCAACATAACAAAAACAGATTATCTGTTCATTATCACATTGCTGTTTGTGGGAGCTTGCTGTGTGCAAATTGGCTGCTGTGTTTCCTACATTACAACAGTGACTCCACTTCAAAAGTACTTCATTGGCTGTAAAGCGCTTTGAGACATCCGGTGGTCGTGAAATGTAAGCCTTTCTTTCCCAGGACACTGAGGAACCTGGGGAAAAAAACTATGGGGCATTACTACATATTGTCTGGTTTTTCATTTCCTTTGCACACTTTCAGTTATTAGTTCTAAACCTATTGGAGATACCCAGAACAGACCTAATCACTGTTACATAAAGAGAGATTTTCTCCTTTATTGTTACCTTCTGCTTTTAATTGGCAAGCCAATTTTCAATTAATTCATCACCATGGGGGAGAAATTCGGTATCGCCCCATTTGGGACGCAATTATCGGCCGGGCGCAAAGTTTAGCGCCTGGCGCTAATTATCGCCTCCGACTGCAAACTTGGCTTCTATCGCCCCGGAGGTGATTGGAGCACTAAATCGGGCACTACACACCTCTCTTAAGGCGCTAACGCCGAGGAGCGAGGCGCTACCTCAGAGAGCTGGCGAAGCTCATGTGATGTCAGTCAGCAATGGAACACAGACACAATGGCGCCGGCCAGTTCTTAAAGGGGAGGGTCGATCTTGCTCTCCATCCACACCCTGCTCATTGCAGCCTTGAATCTCGGCCTGGAGAGACCTGTACATCAAATCTGCTGGAAAGAACAATGGAGAGGTCCAGGGAAAGAGTTCAGAGTGCAGCCCCCATAGCCTCTTCTAAATCGATGCAAGGAAGGTCAAATCAAAATGAACCTGCAAAGCGCTGCTCAGTACCCAAAACTCCTTCACACAGCGTTGAATCTCTCCAGATGTCTCTCTCTTAGAATGCGTGGTGCAAAAATGTCGCCTACAAAAAAAGGCAGGAAGCGGTCGCCTTTAAATAGCGCTCTCCCAGTCTCTTCCCAACTGCAAAACATTCCCCTCTACCTATCCTTGCTAGCGGCAGGCGGTAAGGCAGGGGGAGCCACTCAATATCCGCTCCGGGGCGCTACCGGGGCCTTGCACGCTTGACTGACATCACGATCTGTGGGCACAGGAGATCGTGGCGTTAGTGTTTAGCGCCGCCGCAAAATGTCTGGTCAATTTTGCGAGCGACGCAAACATCGCCGCGCCCGGGCGCTAATTGCTTTGCGCCCCATTAGCACCCTCTTAGGGCGCTAACGGGAGGCGCAAAGCAACCGATTTTTCCCCCCCCATGAGTCTTAACTTTCTGCTAACATCTGACATCTGGAATTTGATCACTTGCCTTTTCAAAATCATCCACTAGTTTAGTTACCGCCTCAAAGAATTTCAGCCAATTAGTGACCTGGTGCTTCTAAATCCATGCTGACAATTCCTATGGATCTGCATGTTCTTTCGATCAGCTAGCTATTGCCAAATATTTTTCTGTCTTCAGGTGTTAGTTTAACTTTTCTCCAGTTTCCTGGCTGATGACTCACTTATTTCTGGAAGGATAACATTTGAAATCCTGTAATTCACAGTACAACTTGTAAAATATTTACCTCAGCCGTGCCTATTTCCTGTATAATTCTCTTTGTATGATTCATCTTAACACTACGGGGGTAATTTTAACTTTGGGCAATACTGTAAAATGTGCATTATCAAATTAGCTTTTCATTATACGCCCTTTAATGGAAAAAAAAATAAGGTATGGTGTATAAAGGACGACTAACTTGATATTGACCATTTTACATTATCGACCAAAGTTAAAATGACGCCCTATATGTGTTAACTCCCAAATAGTTATGAAAGAAATTCTGAAGAAGTTTGTATGCAGGAAGAGACAGAAAATATTGGCTGCTTTGAAGTCTTATAGAACTGACAGAACTATACAGCATTGATTAAGACAGTGGCTCTCTTCACTTCTGTCATTGCTTGGTTACATTTTTAAAATCCCCCCCGCCTTTAAATTCAGCGCTGTAGTTTTGTGGTCCTGATACTGGACCAGTAACCCTTAGAGGCCATGAGTTCAAATGCCACCATGATAAAATTGTGACAATAAACTAAAGAAATTGACCATGAAAGCTACCACATTGTCCTAAAAACCCAACTGGCTCACTAATCTCTTTCAGGGAAGGGAACCAGCCATCGCAGTCTGGTCTGGCCTACACGTAACTCCAGTTCACGCTACATTGGTTGATGCTTAATGCCCTTATCAAATGGCCTAGCAAGCGAATCAGTTGTAAGAACAGTCGCTACTCAGCAAGAAAGCCTGCTACTTCCACCACCTTCTCAGAGCAACTAGGGATGGGCAATGAACGTGGCCCTATCACTGTCGCCCACATCCTGAGAACACATTTTTTTAAACTTTCACTAACTCCAAGTCTGACTGGAGTCAAACATTAATATTTTCAATTTATTAATGATTTTAATATGGTCAAATATCATCTTTTTTTCTTCACTTTGCGTTAATTAATTAATTTATTTATTTTCGTTCCTGCGATGTGGGCGTCGTTGGCAAAGCCAGCATTTATTGCCCATCCCTAATTGCCCTCGAGAAGGTGCTGGTGAGCCGCCTTCTTGAACCGCTGCAGTCCATGTGGTGAGGGTGCTCCCACATTGCTGTTAGGGAGGAAGTTCCAGGATTTTGACCCAGCGACGATGAAGGATCGGCGATAGACTTCTAAGTCAGGATGGTGTGTGACTTGGAGGGGAACTTGGAGGTGGTGGTGTTCCCATGTGCCTGCTGCCCTTGTCCTTCTAGGTGGTAGAGGTTGCGGGTTTGGAAGGTCCATCTTTGGAGAGATAGGAGCACGCAGAGCAGTGTTAACATGAATAGAATCATAGAATGGTTACAGCACAGAAGGAGGCCATTCGGCCCATCGAGACCGTGCCGGCTCTCTGCAAGAGCACTTCAGCTAGTCCCACTCCCCCGCCCTTTCCCCGTAGCCCTGCAAATTTCAGAAGCACTTTCTGCTGATATTACACCCCAATTTACAAATATACCTTTTGTCCAAATTATCTAGTGCAGCAAAAGATGGTTCTAAGTCTTGCTGTTATCGTATAATGTCCTTTCATCTTGGTGAGCTTGGTTCAAATCCAGCTCAGACTGTTAGCCTGAAAATCTCTTCCTACTGTCTCCACTTTAAATTAATTCGGGAAATTTCAATACAGTAGGTGTGGTCTACAGTACACAACTCTGTGTGAATAAAGAATGAATTGGCCATTTCACTCACTGGGGTGGGAAATGGAAAGATTTACATCTAGGCACAGTCGACTAGCAGAAGAGAAAGCTTTAATAAAAACAGAAAATGCTGGAGATACTCAGCAGGTCAGGCAGCATCTGTGAAGAGAGAAACTGAGTTAACGTTTCAGGTCGATGACCTTTCATCAGAACTGGAAAAAAGCAGGAAATGGAACAGATTTTTAAGCAAGTGTAGAGGCTGGGAAAGGGGGGAGGGGATGAAAGAACAAAAGGGAAGGTCTGTGATAGGATAGAAGGCAGGAGAGGTTAAGAGACATTAAGAGATATTCAAGGCAAAAGGAGATGGTAATGGGACAGGTTAAGAAACAAAGGATGGCTTGAGATGAAGTGTAAATTGCGCTGGCAGAATGAAAGACAGCTGCCATGTGAGAGAGAAGAAAAAAAGACACAGACAAAGAGTGTGGATAAAATATATATATGATAGGGGCCGAGGTTATGATCTGAAATTGTTGAACTCTATGTTGAGTCCAGAAGGCTGTAAGGTGCCTAATCGAAAGATGAGGTGCTGTTCCTCGAGCTTACGCTGAGCTTCCGTGGAACAATGCAAGAGGCCGAGGACGGTGAGGTCTGAGTGGGAGTGGAGCGGTGAATTAAAGTGACAGGCGACCGGAAGCTCAGGGTCCCCCTTACGGACTGAACGGAGGTGTTCCGCAAAGCGGTCACCCAATCTGCGTTTGGTCTCCCCAATGTAGAGGAGACCGCATCGTAAGCAGAGAAGAGAAAACTTTATTCTGCATCTAACTGCTCCGTGCCTGATCTGGGAGTCCTTGATGCTGACACTCGCTGTTCAAAGTGGAAAAAAAAGTATTTCATTTCCCCAGCACTGACATCCTTTAACTTGATGAGGCCCAAAAATTGGTCAAAAATAAATATGTTTTGAAATAGTAAAGCAAATCGGCTACAGAAAGACATTGATGTGCTTGGTGCAAAGTTAGCGGTGACCTTTCATCTGGTTTTATTATTTGAATAAGCAATAAACAAGTTTCTGTTTCCTGATTTCTCTGTAAAAATGATTTCAGGAGATAATAAATGTTTATTATTCAATACCACAACAAAGTAGAATAGTGTCTGAAAACTAGGGTGTCTGTAATCCTGAAGGGATGAAGTGCCAGTACATTGTTTTCAAAGACTTCAGCAGCAATTTCAATGGTGCAGGGAGGGTTGATCCCCTGTCTTGTGAATGGAAGTCAGTTAGGTTGCTATTGGCAGCCCTGTCACAAATAGGCCCCGGTGCAAGTTACCGCAGTCGCTGATCAGAACCAGCCTGCTGCTCGCCGCACAAAGCGCACATGGCGGCACTCGGGTTACCAGCTCTGGTCGGAGTATTCCCGGAGGTTTCATCGCATGACGGCTGGTCGAACAGCCCCTTCTCCCCATCTCCAATATTTTTTTAATAACGAATAAACAAAAGTGTTAGAAGAAAGATACACGCATCTCCTTTAATGCCCCAATAATCTTGCTCCCGGGTTGCTCACGGCAGTACATAGGAGATTAATCCTTAATTCCTGGAGACTGCGGGACAATCCTGGAGGGTTGTCAACCCTCGGCGACACGAACACTGGGCAATGGAGAATCACTTGCATCTGCTTTAGCAGCTTCCCAGGAGCAGGGCCATATGATGAGTAATGAGTGGCTTTGAAGTTAAAATGATCCAAGCAGCAAATTAGAACTAGATAGGAGAACCAAATCATTGACAAGGGCAAAACTTAGCTCTTAAAGCCTAAAATCTTTTTTGGAAGACATTCAGTTACCTATTTCAGTTAGAAAAACGGATATATACATATATTTGTGAAATTGTTTTCTGAGGAAATATGTGTTTATTAATGATTTTGTTAAGTAGATGCGAGTTATACAGAACACAATAAGAATAAATTATAAACAATAGAAATGATCCTCAGTTTCACACCATTGCATTATTAATTTGCTTTTTAATTAGTCAACAATGATATATTCAGCCCTATTATATGTACGGCTGGTTTAATACAACCTTATTAACTGCCCAATCTGCATGCATACAACAGAGCCCAGTACAGACTACAGTTTGAACGGTGCATTCCTGGATGTATGATATGCTATGGAAAATGTAAACATTTTTGCGATTTGTGTTTAAAGTCTTGGTGAATTTGTGTTCATCAAATTGACGGATATTAGTGCTGGTGAATGGGTTCAAAAATGTCTTTGATCTGAGCAAAAGTTTAATCACTAACTTTGTAGATTGAGTAATGTTGGCAACAAACAAGGTAATAAGGAAATACAAGCGTTTACTTAAAGGATTGAAAGTTTCCCTAGTTAAACGTCACCCTGCCCAAATAACTAACTAAGTAAATAGAGCAGTGTGATTGCTCATTATTTCTGGTAAAGCGGCTGATGAAATGACCCTCTCTGAGACAAAATAAAATGACTGGTGTCTGCTTCTACGTGTGTGTGTGTGTGTGTGTGTGTGTGTGTGTGTGCCTGTACATGAACCTGTGTCAGAAAGAACTTACATTGATATAATACGATATCATATCTCTCATCATCATCCAAAGCTTAACCTATAAGTATAAATTCGCTGATCCTATGGGGGGTGATTTTGCCAATGGGGCGCATTGGAGGCGGGACTGCTGCTTGGCGGGCCGATGTCCCACCTCCATCGATTTGTGGCCAACCCACGCTATTTTCCCTTGATTGAGCTTGTTAAGCCCGCCTAGCAGGCTTAGCAGACCAATTAATGGAAAGCCGGTTGCGGAGAACATCAACGTATGATGTTGCGTCTGTCAAAAATTTTTGACAGATGAATTGTCATCGTTTGACAGCTCTGTGAAGCTGTCAAACAGTGACATTCTCTGTAGTTTGATGAGGTCTTGAATTCAAGACCTCATCAAACTTCTTTCTTTTACAGAAATGAGATGGTTGTTGCATCTGAGAATGCAATGGCCATCTCTCATCTGCAACACGGAGGTCCGAGACTCTCCGCATAGACACCAACTGAAGCCTGAAGGGAGAAACAAAGGTAAGTACACTTTTACTAACACTTTGCACTTACCTCAGATACTCACCTCTACACTCTTGCACCCATCACTTACCTTCACACCACACTTTTGCACCCCCCCGACCCCCGCAGACCCAGTACTCGCCTCGCTGAGCTGGCGGGTTTTGGAGCCTTCGGGAAGCCCGCACTTGTGAGGTCAAAAAAGGGATAATCCTATTTTCTGCCTGTTAACTACCTGTTAACAGGCAGTTAATAGGCTTTAATCCCATCCCGCCTCCAAGGAGACAGGACCCGGCACAGGATGGCTACCCGCCTCCTAGGAAGATGGCATGGAGGCGGGTTGGGGGCGGGTTGGGTACCCGCCCCCAAATTCTGCCATTTTCCCGGCAGTCCCGCCTCCATACCCGCCTCCCCAGGGCTGGCAAAATTGCGCCCTTTGTTCCCAACACGGAACGCAGGTCAGAGGTAGGAGCCACAACACTGTAGGACTGATACAAAAGCAAAATACTGCGGATGCTGGCATCTGAAATAAAAACAGAAAAAGCTGGAAATACTCAGCAGGTCAGGCAGCATCTGTGGAGAGAAACAGAGTTAACGATTCAGGTCGATACAACAGATTTTAAGCAAGTGCAGGGGCAGGGAAAGGGGAAGAGGGGAGGAAAGAACAGGACTGATTCTCCATTCAAACATTTGAAAAGAAAGGCAAGCAAGGACCATCAGGCCCATTGAGCCAGTCCCATCCCGTCAATGGTGCAACCATGTAGACTGTCCACACCCTTCCCTGCCTAATCCCAGAAATGCTGTCTCTTTGGAGAAACAAGGATAAGGAGAAACTAGCATGTGACCAATTCAGAAAAAACAATGGGAAATTCCTCTGCCATTCTCGAAGGCCATTAAGCATTCTCCGAAACACCTTGGTTACACATGACTCACCACAATCAAAAGAGACTAATCGCTTATAACTGGAACTTTCCTCTTCTCTCAGTTCTTGTCAAGTTCCCTTGTAAAGGGCGCTCGCAACCTTATACTCACCATATGTAGAGAGCAATGTCTCTCTGCAAAAAGGAATGCTTCCTAACCTGACTCTTTGTCTAAGTATTATATAGATATGACCCCTAATCCTGCGGTCTCTATGCACTTCAACGAAATTATCTAACTGGACTGCATCCAATCCTTTCATCATTATATAGCCTCTTCATTTTGTATTCAATAGTCCCAGCAATGCAATTTCCATGTAGAAGGACAAGGGCAGCAGGCGCATGGGAACACCACCACCTCCAAGTTCCCCTTCAAGTCACACACCATCCTGACTTAGAAGTATATCGCCGTTCCTTCATCGTCGCTGGGTCTCCCTCCCCAACAGCACTGCAGGAGTACCTTCACCACACAGACTGCAGCGGTTCAAGAAGGCGGCTCACCACCACCTTCTCAAGGGCAATTAGGGATGGGCAATAAATGCTAGCCTTGCCAGTGACGCCCAGATCCCATCAAAGAATAGAAAAAAAGCCCTATTTGCATTGCCTACAGCCATCTCGCACTGTGTATGCATCCTTTTATGAGCGATCAACTGGTAGCTCAGATCTCTTTCCTGATCCAGTTCTTTTAACGGGCACTCCACACAGTATTGATATGCCTGGTGTTCCCTAACCCCCATATGCAGGACATTGCACTTGTCCATATTAAATGATATCTGCCACAAATGGGCCCATTCGCACTATTTATTAAACAGCCTGTCACCTACCACTTTATTCCATATTACAAACCCTCACACACATTTTTCTATCATCCATGAATTTGAAAATGGTACATTTTAAGCCCTCCCCTAAATCATCAGTGACAGTGATGAACAGCATTTTACCCAGGATAAAGCCTTCAGGACCGCCACTTGTAACTGGACTGTGATCAGATCCACATTCATTTCTTCTGATTCGAGCATGGCTCCTACAGCGAGTGCAAGATAGCTGGACATTGGACAGTGGCGTGGAAGGAGGTGATTAGGCAGGTGTTGCATCTCCTGTGCTTGCATGGGAAGGTGTCAGGGTAAGGAGAGCAGGTGGCATGGGTGAGAGAAGAGTACATCAAGGTATCAGGGAGGGAACGGTCCCTTTGGAAAGCAGAGAGAAGAGGGGAACAGAAGATATGTTTAGTGGTGGGATCATGTTGGAAGTGGTGGAAATAGTAAAGGATGATCTGTTGAATGCAAAGCTTGGTGGAGGGCAAGGTCAGGACAAGGGGGACGCTAATACAGTTGTGGGCAGAGGGGAGGGGAGGGGCGAGGGAAGAAGCACAGCAAATGGGACAGACCCGGTCGATGGTCCTGCCTACAATAGTGGAGGGGAATCATTGACTGAGAACATTTTGGAATCTCTGGTGTGGAAGATGGCATCATCTGAGCAGATGTGATGCAGACGGAGAAACTGAAAGAAGAGAATGGAGTTCTTATAGGAAATAGGTGGGAAGAAGTAGAATCCAGAACCTTGGTGTTGACAATCTCTTTTGATCTGTGGGCCAGGGCGAAAGGTTTTTAAAAATCAGGACAGACACCAAAAGGCAAGCCAGTCGGTTGCAAGTGGAAGACCTCTGCCCCGCTCAGGGAGAATTTGTACTTTTGCATCAAGCATAGGGCCCACTAAAGTGGGCTAGCACCCGTGTGTTCATCATTTTTGTAATAACATGCAAACAGAAGTTATACAACTTGTAACAAGTGCTTCTCATCATACCCAGTGTTCGGTAGGTTTTGCCTACTGTGGAGTAAAACATCAAACCGAATGTCACCTTGTCTAGTGTTAGCTCAGTCTCCCTTCAGAGAGAGTGAAGGAATGCACATGTGTAAGACATGGAGGTCTGGTAGAGAATATCTTTTTTGCACTTTTTCTCGTGCCTTTTCATAATATGGAGACCAGAACTGTGCGCAGTACTCCAAGTGTGGCCTAACCAAGGTTCGATATAAGTTTAACACAACTTCCCGACCTTTGAATTCTATTCCTCTAGAAATGAATCCCAGTGCTTTGTTTGCACATCTTATAGCTTTGTTAACCTGTGTTGCTACTTTTAATGATTTGTGAATCTGTATCCCTAGATCCCTTTGCGCTGCTACCCCATTTAGACTCTTATATTTCAAGGAGTAGGTGGCCTCCTTATTCCCCCTACTAAAATGCATCAGCTCACACTTATCTATATAAAAATTCATTTGCCATTTACACGCCGATTCTGGAAGTTTGTTAATGCTAATGTAATGTAAATGGTAAAATTCTTGATGGTCTGTAGGAACAGAGAGATCTAGGGATCTTTGAAAGCAGGATGGGAGGTAGGTGGGAGGTAGATAAAGCCATAAAAGGGGCAAATGGGATTCTGGGTTTTACATATATATATATATATATATAACAGCAAGAAGGCAATGATGAATCTGGCGTACTGTGTACAGTTTTGGGCACCTCATTCCAGAAAAGATATTGGATCCATTGAAAACGTGCAACATGGATTTACATTCTGAGAGGGGAAGGGGAACAGCCAGAAGTCGTGGTCCATGTGGGAACCAATGAGATTGGAAGGAAAAGGGTTGAGGTCCTGCAGTAAGAGTTTCAGCAGCTTGGGAGGAAATTAAACAGCAGGACCTCAAAAGGTAGAAATCTCTGGATTACTCCCAGTGCCATGCACTAGTGAGTATAGGAATAGTAGGATAAAACAGGTTAACATGTGGCTGGAGAAATAGTGCAAAAGGTAGGGCTTCAGATTCCTGGGGCATTGGGCTCAGGTCTGGGGCAGGAGGGACCTGTTCAAGATGGACAGGTTGCACCTCAGCAGAGTAGGGCCCAATGTCCTTGCAGGGAGGTTAACTAGTGCTGTGGGGGGAGGGTTTAAACTAATTTGGCTGGGGGATGGGTACCAGGATGAAACATTAGAGAGGAGAAACAAAGTGCACAGAGGACTGGGAGATACAAATAGCACTAGAGTAAAGAATAGTTGAGAAATAGGAGGGATCAGACAGGGGGCAAATGCCCAGGGAGTCTCAGATGGGTTTGGAGTGCACATGTGTAAATGCACCTAGCGTGGTAAGTAAGATTGGTGAGCTGCAGGCACAAGTCCCCACATGGGACTTTGATTATAATGGCAATAACAGAGACCTGGCTCAAAGAAGGGGAGGTTTGGGTACTTAGGGGGAGAAATTCGGCGGGTTAGCGCCTCCCGTTAGCGCCCCTGGGGTGCGATAACGGGGCGCTAATGACTTACCGTCCGGGCGCGGCGAGATAAACGACTCCCGCGAACTTGGCCGGGAGGTTTGCGGTGGCGGTAAGGCTCTGTGCCACGATCTCCTGCGCCCGGAGATCGTGACATTAGTGCCGTGCGCTTCACCCCGGTAGCGCCCCGGACCCGAACTTCTGTTCCGCCCCCTGCAGGATCGCCGGGAGATGACGCCGACAGCTGCAGGAGGCGTTTTTCGTGAGGCCGGGCGCTTCGGGGGCGCAAGTTAAAAGGGAGGTTGCCGAGGTAAGTAGCAAAATTTCTAAAACATTTTTTTGCAATTCTTTTTCAATTCTCCTGGGCCGCGATCGATCAGCCCGGCGCTCTGCTGGAGTGCATGGGGCTGATCGGGCGGGATTGCAGCTGCCGTCAGGGACCAGTCCCAATGCAGAGCTTGCAGCGATGACCCTTCTCTTTAAGGGAGGGTAGGAGACTCAGATCACGGCAGTGCTACACGGGAAATTGTACAGAGCTGCACCACTACCGCCGCGCCTGCATCCTTTAGCGCTCCTTCCTGGACCGCCAAACCCAATTTCATGAAAGCTGGGAATCATTAGTGCCTGTCGCTAGGTTTCCCAGCTTTCAAAAGTTACCGCCCCCAAACGGGGCGATAATGAATTTCTCCCCCTTAATATTCCTGGCTACAAGGTATTCAGGAAAGATAGGGAAGGAAAAAAAGGAAGGGAAGGCAGTACTGATCAAAAAAACTATTATAGCACTGGAATGGGATGATGTAGTTGAGGGGTCAAAGGGGTATATTTGGTTAGAATTAAGGAACAATAGAGGAGCTATTAGGCTACTGGGTGTATACTATAGGCCACCAAACAGTGAGAAGGAGATAGAGGAGCATGGATACGAAACTGGCTAAGGGACGGAAAGGATTACATATTACATAGGATATACAGCACAGAAACAGATCATTCAGCCCAACCAGTCCATGCCGGCGTTTATGCTCCTCTCGAACCTTCTCCCACCTTTCCTCATCTAACTCTATCAGCATAACCTCTATTCCCTTCTCCCTCATATATTTACCTAACCGCCAAAAATTCTGCTTGCATTTACAAAGCTATTTATAGAATGATTAATCATTTATGTATATATCCCATTGGTTCACCAAATGTGGACTAAAGCCTTTAATCCTTTTTCTAGTAAATGCTACCGTGTACTCACTTTGATCTTCTTTTTCACATATTTAGCACACTAAATAAGATGTGTAAATATTTATTAGAGGTTGTACAGTTTCTGTATACACAGGTGAAGTTACATTAACTTTTTTAAATGTTTTTGAGAGGTGAGTATTTATTGCCTACCTGGTTTCCCTGCATCAACTGTGCAGTGTGGGAATGGAGTCACATGTAGGTGGGGCAGGTTCCCTTCCCTGGAGGACATTAGTGAACCAGTTGGGTGTTTATGACATTCCAGCGTCTTTGTTATTGACACTCTTATTGACTAGCCCACAGATTACCAGATTTTAGTCAGCAATAATTTCACGACTAGCTAGGATGTTGTTTAAGCTCATGACATCTGTGTTTCTAGGCCAGTAGCATAACCACTCAGCTACCACACCCTACATTAAACAGGAATTTATTTTGTACTAATTCCTGTTTTGTCTAAGTATTTCTTAATAGCATAATTATTTTTCTAAATGTCCATCCTGTACTATGAAACACTGGGGGCAATACCGCCTGGGTGATAATCTGGCAGAATGGATTGCCCGCCCAGTGTAGAACCTGCCAGATTACTGCCCAGACGGTGAAGGTGAAAATGAACATCACTTACTTTGGATAATAGGAGTGTCGAGCCTATCTTTATTTCCCCAGTGTTTTCCCACCTTAGAGAGCGTACACAATTATTACCTGGCATACAACTAAAATGTGGGAGGCTATTCTAATCCAGGAAGGCACTTCAATGTTGGTGAACAGATCCCACCACGGTGGGATTACTATGTCTAGGATCTCTGACCCTATCTCGACGGTCTTTTGCTGAAGCTCAAGTGGTATAAAAATGTTTCTGCGAAACCGCAACGGCTTTCAAAAGCTTGGTGAGGTGTTCAGGGAGAGGGGGAATGAGGTATCCGAAATGCGCGACGAATCGCTGCAAGTCGGTAAAATTCTCCTTTACTGTTAGATGAACAGTGGATGGTTCAGGGATCGGGACAATTCGCTGCTGTGCCACTTGAACTTCAGCCCTGGGTTTAAAACAGAAACTGCTGTCACTCACCGGACACTGGCTACGGTTTCCATGCTGGTAGTGTTGCGCTGCAGTGGTAACACAATATGTTCCACCCCCTATGTATGCCACCTGCGGAGGCACATGATCTTGTGCCATTGTCTCCATTGTGCAATTCATGGGCTTGGCGCCAGCCGTTCTGAACCCGCACTGTGGTGATAAAAAGGCATTCAAGTGCTGGGGACACAGGATTATGTGTGCTCCCCGGCCACGACAACCAGACAGATCTGTACCTGTCATCGTTTGCTCCCAGCAGATGACATAAGGTGGGACCGTTGCATAGCGAATGTGGGCTCCCCCCTGAATGACACCAATGTTCTCTACTCGATACACCGGGGCGGGCTTTGCTGTGTCGCCCAAAACCGGCATACGTAAAACTACACCCATAATGGTATGATTTGATCGTCCGCAGTCCACGGGGACTGGGTATGCTTCTGAAGCTAGCCTGAGCTGGCACGGGCTTAATGCGTTCTGAAAAGGGTGGAGCGCCTGCAGGTGTTTGTTACTTATCCAGGACGGGACCAAACCTTGTTTTAAATCTTCCAAATTACTGCGGCCCTCGCCCAGTAACCACGCCCCGTAAAGCACGCACACCTCATTCTGTGCAGCCTGATCAGACGCATTCCGATCTTCCCTGATCAGGGCATTTACCGTACGCGCGTGTTTCTCCAGCTCTGCTATAATTTCCTTTAAGTGTAGCGTCATGGCCTGGTCCTCATGTAACCCAGACCCAACCACCTTATTTTCATCTGTGAGGATGTTCTTCAATTGTGTTTTTAAGCCATTAATCTGGGTCTGCAGCTCCACGCTGTCTAGAGCGTTGACCACAGATGTACCTGTATTGAAAGCAGTGAATGTGTCGTTCACAACACCCCTTCTTTGTCTCCCCACCTGACCCAAAACTTCATGTGGTGCGGTGTACAAACTTGTTTTTATCAATCTCCTCAAAATCGAATTCGTAAAATTGCCTAAACATTTTGGTCAACAGGACCTGATATAACTGTTCCGTCTCTTTGGGGCACCACTCTGGCAACCGCACCGCGGTGAGATTTAAAATCACCGAGGCCACCGCATAATGTACCCCCTGAAATAGTATCTGGTCTGTAGGGACCAGTACCAAACCATTCCCGGGTCCCTTACTGGTTTTAGGGCACCCTTCTTTCTGAGCCAAAACCACCGGAATCGTGGGCGGGGCCTTGCGTGGGCGCGTAATGAGTTCAGTGGCGTTTACCGGGATCGGCGAGTATGGGGCTCCGCACCCCCTGGTGCTAGCATCCCACCTCATCCCTTTCCCATAATCCTGCCACTGATTCACGAAAAATATGGAGATGCCTTTGGGGCAAACGTGCTTTGACCCCCACATACATACATAAATTCCCTCATCCGGTTCCCACCATTTGTCCCAACAGACTTTCAATTGTCCGTTAGTCCCCGTAATTGTCCGATGGGTATTATTACCCAATCGCTCCCACTCGACCGAAGAATTCCTCATATTCCTGCTCAGCTTTCGTAGCCACCACCATCGGCTCAATGGGACATTCCCATTACAAGTCAAACAAATCCGTTTGCCGACGGTGACGCTGACTCTGGGTGCGATGATCCTCACTTTGGGGCACATTAAAGAAGTCTCCTTGTAGGCAAAACCCGATGTACTGGAATACTCGGTTGAATTTGTTCCCAGCCATCCTGGCCACCTTCCCTTGTGGAAGTAGGTGGCGGTCTCCTCAGCCTCTCGCCTCCCGGTCCCATCCACCGCGATGGGGGCCGTGTCCCCGGAGCATCCAAACACCACAACATCCTTGGTGCGGCCTCGATAGGCCAGTCCACATCCGATTGCCGCGAGTACTACCAGAATCCGTTCCATCCTTCCTTGGTTCCTGTGATCAGATAAAATGATGTAGCCAGCCTCCCAAGAGTCTCTGGCTTTTGTGAAGGGTGAGCGGGTCCCCTGACCTCGCCTCACGTAAAAGGACATGTGCACTGGATAGATCTTTTAACTAAACCTAATCTAAACTCCCATCACTTATCTTTTACTTATCGAAATTAACTTATCAAAAATTAAACAATTAAATTTACAAACTCACAAACTATAAAACTTATCACTCATCTTATAACTGTACAGCGCCGCCCGTTCCCAGGGCGGCCTACTCAAATTCTGTGAAGGCGGCCACAAGCTTTTCCCAACGGTGGGAGGGCGCTGACCCCTCCCTTTGATCTGCCGCAGCCTGTTGCTGCTGCGCTGGGACTGGGATCTCCCTGGGCTGCCTTAGCCTTGACCCTACGCCTTGGGACACTCTGGGGACTTATCCACATCTTCCTGGGCTGGGGTGTCCGACTTGACCTACGGGGAACTACCGGGGGCAGGAACTCCAGGACCGACGGACCGGGTGTTGAGACTTCCACCGTTGCGACCTGTGGTCTCACCACAGCCGCTGGCTCCGCCTCCCCTGACTCCGCCTCCCTGAACTCGGGATCTGCAGCCTCTGGCACCGCCCTACTTGGCCCAGTAGGCGGCCCTTCACTCGCAGTCCCTACCTCCCTCGAGGGCAAGACTTCCAAGGCGGACAGACTGGGTTCTGAGGCTTCCATCGCCACGTCCTGTGGTCCCACCACAGCCGCTGGCTCCGCCTCCCCTAGCTCCGCCCCCCTGAGTTCGGGACCTGCAGCTTCTGCCTCCACCCTGTGTGGATCTCCATCTGCAGTCCCTATCTTCCCTTTACCTGAATCGGGGGCGACCCTTTCGTCCTCTGATTCCAGCTCCTCTTCGCTTGTGTCACTATCTTGGTCGAGCTCCTCGAACTCTTCCTCATCTGACTCCCAACCCCAATAAAGGATCCTACATTTTGCTAGGATGTCCTCTCCCCTGATGCAGACCGCTTTGCCTGCCTGTGTGCCCTGTGGCCCTACCCGGGGCTGCGAGTCCCCATTCGCAGGTTTGGCCCCTGTGGTTGGCCCTTGCGCACCCGGCTTATACAGTTTGCACTGATTTACGTGGAACCACTTAGTGCGCCTAGGTACCTTTACAGCATATACCATGGGACTCGCCTTATCTACAATGCTGTAGGGTCCCATATACAGTGGTTCCAGACTCCCTACTCTGGCATAGTTTCTGACCATGACCTGGTCTCCTACTTCCCACTCCTGTTTCTTGCGGGGTTCCAGCAACAGGCGATTGCCCTGATGCTGCCTTCCCATGTTCCCAGCCGCCTGCTCATAAACCTGCTTCAGGCGCTCCAAGAGGGTTTGGACGAACTTGTCCCTGCTTACCTCTTGGAGCTGACCCTCAGTGAGCACCGGCGCTAGCACATGGGTGGGGGTTCGCATGATCCTTCCAGTCATCACCTCGTGCGGGGAATACCCCGTACCTTTCGACTGACTGGCCCGGATCCCCATGAGGACTAGAGGCAGAACCTCCGCCCATTTTTGGGGCGAGTTCATAGTCTCTTTCCTCAATTTCTCCTTCAGGGTCCGGTTCATGCGTTCAACAATCCTGGATGACTGGGGATTGTGCGCTACGTGCCACTTCCCTTCAATGCCCAGAAGCATGAGGGTGTTCTGCATCACCTGGCCGGTGAAATGACTCCCTTGGTCTGACTCCACGAAACGGGGGAGTCCCCACCGCGAGAACACTTCCCGGACCAAGATTTTTGCAGTACCCAGCGCCGTAGCCGTTTTACAGGGGAAGGCTTCTACCCATTTGGAAAACACGTCCACCAAGACGAGGCAGTATTTGTAGCCTCCCTGGGTGGTGGGCAGGGGCCCTATATAGTCGATTTGTATCGACTGCCATGGTCCCTCCACCCTCCTGATGTGCCCCATGGGCACTTTCCTTTTCTGGGGGTCTGGGTTGTTTGCAGCGCACACGAGACAGCTAGCACAGAACTCGCGGACCTGCTCCCTGAGTCCCGGCCACCATCCCGCCTGCTCTACCCGTTGCCAGGTAACCTCGGGCCCGGGGTGCCCTGCCCCCGGCCCCTCATGAGCCAACTGGAGGAATTCCCTCCTGTGCTGCTGCGGCACAACCCACTGCTCCTCGCGGAACAGCATGCCTTCTCTAACGGAGAGGGTTGCCGTACTGTACAGACCCTCTACCTGCTTGCCCTCAGCAATGGTTCTGAGAACTGCTTTTAGGGCGGGATCCTGGTTCTGGACGGTCTTAAGGTCTAGGGGCAATGCTACCCTGGTGTTCCCGGGATTCCCGTCCCTGCCTTGGATCGCTGCCACGGGTCCGGGCCCATAGGCGTCCCAGAAAATGCCGTTACGGGCACCCTCCCTGGCTAGCGCATCCGCCTGCTGGTTTCCCTCCCCACGGGGCTCTGTGGAGGAGTGAGCCTTCACCTTATGGATGAAAATCTCCCCTTCCTCCCCTACTGCTGCTAGGATCTTTTCCAGCAAGGGCTTCACTGTTAAAGGTCGCCCGTCCGCGGAGGTGTATCCACGGCGGGACCAAATGGCCAGGTATTCCGTACACGAATTGCATGTGAACATACTGTCCGAGCAAATCGTGTATGGGGTTGGGAAAGTTTCTGGGTGGGTAACGACATACGCTACCGCAGACAGCTCAGCTTGCTGCGCGCTCATGGTGCTGGGGAGCTTAATCGCCAGGGCAAGGTTTGCCGCAGGGTCATAAACTCCACACTCTGTGAGTCGTTCGCCAGCGGACACTGTGCTGGAACCATCAACATAAATCTCGCGACCTGTGGGATGTATCCCGGCCCGCAAACCTATGTTGACTTCCCACACCCCTTCCACCGAACACTGGTGGGCTGTACCGGGGTATACCAAATTGGCCGCAAGCCTGGGCTCGCAAAGACCTTTAACTCTAAGATCCATCTGGGAAAGGAGAAGGGTCCAGCGCGCAATTCGAGCGCTGCTTACGGTCCCATCCTTAATCCTCCCATCTAGAAGCATCTTAGTTGGTGTGTGATGGGTGAGGAGAGTGATGGGAGAGAGCCCTGTGAAGATCGCTGATCTTTTCACAGACCAATGCGTGGCTAAAAGATGCCTTTCGCAATTGGAGAAACTCCTCTCCACATCCGTTAACACCCTGGACGAATAGACAACCGGCCTCAGCTTGCCGTGGCGCTCTTGGAGCAGCACAGCGCTCAAGCTGTCTCCGCTGGCAGCTACCTCCAGGAAAAACTCCTTCCCCCCATCTATGGCCCCTAAAGCTGGCGCGGTCTGCAAATTCCTTTTTAACTTCTCGAAGGCTGCCTGGCAGCCCTCGTCCCAAGACCACTCCACTCCCTTATGGAGGAGTCGGAGCAGCGGCGCTGCTGTGGCCGCATAGTCTTCGATAAAATCTCTGCAGTAACCGGTCAGTCCCAAAAAGGACCTCACACCCCTTATGGTGTTGGGAATCGGTAACTCTTGCACCGACTCCCTCCTAGCCTTATCTATGGCTCTTTCCCCAGCGCGAATGGTCAGCCCCAGGAATTTTACTTCCTGCTGACCGATACGTGCTTTCTTAGGGTTCACTTTAAAACCCTTTCTCGCTAGCAGCTCCAATAACTCGGCCAGCAGTGGTCCATGCTCCTCCCTTGAGTCCGTAAATAGGAGCAAATCATCCACGTACTGCACTATCTGATTGGGCTGACTAAACTCCTTTAAACTTCCTGCCATACACTGATGGAAAATACTGGGGCTGTTGTGGAAACCCTGTGGCAAACAGTTCCATGTGTACTGTTGTCCTTTGAAAGTAAAGGCAAACTGGTCCTCTCGCCGCAGCGGGATGGACCAAAAACCGTTCGAGATATCCAGCACCGTGAACGTGGTCGCGGACGCTGGGGTACTCCCTATTAGGTCAGCAACTGCTGCTACCGTGGGCGCGCAGGCGGGGATGTTACTGTTAAGGACTCTGTAGTCCACCGTGGCCCTCCACGAATTATCCGGCTTCCTAACCGGCCATAATGGGGAGTTCACGTGTGTGGCTATCGGCCTCAACACGCCCTGCTGCACCAAGGAGGACATTGCTGTCTCCATATCGGGTTCTGCTTCTTTGGGGAAGTTATACTGCTTTTGGGGCCGGGTCATGGGGTCCCCATCTACGCTGACCTCAAACCCGGTAACCCTCCCACAATCGTGTTTGTGGGTTGCAAACGCGTGCATATTATCTGACACGTACGTCTGCATGTCCGTTGGGACATCCGCGACCATAAGCCCGAGGTCGTAGCCTCCGGATGGCTTCATGGTACACAGGGCCCCTTTACCTTCCTCCCCCGGGATTACCACTACCTTGCCTTTTCCACCCTTGGCTCCCCAGAGACAGTGATTCCTAAGGTCCACGAGGATCCCGTGCTCCGATAGGAGATCTGATCCGAGGATGCCTCTCCCACCCCCCTCTTGCCATTTCATCAGTATGCACTTCCACGTGGTGTGGAGTGCTCCTAAATGAATGGAGAGCGGAATGGAGAACGCGCCAGCCTGCTCTTTTCCCATGAACCCCGCTAATCTGTATGGGACCTTGGTAGACAGTGGTGAGTCAAAGGGGCTATCCGTATGAATCACGGTGCATGAAGCTCCCGTGTCCAACAAATAACTACCTTTCTGCTCCTCTACCTCTATCTCCACCAGGGGTCGCTTCCACGCATCATAGCTGAGCGGACACAGGTAGACGGGCTGTGCGGGCTCTAGTCATTGGGTACTGTTGGACGGGGCTGCGGCACCTGCGGGGCCGGCAGCGACTGCCACCCTTCCTTGCGAAATCATGAGGGTCCGCATGGCTCCCAACATTGATTCTATCGCATCGGGATGGATAGGCACACCTTATCGGGGGCAGGCGCCTGGTCTCAGGCTGCGGGATTTTTATCCCTGGACTCTTTCCAAGGGTTCCTGCAGTTCTTGCGCCAGTGCCCTGTCTTTCCGCACCCGAAACAAGCATTACTGGCTTGTGGGACGCGATTTCCCTCCTGATGCCACTCCCTTAGAGCCGGGGCTGCGGGCCGTGCCTCATGCACCTTTCCCTTAAGGGGACGCGCTCCCGTACTCCTAGTATTACGGTACCCTACCGTGAGTCGATTTAGGACCGACTCCTCTGTTGTGGCGGGGTTAGTGGGATCAAACCACGCTTTTGCCTGCTCCCTGACGGCTGGCAAACTGTTGGCTACTAAACACCTGAGCCAATGAGTTAAACCGACACCGTCCAGATCGTCGCGCGCTGGCGCACCTGGGCAGCTACGCTGGTATACTGGCCACAGCCTGTCGGCGAAAACCTTCGGGGGTTCTCCCTCCATCTGCACTGTCTGTCCCAATCTAACGAACGGACCTTCATCGTCCGCTCCCAACACTTCCAGGACCTCGTCCCTTAACTCCTCATAGGTATGATTTCCCCTTTTGCTCGTGTCTGAGAGACACTGTAGGACCGAGCTGTCTAATGAGAACAGCAGCATTTTTGCCTTTTCTCCATCGTCGCAGCCGTTAATGGCTGCGGTCTGCTCTACCTCCCTGAAATGTACGGAAGGGTCGTCTGACTCGGACAGCTTCCGTACGTGACTGATCATAGCCCTCAGCTGGTGTGAGCTGTGAGGCAACACAAGCTGGTTGAGGAGATTCCCCGCTTCCCCACCGTCTCCGTTCGGGCCCCTCTTGATACCTGTAAGCGGGCACAACGGTCCCGGCTTCACTACTACTTCAGGGGGCTGTACTACCTCGGGGACCTCTTCCTCTACTTCTACCACTTCCTCCCTTACCCAGGTTGCCGAATAGCTGGGTGGCGCGGAGGGCACAGTGGCAAATGCCTCCTCTGCTTTGTTTGGTAGGGATTTTTGGAATTCCCCACCCACCGGCGGCTGGTGTGCTGACGGGCTGATAAGGCACACCATGCCGTGCGCTTTATTCAGGGCCTCTTTAAGGTTCCCTATCTCTCTTTGGCAGACGCTGTGATCGGCCCCCTCATGTTTATCCTCGAGGGCCATCTTATATGCCGCCCTAACCCCCTTTAAGCTCTCTTCCTGGGCTTTTACTTGAGCAGCTAGGCAGGCACATCGTTCCCTTATTCTGCCCTCATTTAATTTTGCCTCAGTGACCTGGCACTCGAGGTAATCTATTTTCGCCTCATGGTGGTTGGCGACTAACTGGCGTTCCTGATGCAACGCATTTAAGGACGCGATGAGCTGCTGCCCCCCCGCGACCTTTTCCTCCATCTCCACCACCAAACCCGTGATCTGAGCTGCCTGCGCTACGATGACCTGGTCCGAAAGCTGGACTTGCCTTTTATAACACATCAGCCAGACCGCTTTCTCTACCGATTTTCTGTGTTCTTTACTGCCTGTCCACCTGATGGCTGCGTCTAGCGGACGCTTATCCACCAGCAGGTCACTTATCCATCTCTTAGTCAAATTAACTTTTCCAAAAACATAATCTGCTATTCTTTCTTCCATAACATTTCGCCCATTCATACCAGGGTCTAACACATTATTTTCTCGCTGCCAGTGTCCCTTCGTGGTCGCCATTTCCTGTAAGGGGTTCGCGTGGCTCTGTGCTTAGCCTGGGTGCTAGTGCGGGGTTAGGCCTTGTTGCCTGTTCTGGTCTCCAGCCAGCCTGGTAGCACTAGACACCTGTGAGTGGTTCGACCCACTCGCCCTTACGGTTCTGACACTGGACTTAGGTGCGAGAGCAATAATGCAGAGAAAACTCAGGTAGACCCGGTTGAATAGTGCGAAATGGAAAATCTTTATTGCATATTATTCAAGATTACGAAATACATGTCATAAGCACAGATTAATGACAGTACAAACTTACATACATTTATGCAACTAGGTTTAGGGAGACGAGGAGCGCACGACACATCGTAAAAGGGGACACACATTATAATTATCCTTAAAACATAATCCCTCCCCTATCAATACCTGTCCTAATCTAGATTTGTAGGATCGAGACTCATGCTCACCACTCGTGATAACTCGGAGAATTCCGAAACGCTGCTCGGATGTTTTCACCACAGCACCTGACTATTCACGTGTTGATCAGGGGTCTCTGTACCCCACTTGTTTACTCGCTTTGCTCCGGCTAGCAGGCTGGACCGTCTGCTGTCATGAAGATCTGTGTTGACCTCGGAACTCTGATAAAACTCAAAGAAGAGTCTTCCTGGACCGACACCAGTTGTCGGTAGAACTCGAAGAAAAGTCTTCCAGGGCCAGTTGTGGAGTAGCCGATAGAATTCGAAGAAGTGGTTAATCGATTTTTCGGGCGCGGTCGGGGTTTACTGACCGCGGCGGCACGTGTAGTCGTCTTCTTCTCTTCTCATCTAATCTCATCTCATCTCCTCTCGGGCCTTCGGTTCCAACACCGTTTACCGACTTCTCGGGATGGTGCGCCCGCTTACAGGCCTTCGCAGACCAGCTCTCCACAGATCTTCACGGCAAGCCACGAGGTTGACTCCGGAAAATCAACGGATCAGAGAAGCGAGTCAAAGGAACAAGAGAAAGATGGACGTTTGGACACTACAGTTATAGTACTGTAATTCCTTATCTCCCGCCCAATCTTAATGTTCATCTTTTGTCATGTTTTTGGCGCTCAAACTTCTTGTATGGGGTGGTACTTGTCGTTAATGGGTTTCGGTGATACTTGTAACTGTCTGAGTACCCGTTAATATTTCTCCCCTTGTGGAACCGGCTAGGAGTCTCCCTGGAGGGGTTTTGGGGGCCTCCGAATTCTTGCTGTGAGTACCCGCGAACGGCTCTCTCATCGTAGAGCCGTGGGGAATTTGCATATCAATGTCTTTGGATGGGCCCCTTGATTGTCCAGTACAATAGCTCTCATTTGTGCATGGAAAACCCGATTCCAGCACTTATATTCCTTGCTTGGGTGTTAAAATGCAAAACGATCTCGTCTTGTCTTATCTCAATATGCTGAGTCCTGTCCGATCTTGCTGAAATGTTTATTGAAACGCCATCTTGTCTGCCTGCTGAAAGTCTAGAACCTTCTGCCACGAGGCGTGGCGGCCATTTTACAGGCTGCTTGTGTCCGTTTTGAAACCTGACAGCATTTTGCTGAAATAAAGCTGTGTTTACGAAACTGTATGCCTCTTTCTCATTATTTTTAAATCGCGATAATTTGCGAATTCTACAGCAGGTTCCTACAGCTCCTGCTCCTCCTCGTCTTCCAGCTGATACTCCTCCTCCTCCTCCTGCTCCTCCTCTGAAGAGGCTGTGCGCTCAGTGCCTTGCTCCTCATGCAGCGCTAATCCTCGCTGCTGCACTATGTTGTGCAGGGCGCAGCAGACCACGACGATTCTGGAGACCCTGGCTGGTGCGTACTGCAGGACTCCTCTAGATCTGTCAAGGCATCTGATGCGCATTTTCAGCATGCCTATTGTCTGCTCTATGACACATCTGGTGGAAATGTGGCTTTCATGATATCTCTCCTGGGCCTCAGAACTTGGTCTCCTCAATGGTGTCATGAGCCACGACTTCAGTGGATAGCCCTTGTCTCCAAGCAGCCAGCCAGAAAGTCTGTTTGGAGGAGCGAAGAGCTGAGGGAGGGTGGACTGGCGAAGGATGAAAGAGTCATGGCAGCTGCCAGAGAATTTGGCATACACATGCATGATGATCTTCCTATGGATGCAGACCAGCTGCACATTGAGGGAGTGGAAGCCCTTGCGGTTCACAAGCAGTCCTGGGTGATGTTGGGGTGCCCTGATGCCCACATCCCATGAATGAATTTAAAAAAATGACGTTTGAAAGTCCATATGCACAACATCATCCGCAGTACCCTTATCAAAGAACTCGATCAAGTTAGCCAAACATGATTTGCCTTTAACAAATCTGTGCTGACTTTCATTTATTAGCCCATACTTTACCAAATGCCAATTAATTTTGTCCCGGATTATTGTCTCTAAAAATTTCCCCACCACCGACGTTAGGCTGACTGGCCTGTAGGAGAAGGAGAAAATATTTGGGTGAATCGCCTCGAGTTATTCTCACAAAACTGCAAACTGTCTGGTTACACATGGATGATCGCAAATGCCTGTAGCGCCATTAACCAGAAACTTAACTGGACCAGCCACATAAATACTGTGGCAACAAGAGCAGGTCAGAGGCTAGGTATTCTGCGGCGAGTGACTCAACTCCTGACTCCCTAAAGCCTTTCCACCATCTACAAGGCACAAGTAAGGAGTGTGATGGAATACTCTCCACTTGCCTGGATGAGTGCAGCTCCAACAACACTCAAGAAGCTCAATACCATCCAGGACAAAGCAGCCCGCTTGATTGGCACCCCATCCACCACCTTAAACATTCACTCCCTCCACCACCGGTGCACCGTGGCTGCAGTGTGTACCATCTACAAGATGCACTGCAGCAACTCACCAAGGCTTCTTCGGCAGCACCTCCCAAGCCCACGACTTCTTCCACCTAGAAGGACAAGGGCAGCAGGCGCATGGGAACACCACCACCTCCAAGTCACACACCATCCTGACTTAGAAGTATATTGCCAATCCTTCATCGTCGCTGGGTCAAAATCCTGGAACTCCCTCCCCAACAGCACTTTGGGAGCACCTTCACCACACGGACTGCAGCGGTTCAAGAAGACGGCTCACCACCACCTGCTCAAGGGCAATTAGGGATGGGCAATAAATGCTGGCCTTGCCAGCGACGCCCACATCCCATAAGCGAATTTAAAAAAAGTTGCCGGGTTTATCCCTCACATCCCCTTTTTAAACAGGGATGGAGCATTTGCAATCCTCTAGTGCTCTGGCACCACCCCCATATTCGAGGAAGATTGGAGGAATGTGGCCAGAGTTATTCTACATTTTGTTTTCAATTAGCTTTAATTTACTGGAACTCCCTGTGCACCATGCCATTTCCTTGCTGCCAAGCATTTGCGATCATCCATGTGTAACCAGACAGTTTGCAGTTATTTACGAATAGCTCTAAGCAATTCACCCAAATATTTTCTTCTCCCTAAGAGGAAGCAATTAACTTCTGATCAACACCTTCCCCGTATAATTCATCAGCGAACAAACACTTGCTATGTGAGGATCCATCCTATTTTTTGCAAAGAAGAAGCAAGTGACGTTGCCTTTAATTTGAAATAAAAGAAAGACTTGCATTTATATAGCGCCTCTCACAACCTCAGGACGTCCCAAAGTTCTTTACAGCCAATGAAGTAGTTTTGAAGTACACTCACTGTTGTGTAATAGAGATAATAGAGTAACAACTAATGTTGAAGATAAAAGCGATTTAGGGAGATGTTAACTGCAAGGGTCAATGGCCCATCCTGAAACACAATGTGGAATTGTAACGGACAGATTTAAACTGGTTGACTCCCCGTGTACAGGTATAGAAGAAAGAAAGACTTGCACTTTCACAGCACCTTTCACGACCTCTCGACTTCCCAAAGCGCTTTACAGCCAATGAAGTACTTTTGAAGTGGATTCACTGTTGCAATGTAGGAAACGCGGCAGCCAATTTGCGCACAGCAAGCTCCCACAAGCAGCAATGTGATAATGACCAGATAATCGGTTTTAGTGATGTTGGTTGAGGGATAAATATTGACCAGGACGCAGGGGGAATAACTCCCCTGCTCTTCTTCAAAATAGTGCTGTGTGATCTTCTACATCCACCTGAGAGGGAAGAGGGGACCTGGGCTTAATATCTCATCTGAAAGATGGTACCTCCGACAGTGCAGCACTCCCTCAATGCGGCACTGAAGTGTCAGCCTAGATTTTGTGTTCAAATCTCTGGAGTGGAACTTGAACCCATGACCTTCTGACTGAAGCGAGAGTGCGACCCACTGAGCCACGGCTGACACTGTGAGAAGTGCTGTAGCCGGCATAATCAAAGTTCTGTGTGTCAGTGGGAATAAGGAAATGCATGAACTTTCTGCAACACCAGGCCATCATAAACTCAAAATGTATTAATCAGATAAATTGGAGTGGAAATTCCTTCAGGCCCGTATTCGTCTATAGTTAAGGCTTGGGAAAGCCCCAAGTCTGACCTGATATTGGAGCCGTGACAGGAACTGGCTGCTCACCCACTTTAAGAAAATGAATTTCGAGCCACTTGTTTCGGCAGTAGTGGTCTGAATGTATGTCTCGAGTGTCGGGGTGGGGGTTGGGGGCGGTGGGTGGTTGGGTAGCTGCAATGTGCTGGGGGGGTGGGGGTGCAGGCGCGATCGTGAGTAACGTGGAGTCAAATAGGCATTCCTGCTCCTCCTGGCTCCACAGCAATGATTTAAAAGAAATTTAAATAAAAACTTCCCTGCCGCTGAAGATTCCTCAGCGGAGAAGGCCTGGACTCTATCCAATTTTGGCAAGGGTGGGGGGGGGGGGGGGGGTCCTAAAATTAGGGTTAAGCCCCTCATTTAGGGCAGTTGTAGGCTGCAAAGAGACATTGATAGGATGCAGAGCTGGGCCGAAAAATGGCAGATGGAATTTAACCCTGATAAGTGCGAGGTGATTCATTTTGGTAGGGCAAATTTGAATAAGGATTACAGGGTCAACGGCAGGGTTCTGAGGAACGTGGAGGAGCAGAGGGATCTGGGGGTTCATATCCACAGATCTCTGAAGGTTGCCACTCAAGTGGATAGAGCAGTAAAGATGGCCTATGGTGTGTTGGCGTTTATTAACAGAAGGTTTGAGTTTAAGAACCGTGAGGTTATGCTGCAACTGTACAGGACCTTGGTGAGACCACATTTGGAATATTGTGTGCAGTTCTGGTCACCTCACTATAGGAAGGACGTAGAAGCATTGGAAAGAGTGCAAAGGAGATTTACCAGGATGCTGCCTGGTTTGCGGGGGAGGTCTTATGAGGAAAGATTGAGGGAGTTGGGGCTTTTCTCTTTAGAGCGGAGGAGGATGAGAGGCGACTTAATAGAGGTTTATAAGATGATGAGGGGGATAGATAGAGTGGATGTTCAGAGACTATTTCCTCGGGTAGAGGCAGCTGTTACAAGGGGGCATAACTATAAGGTACATGGGGGGAGATATAGAAGGGATGTCCGAGGTAGATTCTTTACTCAGAGAGTGGTTGGGGTGTGGAATGGACTGCCTGCTGTGATAGTGGAGTCGGACACTTTAGGAACTTTCAAGCGGTTATTGGATAAGCACATGGAGCACACCAGAGTGATAGGGAGTGTGATAGCTTGATCTTGGTCTCGGACAATGCTCGGCACAACATCGAGGGCCGAAGGGCCTGTACTGTGCTGTACTGTTCTATGTTCTATGTTCTATGTTCTATGTATGTAGCTTACCTGGCCATGCCTTCAGAGGGTAGCTGCCTCATTTTGTGTGTTTGTCACTGTTATGTACAGTTGTTTAAATTGTTTTTGCCTCTTTCTTCCCTGATGATGGAATGTGGGGGGAAGGAGGGAATGGGTTAGATGTCCAGGAGTTTTAAGGGTTCCTTACGCATGTATAGTTAGTGCTACCAACTGTGGTTGGACGTATTCCTGGAGATTTCATGACATGACCTCCTGCCCTCCAACCTCCCCACCCAGTAAAACAGCCTTTTTTCCCCCCCATCTTCAATATTTTTAAACAGAAGTGTCCCTCTGATTTTTCACCCGGGTTGATCGCAGCAGTGTCCAGAGATTAATCCTTAATCTCGGGAGACTCCACGACAATCCTGGAAGGGTTGGCAACCCTATGTGTACTGCATACAGTTTTGGTCTCCTTATTTAAGGAAGGATATACTTGCATTGGAGGCAGTTCAGAGACGATTCACGAAGTTGATTCCGGAGATGAAGGGGTTGTCTTATGAAGAAAGGTTGAGCAGGTTGGGCCTATACTCATTGGAGTTTAGAAGAATGAGAGGTGATCTTATTGAAACATATAAGATACTGAGGGGGCTCGACAAGGTTGATGCAGAGAAGATGTTTCCCCTCATGGGGGAATCTAGAACTAGGGGGCATAGTTTCAGAATAAAGGGTCGCCCATTTAAAATTGAGATGAGGAGGAATTTCTTCTCTCAGAGGGTCGTAAGTCTGTGGAATTCTCTGCCCCAGAGAGCTGTGGAGGCTGGGTCATTGAATATATTTAAATGAGAAGTCGCACAACACCAGGTTATAGTCCAACAGTTTTATTTAAAATTACGAGCTTTCGGAGCTCCGCTCCTTCTTCAGGTACAGGTACAGTGAGGGAATCGATTACACAGTATATATACACAGAGAACAATGTGTCTGCAGAGACACAATCTGTTAGGGAGGCATTACATCAAAGACACATCAGAGTACAGCTAAGACAATGAGGTGGGTCACAGGGGGTCCAACGTGTCAAATGCTGCCGTCTGCAGTTAAGCTTTTAATGTTTTTATTTATTTATTTAAAAAAAAAATTTAAACTGGAAAAACAGACAACGATGTCGAGTCACGTTCTGTAGCGTGACATGAACCCGAGATCCCGGTTGAGGCCGTCCTCATGGGTGCAGAACTTGGCTATCAGTTTCTGCTCGATGATTTTGCATTGTCGTGTGTCTCGAAGGCCGCCTTGGAGAACGCTAACCCGCAGATCCGAGGCTGAATATCCTTGACTGCTGAAGTGTTCCCTGACTGGGAGGTAACAATCCTGCCTGGTGATTGTTGCGCGGTGTCCGTTCATACGTTGTCTCAGTGTCTGCATGGTCTCGCCGATGTACCATGCCGCGGTGCATTCTTTCCTGCAACGTATGAGGTAGACAACGTTGGCCGAGTCACATGAGTATGTGCCATGTACCTGGTGGGTAGTGTCCTCACGTGTGATGATGGTATCTGTGTTGATGATCTGGCATGTCTTGCAGAGGTTGCCGTGGCAGGGTTGTGTGGTGTCGTGGTCGCTGTTCTCCTGACAGCTGGGTAATTTGCTGCGAACGATGGTACTTTTGAGGTTAGGCGGCTGCTTGAAGGCGAGTAGTGGAGGCGTGGGGATGGCTTAAATATATTTAAGGTGGAGATAGACAGATTTTTGAACAATAAAGGAGTGATGGGTTATGGGGAGCGGGCAGGGAAATGGAGCTGAGCCCAAGATCAGATCAGCCATGATCTCATTAAATGGCGGAGCAGGCTCGAGGGGGCAAATGGCCTACTCCTGCTCCTATTTCTTATGTTCTTATGGTAAGGGAAGCTTACGGTAGGATAGGAGAAATGTGTCCATGCACAGGGAATGGTAAGTGTTTCCTAAAGGGCAGGTCCATTCGAACCTGAAATGGCCAGTATTTAGCAGCATTTACGTATTCTTAAATTATCCCAAAATTCCCAGATTAATTGGACTGCATTTGGATCTCACATATGGTGAAGGATCCTTTGTAGGAAAGAGGGTCATAAAAGGAAACACTGCGCAGAGAACAAATTTTCTGAAAACAGGACAGTTTTGCACTCCACTGGAATGTCGCCAGCAATATACTCACTTCCTTTATCAGCGTGCCTGTTGCATCAGATTCACCATTGACGGTTATTCCCCCTCTGGCCTTCCTAACTTACTATTAACTTTGTTTGTACAGAAACTAAATTCTCAAAGTTATTTTTCTGCTTGTTTCCTCATGTCCAACATAGCTACCCAGTGCCAAGGTCTCATCTTTATTTAGGACAATTAGGGAGTATCCACTTGTGCTGATTTGCATGAATTCCCTTAAAACCATTCTTTGGTTGAGCTTGAGATACGGGAACATGCACAGTCGAAGATGTGAATTAATCATCCATCATCAACCGGTATGTAGCATAGTTGAGATTCCTGACAACATAACAGTTTGATAAGAAAGTAATTTTAACATGTAATGGTAAATCAAAGCTGTCATCTTATATACATTGATCATTTGGGAACCATAAAATAATTCTGCGCCACAAGTGTACTTTGAAGCAACTCCAGATGCCATTGCTTCCGTATACTGTTTTAAATATGTCTGTACCTTTTTGTATGTCTGTGTCAGCCATGGCTCAGTTGGTAGGACTCCCGCCTCTGAGTCAGAAGGTTGTGGGTTCAAGTCCAGAGACCTGAGCACAAAATCCAGGCTGACATTCCAGTGCAATACTGAGGGAGTGCTGCACTGCCGAAGGTGAGATGAGACGTTAAATCGAGCCCCCGTCAGTTCTCTCAGGTGGATGTAAAAGATCCCATGGCACTATTTAGAAAAAGAACAGGGGAGTTATCCCCGGTGTCCTGCCAATATTTATCCCTCAACTGCACCATTTATACAATTACTGTAGCCAATGGATTATCTGGTCATTATCACATTGCTGTTTGGGGAACTTGGCTGTGCACAAATTGGCTGCCACATTTCCTGCAATACAGAAGTGACTACGCTTCAAAAAAAAGTACTTCATTGGCTGTAAAGCGCTTTGGGAAGTCCTGAGATTGTGAAAGATGCTATATAAATGCAAGTCTTTTTGCGTAATATCTGCAGAATGTTACAATAACAACTTACAGTGATACGCATATATAATATAGCAAAATGCCCCAATGTGCTTCACAAAGATTTACATCATAGAGTCATAGAGTCATAGAGTTATACAGCACGGATAGAGGCCCTTCGGCCCATCGTGTCCGCGCCGGCCATCAAGCCCTGTCTAATCTAATCCCATATTCCAGCATTTGGTCTGTAGCCTTGTATGCTATGGCATTTCAAGTGCTCATCCAAATGCTTCTTGAATGTTGTGAGGGTTCCTGCCTCCACAACCCTTTCAGGCAGTGAGTTCCAGACTCCAACCACCCTCTGGGTGAAAAAGTTCTTTCTCAAGTCCCTTCTAAACCTCCCGCCCTTTACCTTGAATCTATGCCCCCTTGTTATAGACCCCTCTACTAAGGGAAAAAGCTCCTTAGTATCCATCCTATCTATGCCCCTCATAATTTTGTACACCTCAATCATGTCCCCCCTAAGCCTCCTCTGCTCCAAGGAAAACAAACCCAATCTGCCCAGTCTCTCTTCATAGCTGAAGCACTCCAGCCCGGGTAACATTCTGGTGAATCTCCTCTGCACCCTCTCCAAAGCGATTGAGTTACATCGAGTCTACAGCACAGAAACAGGCCATTCAGCCCAACTGGTCTATGCCAGTGTTTATGCTCCACACGAGTCTCTTCCCACCCCATTTCATCTAACCCTATAAGTATATCCTTCTATTCCTTTCTCCCTCATGTGCCTATATAGTTTCCCTTAAATGCATCTATGCTATTCGCTTCAACTACTCCTTGTGGTAGAGCATTCCACATTCTTACCACTCTTTGGGTAAAGAACTTTGTCCTGAATTCCCTACTGAATTTATTAATGATGAACTTATATTTATGACATCTAGTTTTGGATTCCCCCACAAGTGGAAACATCTTCTCTACATCTACCCTGTCAAACCCCTTCATTATCTTAAAGACCTGAATCAGGTCACCCCTCATTCTTCTCTTTTCTACAGAAAGAGAGCCCCAGCCTGGCCGGGGTGGGGGTGTGTGGGCAGGTGTGGTGTGGGGTGGGGGAGGGGGGGGGGGCGGGGGGGTTGCGGGATGGGTACAATGCCATGGAAGGATTTGTAAATGAGAATGAGGATTTTAAAATCAATGTGGGATACAATATGTACAAGGACACCCAGGTCCTTCTGAACACCAACATTTCCCCAATCTCTCACCATTTTAAAAATACTCTGCTTTTCTATTTTTCCTACCAAAGTGGATAACTTCACATTTCTCCACATTGTATTCCATTTGCCATGTTCTTGCCCACTCACTTAGCCTGTCTATATCCCCTTGAAGCCACTTTGCATCCTCCTCACAACTTACATTCCCACCTAGCTTTGTATCATCAGCAAACTTGGATATATTACATTTGGTCCCCTCATCCAAATCATTGATGTAGATCAGTGTTTCCCAACCTGTGGTCCGCGAGGGTACTGCAGGTGGTCCGTGATAAAATGGTCCAAACCCCTAAAATAAACGTGTCTGTTGTCTCCACAGATGTTGAATGACCCGCCGTGTGGTTTCAGTGTTTTTATTGCTGTTAAAATATGGGTTTTGGGGATGAGCCGATGGAAGTGAAAACCTGCTGGTGATGGAGGGCAGGTTGGTTTTCTGGAAGGAGCAAATCAACTGGGCCGAAAAATCAGCTCCAGACAAATTCACCAAAATATTTCCCACCTCACTACCGCACAACGGCAAGTACTGCTCCACTCTATCATATAAACCCAACTAGTGCCCCCTCAATTCAATGATCTTCACCAGTGTCCCCACTATTATACAACCTCAGGTTTGCATGTACGGAGTGTGGGACTTTGACAGTGGGTTTTATACAACAGAAGTCGCCAGTCCTCTTGTGTCACACTAAGTAAAACTAGATGTCATAAACATAAGATCCTCAATAATAAATCCAGTAGGGAATTCAGGAAAAACTTGTTTATGTAAAGAGTGGTTGGATTGTGGAACGCGATACCACAGGTACCAGATATCAGTGAGGGGAGCAGAGAAGTTTCAGCCGTGAGTTGGCTCCGTGGCTTAGCTGGTCAAAGCGCCTGTCTAGTATACAGGAAGAGCCTGGGTTCGCTTCCCAGCGGGGCATTTTTTTAAAGAACAAAATATTCTCTTATGATCCCACGGAAGTTGGTTGCTTCTCGTTTGAAAGTGCTGCAATACTTTGGATTGGAAACGGATAAAGGCTCATCACACGCACATCAGAAATACATATTAAAGTCTGACTGTCATTCAGCCAACATGCTAACATTTCCTCCCATCTGCAACAGAAAGTTATCGGTTTATTAATGGCGATTAAAACAATTATTCATCGTGATACTGCCTTTAAATATATGTTTGTGTAATTGATTTAATAAACTGCACAACTGTTTTATAAAAATGAGACCGGAAATCAAACCCGTGCTCTGGTTGCACCGAATTCCAACCCCTGGCCCAAGGAACGCTCCACCCAGCAGCTGTGAGAGCTGTCAATATACTGGGTGCATTCCCGCCAGATACAAATGTATTCCTGACTTGTGTTCGATGTAAATGTTTATTATATCTGCAAGTTACAAGTGTCTGTAGATATATCTGAATTAATTATTCATTTATTGGGCCGCATCTGTTAAATTGTGAATTGAGGCAGTGCATTCCAGATCCCAACAACTCGCAATGTAAAAAAAAATGGTTCCTAATGTCGCCTCAGATTCTTCTGCCAATCACCTTCAATCTGTGTCCTCTGGTCACCGACTCTTTAACCACTGGAAAAATGTTTCTCCTCATTTACGATATCAAACCCGTCATGAATTTAAACACCCCTGTCAAAACCTCTGCTCTAAGGTGTAAAGTTTCCAAAAGAACCCATTAAAAGAGACGCATAAAGATAGGAATGCTAGGCCCAGCAAGAAACCCAAAACATGAGGACAATGCAAACTCCAATAAAACAACAGATCAACAGGACGCAAGCCATTTGACTCAGTAAAAAAGCCGTTACTGGTAACGAGGTCTTTCAATTGACCAGGATTTGATTTGGTTTAGCATAGTTGAAGGCCCATCAAAACTTAACAAGACAATGGAATGAACAGGCCTCAACTGAAACCAATCACTTCAGCACAAAACCGTTTTAGTGAGGGGTTTTGGGCGCGAAAAGGACTATATAATTGCAGCCTGACCCACAGAAGAATCACAGAATCCTCACAGTGCAGATAGAGGCCATTTCAGCCCATCAAGCCTGCACATACCCCACGTATTTAATCCCCCTAACACTAAGGGTCAATTTATCATAGCCAAATCAACCTAACCCGCACATCTTTGGACTGTGGGAGGAAACTGGAGCAAACCCACGCAGACACCGTGCAAACTCCACACAGACAGTCACCCGTGGCCAGATTCGAACCCGGGTCCCTGGCGCTATGAGGCAACAGTGCTAACCACTATGCCACCGTGTTGACCCAAGACTTGCTCTCTTTTTTTTGGACTCGCTGACAACGCTGGAACAGCTCTCTCTCTCTCTCTCTCTCTCTCTCAGCCCTGCTCCAGCAAAAGACACCACAAGCCACGACGAGGAAGGAGGGAGGCCAACAAACAGACCATCACACAAGAAGAAACCAGAGCGACTGCCTCAGTGACCATCGGACACCTCGCAGCAACAAGGGCCTTATGAAATCTTTTAATCAAAAGACTCTAAAATCCTGTCAAGGATTAATTAGTGAGCATTATCCCTGATCTCCTGAAACCAAAAACCTAGCTAGATAGTGGGATTCTTGGGAGGGATAAGGGTTTTGTATATTGTCATTCTCCCTTGCCTGTACCATGTGTTCCCCAACCTGTTTAAGTGTGAAGTGTGTTTTAAGTTTGTTACCTTTTACTTTGAATAAAAGTCAAAATTCTTTCATCGGAACCTGTTGTCTACTGCATCTTTATTCACAACCCCTAAATAAGTCCAAGGTCTGAACCTGGGGCGTGGGAGCGATTCGAACCGCTCACTGAGTCAGGGGTAAGGCTGACCCCCTACCACCACCACCCCCTACAAAGGAGAACAACCCCAGCTTCTCCAGTCCCCCCACATTCTGAAGTCCCTCATCCCTGTTACCATTCCAGTAAATCACATCTGTTCATTTCTTCCTTCTAATAAATAACTATAGTGAAACGCTTATAAGAAAAATCACGAACAGAATAAAAAAAAGACATAAATAAATACTGAGCAAAATGGGATGTGAATGTTTAAGAACATAAGAAATAGGAGCAGGAGTAGGCCATTTGGTCCTTCGAGCCTGCTCCGCCATTCAATGAGATCATGGCTGATCTTAGAAGGTGAAATAACAGAAGATCTGGGATTTCTGATCGGTCAGTGAGAGGAATTCATCTTTGAATCGGGCTTTGGCCGTTCAATTTACTGATAAAGACAGACAGAGAGAGCTGCTGAAGACAGGATCAGCTAGCGCAGTCGGTAGAACCTGAGTTTCTTAATCACCAGGTTGTGGGTTCGAGCCCCGCATTGGCGGTTATTTTACTACTCATTTTACAGGCGATCCCCAGCTCTGAATTCCTTGGCAGAGCGCCCAAGGAGTGTTTGATGTAAATGAGATTCAACAACAATATCAGAAAATCTCTCCATAAATCTGGACTCTTATCTCTCTCTCCTTGAACTTCGTATCATTTCACCTGCAGCTCGGCGTCAGTGCAGCTCAGTGGGACCTCGGGCCAGTCTCTCCCTTCACAACACATCAGTGCCGGGAAAACAACGGGGAATTTTACACACATGTTGTGCTCAGCAACGTCTTATAAAAACTTCCTTATACTTCACTCCGTGTCCAACCCTGTGAGGTCTCCCCTGGTGTGTCAGCTTTAGATGTTTATAAACACGTCAGCAGAACATGAACATAACCTGAGCTCCGAGACCTGGTCGGGTCCCATTCCCCCGAAGTGATTAATGAGCAGGGCGGATCAGAGTTTCTTTAAAGGAATGACAGGAAAATCACTTTGACCTGAGGCCGAAATAGCTCAGTTGGGATTCGGCGGCTCTTAGATATTTTGTGTCTCTTTCTTTGGGTCCGTTTCTCGAAGTTACCAATTTAAACTGAAGTCTTTTATCCGCCACTGAAGGGTTGGGTTTGAATAGAGAGAGACATCAAGGATGGAAACTATTGCTATTGGCTGTATTTAGCTTTTATTTCTCGATCTCCTTCTGCCCCTTTCTCTGGTTTTTGTCTCTCTCGGTGCCGTGTGAACATTTGATTTGATGTATTTGTCCTAAACTGATGCCTTTTACACATCTCGGGGCGGTCAGACCCGCTCTGTCTGTCTGTTACTGCTTGTGACCATTAACAGGAACAGGCCGCGAGTTAAACGTTTCTCAGCAAACCGAAGAAAGACAAATAAACAGAGAGATGTGTTGCTCCGCCCAGTGCAAAGGTGAAATGGATGTTATTGAAAATAATTTCCCCCTGACAGTTTGTGTAGATTTTTTGTAAAGTCTGGATTTTCAATGTCAGGAGAAACCGAAAAAGTAAGAAATAAACTGCTGATGACCCGTACACAGATTAAACCCGTGCCCTTAGCGATATTAGCGCCACGCTCTAAACAACTGTGATAAAAGCTGTCCGGATCGTTCGAGCCCCGCGCTGGGCGGTTTGTGTTTTACTTCTCACACTGGGTCACAGAGTTATTGTACAGACAATGAGCACACCACATCCCTTAAACATGATTCCGATATAAAATAATCACTGTTCGATAAAAACCGAGTATGTAAATCGAAAGTAACAGGAAAAGAGCACTTAATTGTGAAAAGAATGATTGCACCAACAGTGAAGGGGAATCTGCCGGCCTCCGCCATACTAATCCTGTGACTCTGGGAGTTTGGTTCGGGCAGAGGTTTGCCTGTGACGACACGAACACCGCCCCCCCGCTCCCCCACCCCACCCCCGCACCATCCATGTTAAAAATGAAAAGTGTCTGGCAAAAATTCAGAACAGGCGGAGAGGAAGTAACCCTTCGGAGAGGTTTGTGTTTCTGAATCCCTAACTCATCTGGCTCTTTTTGACATGTCCCCATTCAATGTACAGACCCTCTCCTCAGTCTGCCCCTCGAGACCCGTCACCTCACATTTCTCTCCAGTTAATTTGAAAACATGTTTTACACACCCCGCCAGGATTGTCCTGGAGTCCCCAATACTGTGTCAATTGTAGCACTTTCTGAAATACTACCCGTGTCATGTGTTAGTCAAGAGAGACAGAGGGGAATTAGACAGACCAAGCGTCGCTGAGCTTTTCCTGTAGTGAAACAGGGGTTCGTTTCATGAAACATTGCTACAGCTTTCGGAATAGAGAGACCTGATGGGTTCCACCGAAACAAAAGGGTTTGAGGTCAGAATCACAGAATCCCCACAGTGCAGATAGAGGCCATTTCGGCCCATCGAGCCTGCATCGACACATATCCCACCCTATCCCCACGTATTTAATCCCCCTCACACTAAGGGTCAATTTATCATAGCCAAATCAACCTAACCTGCACATCTTTGGACTGTGGGAGGAAACCGGAGCACACCCACACAGACATGGGGAGAATGTGCAAACTCCACACAGACAATTACCCGAGGCCGGATTCGAACCCGGGTCCCTGGCGCTGTGAGGTAACAGTGCTAACCACTATGCCACCGTGTTGGCAGGTAGGACAGATAGAATGTGGGGAGTGTTTAAACTAGATGTGGAGGTTGTTGCTGTAGTTGTTCAATGGAGTTCCTTCAAGAGGTGATTCTGAATGCAATGGATCAACGTGTACCCATGCAAAGCAAAGATACTGAGCGTCATTACAGTCCAGCCTGGTTCAACGGAACTAACAAACAATTCATCCAGAAGAGAAAAAGGGATTTAAGGCCATGACGGTAAATGGCACAGACTTCAGGCGGCTACAAAACCATAAGGCAAGACAAGATTGTAAAAACTGCAACAGAATGGCGAAGAACAACTTCACATTTAACATGGCAAGTGAAGAGAAGGGTAATAATAGTGCCAGAGGTAAGTTGTGACATTATTCACAAAATGTTTTAAACAGTTTGCTTACGTTGTGGTCCGCAAAAGCTTTTGATGACGCTGTAGTGGTCCGCATAAAGGAAAAGGTTGGGAACCGCTGATGTAGATTGTGAATAGCTGAGGCCCAAGCACTGATCCTTGCGGTACCCCACTAGTTACAGCCTGCCAACCCGAAAATGACCCGTTTATTCCTACTCTCTGTTTTCTGTCCATTAACCAATCCTCAATCCATGCTAGTATATTACCCACAATCCCATGAGCACTAAGTTTGTTCAATAACCTTTTGTTGCTAAGATAATAACAAGAGGAGCCAAATAGTGTCAAGGGAAAGAATTTCCCAACAACAGTAATAATTATCCTCTAATTGACATTAGGATCCATTTAGACCGCTTGACCACAAGGTGCAGCGGCTTAAAAGGGATAAGCCAAGTTAGCAGCTCAACATTATGGGGCAGAAATTCTGATCCCTATGGGTGTGTACGTGCTGTGTACTCACCTGTAGGGCTAATGGAAATGCCAGTTTTAGGCATATGCTGGAAACCGGCATTTCTGATCTCCAAAAAATGGAACTCTCCACCCGGAAGCAGGGCCTCTGTGGGTGGAGAGTTCCATTTTTTGGAGACCCTCTGCCTGCAGAAAACACTTACAATTCTTGTGCCTGGTAAAGGTGTAAGGCCTGCTTTTACCAGGATAAGAGTTGAAAAAAGTAAAAAAAAAATTTTCCACTGATTTATCATTTAAAAATACTTTAAAGAAAGGTAAGTTTATTTTTAGCCCCGTTAAAAACTTTAATTATTTTTTTCAAAAAATTAAATTTTTGTTTAAAATACTTAATTTATAGTAATTTAAAGTCATTTTAAAAATGTGATTTAAAAAAAAAATGTATTTAAGTTTTACTATGTTTTAGGGGTGATCTCTATTCATATATTTGACAGGACTTCCTCTCAAATGTATGAAGGGAGATTCCCTTCTCTGATTGGATCCCCATGGCCCACGTGATCCCAGGGACGCTGCGAACCACCTGCGCCTCTGGGATACGTGTGCCCTGCACACCGGCAGTTTGGAGAGGCCCAGCAGCAGAACTCTGCGCCTCCCGGGAGCCCTCTGGTCCAGGCACAGATTTTTTCCAGATCGCAGCCCTCCGCCTGCGAACGGAATTTCTGGGCCAATAACTATGAATCAGACCTGCAACTCTCTATGAGCAACAACATTCATTGCTTCAATTGTGACTGTGGAGCCTTTATTCACTCTTTCAACACAAAGAAACTGGATTGTCACCGTACACATGTACAACCCGCACATCCCTGTCATCGATGTGCTGACGTTCCTCGGCAGATACGTTGATAACGTCGGGAACAGCGTTGACATCAATGGCCTGTTTGGGATCTGGACGAGCAAACGCCAGATCAAAGTAACCCTGAAAGTGGACGCCAAAGGAGCCATCCTGCACCTCCCCTCCAGCTTTGCCATCGGTGGAAGTCGGGGCTACATGGTGTACGCGGGACAACCCAGGGTGTGCCAAACCTGTGGGAGATCCGGGCACGTGGCGGCGAACTGCACTGCCACCATTTGTCGGAACTACAAGCAGGAAGGCCACCAGACAAAGGACTGTAAGGAGAGCAAGTGCTGCAACTTGTGCAAGGAGACAGGCCATCTCTACAAGGCCTGCCCAAAGCACAGCAGCAGCTATGCGCAGGCAATTAAAGCACCTGTCAACACGGCCGCCTCAAAGGAGACCAACACTGCTCCCACCGCAGAGGCCCTCAGTGGAAATGACCAAACCCCAGCAACCAGCACTCAGCCTCCTCCCCAACAGCCAGAGCCGATGGAAGAGGAAGCAACAGGGGAACAACCGGGAGGCTGGCAGGAGGTCAAAAGAAAGACCAAGAAAAAGCCCCACCCAAAGAAACGAGAAAGATGCCGCCAAAACCCAGGCCTGTGGAAAAAAGCGGCTCATGTCCCAAACGGACAACAGCGGCAGCTCCTCATCTGATGAGGAAGGGCACGAAAAGAACAGCCGCCACCAACAGAAAAAGCGGCAAAGCGCAATGGAAGAAAAGGAGACAGAAAAGACCACCCAGCTCCAGGACACCGGGAGCAGCGGAGCGTCGAGCGTAACCCAGCTCCGGGAAACCGGGAGCAGCCAAGCGTCCAATGCTCCAGACCACCGGGAGCAGCGGAGCGTCCAGCGTAACCCAGCTCCGGGAAACCGGGAGCAGCGAAGCATCCAACACACTCCAGCTCCGGGAAACCGGGAGCAGCCAAGCGTCCAGTGCACCACAGCCCCAGAACACTGGGCGCAGCGACACTGCATGTGAAGCACAGAGGGAAGAACCACCACCGACCGAGGACAGCCCAGATTGCGTGGGGGACCCCGACAAAACACCGCCGTCGTCACCCCATCGAAACGCCCCCGCAGGAAGCCAGGACAGCCACGACGGGTTTCTCAGCCCAGGGCAAGTAAAGCTGTTCTCGAACACCGTGGGTATACAGGGACAGGCCCAAGGGCTGGGAACAGCATAAAGGACTGCTTGTTAAAATGGGACTTTGGACTCTATTTAATTTTTAAAATGGGTTTAAAGATTGCAACCATAAACGTGCGTAGCATCAAAAGCACTACACGATGTGTTTCCACCTTGGGGTACCTCGCCAATGTCAAGGCCGACCTGCTGTTCCTGCAGGAGTGCGGCCTACCGCACCTCAGCAACTACCGGCAGTGGTCGCGATGGTGGTCCCAGGGGCCATCGATCTGATCAGGAGGCAACGATTGCCGTGCCTCCGGCCTGGGTATTCTGCTGCGGGGAGGCAACTTCACCATCACCGAAGTTAAGGAGGTGGTGGGCGGCCGCCTCCTCGTAGCGGACGTGTTGTACAAGAACGCCCCGCTCAGGCTGATCAACGTGTACGCCCCGGCTCTCAAGAACGAGCGGCTGGCCGTTTCCCAGCAGCTGCCGCTGCTGCTGGTGCCGTCCAGGCCAGTTATTCTGGGCGGTGACTTCAACGGCATCATCGATGCGGCTGGACGATCTGGCAGAGCCGACAGCAAACTGGACGCCACGTCCAGACCCCCGATGGAAGCGGTAAAAGACGCCAAGCTGCGCGACGTCTTCAGTAACCCTGCAGATGGAGTGCAGCGTAGATACACCTGGTCGAGACCAGACGGGTCCGTCCGTTCCAGGATAGACTTCCTGTTTGTGTCCCAAGCGCTCACGGTCAGATCCACCGACGTCACGCCGGTGTTCTTCTCTGACCACTGCCTCCTACTGGCCGACTGTCACCCACAGGAAGAGCAGAAAGTTGGCAGAGGGATATGGAAGCTGAACGTGAAACTGTTGACCCCAGAAAACATTGAGGAACTCAAAAGGGATTACAAAGGTTGGAGAACCGTGAAACCCCTCTTTGATTCCCCGGCGCACTGGTGGGAAACGATCAAGGCGAACATCAAGAGGTTCTTCATCCTCAAAGGTGTTCAGAAGGCGAGAGAGAGACAGAGGGAAACGTCCCGACTCCAGAAAAGCCTGCAGAATCTGCTCCTGCTGCAGTCGATGGGGGTCGACGTCGGGGAGGAACTCCAAGAGGTGAAGGGCCAGCAAGCCTCGCTCTACGCCTCCGAGTCCTCCAAGATCATCTTCCGCTCCAGAGTCCGCTCCGTGGAGCAGGACGAGACGTGCTCGCGTTTCTTCTTCCAAAAGGTACACAGAGGGAGCTCTGTGATCGACAGCCTGAAGGAAGAAGACGGTTCTGTGACGTCCTCGCAGCCTGACATACGAAGGATCAGCAAATCCTTTTACGCCGGGCTGTACGACGCGAAGCCCACAGACAGCGCGGCCTCCCAGTCTTTCCTGTTGTCTATCTCGGAGGTGCTAGACGACAGCAAGCGGGAGAGTCTGGATCACCCGTTAACTCTGGACGAGCTGACAAAGGCCGTCCGGTCCTTCGAGACGAGTAAAACTCCCGGAAGCGACGGCTTACCGGTCGAGTTGTATTCGGCTCTGTGGGACTGGATGGGCCCAGACCTGCTGGAAGTGTACGGGGGTATGCTTCTGGCTGGCAGCATGTCAGAATCGATGAAGAAAGGCATCATCACCCTCATCTACAAGCAGAAGGGGGAAGAAATCAGAAATTGGTGGCCCATTTTGCGTGCTTAATGTGGATTACAAGATTCTGTCCAAGGTCATTGCCAACAGGGTCAAGTCTGCTCTGGAGCTGGTGATCCACCCCGATCAGACCTGCGCCGTACCCGGCAGGAAGATCTCTGATAGCCTCGCGCTACTCAGGGATATGATCGCCTACGTGCGGGACAGGAGGGTGGACACCTGCTTAATCAGCTTGGACCAGGAGAAGGCTTTCGATAGAATATCGCACAAGTACATGATGGACGTGCTCTCCAAATTGGGGTTTGGGGAGGGAATCCGCAATTGGATCCAACTGCTCTACACAGACATCAGTAGCGCAGTTCTAATCAACGGGTGGGAATCGGAAAGCTTTCCGATCAAATCTGGAGTCAGGCAAGGCTGTCCTCTCTCCTCTGTCTTGTTCGTGTGTTGTATCGAACCTTTTGCCGAGTCCATCAGGAGGGATAAGAACATAAGAACATAAGAAATAGGAGCAGGAGTAGGCCAATCGGCCCCTCGAGCCTGCTCCGCCATTCAATAAGATCATGGCTGATCTGATCCTAACCGCCAATCTACTATCTATCACAGAACCATCTCCTGCATCTAACAGAATTGCACACACGAAATAGGAGCAGAATCAGGCTACACAGTCCCTGGGCCCGCTCCACTACCCACAGGGCCATGACCGATCCGAACCTAGACTCATGTCCAAATTCCTGCCCGCTCCCCGTAACCCTTAATGCCCTTTACTTCTAGGAAACTGTCTATTTCTGTTTTAAATTTAATTAATGTTGTAGCTTCTACAGCTTTTTGTGGCAGCATATTCCATGGACCTACCACCCTCTGAGTGAAGTAGTTCCTCCTCATCTCAGTTTTGAAAGAGCAGCCCCTTATTCTAAGACTATGTCCCCTAGTTCTCGTCTCACCCGTCATCGGGAACATCCTCCCCGCATCCACCCGATCCAACCCCTTCACAATCTTATATGTTTCAATAAGATCGCCTCTCATTCTTCTGAACTCCAATGAGTAGAGTCCCAATCTACCCAACCTCTCCTCATATGACCACCCCCTCATCCCCGGGATTAACCGAGTGAACCTTTTTTGCACTGCCTCGAGAGCAAGGATGTCTTTCCTTAAGTAAGGACACCAAAACTGTATGCAGTATTCCAGGTGCGGTCTCACCAATACCTTGTACAACTGAAGCAATACCTCCCTATTTTTATATTCTATCCCCCTAGCAATGAAAGCCAACATTCCATTTGCCTTCTTAATCACTTGCTGCACCTGCATACTAACCTTTTGAGTTTCGTGCACCAGGACCCCCAGATCCCTTTGCACTTCAGTACTCTCCAGTTTCTTGCCATTAAGATAATAAATTGCTCTAGGATTTTTCCTGCCAAAGTGCATCACCTCACACTTTCCAGTGTTGTATTCCATCTGCCAAATCTCTGCCCACTTACTTAGCCTGTCTATGTCCCCTTGCAGGTTTTTTATGTCCTCCTCACTCACTACTTTCCCTCCCATCTTTGTATCATCTGCAAATTTTGATATGTTACACTTGGTCCCTTCCTCCAAATCGTTAATATAGATTGTGAAGAGTTGGGGACCCAGCACTGACCCCTGTGGAACACCACTAGTTACTGATTGCCAGTCTGAGAATGAACCATTTATCCCAACTCTTTGCTTTCTGTTAGATAGCCAATCCTCTATCCATGCCAGAATATTACCCCCAATCCCGTGATTTTTTACCTTAAGCAATAATCTTTTGTGTGGCACCTTGTCAAATGCCTTTTGGAAGTCTAAATACACTACGTCCACTGGTTCCCCTTTATCCACTCTATATGTTACTTCCTCAAAGAACTCCAGCAAATTTGTCAAACATGACTTCCCCTTCGTAAAACCATGCTGACTTTGTCCTATTAAATTATGATTATCCAAATGTCCTGTTACTGTTTCCTTAATAATGGACTCCAAAATTTTACCTACCACAGATGTTAGGCTAACCGGTCTATAGTTACCAGCCTTCTGTCTACTGCCCTTTTTAAATAAGGGTGTTACATTAGCAGTTTTCCAGTCTGCCGGGACCTTAGCGGAATCCAGGGAGTTTTGAAAAATTATTACCAATGCATCTACAATCCCTACCGCCACTTCCTTCAAGACTCTAGGATGTAAGCCATCAGGTCCAGGTGATTTATCCGCCTTGAGTCCCATTATTTTACCGAGTACCACTTCCTTAGTGATTTTGATCGTGTTTAGCTCCTCTCCCCCTATAGCCCCCTGTTTGTCCAGTGTTGGGATATTCTTAGTGTCCTCTACTGTAAAGACTGATACAAAATATTCATTCAGTGTTTTTGCCATCTCCATATTTCCCACCATTAATTTCCCGGTCTCATCCTCTAAGGGACCAACATTTACTTTAGCCACCCTTTTTCTTTTTATATAACTATAAAAACTCTTACTATCTGTTTTTATATTTTTTGCTAATTTACTTTCATAATCTATCTTCCCTTTCTTAATCAATCTTTTTGTTATTTTTTGCTGCCTTTTAAAGTTTTCCCAATCCTCTGTCCTCCCACTAGATTTCGCTACCTTATATGCCCTTGTTTTTAGTCGAATACTATCCTTAATTTCTTTACTTAGCCACGGATGACTGTCCTTTCTTTTACACCCTTTTCTTTTCAGTGGAATATATTTTTTTTGGAAGTTGTAAAATAACTCCTTGAATGTACACCACTGATCATGTGTCGTCTTACCCTTTAATCTATTTTCCCAATCCACTCTACTCAATTCCGCTCGCATACCTTCATAGTCTCCTTTATTCAAGCTTAGCACACTTGTTTGAGATCCAACCTTCTCACCCTCTAATTGAATATGGAATTCAACCATGTTATGGTCACTCATTCCAAGGGGATCCTTTACTAGGACATTTTTAATTAATCCTGTCTCGTTACACAGGACCAGATCTAAGGTTGCTTGCCCCCTGGTCGGTTCAGTTACATACTGCTCAAGAAACCCATCCCTAATACACTCAATGAACTCATCCTCAAGGCAGCCCTGCCCCATTTGATTTGTCCAATTAATATGATAGTTAAAATCCCCCATAATTATAGATACGGGCATAAGAGGGGTGACGATCCCAGGCAGCGGAGGCACTCGGGTTAAGGCCTCCCTGTACATGGACAACGTCACCGTCTTTTGCTCGGGTCCGCTGTCGGTCCGCAGATTGCTGAGAATCTGCGACCAGTTTGAACTGGCCTCGGGAGTGAAAGTTAATCGCAGCAAAAGTGAGGCCATGTTCTTTGGGAACTGGGCCGACTGATCCTTTGTCCCCTTCACCGTCAGGTCAGATTACCTGAAGGTGCTGGGAATATGGTTCGGTGCGGCCGGGGCGTGCCCCAAAAACTGGGAGGAGCGTATCGCCAAGATAAGACAGAAACTGCGAATGTGGGAGCAGCGAGGTGCTGTCGGTGTTGCTACACGTGGCGCTGGTGTGGCCCATACCCCGATCCTGCGCCGCCGCAGTCACCCGAGCCGTCTTCCACTTTATCTGGAGATCAAAAATGGACCGTGTCCGGAGGGACCGATGTACAAATCTCCAGAGAAAGGGGGAAAGAACATACCCAACGTCGCCCTCATCCTGATGGCCACCTTTGTGTGCGGCTGCATCAAGCTGTGCACAGACCCTCGGTACGCAAACACCAAGTGTCACTACGTGCTGAGGTTCTATCTGTCCCTGTAGGCTTCGCAAAATCCCCAGAAACTCGAACAGAGCCCTAAAGGGAGTGATTTTTGGACCTTTCATACAAACTTGGGATGATGGGACCTAAGTGAAGTGATTTGATGTAAAAACCTCAGTCTTGGACATTTTAAAGATCAGGGAAGAAAAACCCTGATGAAAATGACTTTTGAATCTTACTGTTGGGAAAGACACCTTTCACAGACACAAGACAGGCTGCGGAGGGGCGTGGGCAGGCAATGGACAGCTTTGGGTGTTGGGGCCCAATCAAGCTGTCTGGGAATTGTTTACACTGCAATCCTACCAAGGAGGAAGAGACAAACCCAAAAGCCTCACACACACATCAAAATATGAATAATCCAAGACCCCCTTTTGAAATTCCCAGGCCCAAACAGGATACCAGAAGCCTGAAATCAATAAAACATTTAGTACTTCATCAAAAACCAATCAACCAGGTATCCACAGAACAGATTTAAAAGCCTGCCAATAGACCTAGGACAATAGGGTTGAGATTTGGCACGTAGATAAGGCTGTGTTTAAATCAGAAAACGATCAAGACATGTTTAACACTGAGCTAAAGCCATCGGAACTGGCAAGCCCGCCAAAACTAGACAATGGCTCATTTGCAACCTAAAGGAAACGTTTTAGTAAGGGGTTTTTGGGCGCGAAAAAAAAGACAGTATAATTGAAAGCCTGTCCCATAACTTCTTTCTCTTTTGGACTCGCTGACTACGCTGACACAGCTCTCTCCCTGCTCCAGCAAAAACCACTACAAGCCACGAGGAGGAAGGCCAGCAAACAGACCAGCACACAAGAAGAAACCAGAGCGACTGCCTCAGTGACCATCGGACACCTCGCAGCAACAAGGGCCTTACGAAATCTTTTAAACAAAAGACTCTAAAATCCTGCCAAGGATTCGTTGGTGAGCATTATCCCTGATCTCCTGAAACCAAAAACCTAGCTAGATAGTGGGATCTTTGGGAGGGATAAGGTTTTTGTTTGGTATATTGTCATTCTCCCTCGTCTGTACCGTGTGCTCCCCAATCTGTGTTTAAGTATTAAGTGTGTTTTAAGTTTGTTACCTTTTTCTTTTAATAAAGTAAAAATTCTTTCATCAGAACCTGTTGTCTACTGCATTTTTGTTCGCAACCCCTAAATAAGTCCAAAGTCTAGGAACCAGAGGCGTGTGGGAGCGATTCGAACCGCTCACTGAGTCAGAAAGTGAAGGCTGACCCCATTACCACCCCCTACATCCACGGTGTTGCGAAGGATGGGTCTGGCCACGCTGCCGCGGAACGTTCCATTCAGTTGGACCGTGCCGGACCACCTGTCCTTCGTGGAAAAGTTTGTACAGGGAAACACCTTCGACCACAAGGCCATAAAGCAGTGGTCAGCGCGTAACGTCCTCGAGACCCTACGGGAAAAGTAGATGGTGGATCCTGTCGGATGGTTCCCCGAGCAGACTGTCGAAGTCATTTGGCAGAATGGCCTCATCGGCAGAACTTACAAACAAGCACCAAGACGTAGCTTGGCTGGTGGTGAGAAGGGCCCTCCCCGTCAGATCCTTCATGCACTCCCGGCGTCTCAGCTCCACCGCACGCTGTCCTCGAGGCGGCTGCGGCGGGGACGAGACCGTCACCCATCTCCTTCTGGAATGTGCCTTTGCAAAGAAGGTCTGGAAAGAGATGCAGTGGTCTTTGTCGAGGTTCATCCCGAGCAGCTCGGTAACACAGGACTCTGTGCTCTACGGACAGTTCCCAGGGACGCACACCGAGACAAACATCAACTGCTGCTGGAGGACCAGCAACTCGGTGAAAGACGCCCTTTGGTCTGCCCGAAACTTGCTGGTGTTCCAGAGTAAGGAGTTGTCCATGACCGAGCGTTGCAGACTGGCACATTCCAAGGTCCAGGAGCACGTGCTGAGGGACGCACTAAAGGTTGGTGCCGCCGCCGCAAGGGCACGATGGGGAAGGGCCACAGTTTAAGGCCCTCCCGCCAGTGTACACCGAGGGGCTGGAACCAGTGTAAAAACCCCCCTTGGGCTGTATGACACAGAAGTGCTTTGATGTAAATGCACTTGGAATCTGTTGATGTAAATAGAGTACCATGTACTGCATTCATCTGTATTATGCCATATGTAATATGATTGGTGGATTGTAGTGTAATGTATTTTGACAAGTATTGGAATGTACCTTGACCCCTCGGGCTGTATGACGTATAAAATGTGTATAATGAAAATGTATTGTGTAGGATTTGGCCGGTGCCAACATCAGTGGGTGCATGTGCCTGAAGGATTTATGGACTTTTAAAATGGAGACGCACTTGGGCTGCATTTCAAAATGGAGTTTGGACTTTTGGACTTTAAAAAGGACTGACTGTTGGTTTCTGTGAAGATAGCAGGAACTGTCTGTCTTTTAGGTTGCCATGGGACCAGTCTCAACGCTGACGTCATGAAAGGCAGGAGCCTTTTCATATTCGAACCTGTGTGATTTGTGGAAAAACACCTTTTGTCCATGGCGCCGGGACGTCTGGATGGACAATGAGGTTTGCAGGCCAAAAGTAACACCTCTGGACTCTTTCGATGAAGGAGCAGTCAAGAACTTAACAGTTAGCACTTCGAGAACTGCTCATCTACAGTAATGGCCTACCATTGTTTTCATCAAGATGACCAATCCAGGACAGAGACGTCATCAGGAAGACCAACTAGCGTCTCTGCGACCATGGTAACCAGGAATCGCCCAGCCAGTTTTGTGTATTATACGGGGTATAAATATGCTGAATTTTGGGGATTCAGGGCTTGCTTTTCTCTACCATCTGGAACGGGGTTCTCCGCGTAGCTACGCGTCCGTCAACTCTCCAGGAACACCCGAAGTGAGTGCCTCGCCGTACCGCCTGAATGTAACTCTCTAGGCCTCATCGCATGCCTCTGTTAGGCACGGTTTAGTCTCTGGAGTCGAATGGACCCGGGACCGCGTGAATCAACGACAAGGGCTGGTAATTATATCCAGCATACACCTCTAGAAATCCCCCGGACTGCCTGCATGTTTGGCAGCTGAGGAACTGCAAGTGTCCAAGACACAGGCTAACACGTGTGTGTGTGTGTGAGGAGGCTTCCAAGTGTGGGTTCTGACCAAACCGGGAGAGGGGTTTAGTTAGAAGGGTTTTTCCAATATCTAGGACTTAGATTCTGGAAGGGGTTGGTTCGGCGTAACCAACAGGGTGGGTATTTTAGTCTAAGGTTATAAGCTAGTGTCCACGGTTACCTACTCGTTATGTCGTTTTGTGAGTGTAATAAAAAGGAATCGATCTTTGACCAACCTGAACCGTTTTGTTTCATCTGAGTCAATTATAATCTATCCATCGTAACTCCTTGGGTCCGAACTTGGGGGTTGTGGGGCTTGTGGTTCATGGTATACTTCAGAAGACCAACCGGGTGGCATCCGGTCACGGCCGGGTTACACAGTAATCCCGCTGGGGATGCTGTGCATCGGGCATAGGAGAAGACCTATTTGGCCTTGGTCTCTCTCTCTGTGTGGGATCACCCGCTAATCGACGGGCTAGGCAGGGACTATTGGCAAAAGCTCCTGCCGTCCAAGGGAAACAACCCAAACCGGGGAGATTTTAATGCACGGGTCGACTCAAGGGAGAGTCATGAAAACACGGGGCACGCAAAAACACCCTACAATTGTAACGTGTCTCTGTAAATTGAGTGCCATGAACCGCAGTTAATTTGTATTGTACCAGATGGGGACTGTATTGTAATGTATTTGAACAAATTTTTATGAATAAAGTATATTTTTGAAACAAAAAAAACCCATTCATCTGTATTATGCTATATAAGAACATAAGAACATAAGAAATAGGAGCAGGAGTAGGCCATTCGGCCCTTCGAGCCTGCTCCGCCATTCAATGAGATCATGGCTGATCATCTGCCTCAACTCCATTCACCGGCACTGTCACCATATCCCTTGATGCCATTACTAGTCAGAAATCTATCGATTTCTGATTTGAATATACCCAATGACTGAGCCTCCACAGCCCTCTAGGGTAGAGATTTCCAAAGATTCACCACCCTCTGTATGAAGAAATTTCTTCTCATCTCAGTCCTGAATGGCCTACCCTTTATCCTGAGGCTGTGGTCCCTGGTTCTAGACTCCCCAGCCAAGGGAAACATTCTCCCAGCATCCACCCTATCAAGCCCTGTAATAATTTTGTATGCTTCAATGAGATCCTCTCTCATTCTTCTGAATTCAAGAGAATACAGGCTTGTTTACTCAATCTCTTCTCATACGACAGTCCCACCATCCCAGGAATCAATCTCATGAACCTTCGTTGCACTCCCTCTATGGCAAGTATATCCTTCCTTAGGTAAGGAGACCAAAATTGTACACAGTACTCCAGGTGTGATCTCACCAAGGCCCTATATAATTGGAGTAAGACTTCTTTACTCCTGTACTCAAATCCTCTTGTAATGAAGGCCAGCATACCATTTGCCTTCCTAATGGCTTGCTGCACCTGCACATTCACTTTCAGTGACTCATGTACAAGGACACCCAGGTCCCTTTGAGCATCTGCATTCCCCAATCTTTCCCCATTTAGGAAATACTCTGCCTTTCTGTTTTTTCTACCAAAGTGGATAACTTCACATTTATCCACATTATATTCCATCTGCCATGTTCTCGCCCACTCACTGAGCCTGTCGAGAACCCCTTGAAGCCTTTCACATCCTCTTCACAACTGACACTGCCACCTAGCTTTGTATCATCAGCAAATTTGGAAATATTACATTTAGTCCCCTCATCCAAATCATTGATATAGATTGTGAATAGCTGGGGCCCAAGCACCGATCCTTGCAGTACCCCACTAGTCACAGCCTGCCATCCTGAAAAAAGACCCGTTTATCCCTACTCTTTGTTTTCTGTCTGTTAACCAATTCTCAATCCATGCTAGTATATTACCCCCAATTCCATGTGCCCTAATTTTGTTCACCACCTCTTGTGTGGGACCTTATCGAAGGCCTTCTGAAAATCCGAATACACCACATCTACTGGTTCCCCTTTGTCTACTCCATTAGTTACACCCTCAAAGAACTCCAATAGGTTTGTTAAACAGGATTTCCCTTTCATAAATCCATGTTGACTCTGCCCAATCTTACTATTAGTTTCTAAGTGCCCAGTTATTGCATCCTTTATAATAGATTCCAGCATTTTCCCAACTACTGATGTGAGGCTAACAGGTCTGTAGTTCCCCGTTTTCTCTCTCCCTCCTTTCTTAAATAGCGGGGTTACATTTGCTATCCTCCAATCTGCAGGAACCGTTCCAGAATCTATAGAATTTTGGAAGATGACAACCAATGCGTCCACTATCCCAATGGCCACCTCTTTCAAAACCCTAGGATGTAGGTCATCCGGTCCTTGGATTTATCGACTTTTAGTCCCATTAATATTGCTAGTACTGTTTTTTTACTAATAATAATTTCTTTAAGTTCCTCATTCTCATCACACCCTTGGTTTTCTCGTATTTCTGGGAGTTTTTTTTGTGTCTTCCTCCGTGAAGACAGACGAAGCTCATGTAATGTCAGTCAGCATTGGAACACACACACAATGGCACGGGCCAGTTCTTAAAGGGGATGGTTAATCTTGCTTTCCATCCACATCCTGTTCATTGCTGCCTTGAATCTCGGCCTGGAGAGACTTGCACATCAAATGTGCTGGAAAGAACAATGGAGAGCACCAGGCAAAGAGCTCAGAGTGCAGCTCCCACGGTCTCTGCTAAATCGATACAAGGAATGGCAAATCAAAATGAACCTGCAAAGTGCTGCTCAGTACCCAAAACTCCTTCACACAAATTTGAATCTCTCCAGAAGTCTCTCCCTCTCTCTCTCAGAATGCGCAGTTCAAAAATGCCACCAACAATAAAAGACAGGAAGAGGCCCCCTTTAAATAGCGCCCCCCCCAGCCCCACAGCGATTGATAGCGTTCCAGTCTTCTGGTCGTTGGAAGCGCCAGGCGGTAAGGCAGGGGGCGCCACTCAATTTCCACTACGGGGCGCCCCAAGGGCGTTGCACCATGGAATGACGTCACAATCTGCGCGCGCAGGTGGTCGCAGCGGTAAGTTTTAGTGCCGCCGCACAATCTCAAGTTAAGTTCTCGAGCGGCGCAAACATCGCTGCGCCCGGGCGTTAGCGGCTTTGCGCCCCATTAGCGCCCTCTTAAGGCGCTAACGGGTGGCGCAACCAAGTGAATTTTTACCCCAAAGTATTTATTTAATTTCACTGCCATTTCCTCATTCCCCATTATAAATTCTCCCGTCTCTGACTGTAAAGGACCTACATTTACCTTCGCCAGTCTTTTCCTTTTCACATACCTATAGAAGCTTTTACAATCCGTTTTTATATTTTTTGCTAGTTTGTGCTCATATTCCATTTTCCCTTTCTTTATCAATTTCTTGGTCCCCCTTTGCTGATTTCTAAAAAGATTCCAATCCTCAGGCTAACCGCTTTTTCTGGCAACTTTATAAGCTTCCTCCTTTGACTTAATCCTCGCTTTAATTTCTTTTGTTAGCCATGGTTGGATCACTTTACCTTTTGGGTTTTTATGCCCTAGAGGAATATATGTTTGTTGCAAATTATGTATTATTTCCTTGAATGTTAGCCATTGTATGTCCACCTTCATACCTTTTAGTGTAGTCTCCCAATCTACCATGGCCGACTTGTCCCTCATACCCTTGTAGTTTGCTTTGTTTAGATTGAAGACCTTAGTTTCAGATTGGACTACATCACTCTCAAACTTAATGTAAAATTCAATCATATTATGGTCACTTGTCCCTAAAGGCCCCTTTACCACAAGATTATTGATTAGCTCTTTCTCATTACACAGTACCAGATCCAGAATAGCCTGTTCCCTAGTTGGTTCCTCCACATACTGATCCAGGAAACCATCTCGCATGCATTCCAAGAATTCATCCTCCACACCATTAGTGGTAATTTGATTTGCCCAGTCAATATGTAGATTAAAGTCCCCCATGATTACCGTATTGCCCTTGTTACATGCACTTCTAATTTCTTGATTGATACTGTGCCCTACATTACCACTACTGTTTGGTGGCCTGTACACAACTCCCACCAATGTTTTCCGCCCTTTGCTGTTTCTTAGCTCCACCCAAACTGATTCCAGTTCTACATCACGATCCGCCGAGCCAAGATCTTTTATCTCTACCATACCGATCTCATTCCTTATAAACAGTGCTACGCCACCTCCTTTTCCTTTTTGTCTGACCTTCCTAAATGTTGAGTACCCTGGAACATTCAGTTCCCAGCTTTGGTTACCCTGCAACCATGTCTCTGTAATGGCAATTACATCATACCCATTTACTTCTATTTGTGCCATTAATTCATCCACCTTGTTGCAAATGCTATGTGCATTTAGATAAAGTGCCTTCAACTTTGCCTGTTTAATGTTTTTCTGCACTTTGACCTCCTTTACTGTTGGCCTTTGTTTCTGCTCCCTACTAGTTTTGCTAACTACTTTTCTAACTTTCACTTCCAGCTTTGTTTCTTTCCGTTCTGGGCCCACACTTAGGTTCCCAGAACATGATTTGTGGATTGTATTGTAATATATTTTACCAAGTATTGAAATGTATCTTGGCCCCTCGGGCTGTATGACTTATAAAATGTGTAATGAAAATTTATTGCAATTTGTCTCTGTAAATTGAGTGCCATTTTAATTTGTATTGTACCACATTAAATGTGATGTGGACTGTATTGTAATGTATTTGAACACATTTTTATGAAGAAAGTATATTTTTGAAACAAAAAAACCCAACATGGGAGATCAGCTAGTATTGTAAAATCTAACAGATATCTCTGGAGTGATTCCAAGCCTATGATCTAATCTTGTAGGTTCACTTGTAAGATGCTTAAGATTTGATGACACATCTTGCAATAATTACTGTTGTATTTGCATGGAGTCCATTTTATTTGTGGAGTTTCTGAAGCTCTATGAAGTTGTGGGTTCCCACAATTCTCTCAAAATATTTTATGAAAATTTGAGACTTTTTTTTCTCAGTAACTGCAACTTCTATGGAACGTCGGTTGACACCATTGTGTCAGCCAATGAGTTACTCTGTGGCAGCCAATGAGTTACTCTGTGTCAGCCAATGAGTTACTCTGTGTCAGCCAATGAGTTACACTGTGTCAGCTAATGAGTTACTCTGTGTCCACCAATGAGTTACTCTGTGTCAACCAATGAGCCAATAAACTACACTGTGTCAGCCAATGAGTTACTCTGTGTCAGCCAATGAGTTACTCTGTGTCAGCCAATGAGTTACTCTGTGTCCGCCAATGAGTTACTCTGTGTCAGCCAATGAGTTACTCTGTGTCAGCCAATGAGCCAATGAGTTACTCTGTGTCCGCCAATGAGTTACTCTGTGTCAGCCAATGAGTTACTCTGTGTCAGCCAATGAGCCAATGAGTTACTCTGTGTCAGCCAATGAGCCAATGAGTTACTCTGTGTCAGCCGATGAGTTACTCTGTGTCAGCCAATGAGCCAATGAGTTACTCTGTGTCAGCCAATGAGTTACTCTGTGTCAGCCAATGAGCCAATGAGTTACTCTGTGTCAGCCAATGAGTTGGAGGCGGGGCAGGTCTTACAGCTGCATATTTTACAGCAAACAAAGCAAACAACATTTATTTACAGAGTCTATTTATAGAGAGTCTCTATGAATTGCAGCAAACGGAACTCATGAATGACCGAAATCGCAGCAACTTCTCCCGATAAAAGCAAGGTGATTTGCCCAGCAAAATGCAGTGAGTGGAGGACGATCACATATAAATTCTGTGCTTAAAATCAATCCCAGTCACTTACAGCAGTGCGGTCTCCAGGCGTGACTGACGGGTGAATTACCCAATCATCTCCACTCTGGCCGGGAATAATGGGGTCACTATGTGCAGCCCAATTTCGATTGTCCAAAATAAGGATTGAATCAAAATTAAAAAAAATTAAAAATTACATATTTCACAATAATATGATTACATTTATCCATTGAATCAGAATTTGTTTCTTTTAATACTTTCCTTAAAGTTTTTACTTGAAGGCCTCAGCTTGTCCCAAAAGCCTAGGCTTGGAGTTGATATTTTTGCCGGCAGCTGTGATGCTGGGTTTGGATTGTGCGGTTTTAGCTCGTGCAGGGCACCAAATTTCCCAGGATGCGTCAGCAAGATTCTGTCAGCATTCCCGAGGAATATTTTTTTCTTTAACTTCTAGCAGTTTCTGCTCAAAAGTTTATCAAAATGATTGGAAGAAAAATTAGAGGCTAAAGTTTTAAAGGCTTTACTGAGTTAAAATTCATACTGAGTGGATTTTTTAGTTTAGAAACAAGAGGTTGCGTGCATGAGAGAGGATGTCAGTGTTCTATTCTATCTAGGGTTGCCAACTCTGGTTGGACATGTTCCTGGAGGTTTCATCACATGATCTCCTGCCTCCAACCGCCCTGCCCCCATCGCTCCCGCCATTGGTCGCCCGACCCGTTCATCCATTCGATGCCCCGCCTTCCCTCGCCAATTGGTGAGTAAACAGACTCCTCATTTCCCAATTGGATGATTCTTTACTAACAGTCAAACAGCCTTTTCCGCCCCAATTTCCAATATTTTTATAACTAATAAATTAAAGTGTTCAAAGAAAATGAAAAAAAAAACAGACCATTTTTTTAAAGCCCCTAAGTTTCTTCTCCCGGGTGTTGCTCGCAGCAGTGTCCTGGTGATTAATCTTTAATTCTTGGAGACTCCAGGACGATCCTGGAGAGTTGGCGACCCTAGTTGCGGCCTTTGTTTTGCGCTATAAACTTTAAAAAGTGAAATATAAAGAGTGTCCGGGGTCAGAGAAATAGAGAGAGAGAGGGGCTGGTGTCTGGGGGTGACAGAGAGGGGGTAAGGGGGAGAAAGAAAGTGTCTTTCTTTATGTAATGTTACTTCAATTTAAAAAATAGTGGTTGAATTTTGAAACCAGCTAATTGCCCGACTTGTTTTGTTGATAGGAAAGGTCAAACCTAATGATACACCTGTGGGGCAGAGATTGTAATTTCTAACACCTGAGACACAGAGAGAGAGAGAGAGACAGACATGCAGACAGATAGATACAGAGAGACAAAAATAGAGAGAAAAACAAGCAATCTGCTTTTTTCCCTATTTGACTTTGGGTTTTTTTTAAGTTTAATTTTCAAAGCAAACGAGGCCTCTTTTAGGGAAAGAGATAGTCAGGGAGGGTAGGAGAGGAAGGAGAGAAGGTAAACTGATTGAGGGCGAGGGACCACTGGCTTCTCACCATCTGCCTTTGGGGCGCGAATGGGCAGAGTAGATGGAGGGTTAAGGGTAGGTACTCAAATTGGCAGGATGTGACTAGTAGTGTCCCGCAGCGATCTGTGTTGGGGCCTCAACTATTCACTGTATTTATTAACAACCTAGATGAGGGCATCCATCACTGGCTCTCCCAGACCAGCAACCCTTCTCTCTTTTCTTCTCTCAGCAGCCATCTCACCTATCTCACTACTTGAGGGTTAACCTCTCTAATCTCCTCTCCTTCCCTCTTACACAAGCCCCCCTCTTCTGATTGCACCAGCAGATGAATAACCACCAGTTTCCTCCATACGTGCTTCATTTATGGCTGCACTGTGGATGAATCTATTGATATCCTGCTGTTGAAAGAAACTTGGTGTATGGCCTCGTACCAAAGCCTCCTTCTCTGGCTACAATTTCCATGCCATGGTGGCAAAGCTCTTATTGCATGTCCCACTTGGTCCCTCCGCTTGCCTTTCTAGCACCTTCACCACCTGCTATGCCTCCAACCTCTCACTTAGAATCCTCATTATGTACCATGCTCTCAAGCCCTATGTCAGCTTTACATTGCGATCTCTCTCTTCTCTCCTCAGGCTCTCCCATCCACACCTACTAACACTTGTGGCCTCGCTACTTCTGGGACCTTGATCACCAACAAAGCTGACAACATCCTTGTCTCCCATATGCCTCTATTTTCCCCTAACACTTAATCACCCACCCCTGGGGGAAAAAAAACCTCACCTCTCAGCTCCTTCACTAATTCACGCTCAACTCCAAGCTCCATCTCCTCCATCCCTCCCCCATCACATCTATGCCCAGGTTGACCTTCTCAGCCGCTCCTTTGCCTGTTTTGATGCCCTAATTCTCACCAACTCACGCGTCATTTCCACCCCTGCCAGACCCCCACTCCAATCCCAATTTTTGTTCCCTTAAGTCCAAGGGCCACAAATTTGAGCAAAGGTGGTCGAGTCATTCATCGCCAGAGCTGGCTTGCCCATGTTGACCATGACCATATTTCATTTTCCTGAGCTAAATCCTCTACTGCTCCAAGATCATGCTGGAAGGTAAGGAACCTAGGCCCCCTTTCTCTGTGATAAACTTCATCCTCAAGCCAGTCTTCCCCCTCCCTGCTCCCACCACCATCACTTCACCTCAAGTACTGAGTGCAAAGAGCTCATTGATTTATCTTTCTCTAAGGCTGAGCACATCCATGTAGCTGCCTCTACTGCTATCTCTTTTTCCTATCCCATGGTGCTTCTGAACTCGTCCAGGTCTCCTACCCGCCTTTCCTTCCATCTCCTGTCATTCTGTAGTTTCTTTCACTTCTCCCTTCCGAAATTCTCTCCAAGCTCATCGCTTCCATGTGACCTTCTTCTTGCTCCCTTTATCCCTTGCCCATTCAATTCCTGCCCACCTAACCATCGCTACTGGCCCTCATCCTTGCCAATATTGCTCAGGCACCATCCAGCTCCCATTCAATACCACGATCATCACCCCTTGTTCAAAAAGCCTTACCTGACCCATCATATCTGTCCAGAAACTGCCCCATCTCTAAACTCACATTCCTCTTGAGCTAGTTGTAGCCTGCCAACAGTGCCCCTTACCCAAAACTCTCTGTTCAAATCTCTTCAATCCAGCTTCTCTCTAGTTCATAGTACTGAGACTACCTTGGCCAAAGCCATGAATGACATCCTCTGTGACTCCTTGACCTTCTTACCGCCCTGGAGCAGTCACCTCTCCTCCATTGTCCAACTCTCTGCGACTGCCCTCATTAGATTCCATTCCTAGCTGTCTAAACACAGCCAGCGCATCTCAAGCAACGGCTTCTCGTTCCGCCACAACATTTTCACCTCCAAAGGATCTGTTCTTGGTTTCCTCCTCTTCCTCATCTAAATGCTACTCCTCAGTGGCATCATTTGCAAGCATGGGTTCCGCTTCCATAAGTATGCTGATGTTACCCATTTCTAGCTTTCCATCACTTCCCTCAAACCTGTTATATCAGATGTGCTGTCTGACATTGAAAAAACATAGGAACAAGAGCAGGCCATTCAGCCCCCTAACAATTGCCCACATTGAAAACATAGGAACCTAGGAAGTAGGCCATTTAGCTCCTCGAGCCTGTTCTGCCATTCAATAAGATCATGGCTGATCTGCGACCTAACTCCATATACCCGCCTTTGCCCCATATCCCTTAATACCTTTGGTTAACAAAAATCGATCAATCTCAGATTTAAAATTTCAATTGATCTAGCATCAATTGCCATTTGCGGAAGAGAGTTCTAAACTTCTACCACCCTTTGTGTGTAGAAGTGTTTCCTAATTTCACTCCTGAAAGGTCTGGCTCTAATTTTTAGACTACGCCCCCTAGTCCTAGACTCCCCAACCAGTGGAAATCGTTTCTCTCTATCTACCCTATCTGTTCCCCTTAATATCCTGAAAACTTCGATCAGATCACCCCTTAACCTTCTAAATTCTAGGGAATACAACCCTAATTTGCGTAATCTCTCCTCGTAACTTAACCCTTGAAGTCCGGGTATCATTCTGGTAAACCTACGCTGCACTCCCTCCAAGGTCAATATATAATAAGGTATGGTGCCCAGAACTGCTCACAGTACTCCAGGTGTGATCTAACCAGGGCTTTGTATAGCTGCAGCATAACTTCTATCCCCTTGTATTCTAGTCCTCTAGATAGAAAGGCCAGCATTCCATTAGCCTTTTTGGTTATTTTCTGTACCTGTCCATGACATTTTAATGATCTGGAACCCCAAGTCTCTTTGGACCTCCACTGTTTTTAGCTATTCACCATTTTAGGTCCAAAGTGGATGACCTTACATTGAAATCCATTTGTCACAGTTTTGCCCATTCACTTAATCTATCAATATCCCTTTGTAATTTTATGCTTTCATCTACACTGCCTACAATACAACCTATCTTTGTGTCATCGGCAAATTTGGATATATGGCTTTCTATACCCTCATCTAAGTTGTTAATTAATACAGTGAATAGTTGAGGCTCCAACACAGATCCCTGTGGGATATCACTAGTCACATCCTGCCAATTTGAGTACCTACCCATTATCCCTACTCTCTGTTTCCTGTCCCTCAGCCAATTTCCTAACCAGGTCAATAATTTGCCTTCAATTCCATGGGCTTCTACCTTAGTTAACAGTCTCTTATGTGGGACTTTACCAAATGCCTTCTGGAAGTCCATATAAATAACATCCATAGACATTCCCCTGTCCACTACTTTAGTCACCTCTTCAAAAAATTCAATCAGGTTTGTCAGGCATGACCTACCTTTCACAAATCCATGCTGGCTCTCTCTGAACAACTGAAAATTTTCGAGGTGTTCAGTCACCCTATCCTTAATTATAGAATCTAGTAATTTCCCAACAACAAATGTTAGGCTAACTGGTCTATAATTCCCTGGTTTCCTTCTCGCGCCAATTTTAAATAGTAGAGTGACACGCGCAATTTTCCAATCTTAAGGTACAGTTCCTGAATCGAGAGAACTTTGGAAGATTATAGTTAGGACATCTGCAATGTGCTCACCTACTTCCTTTAAAACCCTGGGATGGAAACCATCTGGTCCTGGGGATTTATCACTCTATAGTGCCATTATTTTCTTCATTACTGTTATTTTACTTACGTTAATTTTATTGAGTCCCTGTTCCTGATTCAATATTAGTTTCCTATTGACGCAAAGTAATTATTCAACATGTCCGCCATTTCCTTATTATCATTGACAATACTAGCGCTTTCAGTTTTTAAGGAGCCAACGTTGCTCCTGACTACCTTCTTTCTCCTAATATAATTGTAAAAATTCTTTGTGTTGATTTTGATATTCCTTGCAAGATTCTTTTCATACTCCCTTTTTGTAGCACTTACTATCTGTTTTGACACACTATGCTGTTCTTTGTATCTTTCACATTCGCCAGGATCTGTGCTATTTTTTGTATTTTTGTATGCTTTTTCTTTTAGTTTTATCCTGTCCCTGACCTCGTTAGTCGTCCAGGTGATATTGGATCAGCCAATATCAGGACAGAGGTAGAACGGGCGGCTGATCTGATATCGCCCATTTTATAGTATTGTCCAAAATTAAAATTACCCCCAATATGTCTATGTCCCTTTTTAATCTGCTCCCATTGACACAACTTACTGTGCTTACTAACTTAGTGTCATCTGCAAACTTGGAGATACAACTCTCTATTTCTTCATCCAATTAATTAATATACACGGTGAAAAGCTGAGGCTCCAGTTCAGATCCCTGGGAAACACCACTGTCGCATCCTGCTAATCACAGTCCATTCCCTTTATCCCTACTCTCTGTCTCTTAGCTCCCAACGAGTTACCAAACTATGTCACAAGGTTACTTCTAGTTCCATGCACTTTTATTTGTGCTCACAATCTCTTGTGCAAAACCATATCAAATACCTTCTGGAAGTCTGTATAGAGAACATCCATTGACACTTCCCTGCCCACCATGGTAATGACCTTCTCAAAAAAGTCAAGTGCTCAGTCACTCTGGCCACGATTTCGCCTACTGAGGCAGGCTAAGTGCGGCTGAGGTAGATGCCGGACAGCGACCCCGCTCCCGGTTCCATCCCGTTGTGTGAGAAGAATTTTCCATTGATTGGGCTTGATAAGCCCGCCCTGTGAGGTTCCCGGCCAATTAAAAGGAAGCGGGTCTGATGACGTCATAAGAACATAAGAACGTAAGAAATAGGAGCAGGAGTAGGCCATTTGGCCCTTCGATCCATTCAATAAGATCATGGCTGATCTTCTACATCATCTCCAATTTCCTGAACTATCCCCACATCCCTTGATTCCCTTAATATTCAAAAATCTATCGATCTCTGTCTTGAATATACTCAACGACTGAGCCTCCACAGCCCTCTAGGGTAGAGAATTCCAAAGATTCACCACCCTCTGAGTGAAGAAATTTCTCCTCATCTCAGTCCTAAATGGCCGACCCCTTATTCTGAGACTGTGACCCCTCGTTCTAGACTCCCCAGCCAGGGGAAACATCCTCCCTGCATCTACCCTGTCAAGCCCAGTAAGAATTTTGTACATTTCAATGAGATCACCTCACATTCTTCTAAACTCCAGAGAATATAGGCCTAGTCTACTCAATCTCTCCTCGTAGGACAATCCCCCCATCCCAGGAATCAGTCTGGTGAACCTTCGTTGCACTCCCTCTATGGCAAGTATATCCTTCCTTAGGTAAGAAGACCAAAACTGTACACAATACTCCAGGTGTGGTCTCACCAGGGCCCTATATAATTGCAGTAAGACGTCTTTACTCTTTAATCCTCTTGTAATAAAGGCCAACATATCATTTGATTTCCTAATTGCTTGCTGTACCTGCATGTTAACTTTCAGTGATTCCTGTACAAGGACACCCAGGTCCCTCTGAACACCAACATTTCCCAATCTCACCATTTAAAAAATACTCAGCTTTTCTATTTTTACTACCAAAGTGGATACCTTCACATTTCTCCACATTTTATTCCATTTGCCATGTTCTTGCTCACTCACTTAGCCTGTCATTATCCCCTTGAAGTCTTCAAGCATCCTCCTCACAACTTACATTCCCACCCAGCTTTGTATCATCAGTAAACTTGGATATATTACATTTGGTCCCCCATCCAGATCATTGATATAGATTGTGAATAGCTGAGGCCCAAGCACTGATCCTTGCGGTACCCCACTAGTTACAGCCTGTCAACCTGAAAATTACCCGTTTATTCCGACTCTCTGTTTTCTGTCCATTAACCAATCCTCAATCCATGCTAGTATATTACCCCCAAGCCCATGAGCCCTAATTTTGTTTATTAACCTCTTGTGTGGAACCTTATCGAATGCCTTCTGAAAATCCAAATACACCACATCCACTGGTTCCCCCTTATCTATTCTGCTAGTTACAACCTCAAAAAACGCTAACAGATTTGTCAAACACGATTTCCCTTTCATAAATCCATGTTGACTCTGCCCAATCCTATTATTATTTTCTAAGTGCCCTGTTACCACGTCCCTAATATTTAGATTCTAGCATTTTCCCTACTACTGATGTCAGGCTAACTGGTCTGCAGTTCCCCGTTTTCTCTCTCCCTCCTTTCTTAAATAGTGGGGTTACATTTGCTCTCTTCTAATCCGTGGGATCCGTTCTAGAATCTATGTAATTTTGGAAAATGACAACCAATGCATCCACTATCTCTATAGCCAACTCTTTCAAAACCCTAGGATGTAGGCCATCATTTGATGACGCATCATCAGCCGGTTTCCTTAGAAGGGCCATGTCCACATTGATTTTGACAGTTGTGTCAGTGTTCTACAGCATTGAGGTGCTGCAAACACTTACAAGCACTGCAGAAAGGTGCACGGCTGCACCCAGGCTCTCCCATGACTCCCTCCATATGCTTATGGAGGGAGTCACAGCATGCAGGGAGGTTCTCTTCCCTTCCAATGGGCGGAAGACACCTCCCCAGGACACCAACGCAGCCTGGTTACACATTGCACAGGAGGACACAAGCAGGGATGTCATCAGGAGAACCAGGCTGCAGTGGCACAAACCTTTCAATGATCTCAGTAGATCACGAAACGTTACTGCCAAGACACACTCAACCTCATCCTGCTGTGCCACTCATCACATCCCCATCACTCTGCCTTCTCTACCCTACTCCTGCACATCCTTTCTCACACCAACTTACCTTGCACCTCCACCCATCCCTCTCTATCTACATTATCACTTCCCCATCTCACTAGCCACCCCTCACACTCACCCTCATCCTACTGCAAGCATACCAACTAAGAACACACAAGGATAGGCACTTGGGTGGTTTAGCCAATGTTCTTGTGAAGTTTCTGGTTATTTGCTGTCAAACATTGAAATCTTTATTTTCAACACTTTGCATTCTTGGACAGATTTGTGTGCACCTTTGGAAGTGGCTTAGTGAGTTGCAGTGAATGGTCAGACATAAGGATTCCCCCGGCAATTGTGATGAGTGTGAAAGGAATGGCTTGGGCATTATAGGGATGCTTTATGGTGCTGATGTGGGGTGGTGCCAACCTGGTGCATCATGTGGCAGCCAGGGTGTACAGTCAAGTGAAGTAAATCTGGCCATGGTGAGACCATCGCTGGTGTCCCAGGCAGCAATGTGGTCGGGGGCTGATGCCCTGTGTCCTGTGCAGCATCGGGTGATTGCGGAGAAGGTTGGTGTTGTTGTTGGTGCTGCTGGTGTGCCTGGTGATGCTGGTGTTGGGGCTGATCGTGGTGGGATTCTGAGGACCAAGGTGAGAGAGTTTCAAGGGCACCGATGCTGCTGGAATAGATGGCAGCTGAAGTTGTGATGACAGAAGTGATCTGTCAATGGTGAGAGAGCGTGCTCCAAGGAGGTGACAGTGGATCGAGAGTTTACTCCAAACACTTCCAAACTGCATAAAGCTCAAAAGTGGGTTCCAAATTATGAAGGCTCCAGCTTCTAAGATTGGGAAGTGAACAGCTGTGAAATGGTAGGTTTTATACCACTTTTGCAGCTGTCACCTATTCACAGCAATGGAGAGTCATTGAGAACCCGACACACTTACCTGACGTGATACCCGCTCTCCAGAAACCTTGTTAAAAACCTGGTAAAATGGTAAGTACATGGGAAAATGGTGCTTAACTACCTTTTAACAAGCTTTTAAGTATCTAAATTGGCTGACCCGCCGCTTGGTGTCGGGTCTGTTCAGGGATGACAGACCCGACACTTGGGAAACTGACAAGCAGGCGGGTTTACAGTGGGATACCGACTCGCTGTCAATCTTTGTGATTGTGACAGCGGACCCGTCTCCAAACCCGCACTCTGAGCGCCGGCAAAATTACGGCCTCTGTCTCTGATGACAGATTCCAGCAACTTCCTCACAACTGACGTCAAACTAACAGGCCTGTAGTTTCCTGGTATCCCCTCCCTCTCATATGATGCAGTAACATTTGCAAGTTTCCAGTTCAATGTCACAATTCACAAATCTAGGGAGCTTTAATGGCCCAGAAATTAAAGACTGAGTGTTGATGCGGGGGTAAGGCTTCCCCGCGATCTCTCACTCCGCGTTGGCTTTTTCAGATCCAGCTCGCACGAACTTGATGTTCTAGACATCAGCTGGGCAGTGCTTGCGTATCCCACTGGCGTAGTGAATTCGTGCGAGCTGTGGGATCACGTGACTCAGTTAGAGCCAATGGCAGCACACCATCTTCCATTCATAAGTTTCACATAAGTGCTGTGAAAGCTATGAATCTTACACCCCCCCAAAATAACAGCTAAACCTCAATTAAATTAAAAAAAACCATCACATTAATAAAATAAGTATAGTTAAATAAATTAACCATTTTAAATAAAAAATTAAATTTTTGAAATATTTTTAAATCTTTTAAAAAGTTATAAAAATAAACTTACCTGTCTTTAAAGTCTCTAAAAAAGATATACCTGTTAAAAAAAATTCAAAATAATACTTAATTCACTACTTACCTTGTTAAAAGTGGGTCTTACTCCTCCTTTTTTCATTTCTAAAATCTTCCGTCCTTACCTGCGCGTCCAAAGCACTAAGTGCACAGCGTGCGCGCAGCCTGTAGCGCGCACGCGGTGCACCGAGGAACCGCCCCCTTTTCCAAAAACCAAGTGCCGGTTTTCAGCGCATGCGCAGTGCATGCAGAAAACCGGCAATTGGAGACAGAATACGCGAGAGTACGCAGTGCGTACTCTCGCGTTGCGGGATTAATTTTTGGGCCATTATGACTAATGCACCTGCAATTTCCTCACCTTTTGTTTTTATATCCTTGAGTGGATGAGCGGAATCTGAGAAGACTAAAGCCATTGTTTACAGCTCCCACCTTGGAAATTTCTCCCTTGTAACGAACCCCATCCCCTCCCTTGCCATGTGTTCAGGCTGAGCCAGACTTTGTGAAGCCTCAGTTGACTGTATTCTGGCCCACACTATGGCCGGAATTTTCCCGTTGCTGAGTGCGCGGATTTGGGGGCAGGTCGGCAGTTAAATTCGCGGAAATTGACAGCGCGTTGGGAACCCGCCGACTTCCACATTTAACTCGGGCACGTTTCGCGGCGCGCCACGGACCCAGTCGGGAGAGGCGGGCGACCTCATTGAGGTCATTAACTGCTTGTATAGAGACCCTTAACTGCCTTTTTAACATCAGGTTTTGGCTTTAACTTGTTGCGCATGGGATTCAAGCACCTCGGGAACCTCGCCTGTGAAGGGGAGGCGGAAGCTCAGTGGCCATTGTACGAGTCCATTAAGTGACAGCTGGAAAAAACACATAAATACTTACACCTGCCTCCTTGCCTAAGGGAAAGGCTCTTGCTGACATCACCTTGTGCAGAAATTTAGCTTTCAGGAATTTGCAGGTCATTACCGTAACCTCGGAAGCCACTCTCACCACATTGCTAGTCACTATCAGAACATTGAAGGATTGTGCCTCTGATCTCCACTTTACCTGCCATCTATTAGATCAGCATGGGTGCTGTCTCACCTTGGTCCTCAGAATCGGACCAAGATGAGCCTCAGCACCACCACCACCAGCCATGCCAGCAGCAGCACCCACAACACCAGCAGCAGCATTCTCCTCAACGACCTGATGCTCCACAGGAGAGAAGGGGTCAGCACAGGGGTGCACCAACACAGGGTATACAGGCAGAGGATGAGCTTCCTGGACATGACTGAGCAGCAGTGCTTCAGGAGGATCAGGCTATCGTGCCAGGTCATCACAGACATTTGTAGCTTACTGGAAGAAGTCCTGCTGCCCAGAGGACCTGGTGGACACACCTTACCAGTGGCTGTCAAAGTCACCACCGCCCTCAACGTCTTCACCTCAGACTTCTTCCAGGGATCTGCAGCAGACATTTGCAGGATCTCACAGTCGGCCGCCCACAGATGCATCACCCAGGTGACCGATGCCATGCTTCACATGTCTGCGCACACTCTGAGGTCGAACTCCAAACCATCGTCAACACCTTCACCGAAGCGTACGAGAGCATGGGCCTTACACTAAACATCCGTAAGACAAAAGTCCTCACCCAACCTGCCCCCGCCACACAGTACTGCTCCCCGATTATCAAAATCCATGACGAGGCCTTGGACAACGTGGACCACTTTCCATACCTCAGGAGCCTACTGTCAACAAGGGCAGACATCGATGACGAAGTCCAACACCGCCTTCAGTGTGCCAGTGCAGCCTGAGGAAGAGAGTGTTTGAAGACCAGGACCTCAAACCCGGCACCAAGCTCATGGTCTACAGAGCAGCAGTGATACCCGCCCTGCTGTATGCTTCAGAGACATGGACCATGTACAGCAAGCATCTCAAAGCACTGGAGAGGTACCACCAACGCTGCCTCCGCAAGATCCTGCAAATCCATTGGCAGGATAGGCGCACCAACGTCAGTGTTCTCGCTCAGGCCAACATCCCCAGCATCGAAGCTTTAACCACGCACGATCAGCTCCGATGGATGGGCCACGTCGTCTGCATGCCCGATACGAGACTCCCAAAACAAGCACTCTACTCGGAGCTCCGACACGGCAAGAGAGCCCCAGGTGGGCAGAGGAAACGCTTCAAGGACACCCTCAAAGCCTCCTTGAAAAAGTGCAACATCCCCACCGACACCTGGGAATCCCTGGCCCAAGACCGCACAAAGTGGATGAGAAGCATCCGGGAAGGTGCCGAACACCGAGTCTCTTCGCCGGGAGCAAGCGGAAGCCAAGTGCAAACAGCGGAAGGAGCGCACGTCAACCCAAGCACCCCGCCCACCCGCCCCTTCAACCACCGTCTGCCCCACCTGTGACAGAGACTGTAGATCCCGCATTGGACTCATCAGTCACCTGAGAACTCATTTTTAGTGTGGAAGCAAGTCATCCTCGGTTCCAAGGGACTGCCTAAGAAGAAGTCAGCCGCTTATGTAAACTTTGCCACTGATGAAGCCAGCGTTACTGATCGGGCGCTCGGCTTTGCAACTCTGGCTGGCTTCCCACAGGTGCAGGGCGTCATCGAATGCACACATGTGGCCATCACCACATCACTCAGGAGTGTTTGTAAACCGCAAGGGCTTCCACTCCCTCAATGTGCAGCTCGTCTGCAACAATAAAAAGATCATCATGCATGTGTGTGGCAGATTCCCTGGCAGATGTCATGACTCTTTTGTGCTGTGCCAGTCCACCCTCCCTTAGCTCTTCGCTACTCCAAACAATCTTACCGGCTGGCTGCTTGGAGACAAAGGCTATCCACTGAAGTCATGGCTGATGACACCCTTGAGGAGGCCAAGTAATGAGGCCGAGGAGTGTTATAATGAGAGCCACATGTTCACCAGATGTGTCATAGAGCAAGCAATCGGCCTGATAAAGATGCACTTCAGATGCCTTGACAGATCTGGAGGAGCCCTTCAGTACGCACCAGCCAAGGTCTCCAGAATCATTGTCATTTGCTGTGCGCTGCACAACATAGCATAGCAGCGAGGATTGGAGCTGCAGGAGGAGCAAAGTGCTGAGCATACAGCCTCTTCGGAGGAGGAGGAACCTGAGGTGGAGATGGCGCATTGTTGCCTGGGAGGCCCAGGATGGCCTCATAATGGCCAGATTTACATAACTTGCACCAGTACACCCATATGGCTGCCAGATGCTGTACCAACTTCCACCGCCCCACCCCACCCCATCCCACCAACATAACAAAGCAGTCCTACAATGACCAAACCATTCCTGTCACCCAACCCCCATTGCTCGAGGTTAAGTAACGTCTCACCATTCACTCCAAGTGACCCAGCCACTTCCCAGGTAGCAGGCAAAAATGGACAAGACGGGAAAGTTGTGCAAAGAAATAAATTTATGTGCGTCATAAATATAACTGAAACGTAACATTAACATTTTTTCATACACCCATGTATATACCCTTATGCATCCTGGATTGTGTCTTTTTTCTTTTCCGAGTGCTTCTACGAGGTGCAACCCCTGTGGCTTCAGCAGAGGTAGAGGCAGGCTGCTCACTTCCCTGCTGCGACTGCTTCGACACTTTTGGCGGACGTCCTCTGGGTTTTGGAGCCTGTGATGGCCCCACTAAAGACTGCTCCTTCTTCAGCTGTGCAGGGGCAGACTCGGCCATCGGGATCTGAAGCAGCATGTGGGGCTCTGACTGAGGGGGAGTCAACGGGGGAGAAGTGGGAGCACTTTGAGAAGAGCCCCCACTTCCATGTCCCCTCTCACCATCATCCCTCTCATGGGCCACCCGCACTTCCCTGTTAGCAAGGAGCTGGAGAGCACCTTGCTAGACATCAGTGGGCTGATGAACGCCTAAGTCTAGGTTAATATCCCTCCTCAAGCTGAGGCCAATGAGTGTCTGCAATCTGTTGTTCACAGCAAGCATGTTCTCGTTGGACTGGGGCATGTGCTGCTCCATGCATGAGGCCATCCTTTCCATGGAACAGCACATCGTCGCCATCACCTATGAGATGGTGGTGCTCATGTTGGAGATGGACTCCTCCACATCGCAGCTGCAAAAGATGCCAGAGCCTCACGCAATTGTTGCTGCCCCTCCAGGATCACCCTCTTTCTCGATGGCCCCTGAGGTTCAGCGTCTGCATGCAGCTCAGCAGAGCTCGGAGCGTCCTGCGCCATCCGGCGAGGACTCTCCACTGCTGTCCCTGTCAACACCTGGGCTGGAGTGCTTCAGCTATGAAGAGAGACTGGACAGGCTGGGGTTGTTTTCCTTAGAGCAGAGAAGGCTGAGGGGGGACCTGATTGAGGTGTACAAAATTATGAGGGGCATAGATAGAGTAGATAGAAAGGAACTTTTTCCCTTAGTAGAGGGGTCAATAACCAGGGGGCATAGTTTCAAGGTAAGGGGCAGGAGGTTTAGAGGGGATTTAAGGAAAAACTTTTTCACCCAGAGGGTGGTTGGAATCTGGAACTCACTGCCTGAAAGGGTGGTAGAGGCAGGAACCCTCACAACATTCAAGAAGCATTTCGATGAGCACTTGAAACGCCATAGCATACAAGGCTACGGGCCAAGTGCTGGAAAATGGGATTAGAATAGACAGGGCTTGATGGCCAGCGCGGACACGATGGGCCGAAGGGCCTCTTTCTGTGCTGTATAACTCTATGACTCTATAACACCCTCTGCTCTTGCTCACTTGTGAACTGTGAGGCACCAGGTGACAACACTACTCTATCTCGCACAGGACCCACGAGGTGTGCATATCTGCGCTGGTGCTGGATGTACATAGGTCTGCTAATGGTGCACCCTCAAAGAATGGAGCTTCCTCTGAGAAAGAAAAAAAAAGACCTACATTTATATAGCGCCTTTCACGACCACCGAATGTCTCAAAGACGCTTTACAGCCAATGGAGTACTTTTTTTGGAGTGTAGTCACTGTTGTAATGTGGGAAACAGAGCAGCCAATTTGCACACAGCAAGCTCCCACAAACAGCAATGTGAGAATGACCAGATAATCTGTTTTTGTCAAGTTGATTGAGGGATAAATATTGGCCAGGATGCCGTAGATAACTCCCCTTCAAAATAGAGCCACAGGATCTTTTATATCCACCTAAGAGAACAGATGGGGCCTTGGTTTAACAGCTCATCTGAAAGATGGCACCTCTGACAGTGCAGCACTCCCTCAGCACTGCACTGGAGTGTCAATCTAGATTTATGTGCTCAAGTCCCTGGAGTGGGACTTAAACCCACAACTTCAGACTCAGAGGCGAGTGAGTGTGCTACCCACTGAGCCACAGCTGACACTGAGTTGTCTTCCTCCTGCGGCTGGACAATGGGTGGACACTTGATGGACCTGTGGGAGAGTAAAGAGATGAATTAGAAGTCTTATGATAAGAATGGGTAACGTTACCATTATGCACATGATGACATTTGTACTGGCTGCTGTCATCAATCACCATATGGGTGACGGTTGTGTGCCATGTGGCTGTATGAGATGTAATTCTGTCACCAGGTTGCTGGGAGGTCCCCCTCTCTCCATCTCCCACCACCAGCAGCTCCGCAACTCCAGAGATTTCTAGGGCCTCCTCCTCTGCTGGAGTAAAATTTGTGAAGACTGGAGGGCCACCTCCGGTTCTCTGCCTCTCCCTGTTGTTGTGGGCTCTCTTCTCCTGCAAGGAGGGAAAGAAGAGAACTTTGAGTGTGAGTGATGGAATAAGTGTAAGGAATCAATGGGCTATCTCTGTAGAGTCAGTGTTAGCTGTGGCTCAGTGGGTAGCACACTCACCTCTGAGTCAGAAGGTTGTGGGTTCGAAGTCCCACTCCAGGGACTTGAGCGCATAAAGCTAGGCTGACACTCCAGTGCAGTGCTGAGGGAGTGCTGCACTGTCGGTGGTGCCAGCCTTTTGGATGAGACGTTAAACCGAGGCCCCGTCCGCTCTCTCAGGTGGACGTAAAAGAACCCATGGCACTATTTCGAAGAAGAGCAGGGGAGGTGTCCTGGGGCCAATATTTATCCCTCAACCAACATAACAAAAAAAAGATTATCTGGTCATTATCACATTGCTGTTTGTGGGAGCTTGCTGTGTGCAAATTGGCTGCCGCGTTTCCACATTACAACAGTGACTACACTTCATTGGCTGTAAAGCGCTTTGAGACGTCCGGTGGTCGTGAAAGGCGCTATATAAATGCAAGTTCTTTTTTTTAGGGAGTTGCGTGACATTGCCAAATGGTCTCCTTCTGTGGTGTTACTTGCTATGATTATATTAGAATGAGGGTGAGTGTCAGTGGTGGTTAGTCAGATGGGGATGTGAGTAGGTGCATAGATAGAAAGGGATGGGTGGGTGTGCAAGGTAGGTTGGTGTGAGGAGTGATGTGCAGGAGTAGGCTTGGGAAGGCAGTGTGATGGGATTGGGGTGACAGGCACTTCAGGATGTGGGTGAATGTGACATTGCACTCACCTTTCCTAACCTCATGAGATCGTTGAATCTCTTGCAACACTGGATCCATGTTCTCCTCACCACATCCCTGCTGCTGTCCTCCACTGCAATCTCTAGCCATGCCCTCTTTGTCTCTTTTTCTGGTCTTTTTCTGCCATCCGCAGGGAAGAGGACCTCCCTGCGTGCTCTTACTCCCTGGACCAGCACTTCCAGGGAGGCATCTGGGAATCTTGCATCTGCTCTCTGCCTTTGTGCCTCCATGACCCACAAAATTATCAATGTTATTCAGCAATTTAAAGCTTTGGAAATCACCTTCAAGACTCCGACAGCAACTTTCAAATGAGATGTGTGCAAGGCTGCTTTAAATATCTGCGCTGAAAACGAGTCATTGGTGCCGTCATCAGACCCGCTTTATTTAATTGGGCTGGGAAACGCGCATAACTCTTTTAATTGGTGCCATGGAGTTAAACGCGCAGTGCAGAACACGCTGTTCAGTTCTTCAGGATGCCAACCCGTTACGCGGCCCGCACGCACCCACCCCGCCTCTAAGGTAAAGATTCTGGCCTATGTCTCGCTTGTCCATCGCCCCTGGCCTCGTTGCCTCGCATTGCATTGAATTTAAAATCCTCATTTTTAAATCTCTCCATGGCTTTGCCTCATCCTAGCTGCAATTTCCTCTTGCTTCAGGTTGTCTCCTGCACCTTCTGACTCTGGCTTTTCATGCATTCCCTCACCATTGCCCATCGTTGGTGGTGGAGCCTTTAGCCGCCTGCCCTCTACTATCTGGAGGCTCCCTCCCTCAACCCCTCCAACATCTCGACTTCTCTTGCTGCCTTCCAAAACCTTCTCATAACTCATCGGGCTGGATTCTCCTCTCTGGGGCAGAGTTCTGGTGGGGTGGGTCTTCCAACCTCCCCTCCAACTTCGTTACGGCTGAGACCTGCGCCCCACCACCACCTTCCATGTAACGGTCTCAGGAGGTGATGGTACGTGGGCCGGAAAATCCACTGGGGACCTGGGCTTTCCCCCGGTGCCCTTTGCATGTGGTGGGCATGAAAGGGACAGCCAGTGGAGGTGCCCAGTGAGGACGGGCGGCGAGGGAATTCACAGATTGGGGGCGGGGGCTGCAGTAGGCTTCACCACTGGATATTGCCTCATTTTCCACCACTATCCCGCGTCGTTTCAGGCGGGATCGCGGAGGAGAATCCAGCCCATCTTTTTTGACCTAGCTTACAGTCAGCCCTCCTAATTCTCAAACCCTGGCTCATTGTCTGGTTCTTTATTGCTTTTGTCATACTGCCACCCACCCACCACCCGCCCTCCCCGCCTGAAAAGATTTTTAAGGAACTATTAAAGAGCTTTTTCACTCTTGTGACATCATCACACGTGCATTTAATTTCAGTAAATGCGTGACATGGAGATTGTAAAGTTGTAAACACTCCCTTGTCATGTCAGATAGGCTTCCAAACATCAAATCATTCTTCCAGGTCACATCATTTCAGACTGGAAGGCATAACATTTTTATGCCTGTTGCATGCGAAGTGCATTCAGCTCACACGATATTGCTTCAAGATCAGCCCACAGCCTCAAACCATTCTAGCCAGGAAATAAAAAGAGCAAAAATAAAACTTCAGTATTTGCTACTGAAACTCAAACTGCTTTGCAGTTCCTTTCTTGTAATCGGTATAGATGCAACAACATTACACCTGGTGGCTGTCGGGCTGACGTAAGTGGGCCCCACCTGGATCATGGCCTGGATCCCGCAGAAACAGTTAAGTGTAATGTTGTTGTATTATTCAAGTGTGGCCCGCTTACAAAGGAGCAGCGGATGGGTGGGTTGGGTTGGGGGCGGGGGGAGATACCAGACCGGGCACAGTATGCTGCATTTTGCAGCCTCTGATGACCGGCAGACACCAAAGATGTATCCCTAGTGGTGCGGGTGCCCACCAGTGGCATACAAACGAAAAAAACCTCCTCCGACTCTAGAAAAGCTGCCGGGATTAGCGGTAATGCTTCCTGATGGGCGCCTCCCAACATTTATGCTGGATGTCACACACCCCCCGCCCCATGAATTTTCGGTCACATTGTTATGTATGCAAACACAGCGGCCAAATTGTCCACAGTGTGGCCCCACAAACAATAAATAATCTGTTTTAATATTTCTCTAATTTCTCTCCTATCTCCCCCCTTGCCCTTTCAAAGCTCATCTTGTCAATGAGACCAACCTCCTGCACTCTCGACCCTATTCCTACTAAATTTCTGACAACCCAACTTTTCTTCCTGGCTCCCATGTTAGCGGATATTGTTAACGGCTCTCTCTCCTCCGGTATTGTCCTCCTTTCCTTCAAATCTGCCGTCATCCCCCCTCTCCTCAAAAAAACCAGCCATTGACCCCGCTGCCCTTGCAAACTATCGCCCCATCTCCTACCTCCCTTTCCTCTCCAAAGTTCTTGAACGTGTTGTCGCCTCCCAACTCCATGCCCATCTTTCCCAGAACTCCCTTATTTGAATACCTCCAATCAGGCTTCCGCCCCTGCCACAGTACCGAAACTGCTCTTACCAAGGTCACACATCGCATCCTAATTGACTGCGACAAAGGTAATCTATCCCTTCTCGTCCTTCTGGATCGGTCTGCAGCCTTCGACACGGTTGACCACAAAATTCTGCTCCATCGGCTCTCCACCGTCGTCCAGCAATACCTGGTTTCATTCCTATCTTTCCAGCCGTAACCATAGAATCACCTGCAATGGCTTCTCTTCCCGATCCTGCACTGTCACCTCTGGAGTCCCCCAAGGATCTATCCTTGGCCCCTTCCTATATCTCATCTACATGCTGCCCCTCGGTGACATCATCCGGCAACACAATGTGAGTTTTCACATGTACGCTGATGATATCCAGCTCTACCTCTCCTCCACCTCTCTCGAACCCTCCACCATCTCTATACTATCAGACTGCTGGTCCGACATCCAGCACTGGATAAGTAGAAATTGCCTCCAATTAAATATCGGGAAGACCGAAGCCATTGTCTTCAGTTCACACCACAAATTCCATTCCCTTTCCATTGATTCGATCTCTCCTCGGTAACTGTCTATGGCTGACCAAGTCTTTTCGCAACCTTGGTGTCGTATTTGATCACGAATTGAGCTTCCTACCTCATATCCGTTCTATCACTGAGACTGCCCATTTCCACTTTTGTAATGTCTCCACCCTTACCTCAAGTTATCTGCTGCTGAAACCCTCATTCATTCCTTTGTTACCTCTAGACTTGACTATTCCAATGCACTCCTGGCCGGCCTCCCTAGTTCTACCCTCCATAAACTTCAGATCATCCAAAACTCAGCTGCCCGTGTCCTAACTCGCACCAAGTCCCGCTCACCCATCTCCCCTGTGCTTGCTGACCTACATTGGCTCCCAGTTAAGCAATGCCTTGATTTTAAAATTCTCACCCTTGTTTTCAAATCCCTCCCTGGCCTCGCCCCTCCTTATCTCTGTAACCTCCTCCAGCCCTGTAATCCCCCTAGACCTCTGCGCTCCGCCTAATCTAGCCTTTTGAACAGCCCCGATTTTAAATGCTCCACCATTGGCGGTCGTGCCTTCAGCCGCCTAGGTCCTAAGCTCTGGAATTCCCTGCCTAAACCTCTCCGCCCCTCCTCTTTTCTTTCCTCCTTTAAGACACTCCTTAAAACCTACCTCTTCGACCAAGCTTTTGGTCACCTGCCCCAACATCTCCTAATATGGCCCAGTGCCAAATTTTGGTGTTTTTTTAATAACACTCCTGTGAAGCACCTTAGGATGTTTTAAAGGCGCTGTATGAATATAAGTTTTTTTTTTGTAGCATTGGTTAAGGGAAAAGAACAACCTGCTCTACTTCAAATTGTGTTTCGGGTTTAGGCAGGTATTCAAAAGACAGCCCTTGAGACAGTGCAGCATTCCTTCAGTACTGCACTGAGATGTCGGACTAGGTTTTGTGGTCAAGTTTGTAGTGAGGCTTGAACCCATAACTTTCTGACACAGAAGAGAGAGTGCAATCAAATGAGCCAAGCTGACACTGTATATTGTGTTAGCGGCATTGACATTTCCTGGATCAGCTTACTTGCATCATTAGTCACAGATCTGGACGCAGACTGGGGAAGTGTAAGAAGCAGACTAGAGGTGGGAGCAGACAATCGTGGCCCCGAAAATCCATGTGGTGAGTTCAACTGGATTTGCGCCAGTAAAGTCACGGGTTATGCCTGCTGATGCCCTACAGAGGAGTATCTACAACAGTTTCATGGGTCAGCTCATCTGCATGTTCAGTGGTGTAAATCCCATGTAAAATGGGAGTAATGTGCTTGGAAATTAGAGTGCAGCCTTTATAAAAGCCACATCTGGGTGAAGATTGCAGCAGCAGGTAAGCAGGAAAGTGTTTGGATCACTCAGCTCGCTGTCGGGTAACTGCACTGCATCCGTGACTTTCCAAGAATGTCTTCCACTGGAGGATCTGGCCGAGATAGCCGAAGGGAGACAAGAGCGTGGCAAGTGGGGAACAGAAGAAGAGCTCACAATTTCAGTGAGACTGACCTCCGAACCCTCCTTAATTATTTATTTAACGTGTGCGGACTCGGCATATAACTCCAGCCATCTCAGATCATTGCCATCACCAGCATGCAATGCCCGCAGGCCACCTGATAGTTTCGTCCATAGGCACGATTCAACGACGTGGGACATAGTTTGTATTTGTCGTCATCACAAAGGCCCCATAGGTGAAGATTTGAAGCGCGCTGTCCCTGCCCAGTTCAAAAGAAGTAGGGAATTGCCCACTTGAGTCCTGATTGATGGTCTGCAGGATCAGAGATGATATGGTGATTGACAGGAACATCTGCTTTCTGCCCTTCATGCCAACGAGTTGGTAAGGAAAAGTCAAGTGAAGGGTTGACCATATTGAATGTCTCGGCAAATACCGGGCTGTTGGTGGATAGAACAATTCAGCGTGAATTGGCAACATGATTTTGTTCCAAAGCAAGCAATTAGGAAAGCAAATAATATGTTAGCCTTTATTGCAAGGGGGCTGTAGTATAAGAGTAAGGAAGTCTTGCTGCAATTATATAGGGCTTTGGTGAGACCACACCTGGAGTAGTGTGTGCAGTTTTGGTCTCCTTACCTAAGGAAGGATATACTTGCCATAGAGGGGTGCAACAAAGGTTCACTAGACTGATTCCTGGGATGAGAGGGCTGCCCTATGAGGAGAGATTGAGTAGAATGGGTCCATATTCTCTGGAGTTTAGAAGAATGGGCGGTGATCTCATTGAAATGTATAAAATTCTTAGAGGGCTTGACAGGGTAGATGCTGAGAGGTTGTTTCCCCTGCCTGGAGAGTCTAGAACTAGGAGGCAGAGTCTCAGGATTAGGGGTCAGCCATTTAGGACTGAGATAAGGAGAAATTTCTTCACTCAGAGGGTGGTGAATCTTTGGAATTCTCTCCCCGAGAGGGCTGTGGATGCTCAGTCATTGAGTATATTCAAGACTGAGATCGATAGATTTTTGGATATTAAGGGAATCAAGGGATATGGGGATAGGGCAGGAAAGTGGAGATGAGGTAGAAGATCAGCCATGATCTTATTGAATGGCGGCGCAGGGTCGTGGGACCTATTTCTTACGTTCTTATGTTCAAAGTCTTTTCACCAATTTTGCTGCCGCATCTGAACAACGAAGATGTGGAGGAGTGATATTGCAGCGAACTGGTAACCATGGAAGGGAAGTAGGGCGCAACGTGCCTGATACAAGACGCATAGTAGCATGCAGTTGAGTATCTACCAGCTTAGTGTGTGGTGGGCAAGCCCAGATGGGAATGCAATATTCCACAACTGCGTAGCAAAGTGTAAGAGCAGATGAGCGTAAAGTGGAGGCGTTTGCTCCCCAGGTAGAGCCTGTAAGTTTGGCGATGAGTTCATTTCAGGTTTTGACCTTCTCAGCATTTTTCAGTAGATAGTTTTTGTTGGTTAGTGACCAGTCGAGGGTGATGTTCCAGTAGAAGTCCTGCAGCTACGATGGAAACCAGCTTGATCTGGGCTCAGCACAGCATCATTTTCTTTATGTCATGCACAATCCTAAAATCCTCCTTTAGGAGACTGAACGCTGCTGGGTCTTTGTGAGAGGAAATCTCAAAAAAATGTCTCTCAGGCCATGTGGAAAAAGGTGGCACTGGTGGTGAGTGCCAACTTTCTAGACCAGCGTTGCAAGAAGTTCAATGACCTGATCAGGGCAGGCAAGGTAACTTATTCTCCCTTTTGTTCATCAGCACACTCTTCCCACTCAATGATCTGCTGCACAAATAACCCTTCACAATGTACTCTGGTTAAAGAGGCATTAACTCAAGATCTTACAGTGTATGTGTCAGCATCTCCCCTAATTTGCAGGCAGAATCTTAAAACGCCTTCCTCTGCTTTAACAGAATCATACCCCCCTATCTCTTACATCAGCTCTCTGATACTACCAGTCTACGATCAGTTACTAGCCTTCACCTATAGTTCACTCCATCTTGTTGCAGACAAACTTGTGCACAATGCCTGCGAGAGGTAGGCCACCAGAGAGGTTATCTTGACATTAAGGAGCTCATCCCATATGAGGAACACGCCATGGTGCTGATGGGGAGGCCACTACTGTTGCCACTACAACCCTCCAATTCTGGCCTCTTGCACATCCCCAATGGGGTTCTGATGGATACTACCTTCAGCCCGGACATGGCCTCTTGGTACAGTGCTGAGGAGGGGCAAATGGCAATTTCACCTTTCTAGTTGTTGTTCAATGGCAGCAAAGTCAGGTTAATCCTGTGGCATATTAGTTGTGTGTTCAAACAGTTCCCCTTCATGGTTTAGCATTTCTAATAATACAACAGAAAAGCTTCCTCCAATTCATATGGAAGATCCAGGACCAAGCTTTGGGATGCATTTGTAACAAACGGGGCAAGTGACAGAGGGCTTTGGTCTACACTGATCTGTCTTGGAGGAGGAGGTCAGTCTTACACTGGATACATTTCTTTGAAAGGTTTCCTCATATGGGAAGACCTGAATTAGATAGTTGATGAGGCATACGCCTGGTATGTGGCACTGCACGAGGACATCTAGAACACAGGTAGCTGGCATATCAAGCTGCCCTATGTACAGGAAACTCTCGTTTAAACGGCACCTAAATATCCGGAATTCTCTAATAACCGGCAGAATTCATACTCCGAAAACTACAGTATACAGTCGTTTATAAGTTTTGTTTTACTGTTAAGTAATTAAAGAGTTATGGATTACCCTCAACTGGCATTACTGTACTTAATCAAGCATCTTCCACCATCCATTTATCACAACATTCTGTAGGGGAGTACCCAATTATACTGCACATTTCTTGATTTTTTTATTTTTGTTTGTTAAAAATAGCCTCGGTAGATATACCTCTCAGTTATCCAGAATTTTTAATCAACTGGCACCATCCCAGTCCCGTCGGTGCCGGATACGGAAGGGTTTCCTGTACGTTGTTCCACTATATTGAGGGTAGATGTCTGTCATATAGCTGATGAGAAAAGGCTAAGACTTGATGATGTCTACCAGGAGGGCGGGTGTGAGAACACAGTCTCACATATCTGGGGTTTTGTACCTACCATGACGGAGTCGCAGAGAGTTAAACAGATGCAGCTGAAGCACCACATCTTCCACCGGTGGAACCACCGATTACGGGGTACTGTGTGTGACTATGCTGTGGTCAAGAGGTTGGTGACAACGCACTTGCACGTTGAATTGTGCTACTCACCATGTCACTCACAAGGAGCACCTGCTCAACCTGTTGTCCACCTGACTTTGGCTTTTCAGTTGTCTAACGACTAGCCAGTGATGAGGCGGGGAATGGGTGGCAAGTGGAGTCTCTTTGGGGTTTCTGTGGCTAGAGAGTGACATGCCTGGTGATGGATGCTGAGAACCAAGGTAATCCTCTGTGGCAGACTCTGTAATCCAACTACCTGAGCCAGACAGGTAGGCAGTACTTTAGGACACTGTTTGACCTGCCAGCCTGGCTTAGTAGCGGAACCTGGAGGGGCCGACTGTCACTGGGGACTGGAGCTGTTCCACTCAGATCCAGATAACCCTGAAAGGCAATGCCCCAACAGGTAGAGTGGTTCTGGCTAGACAAACAGCAGGGAACTTATCAACGCTCCATTGCTTGCAGGCTGCACCAGTAGTCCGACAGACTCTTGGGAGCTTTCTCTGCGTTAAACTTGCACTAAGCTCTCTGGATTTAAGTACGTGGGGTGCACAATAGTGGAGTTTCTCATAATTGGCATTTAGCAAGGCCTTCAGTGAAAATCTATTTGTTGGGGAGTAATTTTTCTGAAACCATTTTGAATGGGAGCAATCCTCAGTGTAGCACTAAGCACCGATAAATACTCTATTAGCACTCCCTAATGGTGTTGCAACGCTTTACCTGTATCAACTTGTTCTCTAAGATTAGCACTAAACAGAAAATATGGCTTTGCTATCATCAATGTTTGACTATACCTTTACCGCCATTTCAGTGACTTAGGGGTTTTTCTCCCTTATCTCAGGAGGAAGTGTTGTTACTGCGATCAAATGGAACAGGGCACAAGCTGGTTTTACACCGCCCTTTTCCTGTGAGGTCACAGTGGGGTAGGAACTCATCTGGTTGGCATGTGCGAGATACATTGTAAATGTAATGATCTACTCTGTTCCGTATTCCCAGCAGAATTTTAAACAGGCCCTTTATGGACCTGATGAAATCTTAACACAATCCCAAGAATGAGGCAGTGCAGGTGACTAAGCATTGCCACCTCCACCACTTGATTGAAAACACCATAAGAATGACTCCCAATTTGTAATTGTGTTTCAATTAGATGAATCATACATAGAGAGTGCAACCCAGAATAAGAGCAGGTCAGATTCTAGGTAAATAGAAAAAGCTTAATATAGCACATCTAAAGTGAATCAGCTTAAAGAAGAGAAACTGATTTTAAGAGTAATTTTGCAATATTAGTAGCCATGGATATTTCATTGAACTATTTTATGTTAATTTTCCAATTAGGATGACTGATGTCATCATCTTTAAGAGTTCGCTTGTGCCATTTTTTTAAATTCGTTTTTATGGGATGTGGGCGTCGCTGGGCCAGCATTTATTGCCCATCCCTAATTGCCCTTGAGAAGGTGGTGGTGAGCTGCCTTCTTGAACCACTGCAGTCCGTGTGGTGAAGGTACTCCCACAGTGCTGTTAGGTAGGGAGTTCCAGGATTTTGACCCAGCGACGATGAAGGATCGGCAATATACTTCTAAGTCAGGACTTGGAGGGGAACTTGGAGGTGGTGGTGTTCCCATGCACCTGCTGCCCTTGTCCTTCTAGGTGGAAGAGGTCACGGGTTTGGGAGGTGCTGCCGAAGAAGCCTTGGCGAGTTGCTGCAGTGCATCTTGTAGATGGTACACACTGTAGCCACGGTACGCCGGTGGTAGAGGGAGTGAATGTTTAAGGTGGTGGATGGGGTGCCAATCAAGTGGGCTGCTTTGTCCTGGATGGTGTCAAGCTTCTTGAGTGTTGTTGGAGCTGCACTCATCCAGGCAAGTGGAGAGTATTCCATCACACTCCTTACTTGTGCCTTGTAGATGGTGGAATGGCTTTGGGGAGTCAGGAGATGAGACACTCGCTGCAGAATACCTAGACTCTGACCTGCTCTTGTTGCCACAGTATTTATGTAGCTGGTCCAGTTAAGTTTCCGGTCAATGGTGACCTCCAGGATGTTGATAGTGGGGGATTCGGCGATGGTAATGTCGTTGAATGTCAAGGGGAGGTGGTTAGACTCTCGCTTGTTGGAGATAGTCATTGCCTGGCACTTGTGTAGCGCGAGTGTTACCTGCCACTTATCAGCCCAAGCCTAAACGTCGTCCAGGTCTTGTTGTATGCGGGCATGGACTGCTTCATTATCTGAGGAGTTGTGAATGGTGCTGAACACTGTGCAGTCATCAGCGAACATCCCCATTCCTGACCTTATGTTGGAGGGAAGGTCATTGATGAAGCAGCTGAAGATGGTTGGCCCTGAGGAACTCCTGCAGCGATGTCCTGGGGCTGTGATGATTGACCTTCAACCACCACAACCATCTTCCTTTGTGCTAGGTATGACTCCAACCAGTGGAGAGTTTTCCCCCCGATTCCCATTGACTTCAGTTTTTCTAGGGCTCCTTGATGCCACACTCGGTCAAATGCTGTCTTGATGTCAAGGGCAGTCACTCTCACCTCACCTCTGGAATTCAGCTCCTTTGTCCATGTTTGGACCAAGGCTGTAATGAGGTCAGGAGCCGAGTGGTCTTGGCGGAACCCAAACTGGGCATCAGTGAGCAGGTTATTGATGAGTAAGTGCCGCTTGATAGCACTGTCGATGACACCTTCCATCACTTTGCTGATGATTGAGAGTAGACTGATGGGGCGGTAATTGGCTGGGTAGGATTTGTCCTGCTTTTTGTGGACAGGACATACCTGGGCAGTTTTCCACATTGTTGGATAGATGCCAGTGTTGTAGCTGTACTGGAACAGCTTGGCTAGAGGCACGGCTAGTTCTGGAGCACAAGTCTTCAGCACGATAGCTGGGATATTGTCGGGGCCCATAGCCTTTGCTGTATCCAGTGCGCTCAGCCATTTCTTGATATCACGTGGGGTGAATCGAATTGGCTGAAGACTGGCTTCTGTGATGGTGGGGACCTCAGGAGTAGGCCGAAATAGATCGTCCACTTGGAACTTCTGGCTGAAGAGGGTTGCAAACGCTTCAGCCTTGTCTTTTGCACTCACATGCTGGGCTCTACCATCATTGAGGATGGGGATATTCATGGAGCCTCCTCCTCCCGTTAGTTGTTTAATGGTCCACCACCATTCACGACTGGATGTGGCAGGACTGCAGAGCTTTGATCTGATCCGGTGATTGTGGGATCGCTTAGCCCTGTCTATAGCATGCTGCTTCCGCTTTTTAGCATTCATGTAGTCCTGTGTTGCAGCTTCCCAGGTTGGCACCTCATTTTTAGGTACGTCTGCTGCTGCTCCTGGCATGTTCTTCTACACTCCTTATTGAGCCAGGGTTGGTCCCCTGGCTTGATGGTAATGGTAGAGTGAGGGATATGCCGGGCCATGAGGTTACAGATTGTGGTGGAATACAATTCTGCTGCTGCTGATGGCCCACAGCGCCTCATGGATGCCCAGTTTGGAGCTGCTAGATCTGTTCTGAATCTATCCCATTTAGCACGGTGGTAGTGCCACACAACACGATGGAGGGTGTCCTCAGTGTGAAGACGGGACTTCATCTCCACAATGACTGTGCGGTGGTCACTGCTACCAATACTGTCATGGACAGATGCATCTGCGACAGGTAGATTGGTGAGGACGAGGTCAAGTAGGTTTTTCCCTCGTGCAGGCCCAGACTGGCAGTTATGTCCTTCAGGACTCGGCCAGCTCGGTCAGTAGTGGTGCTACCAAGCCACTCTTGCTGATGGACATTGAAGTCCCCCACCCAGAGTACATTCTGTGCCCTTGCTACTCTCAGTGCTTCTTCCAAGTGGTGTTCAACATGCCGGAGTACTGATTCATCAGCTGAGGAAGGGCGGTAGTCAGCAGGAGGTTTCCTTGCCCATGCTTGACCTGAAGCCATGAGACTTCATGGGGTCCAGAGTCAATGTTGACTCCTTCCCAACTGTATACCACTGTGCCGCCACCCCTGGTGTGTCTGTCCTGCCGGTGGGACAGGACATACCCAGGGATGGTGATGGAGGAGTCTGGGACATTGGCTGAAAGGTATGATTCTGTGAGTATGACTGTGTCAGGCTGTTGCTTGACTAGTCTGTGGGACAGCTCTCCCAATTTTGGCACAAGTCTCCAGATGTTGGTGAGGAGGACTTTGCAGGGTCGACTGGGCTGGGTGTGCCATTGGCGTGTCTGTAGCCGGTGCCGAGGTCTATGCTGGGTGGTCCGTCCGGTTTCATTCTTATTATACATCTTTTAAAGGGACACAAACAATAAACTGTAAATTACAAATAAATTAAAGGAAACTTATCAAATTAACGTAAAATGTTGTCCCTGGTGCCAATGATGCACTCCAGTCCCTCCGGTGCCCACCGGTCGCGGAGGGCCTCAAGCATACCGGTGGACACTGCCTGGATGTCGCTCTCCAGGGACATCCAGGCGCGGGAGAGAGGCAGGCAGTTGGGCCGAATGATCCCCTTGACTGCGCGCTGCCTGGATCTCTGGATGGTCACCTTGGCCAGGCTCAGGAGTGGTTGTACGAGGAGGTCCTCCGACTTGCCCGCTCCCCCCCCCGCCCCCACCCCCCACCCCCCCCCCCCCCCCCGCTCCATGTGGCTGAAGATCAGGAGCGTGGGACTGAAGTGCAGCTAGAAATTGAGGAGAAGCCCCTTCAAATAGTGGAAGAGGGGCTGCAACCTCTCACACTCCACACGTACATGAAACACGGACTCATCCAGGTCGCAAAAAATTGCAGGCACCCTGGGAGTCCGTGAATCTGTTTAAAAATCTGTTGGACGGGACTGCTCCATGCAGCACTCTCCACCCCAGATCCCCAGTGGAACAGGGGAGGACACCCTCGTAAAGAACCCTTCACTAAGGTCCCCCGACTCCACCGGATGGGAAGATGGAACACTATGGCGTGTCCGGATGGTAGACGAGGGCGATGGAATGGAGAGTGCGCTGGAGCAGCTCGTACAGGTAACCTCTCTGTGCAGAATGGAAAGGCATGGAGCGAATTGGCTTCTTCATCTAATGTTAGAGTTTGGGTAAGTGAGTGGGTGCAGTGCAATATGCCGTAACAAATACTGTAAATTTCTACACTTACTTTGTTTGCTGCCTGAGTACCACAATTTTTGCAATAAAAATCTAGGAGGCAGGGAAAGTGTCAGTCTCTGAAAGGATCTGAGCAACAACTCATCCTAACTCGAGTTACTTTCATCCATTAGTCTACTTCAGATGAAATTTAGGGTTCGGGTTAGGGTTACTATGTTATAACAGATGGCCCTGCAGGATTTTCTAAAACCATTTGCAACATTTATTCATGATGAGAGTTAGACTAACTTTAAACTAGTCCAAGATAAGGGAGTGTAGGGTTATGGGGAGCGGGCAGGGGAGTGGTTTTGAATACCAAGATCAGCCATGATCTTATTGAATGGCGGAGCAGGCTCGAGGGGCCAAGTGGCTTATTCCTGCTCCTATTTCTTATGTAAACACCAGGGCGCTGTAAAACCACTGGTATCAGTTTATCCCTCAGTTACACTGTAGTACTGGCTCATTCTGCAACAGCTCCAGTTGCACCAATATGAAAGAAAGAAAAAACGTACATTTATATAGCGCCTTTCATGACCTCAGGACATCCCAAAGCACTTTACAGCCAATTAATACAGCAAATCGGCTGCCGCATTTCCTACATTACAAAAATGACTACACTTCAAAACTACTTCATTGGCTGTAAAGCGCTTTGGGACATCCTGAGGTCGTGAAAGGCGCTATATAAATGCAAGTCTTGCTTTTTTCTATCATTACAACCTCCTACCAGTGATGATGGTGGAGCTTTGTTCTGAAGTGCCGACATTTCTTTTAATTTGCTTGTCCGGGCACGGGTTGTGCACTGTTTGTGGGTATCCTGTGAGTCGAACTCTTCAGAGGAGGTTCAGCTGTTGAGTGAAACAACTGCAGAGCATAGCGAACTGGGACCTCATCCAGCCAAAATGTAAATACAATTGTATCACATGTTAAATCGTAGGATAAATGCGGATGAGAAAAGCCTGTTAACACATCTTAGTTCATCCATTTAAAAGAAAAATCTATAGTGCTCCATCACAACATTTAACTGTCTCTTAAATGTCTCAAAAGATTTTAACTCAATCCGCCCCACATATTAATCCCTCTTTGCATGAAGATCTTGTTGATATCCATCTTAAATTTGCAGTTAGCCAGTTTAACCTTTGCCCCTTGAAATGGTGGTTCAGGTAGATAAAGAAAAAAAAGACTCGCATTTTTATAGCACATTTCACAACCCCAGGACGACCCAAAGCACTTAACAGCAGAAGTACTTTTGAAGTGTAGTCACTGTTGTAATGTATCCCAAAGAATCGTGCTACATAATGACGGGCCAGTGGCTGCACTGTGTGATCTGAATGCCCATTGGGCCAGAAATTCGGGTCTCCATAGTTAATAAGAAATAAACCTATGTTGATACGGGACCTATGCCTAAAGTGACAGATGCTGCTGAACTTCCTTCTGAGATTATGCAACTTAAAAAGTTCTGGAGGAAATTTTCTTGGAGTGTGAAGTGGCACGTACTTCTCAGTGATTCATTTGACATGTACCCAATTACTTGTCTTACTTGTCCTTACTCAACCCATTTTATTGCAGTGTCAGTGTGGAACTGTGAAACTCGACAGACAAGTTTCGATACGTGCAAAACCAAAATGAATATATTTGAGCTCAGCTATCAAGGTTAATTTTATTTATTCCGTTGTCATATCAGTATTTACATTAAGGAGCGATTATACTGCCAATCTTATACTGGCTGCGTCACAATATCACTTTTGCAAAGTTGCCAGTTGTAACCCTTGCACCTAAATCAAAAGAAGACGGAAGTTTACAGCACAGAAGGAGGCCATTTGGCCCTTCGTGCAATCTAAAAATAATCCCACCGCCCTGTGCTCTCCTCATTGCTTTGTATCTTCTTCTGCTTCAAGTGTTTTTCCATGTTTTTCCCCCAAAAAAGATGCAGCAGTATCTGTCTCAGTCATTCCATGTGGCAAAGCCTTTCATGATCCAGCAACTCGCTGGGTAAAGAATTTTCTCCTAACGTTTCTGCTCACTCTCTCAGTGACAATTTAAAATTAATGCCTCCTTGTCACTGACTCCCCAGCCAGAGGAAATAGTCTTTCTCTATTCACCCTATCAATATCCTCCATAATTTAAAAAAAACCTCTGTTAAATCTCATCTTGGAGTTCTCTGCTCAAGTGGAAATAGTATTGTGTGTCTTTTCTTAAATCTATATGAATCTATGCTGTACGCTCTCTATGGTTTTAATGTCCTTTCTATAACGATGCATCCAAGACTGCACACATTGGCCTAACCAATGTTTTGGACAAATTTATTGTTACTGCTTTACTCTTGTACTCTATGGGGGAAAAATTCAGTTGGTTGCGCCTCCCGTTAGCGCCTTAAGAGGGCGCTAATGGGGCGCAAAGCATCTAGCGCCCGGGCGCGGCGAAGTTTGCGCCGCTCGCGAAATTAACTAGACATTTTGCGGCGGCGCTAAACACTACCGCCACGATCTCCTGCACCGGCAGATCATGACGTCACTCGAGTGTGCAACGCCCTGGTATCGCCCCGGAGCGGATATTGAGTGGCGCCCCCTGCCTTACCGCCTGACGCTGGCAACAACAGGTTGAGGGGAGCGTTCTGCAGTCATGAAGGGAAAGGGGGAGCACTATTTAAAGGTGACCGCTTCCTGCCTTTTATTGTTGGTGCCATTTTTGAACTACGCATTCTGAGAGAGAGAGGGAGAGACTTCTGGAGAGATTCAACGTTGTGTGAAGGAGTTTTGGGTACTGAGCAGCACTTTGCAGGTTCATTTTGATTTGCCATTCCTTGTATTGATTTAGCAGAGACTGTGGGGGCTGCACTCTGAGCTCTTTGCCTGGTACTCTCCATTGTTCTTTCCAGCACATTTGATGTGCAAGTCTCTCCAGGCCGAGATTCAAGGCTGCAATGAGTAGGATGTGGATGGAAAGCAAGATTAACCATCCCCTTTAAGAACTGGCCCGTGCCATTGTGTGTGTGTTCCATTGCTGACTGACATTACATGAGCTTCGCCAGCGCTCTGAGTTAGCGCCTCACTCCTCGGCCTTTGCGCCTTAAGACAGGTGTGCAGCGCCTGATTTAGCGCTCCACTCACCTCCCGGGGCGTTAAAAGTGAAGTTTCCAGTCAGTGGCGATAATTAGCGCCAGGCGCTAATTTTTGCGCCCGGACGATATTTGTGCCCCAAATGGGGCGCGACTGAATTTTTCCCCCTATGTCCCTACTTATAAAACCCAAAATGCTGTTGGCCTTTTTTATGGTTTTATCTACCTGCATTCACACTTTCAGGGAATTAAGTATTTAACTACCGAGATCTCTGTTCACAACAGCTTTCATCAAGTGTATACTCCCATTCTTTGCTTTTCCTCCCAAAGTGTGTTGCTTCACACTTACCCACCTTAAATTGCGTCTGCCACCTGTCTGCCTTCTCTGCCAGCCTGGCTATGGCCCTGAATTTCCTCCTGCTTTCTGCCGCTGCACCGCCATACCTTTGCACGCAAACGGGGATTCCACCGCACGTCCGCCAGTGCCTTGAGGAAGTTCAGGGCTTATGTCTTCCTGAAGTCTTTCAAGCCCTCGCTTTTTTGAGAAAACTCCTTACCCTTCTGTCTTCAACAAATTTTGAGATTGTGCTCCCGATGCCCAAGTCGAAATCAGCTATATACGTACCGAAAATAAAAGTGAACCCACTTGTGCGCACCACTTTCTCCCTAAAGAACATAAGAAATAGGAGCAGGAATAGGCCACTTGGCCCCTCGAGCCTGCTCCGCCATTCAATAAGATCATGGCTGATCTTGGGCTCAAAGCCACTTCCCTGCCCACTCACTCCCATCCCACTTCTTGATTACTCAACTTTAACTCCTCAGTTCCATGATCGCCGACGTCATCAACTATCCCCACCCTTTGGTTTGGCCCCTGCATCATTCAAACTACTGTCACTGTCCTCCTTTAAGAAAGCTACTCTGAACTTCTCCAATTACCACCCTATCTCCTACCATCTTTCTTCAAGGGTTGGAATGTGTCATTGCCTTACAATTATGCTGCTACCGCTCCCTGTTCCAAGCACTGTAATCAGGCTTCCACCCCGGCTACACCATCAAGATCGTATAGGTCAAAGTCATAAACAACATTCTGTGTGACTTCAATCCTGGCTCACTGTCCCTGCAAATCCTCCTTAACCTCTGCACTGCCTCGACACCATCGACCATTCCATCCTCCTTGAGCATCTCTGTCCACAGTCCCACCTCCATTGCTTTGCTGTCTCCTGGTTCCATTCTTAGCTGTCACATCATTGGACACTGTGACATAAATATTTGTGTGTGTTAGATTATTGATTCTGATTCTTTAATACTAGTAGCAACACACGCGAGGTTATAACCTAAGTCTTGTCACTGACATGGACAGCCTATTTGATACAGAACAGCTCATATCGTATTAGTGTTTGGTTCACTGCCACCTCTCTTCTAGGAATGCCTACCTTGAAGAAGTTCTGCTCTTCTCTTCGACGGGATTTCCGTTTGGCTCTTCAACCTTGTTCTTAATGTCTCTTAATGTCTCTTCATCGCCCCCTTTGTTCTTTTATTCCCTCCCCCTTTTCCCAGCTTTACTCTGGCCTTAAATCTATTTGATTTCCGGCTCTTCACAGTTCTGACGAAAGGTCATCGACCTGAAACGTTAACTCTCTTTCTCTCTCCACGGATGCTGCCTGGCCTGCTGAGTTTTTCCAGCGTTTTCTGTTGTTATTTCAGATTTCCAGCATCCGCAGTATTTTGCTATCGTATTAGTGTTTGGTTCACTGCCACCTCTCTTCTAGGAATGCCTACCTTGAAGAAGTTCTGCTCTTCTCTTCGACGGGATTTCCGTTTGGCTCTTCAACCTTGTTCTTAATGTCTCTTAATGTCTCTTCATCGCCCCCTTTGTTCTTTTAATCTAGAAGAGTTGTCCATTTGGACATCGATAGGACATTCACATGTAGTTAGTTAGTCTGTAGTTAATGGCCCACCCATTGTATCCTAACTGTAATTACAGATAGCTGACAATTGGATTATTACAGCAGCAATCAGATCATTCAATTTAATTGGAGCTGCCTGAGCTCAGCCAGTCTGTCTGAAGCCAGCAGGGAGGGGGGTTATTCCAACCCCAAGGTAGTGTTTCACCACATAAGAAATAAGCAATGTTTTTTTCATGGTTCAATTTTATGTTGTTAGATGGTTAGGGGAGAATTGATAGAGGGTGTTCAAAATTCTGAGGGGTTTTGATAGCAGAGATAGGGAGAAACTGTTTCCACTGGCAGGAGGGTCAGTAACCAGAGGACACAGATTTAAGATCATTGGCAAAAACTCCAGGGGGGAAATGAAGAGAAATGTTTTTACGCAGCGAGTTTTTATGATCTGGAATGCACTGCTTGAAAGGGCGGTGGAAGCAGATTTAATAGTAACTTTCAAAAGGGAATTGGATAAATACTTGAAGGGAAAAAGATATGCAGGGCTATGGGGAAAGAACAAGAGAGTGGCACTAATTCGATCGCTCTTTCAAAGAGCCGGCACGGACACGATGGGTCGAATGGCCTCCGCCTGTGCTGTATGATTCAATAAGATACCTCAGCAGAAGTGTCTTTATTGTTTTTGATATATTAATGAGAAGAGCAAAGTTAGTAAACTACTATAAGTACACTGCTATGCACTGTATCCTGTTCATTTACCTGTTCTTTATTTAATTTTACAAGCTTTCGGAGCAGTTCGCTCCTTCGTCAGGTAAGTTTAGCAGTGAGAGAATCTCCCAGAATTCACAATTTAAACACAGACAAAATATATTCAAATCTTTCCCACATCAAAGAGCATAGCCAAGACAATGAGATGTGTCCCAGGGGGTCCAACGTGTCAAACCACCTGCTGGCTGCATATCCTGTCAATCTGTGTAGGTTCTTGTGTTAGCCTTTTTAAAAAAAAAACACCTGGGAAGACCGGCCATGATGTCAAGTCACGTTCTGTATCGTGACATGAACCCGATATCGCGATTGAGGCCCTCCTCATGAGTGCGGAACTTGGCTATCAGTTTCTGCTCTATGATTTTGCGCTGTCGTGTATTTCGAAGGCCGCCTTGGAGAACGCTTACCCGCATATCCGAGGCTGAATGCCCCTGGCTGCTGAAGTGTTCCCCGACTGGGAGGCAACCCTCCTGCCTGGCGATTGTTGCGCGGTGTCCGTTCATACGTTGTCTCAGTGTCTGCATGGTCTCGCCGATGTACCATGCTCTGGAGCATCCTTTACTGCAACGTATCAGGTAGACAACGTTGGCCGAGTCACATGAGTATGTACCGTGTACCTGGTGGGTAGTGTCCTCACGTGTGATGATGGTATCTGTGTCCATGATTTGGCATGTCTTGCAGAGGTTGCCGTGGCAGGGTTGTGTGGTGTCTTGGTTGCTGTTCGCCTGAAAGATGGGTAATCTGCTGCGAACGATGGTACTTTTGAGGTTAGGCGGCTGCTTGAAGGCGAGTAGTGGAGGCGTGGGGATGGCCTTAGCAAGGTGTTCGTCGTCATCGATGACATGTTGAAGGCTGCGAAGAACATGGCGTAGTTTTTCCGCTCCGGGGAAGTACTGGACGACGTAGGGTACTCTGTTGGTTGTGTCCCGTGTTCGTCTTCTGAGGAGGTCTATGCGGTTTTTCGCTGTGGCCCATCGGAACTGTCGATCGACGAGTCGAGCGTCATATCCCGTTCTTACGAGGGCGTCTTTCAGTGTCCGTAGGTGTCCATCGCGTTCCTCCTCGTCTGAGCAGATCCTGTGTATTCGCAGGGCTTGTCCATAGGGGATGGCTTCTTTAACGTGGTTAGGGTGGAAGCTGGAGAAGTGGAGCATCGTGAGGTTGTCCGTGGGCTTGCGGTAGAGTGAAGTGCTGAGGCGTCCGTCTTTGATGGAGATTCGTGTGTCCAAGAATGAAACCGATTCTGAGGAGTAGTCCATGGTGAGTTTGATGGTGGGATGGAACCTGTTGATGCTATCGTGTAGTCCTTTCAGTGATCCTTCGCCATGGGTCCAAAGGAAGAAGATGTCGTCGATGTATCTGGTGTACAGCGTTGGTTGGAGGTCCTGCGCAGCGAAGAAGTCTTGCTCGAACTTGTGCATGAAGATGTTGGCATATTGGGGTGCGAATTTGGTCCCCATGGCTGTTCCGTGTGTTTGGGTAAAAAAATGGTTGTCGAAGGTGAAGACATTGTGGTCAAGGATGAAGCGGATGAGTTGTAGGATGGCGTCCGGAGATTGGCTGTTGTTGGTGTTGAGTACTGAGGCTGTCGCAGCGATGCCGTCATTGTGGGGGATATTGGTGTAGAGTGTTATTAGGCTGTGAATCTTGGGAGGGTTTTCTATATTAAAGGCACTATGTAAATACAAGCAGTTGTTGTAAATTAATAGTCTGTTAGTTTGTAGCCTTAGCATTGATCTGCTAGACTGAATATTCAATCCACATACTGAAGATGAGGAGAATTTCTCCTCAACATTGATATACCCCAGTAAGCTGTGGTACAGTGGTAAAAAGGTTCTCTCTTCAACCCCTGGGACTCACTAATGTTTAGCTCGATATTACATCCACTTTTCCACTGTACGAAAGGCTGATATTTAGAGATATTTAGTAGACGAGAATCATATATGTATAACTTCAAGTGTAGCCATTGACCAAATAATATTACCCATAATTACTCCTGGGTAACTAAAAAGCTAAGACTTGTTCAGAATGCAGCTGCGAAGGACAGTCAAAAGCAGTTTTGACTAAGTTTTGATAACAAACAGCCACAGACTGCGAGTGAAGGTTAAATTGCTGAAAAAAAACATGTTATGATGCTAAGTAGAAATTAGAGTTCGCTTACCAAAACTAATTGCAACAATATTTAAAGGATAATTAGCATAAATTCCAATAAAATGAGAGAGATCATGGAAGTTAAGGTATTTATCTGGTAGATTAAATTGAGATAGTCTGGATACCTCAAGACAAGTGAGACAGCAGAATGATATGGGCGCTTAGTATAAAGGCCTTGTACCAGGGAAGCTAGAAATGAAAGAGATATGGTAAATTCCAATGGGGTGAAAAACTATAAGAAGATAACACTGAACATGGCAAAGTTGGTGGAAAAATACTGGAAAGGCGGGATGCTACCTTAGTCTGAGTGACAATGGTATTTTGGCCATTAGAACCAATTCAAAAAGGTGATTTTGTTAAAGACCATATAAGGACACTGGCCAAACCAACTTTTGATAAGAAAAGGGTTAAAACCTCGATACTCAAAGAACAACTTCACACAGACGTACTGCGAGAACAAAGCAACAGACTTAAGATGACGTCATCTGTGTCCGAGAGGTTCCAGAGACCGAGGGCTGCGAGCTACTCGTTAAAACTATCGCCTAATGTTAAGTATTGATTACACTGTAAGCTTAATAAATCTTGATCTATTGCTCTAACATACTGGCTGCTGCCTATTGGTGTCTTGTCCAAGAACTCAGAGATCATTTAAGATCTGACACCACCTTCCTCCCGGCCTTCGAAAGGCTTTTATCTTTCACCTCATTTTTTGACCTCATTTTCTTACCTGTTTCTCCCTTCCTTTCCTCTTGCTTAGTGTTCACTTGCTATCCACTACTCTGTAAAACTCTCCCAGATGTCTCTCTGTATGTGAGGAATGTTACACAAATGGAAGATGCCTCTTTTCATCGGTAGACTGAAATATCTCCTTTCCGCGCGGCACTCTGTCTCATGCCTGGTGAAGGATTGCTGTAAAACTCAGCCAATAAAGGGAAATGAGCCTGAGTGACAGGCAACCCTGGCACCTGTTAGGAACATAGGAACAGGAGTAGCCCACTTAGCCCCTCGAGCTGGTTCCGCCATTCAATGAGATCATGGCTGATCTGTGACCTAATTGGTAGTGAACCAAGAATTACTTGAGCTCCATGTACTTATTTCTCTTTTCCCCAGATTAGATGCACAATTTTTGGCAAGAAAAACAGCAATATTCCTGACAATCGTGGCTCAGTTTAATGCAGGAATATGTGCTTGCTGGATACAATTTGGGCCAGTATAGCTCAGGTATCCATAGTACCCTCACTTGGTTGAAACTTCACCTGAATAACGAATGATCAGTGATAGTATGGAAGCAAGAATAAAAACAACCTCGTCATTAAATTTGTCAATACTTTAACTGGGATTAATCTAAATTTGAATGTAATTAAGCAGATAAAGCCATATTATGGAAATTCTCAGATCGTTTCTCTGTTACTCCATTTCCTACTTTACAATGGTGGTTTACATTGAACAATGTAACCTCCTCACAGGTGTGTTGTCATTGGATTGATTGGCCTTTCGGATGAGACGTTAAACCGAGGCCCCGTCTGCTCTCTCGGGTGGACGTAAAAGATCCCGTGGCACTATTTCGAAGAAGAGCAGGGGAGTTATCTCCGGTGTCCTGGCCAATATTTATCTTCTCAATCAACATAACAAAAACAGATTATCTGGTCATTATCACATTGCTGTTTGTGGGAGCTTGCTGTGCGCAAATTGGCTGCCGCGTTTCCCACATTACAACAGTGACTACACTCCAAAAGTACTTCATTGGCTGTAAAGCGCTTTGAGACGTCCGGTGGTTGTGAAAGGTGCTACATAAATGCAAGTCTTTCTTTCTTTTCGTTCATGCATGGCTCTATAATCACTGTGTGTGGTTTGTTACCCTAGCCTAGTAAACGTTTACTACTCAGCGAGTATAATGAATAACCTCTATAATCTCTGCCGATTAACATTCTGCAATAGTGATTCGCCAGGGAGTCATGGTTGCATTAACTGCTAATTAAAGATTTTCTTGATCTGACAGTTACCATTTAAGGTGCTTGTTATGGATCCCTATGAGTCGAGCATACAGCGGCTTTTGAATGCACGTGGTTTGCAAGTTTTATTTTGGTTTCACCCCGTGCCCATTATTTGCCACAACTTATTGACAATTAATATTGAAGTCTATTTGCAATGGCATGAGTAATTAGAGCAATTCAGACTGTATAGCAGATGGTCTGAGATAAAAAGGTGCCACAGACAGGAAATGCTGACTGTTAAATATTTTAAAGGTTTTTTTTTTGTTTTTCCTGAAGCATTAGCTAAAGAGGCCCTATCAAAAACTTGTCACCTTTAATTTGGAGTCTATCAAGACTGCGAAAAGCTGTAGAGATAAAAGGGGTTGACTTTCCTTTGCATTGCACCTCATGTTCACCTATTTCTGGGGCGTAACACAGAGATAAAAGAGGTGGACACTCTACACCTGGTCTCTGTTCCGTTTGTGCCTCACGGGCAGTTTTGGTTGGGGGTTGGGCAGGAGTCAAGACATTGCACCTGAAACAGGCGTTACCAGACAAAATTAATATAAAAGAGCTGGAAGTGACATCTGTCTCCTGCAGTTTGACTGCTCGGAGGTTCTGACACCCCAGAAATAGGTGAACATGAGGCGCAATGCCAGGGAAAGCCTGTATATACTGGGCATTCGGATTTGCAGCACTGCATTTCAATTGTACAGCATTTTAAAAAGACTTAGATTGACAGTGATGATGGATTTTGGGCAGTGAGAAAAAAAACATTAAGTTTGCAGTTCAGTAGGGCAGCACTGTGGGCAGGAGCTTTCAAGGAGTGATTGGGGTTCTCTGCTTCCACCATCCACCTTAGGTGTCCTATTGAGAACTTCAGCGCATGGGGGTGGGGGGAGGGCAATTTTCAATGGCTGGTCGCCTGTTTCTCACCGGCCGCCCCATTGAAGCCCAAGGCCCCCCCACCTTGATGCAATTGTCAGACGGGCTTGCAAATGGGTGAGTAGCACTCAGCCTGTTTCTGGTGGGAGTGCTGCTTAAATATGTGAATCCTATGCTCGTTGTAGGATCCCGATTGCAATTTTTAGGTACAATTGGGCAGAACGACATTCCACCCATTTGTACCAAGAGTTGGGCAGCCCAACCAACCGGTCATTTAAAGAATCCGCTGGAAGACACTCATAACATGGACAAAGAAATGAATATTTTTGTGGGCTCAGAAGTGTTGCTCCTGGACCTACAAAAAGCTCCAGCCCACTGCTGGCCGTGCAAAGCCCACCACCACGCCCCCCCCTCCCCCCGTGAGATCACCTTCCAGGCCCAGCCTGCCCTCCCGCGACCGGTGAGCTTTAACCTAGACTGTGAATGCTGAGTCTTTGAGTATATTCAAGGCTGAGATCAATAGATTTTTGGACTCTAGGGGGAATCAAGGGATATGGAGATCGGGCGGGAAAGTGGAGTTGAGGTCAAAGATCAGCCGCGATCTTATTGAATGGCGGAGCAGGCTCGAGGGGCCGTATGGCCGACTCCTGCTCTTATTTCTTATGCTCTTATGAGAAAGGCTGTCAAATTGCTTATTGTTTACAGTTTTTGGGGAAACAACATCAAAGCCCAGCTCATTCGAATTTTAACCAACTTTCACCTCAGTAACCTTTTAAAAAAAACTTGTATGGATACATTCTGCTTAAAACACAACCCTTTATGGAAAAATGGTCAAGAAATCTTGATGCGTGATATATCTTGCCCCCAAGGAAGGTCCTACATATGGGAGCTCTTTAAATGAGGTCCATGCTGAAAACAGTCCAGGCCACCCAAGGCCAGCTTTTGGGGGGTGGTACGGCCTTCTTCTTCTCCTTCTTCTTAGGCAGTCCCTCGGAACCGAGGATGACTTGCTTCCACACTAAAAATGAGTTCTCAGGTGACTGATGAGTCCAATGCGGGACCTGCAGTCTCTGTCACAGGTGCGGCAGACGGTGGTTGAAGGGGCGGGTGGGTGAGGTGCTTGGGTTGACATGCGCTCCTTCCACTGTTTGTGCTTGGCTTCCGCTTGCTCCCGGCAAAGAGACTCGAGGTGTTCGCCGCCTTCCCGGATGCTTCTCCTCCACTCTGTGCGGTCTTGGGCCAGGGATTCCCAGGTGTCGGTGGGGATGTTGCACTTTTTCAAGGAGGCTTTGAGGGTGTCCTTGAAGCATTTCCTCTGCCCACCTGGGGCTCTCTTGCCGTGTCGGAGCTTGCTTTGGGATTCTCGTATCGGGCATGCGGACAATGTGACCCATCCATCGGAGCTGATCGAGCGTGGTCAAAGCTTCGATGCTGGGGATGTTGGCCTGAGCGAGAACACTGACGTTGGTGCGCCTATCCTGCCAATGGATTTGCAGGATCTTGCGGAGGCAGCGTTGGTGGTACCTCTCCGGCCACATCGCCGCCGTCACGCCCATTTTGAAGTGCAAGTCGCTGATCAGGCACTACTTGGACGAAGAGGAGGAGGAGGAAGAAAAATGTTTGGATGCCAGGGAAGTGAGGCATAATCGCAGGAAGAGCACTCCTGATCACCCAAATGAGTCAGCCACATGGGAATTATCTGGGCCTCACAGAGGAACAGTACCTTTGGAAGTTTTGATTCATCAGGGAGGAAGTGAACGAGCCTTGCAGCACGCAGCCAGAGGGCAGGCTAGGGGCCCACAAGTTCCCCACTTACGCTCCCGGAGTGAGAGTGCTCCTTCCCGGGAGTGCCGAATTGGAGAATCAACTGTTGACTGGTTCAATGAGAAGAAGCTCAACAAACACATAACGGATATTAACCATTAGTTACCAAGCCCCTAACAAGTTTATTTTCTCTCTCTCCCTTTTGTTAATTACACTGTTCACCAGTATTTCACAATCGGGAGGAATTTATGAAAACAGAAAGATTTCCTCACCAGTTTATGTACTGACCCTTCACAGGGGTTTACATTCTGAAGAGAGTGTAGGCCATGCTGTTATAGTGTGTCAAAAATGTTACAAGTGTAATTATTTAATGAAACACAGAGCTTTAAAAATGGTCAGCCGCTGAATCTCCATAAATTGCCTTTTTTGTTCCTCTGTGACCCCATGCACGTACATCCTCTATTCTGGAGCCTTTTCAAGGTCAATACTGATTTCTGATATTTGCTTTGCGACATTGTCTGGTTTCCCTGCGACCCTTCAGGGAAATCTGCGTCTGAAGGTTGAGTTTTCAACGTGGAATTAGTATAATCCTCGCATTTTAAGTCCAATTGTAACAACATGATGGGCGCTCATGTTTCTAAAAGGGAAACAGAAGAGCGCAACTCCCCACATTACCTCACATCCACAGACTGTGCGATGGCCATATTATTGATTGGGGGGAGGGGGGTTGAAACTTTTATAAGTTGGTCCCTTTCTTCGTAATAATTGATTACGTCAATAAAGTTTTTTTTATTGGGTCAATGATAACTGTAATTTATCTCTCCATGTATGTTCATCGGACATTTAAATGCTAAAGGTGGACGCGATCGGTTATTGCAATATCTCTTATTTTACGTGGAAGTGTCTCCTGCCACTTTAGTGAGAGAGGGAAGGGATCGCACTAACTGCAGATAACTAAAGGTGGTCTCATCAGATGTTGAACACTGTTATAACTCGGCATAACTCAAAATCCTAGCGTGCAGTTACGGAGACCGGATTAACTCAGCCATCTTGCACCAGATGTTAGAGCACAGAGTTCCCCTTTGAATATAAAACTACCAAAGAATGATGGATCTGTTTAGTAGTCGTAGGTTGCTCTGACATAAGCTCGTATTTCCCTATTCATTTTCAGAAGATCAAAAACACCATTTTCCTCCGGCAAGGTCGTCTGTGATAAAAAAAAGTCACATTTTCTTCATACGTCAACACCTGAAATTACATTTCCAGCTGCTGATTAAATGATGGCCAACCAAAAAAAAAAATACCATTTGTACTTTGATGAATTCCTGTTGAATAACTTCAAATTACCAAATGAAAGGAGCACTTTCTGGATATTGAAAGCTGGAATGTTCCTTTCATGCTTAGAATGTTAGGTCTCCGAGGTGGCAGGAAGCTGGTGGCAATATAAAGCTGTCAGGCCTGAAAAGCCATGGACCAGTGGTCTCAGCACTCAGGCTGGGTTTCATGTCCGCCGACGACCCATCGCCGGAGACTGTTGGGCCAGGGGGGAACGTCACCTCATTTAAATGCACCTGCGCCATGGTTGGTCGCCCGCCTTCATTTGGCGGCCGCAGAATGCGGCCAATGGTGGCGGTTCTGGGGATTGTTGGCTGCCCCTCTCCCCAGAAAGGAGATGCATGTGTCAATTTAGCCCCTTTGTAAGGGGTCGATTTGTTCCTCTGTCTTCAGGGATCCAGACTACTGTCTTTAGTCTGGACATTTTACTATGTTAAAGGCGCTATATAATTGCAAGTTGTTGTTGTTGTTGCCAAGGTGGGCCTCTCAGCTGCCATTGGGCATGATTTTAAGTCTTTCCTCACTGGCTGTACTGCCACCGGTGTCTTGCTGCGATCTTTTAGGCTGCGGAGGAGGGACCCAGTCCCCAGCCCTGGCCAGGCCCATCACCGCCGTGACAATGGCCTTGTTTGGGACAGGTAGATACTCTACCCTAAACAAAGGCTATTGAAAATCTCCAGCTTATCTGGGTGCCAGTCTACTTTGTGCCTCAAATACCACCTACACCCATCCCCCCCGCCCCCCTCATCCCCAACGCACTCCTGGCCTAACAGGCAGCCCTAATGTCTGGTGTTCAAACAGGGCAAATGGTTTGGAAAAAACAGCAGGGGTGGTCTGCTTTCATTTTAATCCATTTTGTAAACATCCGCTCACATATGGATGTGTTTATTTTATATTGTGGGGCCTGCCCTTCAGGTGAGGATGTGGCAGATCTCGCCCCCAGTCGCAGGTCCTTTGGAGTGAGAGTGAGCCAGAAAGCCTAGGCTGTAATTTGCAGGAGTTACAATAACCTCTACTATCTTCTACGGGATATAGTGGGCCGAACTTTCCAAGGACCCACACCACTCGCGAGGCCTCACAGGCAATGGGCAGCTTATCAGAAGATCTTGGCTATAATGCCCGTAATTTTCTGTCTATTAATGTCTTGCAAATGGCACTTTTATTAATAAATATTTCAGAAATCTCTAATAAAGCACAGTAAAAGTATTGCAAAAAACCCATTCAAAGCCTGTGGCATTTAAAAAAATATATTCATTCTCAGGATTTGGGATTCGCTGGCTTATTGCCCGTCCCTAATCTTAAGAGCTCTTCTTCCAACTGAGTTTATGGGCTCAAACCCGCCCCCGTTTGTATTTCTCTGATTCCGTCAATGCCCATGTTTGCCAACGCCGCCTTGAAACAACAGCAAAAAAAGATTGCCCTTGATAAAAATCTAGAATGGGAGCCCTTGTCAATTGTTTTTTCATCTCCCTGGCCTACTAACAGGGGGTTACAGTCTAAATAAGGAAAATGCCTTTTATTTTAAGGGCAAGCTAATGAAATGCAATCCAGGTGTATTTCGCTGCTGCCTCCACTGGGTTAAAAGCACTGTTGTGATGTATTTGGGTTTGAGACATTCCTTGCTGACGGGTCCAGTTGGAGATGAATGGTGACTCTGTGCATCGCTTCTTGTTTAATGGGAAGTTCGTGCAATCTGATTGCTCCGTTGGCTCAGACAAACAGAGAAGAGACGGCAGTTTTTAATCTTCCACCTGCTCTGTACTAAAAATCAACAATTGTGAGCTGAATGGAATGAACAGTAATATCTACCAAATTAACTACTGCCCGGGTGCTTTGTCACAAAGAGCTGGCTCTAACCAACATATAATCTTCCATTTAATATGTCTAATGCTGAGTACAAACACTTTAATATAAGGATACCTTTCTCTGTGTGTGCGTGACCTGGACCTCTTCTTTTGAGAGTTTTCATTCTAAGAAATTAGAATAATTTCCTTTCAACTTAATTCTACTTGACTGAAATTATTTTATTTTCATTAATTTTTTTTCCCCTCTGATTTTCTCCCTGTCTCACACGGTTAGTCCTTTCCAGGGTTGGAAGCAGCTCTTCAGGACTTTGCTCAAATGCCCATTCCTCCTCTCCAGTGGTAGAAGGTTTTCACACTGACCGTAGCCATGGCAGTGGTCGCGATGCTACAGTTGCCCTCGTTGCCCCTGAGTTAGAGGGGAAAATTGGAGAGGGGCTCCCATTCCTATACACTATCCAGCATCTCCTGCTGGAGACCGTGCATGTGTAGAGGCAGAGGGTGATGATAGGATCGGGCTCGCCTGTGATGACCCGCCCATGGTCTAACAGCCTGCTAATGCCTATCATCAAAGCTCATGCATGAACAGTAGCCACTGGGGCCAGACGCCATAAAAACGACCGGCAGCCCCAGAACCATTCTCCAGCAAGGCATTTGATGCATTTATAGGGGAAACTAGATAAACACATGAGGGAGAAAGGAAAAGAAGGTTATGCTGAGAGGGTGAGCTGAAGAGAGGGTGGGAGGAGGCTCGTGTGGAGGATAAACACCGGCACGGACCAGTTGGGCCGAATGGCCTGTTTCTGTGCTGTACATTCTATAAAATTCTATGTAATTTAATGTAAGGCATCAATGGCTTCAGGACAGAATGGAAGGAGAGAAGATTTACAGAGAAAAACTGGTGAGCTAAAAATCAAATGGCTGTTCAAATGTGAAGGGAATCATAGCCGAGTCCTGCACTCCCCTGACATCCACGCAGATGCACTTTCTATCAGGAATCACTGACTAACAACCAGGAGTAGGAAACCTGGTTGATTTGTTCCCTTCCCTACCCTAAGGACAATGAGACAAATCATAGCAGCCCCACCATTGCCACAGTTCAGATAAACCAACTCACCACAGGCTAAGGATTGAATCTAAGATCTTCTTGGTCTATGTGGCTCAGTATCACCACAGGCAATGCATTTACCAGCTGTGCCAGTGGGGAGGCTTTTATCTTCTTTCCAAGGCTGGGTTGTAGGGCTGGAGGAGCTTACAGAGATAGAGAGGAGCGAGGCCAAGGAAGGATTTGAACACAAGGGTGACAATTTTAAATTTGAAGCGATGCTGGACCAGGAGCTATTTATGTCAGTGAGCCATGGGGTGATGGCTGAGCGGGACAGTGCGGGTTAGGATACGGGCAGCTGAGTTTTGGATGAGCTCAAATTTATGGAGGGTGTAGGATGGGAGGCCGGCCAGGAGAGCATTGGAATAGTCGAGTCCAGAGGTAACAAAGGCACGGATGAGGGTCTGAGCAGAAAAAGCTAATGCAGGGATGGAGACAGGTGATGTTACGGAGGTGGAAGTAGGCAGTCTTTGTGATGGAGAGGATATAGGGGTCGGAAACTCAGCTCAGGTTTAAATATGATGCGGAGATGCTGGTGTTGGACTGGGGTGGACAAAAATGAGAAGTCGCACAACACCAGGTTATAGTCCAACAGTTTTATTTGAAATCACGAGCTTTCGGAGCGCTGCTCCTTCGTCAGGTAAAGTGAAGGAATACAAATCAGCAAAGCATATATAGACAGAGAACAATGTGTAGCGTACAATGTCAGACGACTACAGTAAATCTTTCTGACTGCCCTCCAGCACACCTCGGCAGAGATACAATCAAGCCAGTCAGGAAGGCATTACATCAAAGACACAGCAAAATACAGCTAAGACAATGAGGTGGGGTCACAGGGGGTCCAACGTGTCAAATGCTGCAGTCTGTATGGTTAAGCTTTTTACTTTTTTTTAAAACTGGAAATCACATCTGTGAACAAGCCAACGACGACTCGAGTCTGGATGACTCTACGTCATGTAGCGTGACATGAAACCAAGATCCCGGTTGAGGCCGTCCTCATGGGTGCGGAACTTGGCTATCAGTTTCTGCTCGATGATTTTGCGTTGTCGTGTGTCTCGAAGGTCGCCTTGGAGAACGCTTACCCGCAGATCCGAGGCTGAATGTCCTTGACTGCTGAAGTGTTCCCCGACTGGGAGGTAACAATCCTGCCTGACGATTGTTGCGCGGTGTCCGTTCATACGTTGTCGCAGTGTCTGCATGGTCTCGCCGATGTACCATGCTGCGGTGCATCCTTTCCTGCAACGTATGAGGTAGACAATGTTGGCCGAGTCACATGAGTATGCACCATGTACCTGGTGGGTAGTGTCCTCACGTGTGATGATGGTATCTGTGTTGATGATCTGGCATGTCTTGCAGAGGTTGCCGTGGCAGGGTTGAGTGGTGTCGTGGTCGCTGTTCTCCTGACAGCTGGATAATTTGCTGCAAACGATGGTACTTTTGAGGTTAGGCGGCTGCTTGAAGGTGAGTAGTGGAGGCGTGGGGATGGCCTTAGCGAGGTGTTCATCGTCATCGATGACATGTTGAAGGCTGCGAAGAACATGGCGTAGTTTCTCCGCTCCGGGGAAGTACTGGACGATGTAGGGTACTCTGTTGGTTGTGTCCCATGTTCGCCTTCTGAGGAGGTCTATGCGATTTTTCACTGTGGCCCGTCGGAACTGTCGATCGACGAGTCGAGCGTCATATCCCGTTCTTACGATGGCGTCTTTCAGCGTCCGTAGGTGTCCATCGCGTTCCTCCTCGTCTGAGCAGATCCTGTGTATTCACAGGGCTTGTCCATAGGGGATGGCTTCTTTAACGTGGTTAGGGTGGAAGCTGGAGAAGTGGAGCATCGTGAGGTTGTCCGTGGGCTTGCGGTAGAGTGAAGTGCTGAGGCGTCCGTCTTTGATGGAGATTCGTGTGTCCAAGAATGAAACCGATTCTGAGGAGTAGTCCATGGTGAGTTTGATGGTGGGATGGAACCTGTTGATGTTATCGTGTAGTCCTTTCAGTAATCCTTCGCTGTGAGTCCAAAGGAAGAAAATGTCGTCGATGTATCTGGTGTACAGCGTTGGTTGGAGGTCCTGTGCAGCGAAGAAGTCTTGCCCATGGGGACCAAATTCGCACCCCAATACGCCAACATCTTCATGCACAAGTTCGAGCAAGACTTCTTCGTTGTCCAGTACTTCCCCGGAGCGGAGAAACTACGCCATGTTCTTCGCAGCCTTCAACATGTCATCGATGACGACGAACACCTCGCTAAGGCCATCCCCACGCCTCCACTACTCGCCTTCAAGCAGCCGCCTAACCTCAAAAGTACCATCATTTGCAGCAAATTACCCAGCTGTCAGGAGAACAGCGACCACGACACCACACAACCCTGCCACGGTAACCTCTGCAAGACATGCCAGATCATCAACACAGATACCATCATCACACGTGAGGACACTACCCACCAGGTACATGGTACATACTCATGTGACTCGGCCAACGTTGTCTACCTCATACGTTGCAGGAAAGGATGCACCGCAGCATGGTACATCGGCGAGACCATGCAGACACTGCGATAACGTATGAACGGACACCGCGCAACAATCGCCAGGCAGGATTGTTACCTCCCAGTCGGGGAACACTTCAGCAGTCAAGGACATTCAGCCTCGGATCTGCGGGTAAGCGTTCTCCAAGGCGGCCTTCGAGACACACGACAACACAAAATCATCGAGCAGAAACTGATAGCCAAGTTCCGCACCCATGAGGACGGCCTCAACCGGGATCTTGGTTTCATGTCACGCTACATGACGTAGAGTCATCCAGACTTGAGTCGTCGTGGGCTTGTTCGCAGATGTGATTTCCAGTTTAAAAAAAAGTAAAAAGCTTAACCATACAGACTGCAGCATTTGACACGTTGGACCCCCTGTGACCCCACCTCATTGTCTTAGCTGTATTTTGCTGTGTCTTTGATGTAATGCCTTCCTGACTGGCCTGATTGTATCTCTGCCGAGGTGTGATGGAGGGCAGTCAGAAAGATTTACTGTAGTCGTCTGACATTGTACGCTACACATTGTTCTCTGTCTATATATGCTTTGCTGATTTGTATTCCTTCACTTTACCTGACGAAGGAGCAGCGCTCCGAAAGCTCGTGATTTCAAATAAAACTGTTGGACTATAACCTGGTGTTGTGCAACTTCTCAGGTTTAAATAGAACTCTGAGGTTGCAGACAGTCTGGGCTGGATATCAGCTTGGAGGTGGGGAGGAAGTGTTGGGGGGGGGGGCTGTTTTATGGTCGGAATTTATCGGCAGGACTTGATTAACATTTTTTGTCTCCGTTTTCCGGCTGCTGCCAGCCAGATTGAGAGGCTGGCTGTTGGGCGGGTAAGCTTTTGGCACCAGGCCACAGCTGGGTAACGGAGAGGAGGAAGGGAGGGATCGGAGGCCTCGGAGGGAGATCAGAAGGGCCGATGGTGGAGGAGATCGGAAGGGCCTTGCGGGGGGAGATCGGAAGGCCCGGGGGGGGGCGGAGGTGGAGGGGGAGATTGGAAGAGTTGGGGGTGTTTTAAAGATAAGAACCTGTTTAAATATGTTAGCCAAGGACATAGGGGTTTTCTAATTGTCATTGTTTGTGACAGACAATGAACAATTGAACAATTAAAGACCGCAGTCTAAGCATTCTTCCTTTGTGAAGCTCCTGCCAATCTCACACTGAAGTGGAGCCAAAACAGCCTGGGGTGATTCTCCTTCCTGTCTGACTATGCACAGCACCACCCAACCACAGTACGGCTGTAACTCAATTGAAAATTATGCCAGCTGCATATTGCTTTTTTGGGATTCAAGACGGTGCCTAACTAAACAAATGCCCATGCCCGCAAAACAGCTGAAATGACCACTTCAATACCCAAAGGTGGAACATAGGAACAGGAGGAGGCCATTCAGTTCCTCGAGCCTCTTCTGCCATTCATTAGATCATGGCTGATCTGTATCCTAACTCCATCTGCCCGCCTTGGTTCCAAATCCCTTAATACCCTTGTCTAACAAAACTCTATCACTCTCAGTTTTGACATTTTCAATTGACCCCCAGCCTCAACTCCTCTTGTAATAAAGGCCAACATACCATTTGCTTTCCTAATTGGTTGCTGTACCTGCATGTTAACTTTCAGTGATTCGTGTACAAGGACACCCAGGTCCCTCTGAACACCAACATTTCCCAATCTCTCACCATTTAAAAAATACTCTGCTTTTCTATTTTTCCTACCAAAGTGGATAACTTCACATTTCTCCACATTATATTCCATTTGCCATGTTCCTGCCCATAGCTTTTGGGGGAGTGAGTTCCAGATTTCCACTACCCTTTGTGTGAAGAAGTGCTTCCTGACATCACCCCTGAACGGCCTAGCTCTAATTTTAAGGTTATGTCCCCTTGTTCTGGACTCCCCCCACCAGAGGAAATAGTTTCTCTCCATCTAACCTATCAAAGCTGGGTGGGAATGCAAGTTGTGAGGAGGATGCAAAGAGGCTTCAAGGGGATATAGACAGGCTAAGTGAGTGGGCAGGAACATGGCAAATAGAATAAAATGTGGAGAAATGTGAAGGTATCCACTTTGGTAGGAAAAATAGAAAAGCAGTGTATTTTTTAAATGGTGAGAGATTGGGAAATGTTGGTGTTCATAGGGACCTGGGTGTCCTTGTACACGAATCACTGAAAGTTAACATGCAGGTATAGTAAGCAATTAGGAAAGCAAATGGTATGTTGACTTTTATTACAAGAGGATTTGAGTATAAGAGTAAGGACGTCTTACTGCAATTATATAGGACCCTGGTGAGACCACACCTGGAGTATTGTGTACAGTTTTGGTCTCCTTACCTAAGGAAGGATATACTTGCCATAGAGGGAGTCCAACGAAGGTTCACCAGTCTGCTTCCTGGGATGGGGGGATTGTCCTATGAGGACAGATGGGAGGCGATTTTGCCAGCCCTGGGGAGGTGAGTTTGGAGGCGGGACTGCCGGGGAAATGGCAGAATCTGGGGGAGGTTCCGATCCTGCCCCCAACCCGCCTCCATACCATCTCCCCAGGAGGCGGGTACCTGACCTGCACCAGGTCCCATCTCCTCAAGGCGGGAAGAGGATTAGTGCCAATTAACTGCCTGTTAACAGGTAGTTAACAGTCATTTCTTTTGAGAATCCCTATTTTCAGCCCTGAAGTGTGGGCTTCCCGACGGCTCCGAACCTCGCAAGGGTCAGCGAGGTGGGCCGTGGGTCTGCGGGGGTCGGAGGGGCCGAGATGTCCGGTGTGCAGGTGAGTGACGGGTGCATGTGTGCAGAGGTAAGTGTGTGAGGTGTGTGTAAAGTGTTTTAATAAGTTTTACTTACCTTTACTTCTTCCTCCAGGCTTCCTCCCTTCAGGTCTCGGGAGTCCCTCAGCTCACCGGCACAGAAAGCAGAATGGCCGCTGAACTGTCAAAAGCTGCAGCCTTCTGCTTTCTGCTCAGGAGAGCTCTCTAACTCAGCCTGAGTGACAGGACTGAACTTAGATGACAGATTGTCAGTGTTTGACAGCTTCACAGAGCTCTCAAACACTGACATTTCATCTGTCAAAAGCTCTTGACAGATGAAACGTCACTCGCTGACGTCACCTGTAACCGGCTTTCACTTAATTGGCCTGCTAAGCCTGCTGGGCGGGCTTAACAAGGTCAATCAAGGGAAAATAGCGTGGGTTGGCCACAAGTCGATGGAGGCGGGACTAAAACCCGACAAGTGGGAGTCCCGCCTCCAAAAGCTCCCCATTGAGAAAATCCAGCCCATTGTGTAGAATGGGCCTATATGCTCTGGAGTTTAGAAGAATGAGAGGTGATCTCATTGAAACATCGCACAACACCAGGTTATAGTCCAACAGTTTTATTTGAAATCACAAGCTTTCGGAGCTATCGATTGCCCCTTCCTCAGGTGAAGTAAATAGATACAGAATCGCCAAAGCATATATAGATAGAGAACAAAGCATGTGTACCTTACACATCTAGAACCAGGGGTCACAGTCTCAGAATAAGGAGTCGGCCATTTAGGACTGAGATGAGGAGAAATTTCTTCACTCAAAGGACTGTGAATCTTTGGAATTCTCTACCCCAGAGGGCTGTGGAGGCTCAGTCATTGAGTATATTCAAGACAGAGATCGATAGATTTTTGGATATTAAGGGAATCAAGGGATATGGGGATAGTGCAGGAAAGTAGAGTTGAGGTAGAAGATCAGCCATGATCTTATTGAATGGCGGCGCAGGCTCGAAGGGCCAAATGGCCTACTGCTGCTCCTATTTCTTATGTTCTTAAATCCTTTAATTACCATAAACACCTCAATTACCCCTTAAACTTTTATACTGCAGGGAATATAAGCCTAGTCTATGGAAAGGAATACATTTGAGCATTTAGACTTGCAGTAAACCATAGACTTCTGGCTGACGTACTGGAATAACTATAGATCATTCATCGGTATTACACTATTCATAATGTAATAATTGCTTCTGATGAGTGCTCACTGGAAGAATAATGCACTTTATATTTCAAGGACAAAAATCTGATAAAATTTCAGCTTCCAAATAACGAAGGTAATTATCGTGCATGGATAGATTGGAGCTTACAATAGCAGCTCACTTATGCCAGATATTGCGCAATCCCTGAGAATGATTGGCAATCCCTTTAATTATTGTGCTGACTTGGCTTTTGATGTAGCCTAATCTAATATAATTGCAGAATGAGGGATATTTGCCAAAAAAAATAGTCACGCTAAGTACAGACAATCAGAATTCCAGCCAAACCATGATAATATACAGTAAAATACTAGGGATTGCAAAGCAGAAATGGAACAAAAGTCAGAATGAACAGTCACAGAAACAGACTGGACTATTGGTCAGTGTGATCGCCCGGACTGGTATCGATCGCTTGAGGGGGCCGGAGAGGAATTTTCCAGATTTTTTTCCCCCTTATTGGTCCTGGGTTTTTTTTTCCTGTTTTTTTTAATTTGCCTCTCCCAAGTGATTACATGGCTGCTGTGGGTAGGAAGTGTCTGGTCAGGATGCTCCAGTGGGGCAGGCTTGGTGAACCAACTAGTCTTTTCCTGCCTGTCATTTGCGCATGCTCGTATGCCTATAAGTGATTTGGTAACGGCGCAACTTTCCCATGAGAAATCCTGCGGATTTCTACATTTGCCACATTAGTGTAGTTACCTTCCCAAGTGCCACAATCTTTCATTGAGGTGGTTGAAAAACTGGTTCCTGAGCAGACAGATCACTTGCCCTAATCGCACCGGTTGCTATCCAAACTCAGTGGGGGGGTCATTTTAGCTTTTATCGCTGGACGAAAAACACCTGATAACGAATTGGCCGCCCGTTTTCCACCTTTCCCGATTCTCTTTTCCGTTGATTTCGATCTAGAATCGAGAGAGGCGGAAAATGACCGGCCGATTCACTCTTACCTGCTTTTTACCCGTTGATGGAAGTTAAAATTATCCCCGGCAAGTTCCGAGAACAGCCTTGTCCCCATCGAGAGAGAAGTATCCAGAGGTGAGGATCTTCAAAGCCACAAGAAGCAAGGATGTAGGGCCCAACGGAGGCCTAGACTGAACATCCACCATGAACGGAGGAAGAAAGTGCCATGAAAATAGGCAGCATGCCTATCTGGAAAACTACGAGCCTAAACAGTCTGTGGAAGATGAAGGAGTTTGCAGGAGGGGAGAAGCAAAAAGCAAAAGAAGAGGGATGGGCAGAATAATAGGTGGGGAATGGAGAAGGAACAATTGGAATCTGAGCCAAAGAACAACAACTGAGGCTGGATTTTCCTTCTAATTACTGTCTATTTTTGGGCAGGTTTGGGGTGCTAAAAGAAGTAAAATTGCGGGGTGGGTGGGGGGGTGCGGGGTGCGTAAGGCCTAGTGCCTCAAATCTGGCAAAAAAAACTGTACCCGATTTGCCCTCTAATAAATCTGTCATTTGCCTTTTGATGCCCGCCCAGAATTCGCCCTGGCACAACTTATAGGGGCAGTTGAGCCACTCTTTTTCTCTTCCTTCCAGCGGTGGTAACCCAATCGTCGTCTTTTGTATGGCAGCTTGAAAAGCGACATCAAATGTCGATGCCCAAGTTCGTCATCCAATCTATGCCCTCCGGCGACATGCAGTGAATAGAAGCTATTTCGCCAGGGAAGGATCTTAGCGAGCAATGGCTCACTAGTTGCTTCAGGGTTTGGATAGGCCCGCCGGAGTCGCACATCGGGCCATCCTTCGTCTTCCATTTATGTAGCAGGTGGTTCTAGGAAATCCTGATCGCAGCGACTCATAATTTACGTGGCACGGTGAAGTCAGGCAGTCATGGTCTACTCTCAGGTCCTGATTCCTGACCCTGTTGGTTTCCCACATCCTCCGCCAATCTCCATTAGGTGAGAGTTCCAAGGTTTTGAGAGCTACGACCGCTAACCAGATGGCCCCTGGGCTTAAAGTGGCATCTCGGGAGCCTCTGGAGATCTTCATTAATAGGCAGATCTGAGTTTGCGAGGGCACGGTTGTATTCTCTGGTTATTGCTGCTTCTCTTCTGCGAGGTGGTGGCAGGATATGTGCGAGGACAGGGGGCCAGACTGGGGTGTTCATTTCAACACTCCTGTGATGATTCTCAGTTGCACGTCCACAAGATTTGTATGTGCACTTCCTGCGCAATAATCAGCTACTCAGAAAACAAGGGCCAAGGTGGTTGCCCGTAGGCTGTGAGCATTAGGTCCCCAGCTGATCTCAGTTCATTTGTGAATTAAGTTGATCTTAGTCTTTATCTTGGCTGTGGTTTTCGTCAGATGTTCACGGTATGTGAGACTACGATCCAGAACCACTCCAAGGAAATTTGGGATATCCTTGTACCACGGAAGGGAACACTCAGGCGCTTCTTTGCATGCGGTTGCTCAAATAAAATGAAGAGACAAGCGCTTTCTGATGATTTGGATGAAGCTTATAACAGTCCTCAAGTATTTTCAAGCCTTCTGCAGGTGTGCATTCGGCTTGGGCAAGAGTTCTATGTTTGAATGCCTACCTGGTCATCTGGAGTGGGACTTGAACCTTCAACCATTGACTTAACTAAGAGGCGAGAGTGTTACCACCTGAGCCACAGCTGACACTTTATTAAGGTAGTTTTCCGGATCATTGGTTGCTTTCCCCGGTTTCAGGATGGCGATGACCTTTGCCATTGCTTGGTCATCTGGTCCAATGAGAAGCAGCGGTATTACTGCTCCTAACAGCACTCCCCCCCCCCCCCGCTCCCGCCCGCCCGCCCGCCCGCCACATACCTAATTAGGGGCCCCAAAGAAGAAACAAGCAGGCTAGTGGTAGAGTCACATTGGTGTGCGGAAGTCCTCCTCTACCACTAATCCGCCAATTGGAGGAAAATCTGTCTCACAATATTTTTATTCACATGTTTCATAACAGTAATTAGTCAGAGCAAGTAAGAGGTGGATAAACCAGTTGGCCTGAGGAAATAATAGGTCTATTTTTACCGCAATCTGTCTGAACCAGCTGTGGTGTGAGAATATACCCTGGGGTGCACCTGAGTTGTACCTGTGCCAATTGAGAAATCATAGTTCTGGAATTTAACAGTGACAAATGGAGTTTGAATTCAGCCACCATCATTTGCCACCGCAAATGAGGTACTAGTGTCTAATTTTAATTAAAATTAGCCAACATGCAAGTGTTTGAGATGACACAATGCAAGTCGGCAGTCGGATTCATTCATTTAAACTTTGCTTCGAATAAGATAAGTCACGGGGAGGAAATAACAAGCCAGAGCCACAATTGAGGAAATCAGACGTGCATGAGCCACAAGAATAAAATGGTTTCGCAGACTTTGGATCCCAATAGACTGTGTTACTATCCTGTGACTCACTCCCACTTTTTTTAAATTAATTCACGGGATGTGGGCGTCACTGGCAAGGCCGACATTTATTGCCCATCCCTAATGGGTGGTGGTAAGACAACTGAGTGGCTTTCAGAGGGGTAGTTAAGAGTCAATCACATTGCTGTGGGTCTGGAGTCACATATAGGCCAGACCGGGTAAGGACGGCAGATTTCCTTCCCTGAAGGACATTAGTGAACCAGATGGGTTTTTACAACAATCCAACAGTTTCATGGGCACCATTACTGATACTAGTTTTTAATTCCAGATTTATTTAATTAACTGAATTTAAATTTCTCAGCTTCCACGGTGAGATTTGAACTCATGTATCATTAGTCCAGGCCTCGGGATTACTAGTCCAGCAACTTAATCACTATGCTACCAAAATTCATTTGATTTGGTTTACCAGTGTGCAGAGCTTCCCAAAGTTCTAGAGCGACATCAGCTACGGTGATTTTAGATGACTAATAATTAAAATGTTACATAAGCAAGTGCAAGATTCTGATCTCAGCCAGATAATGATGGGGGTATCAAAGGTGTTTTCCTTCAATGAGCTGAAGAAAAATCAGTGGACGAATTGACCCAGATTGTGAATTACCACTCATTTATAGAATGGCGTATGCGCAGGCCTCAAGTAGGCCTCCCATCTCCCCTCATGGATGGAGTTTGGTGCACATTTAAGTGTCAGCTGTGGCTCAGTTGGTAGAAGGTTGTCACGAAGGTTGTGGGTTCATAGCCCCACTCCAGGGACTTGAGCACATAAAGCTAGGCTGACACTCCAGTGTAGTGCTGAGGGAGTGCTGTACTGTCAGAGGTGCCGTCTTTCGGATGAGACGTTAAACTGAGGCCCCGTCTGCTCTCTCAGGTTGATGTAAAAGATCCCATGGCACTATTTTGAAGAAGAGCAGGGGAGTTCTCCCCGGTGTCCTGGACAATATTTATCCCTCAACCAACATAACAAAAACAGATTATCTGGTCATTATCATATTGCTGTTTGTGGGAGCTTGCTGTGCACAAATTGGCTGCCGTGTTTCCCACATTACAACAGTGACTACACTCCAAAAGTACTTCATTGGCAGTAAAGTGCTTTGAGACGTCTGGTGGTTGTGAAAGGCGCTATATAAATGCAAGTCTTTCTTACACAGGATATACAGCACAGAAATAGACCATTTGGCCCAACCAGTCCATGCTGGCGTTTATGCTCCACTTGAGCCTCCTCCTGTCTTTCCGCATAACCCTCTATTCCCTTCTCCCTCATATGCTTATCTAGCCTCCCCTTAAATGCATCTATATTATTCGCTTCAACCACTCCCTGTGGTAACAAGTTCCACATTCTCACCACTTTCTGGGTAAAGACGTTTCTTCTGAATTCCCTATTTGATTTCTTGGCGACTATCTTATATTGGTGGCCTCTAGTTATGCTCTTCCCCACAAGTGGAAACACTCTCTCTGTATCTACTCTATCAAAACCTCGAATCTATTGGGGATGAAAATGGAAAACAAAATAACTTGCTTACAAAAATGGGTAGTAAATCTAAATACATTATTTATAGGACCGACTTATGCTTTTCCCACTTATTTCTGTATGGAAAACAATGGTGCACAGATTCCACAACAAACCAAGGCCTGTTCCACTTATCACTTTCAAAAGGTGTGTATGGTAGCATAGTGGTAATGTCACTGGGCTAGTAATCCAGTAGGCCTGGACTTAATGATCCAGAGATGTAAGTTCAAATCCCACTGCAGGTAGTTAGTATCAGTAATGGTGACCATGAAACTGCTGGATTGTTGTCAAAGCCCATCTGGAAATCTGCTGCCTTTAGCTGGTCTGGCCTATATGTGACGACAGAGCCACAGCAATGTGGTTGACTCTTAACTGTCCTTTGAGGTTCAAGAAGGCAGCTCGCCAGCACTTAGGGATGGGCAATAAATACTGGCCTTGCCAGTGACGCCGACGCCCACATCCAATGAATTAAAAAATACCATCTCCACACTTGGCTACAGAACATGCCAACTTTCCATTAATATAGTGAAATATTAAAATAAAAGTGAATAAACAGCCATCTGGGGAAAGAAATATCTAGTTGTTTGCTAAATTGCTTATCACATGCCATAAAAACACACATTGTTTGGCAGCGCCTGTGAAAACATCATTAAATCACTTCAAATCTGCCACATATACCATCTCACATTTCCTTATCCTTATAAGCACTTGGAGTGTGATACTAGTCTGACCAGCAATGAGCTGTCACAGAAAAATTCACCGTAAACTAATATTATCAATGTTTTGTTTAATTTGACATTAATCTGTAAATGGTTTGGGTGGCGTGCACAGGAACGATGAATATGGGTTGCGTGTAGTACGTTCTGAAATTGATTTCCCTTCTGGAATTAACCTGTCATGAATTAATCAGTTCTGCAATATCAAGCTTGTGCAATATCAGAAACAAGCATTTTAATTTTTTTTTCTCACCTGCTTCCGCTGCTCTTTTTGATCATCCTGGGCAACGCAACAGAGGAAATTTTCCAGTGGAGCATCTTTTACTGCGAGCGCTTAAGTCATTCGCAAGCAAAAGAGCACCCATCAGAAATTTCCCCCATTGCACAGTGGCGGTGTTAGCTAAGGAACCTGCTGCTACATGCGGTGGTTTCTGCCAATACTCCACAAGATGAACATTAGGGAGTGTGTGAGAGTGATTTATACTGACTCACTCGATGCTTTTTCTTCCTTTGAATAAGTGGCGATTTTTTCGTGGTGCCTTCCGACTCTGACAGTATCCTCAGAAAGGGAAATGAACTAACCCAGGGAACTACACTGTTCCAATGAAGCTCAACATAAGCTCGAGGAACAGCACCTCATCTTTCGATTAGGCACTTTACAGCCTTCTGGACTCAACATCGAGTTCAACAATTTCAGACCATAACCTCTGCTCCTATCTTTTTTTCCCCCATTTTTTTTCTCTCTCTCACATGGCAGCTGTCGATCATTCTGCCATCGCCATTTACACTTCATCTAGAGCCATCTTTTGTTTCTTAACTTATCCTATTACCATCTCCTTTGGCCTTGCACCATCATCCCTTTTGTCTCTTAATCTCTCCTGCCTTCCATCCTATCCCAGACCTTCCCTTTTGTTCTTTCCTCCCCTCCCCCCTTTCCCTGCCCCTGCACTTGCTTAAAAACCTGTTCCATTTCCTGCTTTTTCCAGTTCTGACGAAGGGTCATCGACCTGAAACGTTAACTCTGTTTCTCTCTCCACAGATGCTGCCTGACCTGCTGAGTATTTCCAGCATTTTCTGTTTTTATTTCAGATTTCCAGCTTCCGCAGTATTTTGCTTTTGAACTATAGACCAGTTAGTTTAATGTCAGTGGTAGGAACGATTGTAGAAACTTACTAAAAGATTGAATAACAAAATGTCTAGAGATGGAGAATATAATTAAAAAAATAGTCAGCAAGGATTTCTAAAAGCCTGGATTTCTTAACCAACCTTATTGAATTCTTTGAAGAAATAACAGAAAGAGTAGACAAGGGCAATGCAGCAGATGTGGTACACATGGACTTTTAGAAGGCTTTCGGCAAGGTGTCACAGAAGAAACTCATGACAAAGGTCAGGGCGTGTGGAGTCAGGTAGCAGAATGGATTGAAAGATTACTACAAAATAGAAAACAGAGGGTCGGAGTTAAGGGAAGAATCTCGGACTGGCAGAAAGTGGGAAGTGATGTCCTGCAGGGATTTGTGCTGGGACCACTGCTGTTCACAGTAATTTATATGTAAATGATTTGGACTCAGAAATTGGAGGAATGGTGTTGAAATTTGCAGATGATACCAAATTGGGAGGTATAACTTCTTCTTCTTATGCAGTCCCTCGGAACCGAGGATGACTTGCTTCCACACTAAAGATGAGTTCTCAGATGACTGGTGAGTCCAATGCGGGACCTACAGTCTCTGTCACAGGTGGGGTAGACGGTGGTTGAAGGGGCGGGTGGGTGGGGTGCTTGGGTTGACGTGCGCCCCTTCCGCTGTTTGCGCTTGGCTTCCGCTTGCTCCTGGCGAAGAGACTCGAGGTGTTCGGCGCCTTCCCAGATGATTCTCCTCCACTTTGTGCGGTCTTGGGCCAGGGATTCCCAGGTGTCGGTGGGGATGTTGCACTTTTTCAAGGAGGCTTTGAGGGTGTCCTTGAAGCATTTCCTCTGCCCACCTGGGGCTCTCTTGCCGTGTCGGAGCTCCGAGAAGAGCGCTTGTTTTGGGAGTTTCGTATCGGGCATGCGGATGATATGGCCCGTCCATCGGAGCTGATCAAGCGTGGTCAAAGCTTCGATGCTGGGGATGTTGGCCTGAGCAAGAACACTGACGTTGGTGTGCCTCTCCTGCCAATGGATTTGCAGGATCTTGCGGAGTTGGTGGTACCTCTCCAGTGCTTTGAGGTGCCTGCTGTACATGGTCCATGTCTCTGAGGCATACAGGAGGGTGGGTATCACTACTGCTCTGTAGACCATGAGCTTGGTGCCGGGTTTAAGGTCCTGGTCTTCAAACACTCTCTTCCTCAGGCGACTGAAGGCTGCACTGGCAAACTGAAGGCGGTGTTGGACTTTGTCATCGACGTCTGCCCTTGTTGACAGTAGGCTTCCGAGGTATGGAAAGTGGTCCACGTTGTCCAAGGCCTTGTCATGGATTTTGATAATCGGGGGGCAGTACTGTGTGGCGGGGGCAGGTTGGTAAGGACCTTTGTCTTACGGATGTTTAGTGTAAGGCCCATGCTCTTGTACGCTTCGGTGAAGGTGTTGATGATGGTTTGGAGTTCGACCTCCGAGTGTGCACAGACACAAGCGTCGTCTGCATACTGTAATTCGATGACAGAGGGTGGGACGACCTTGGATCTGGACTGGAGGCGACGGAGGTTGAACAGTTTCCCGTTTGTTCTGCAGATTAGCTCCACTCCAGCGGGGAGCTTACTGAGGGTGAGATGGAGCATTGCAGCAAGGAAGATCGAGAAGAGAGTTGGTGCGATGACACAGCCTTGCTTGACCCCGGTCCGTACGTGAATTGGGTCTGTGGTGGATCCGTTGGTCAGGATCACGGCTTGCATGTCGTCGTGAAGCAGGCGGAGGATGGTGACAAACTTTTGAGGGCAGCCGAATTTGAGGAGGACACTCCATAATCCCTCACGGTTGACAGTGTCGAGGCTGAGCCGGAGAGTCCGCCGCCCGAGAGAGCCAGCCAGCGAGGGCCACATGCACCCCCAGGCCGCGAACTCAGAGCCGCGGGCTCGCACGGTCGGCAGGCAGGCGGGTGGGGGGAGAGGGAGCGCGGCGCGAGTTCTAGGCCCTTCATGTCTGCTCGGTGTTGTTGTTCTGCCCGCCACCCCTTGGATTCATGGAACCAGACACTCGAATCGCCATCGCCAGCGGCCTCTTCCTGAGGGATTGCAATGGTTTAACTAATAATGTGGAGAACTGTACCAAAATACAGGAAGACATGAACAGGCTTGCAGAGTGTGCGGATAAATAGCAAATTAAATTCAAGATAGGAGGAGAAATTAGGAGGCCACTAGTTCCTTGGAAGATAAGAAACTAAATGGGGTAGAGGAGCAAAGAGATCTGGGAATACAGATACATAAATCACTAAAAGTAGCACCACAAGTTGATAAGACCATAAAGATTGCAACGTACTGGGGATCTAGAGGAAGAGAATACAAAAGCAGGAAGGTAATGTGAAATTTATATCGAACTTTGGGTCGACCACACTTGGAGTACTGTGCGCAGTTCTGGTCTCCATACTACGAAAAGGATATTGAAGCACTGGAGAAAGTGCAGAATTGAGAGGAGTCAAATATCAAGAAAGGTTGAACAGGCTGGAGCTCTTTTCTCTGGAAAAGAGAAGACTAAGAGGAGACCTGATAGAGGCCTTTAAAATGATGTAGGGGTTTTGTTAGAGTGGATGTGGAGAAACTGTTTCCACTTGTATACAGTATATATATAAATATAAGATAGCACCAACAGATCAAATGAAGAGTTTAGGAGGAATTTCTTTACACCGAGAGTGGTGAGAATGTGAAACTCGCTGTTACACGGAGCAGCTGAAGCAGAGAGCACTGGCACATTTAAGGAGAAGCTTGATGCATACATGAGGGAGAAGGGAATAGAGAGATACTGGGGCAGGGTAAGAAGAGGTAATCAGATTGAGAGGAGGCTTGTGTGGAGTAGCAACTCTGGCATAGACCAGTTGGCCTGTTATAGTGTTGTAAATTCTATGTATTCTATGTAATATGTATACAGATGGAGTCTGACAGGAGCACTTGTATGTCTGATCATGACTTCCTCTAACTTTTATTCTACTGGTTTGGCTATATGGCTCAGCACTCTATTGGCTTTAACAAGCAATCAATGCATGAAGTAGTCAAAGTCTGTCTCGATCACCCACCTGCACTCTCAGTAGATGCCGCTTCTCGGATCCAACGCTTATCATAAAAGCAATTAAATGGCTATAAAGTCCTGCCAATGAAAATCCAAACACCACAAATGCTTGGCATTGTCTGGGTTGTATATGTGCAATGAATGGAGATTCTTACTACTGTATTTATTTGCAAAGCTGAGCATGTTAGAACAATAAAACCAGCTTTTATCATTTCAAAAAACAAACTAAAATGTATTAGTAATATGTTCACTTATTTAGTTGGATGATACTCTCTGATGCACTTCTAAACATGAATGTGCACAGTCCAACAGCAACGTGTTTGGTCTGCTTTTTATCTAGTGAATGTTTTCTTGGTTTTTTTCATATAAACTGCAATAAAATGCTGTCTTAAATTAAACTTGCAATACCTTATGGAAAACTCCAAACATTTCTTTGTCAAAAAGGAATGATGCAGATAGCCATGAATTCTTGCTTAAATTCTGGGTAATTTTGGAAAGAAATTGTTCCTTTACCGTAAATTACCTCTCCGCCTCTCTCGCCTCCTTTAAGACGCTCCTTCAAACCTAACTCTTTGACCAAGCTTTTGGTCACCTATCCTAATATCTTCTTATGTGGCTTGGTGTCAATTTTGTATGATTACGTTTCTGTGAAGCGCCATAGGACGTTTTACTATGTTAAAGGTGCTGGATAAATCAGAGTTGCTGTTTTTGTCATTACAGGCAAAAAAGTTTAAATTAGCCATGATTTGTTTTGCCATTTTCAGCGCTTCAGGATGTACAATGGGTGCCAAGACCCAAATTCATACCTGTCATTTCTCATACAGCATATGCTTTATGGTAGCCAGACTGCCAGAGGGAAATGGAATGCTACTATCTCTTTTCTCACCCAGTGTTAACATCCAGCTCTCCCAGATCAAATACAGAGTGCAACTGCGTTTACTATCTGTCAGTAACGTGCCTTAAGCTCAACCTACAAACAGCACCCCGACTGCACCAGTATAAACTTTGCCTCATGGCCTCATCAATTGAGATTACCAAGTTATCATAGAATGGTTACAGCACAGAAGGAGGCCATTTGGCCCGTCGAGCCCGTGCCGGCTCTCTGCAAGAGCACTTCACCTAATCCCACTCCCCTGCCCTTTCCCCGTAGCCCTGCAAATTACTTTCCTTCAGGTACTTATCCAATTCCCTTTTGAAAGCCATGATTGAGTCTGCCTCCACCATCCTTTCAGGCAGTGCGTTCCAGATCCTAACCACTCGCTGCGTAAAAAAGTTTTTCCTCATGTCGCCTTTGTCTCTTCTGCCAATCACCTTAAATCTGTGTCCAATGGGAACAGTTTCTCTCTATCTACTCTGCCTAGACCCCTCATGATTTTGAACACCTCTATCAAATATGCTCTCAACCTTCTCTGCTCTAAGGAGAACAACCCCAGCTTCTCCAGTCTATCCACGTAATTGAAGTCCCTCATCCCTGGAACCATTCTTGTAAATCTTTTCTGCACCCTCTCTAAGGCCTTAGAGTCATAGAATTACACAGCACAGAAAGAGGCCCTTCTGCCCATCGTGTCCGCGCCGGCCATCAAGCCCTATCTATTCTAATCCCATTTTCCAGCACTTGGTCCGTAGCCTTGTATGCTATGAGGTTTCAAGTGCTCATCTAAATGCTTCTTGAATGTTGTGAGGGTTCCTGCCTCTACCACCCTTTCAGGCAGTGAGTTCCAGATTCCAACCACCCTCTGGGTGAAAAGGTTTTTCCTCAAATCCCCTCTAAACCTCCTGCCCCTTACCTTGAAACTATGCCCCCTGGCTATTGACCCCTCTACTAAGGGGAAACGTTCCTTTCTATCTATCCTATCTATGCCCCTTATAATTTTGTGCACCTCAATCAGGTCCCCCCTCAGCCTTCTCTGCTCTAAGGAAAACATCCCCAGCCTGTCCAGTCTCTCTTCATAGCTGAAGCGCTCCAGCCCAGGTAACATCCTGGTGAATCTCCTCTGCACCCACTCCAATGCAATCACATCCTTCCTATAGTGTGGCGATCAGAACTGCACACAGTATTCCAGCTGTGGCCTAACTAGCGTTTTGTACAGCTCCATCATAACCTCCCTGCTCTTATATTCTATGCCTCGGCTAATGAAGGCAAGTATCCCATATGCCTTTTTAACCACCTTATCTACCTGTCCTGCTGCCTTCAGGGATCTATGTACATGCACACCAAGATCCCTCTGATCCTCTGTCCTTCCGAGGGTCCTACCATTCATTGTGTATTCCCTTGCCTTGTTAGTCCTCCCAAAATGCATCACCTCACACTTTTCAGGGTTAAATTCCATTTGCCACTGTTCTGCCCATCTGACCAACCTGTCTATATCGTCCTGTAGCCTGAGGCTTCCCTCCTCACTATTTACCACTCCACCAATTTTCGTGTCATCTGCGAACTTACTGATCATACCTCCTACATTCATATCTAAATCATTAATGTACACTACAAACAGCAAGGGACCCAGCACCGATCCCTGCGGTACACCACAGTCACAAAAACAACCTTCGACCATCACCCTCTGCCTCCTGCCACTAAGCCAATTTTTGATCCAATGTGCCAAATTGCCCTGGATCCCATGGGCTCTTACCTTCTTGACCAGTCTCCCATGCGGGACTTTGTCAAAAGCCTTACTGAAGTCCATGTAAACTACATCAACTGCACTACCCTCATCCACACACCTAGTCACCCCCTCTCAAAATTCAATCAAATTGGTTAGACATGCTCTCCCCCTGACAAAGCCATGCTGACTATCCTTGATTAATCCTTGCCTCTCCAAGTGGAGACTAATTCTGTCCCTCAGAATTTTTTCCAATAATTTCCCTACCACTGATGTTAGGCTCACTGACCTGTAATTCCCTGGTTTATCCCTACTACCCTTCTTGAATAATGGTACTATGTTAGCTGTCCTCCAGTCCTCTGGCACCTCCCCTGTGGCCAGAGAGGTTCTGAAAATTTGTGTCAGAGCCCCTGCAATCTCTTCCCTTGCCTCACATCCTTCCTAAAGTGCAGTGCCCAGAATTGGACACAATACTCCAGCTGAGGCCGAACCAGTGTTTTATAAAGGTTCATCATAACTTCCTTGCTTTTGTACTCTATGGCCCAGATATTCCAATCCCTACGGGTGAGTACGCGCTGTGTACCCACCCATAGGGACATCGGAAATGCGCAGTGCATGCCTGAAACGTAGTGATCAAGAAAGTTCTCCTGAAGACACTTCAAAAATTCTTCCCCTTCTCTGTCCTTTATTAGGATAATTAAATCCCCCATTATCACTACTTTATAGTTCTTGCACCTCCCTGTAATTTCCCAGCAAATTTGCTCATCTATATCCTTCCCACTAGCTGGTGGCTACAGAATACACCTAGTAGTGTAATGGCACCTCTATTGTTTCTTAACTCTAACCAAATAGATTCTGTCCTCCAGGACATCCTCTCTCTCCAGCACTCCAGGAATATTTAAAACCCAATCCTGCCCTTTTTTGAGCCAGGTCTCCGTTATCGCCACAACATCATATTCCTATGTGGCTATTTGAACCTGCAGCTCACCAACCTTATTTACCACACTTCGTGCGTTTACAGATGAACTGTAAACCTATCTTAGACCTTCTTGTATTCTCTCTTAGTCTGACCCCACCTAATACCATACTATTTCTTACTCTATCTGTCTCTCCCAATCCTTTGTGCACCTTGTTGCTCCTTTATAATGCTACATCCTGGTGCCCATCCCCCTGCCAAATTAGTTTAACCTTCTCCAACAGCACTAGCAAACCCCTCACGAGGACATTGGTTCCGGCTCTGTACAGGTCGCATCTCCCCCAGAACCGGTCCCAATGTCCCAGGAATCTAAATTCCTCCCTCCTGCACCATCTCTCCAGCCATGCATTCATCTGCTCGATCCTCCTATTTCTATACTCACTAGCTCGTGGCACCGGAAGTAATCCGGAGATTACTACCTTTGAAGTCCTGCTTTTTAATCTCTTTCCTAGCTCCCTAAAATCTGTTTACAGGACCTCATCCCTCTTTCTACCTATGTTGTTGATACCGATATGGTCCATGACCTCTGGCTGTTCACCCTCCCCCCTCAGAATGTCCTACAGCTGCTCAGTGATATCCTTGACCCTGGCACCAGGGAGGCAACATACCATCCTGTCTGTTCCCCTAACTATTGAATCTCCTATCACTATTGCTTTTCCGATCTTCCTCCTCCCTCCTTGTACAACTGAGCTAACGTGGTGCTGTGGACTTGGCTCTGGCTGTAGTCCCCAGAGGAACCATTGCCCTCACCCTTATTCAGTATTGGTTAGAGAGTGAGATGCACTCAGGGGACTCCTTCACTACCTGCCTGGTCCTCCTTGTCTGTCTGGCGGTCACGCATTCCCTCTCTGCCTGCACACTCTTACGCTGCGGGGTGACCACCTCCTGAAACGTGCTGTCCACGTAGCTCTCAGCCTCACGGAAGCGTCCTGGAGTTCCCACATGACACAAGATGTGCATTGCACGGGACTGAGGTCCCTGCCATGCCTTTACTTAATAGACCATTAACTAACTTAACCGAAATAAACTCAAGATTTTTTTTTAAAACTATCACCAGCTACTCACCAATTTTTTTTTTCTTTTCAGCTCCTTCCCTTGTGCTGATGTCACTTACCTTGCTCCCTGATGCCCGCGCTCCCTCCAGGCTCCGGGCCTACCTTTATCTCCGGCCGCCCCTCTCGCTCTCTCCTCCTTCGCCCTCTACATCGAATTCCCACTCTCTCCAAATTCCCAGCTTTAGCACGCTGTTTAGAAGCACTCTGTTTAGGATCACTGTGCAGACCACTCAAATACAAATTCTTTCTTTCTTTAGGGTCATTCTGAATGAATGGACTAAGATGGTCTACGTGACCTTTGTCATACGAGCATACAAAATGGACAGGCAGAAAAGGTCAGCTGGTCCATTAAGCCTGCCCCACACCATAATGGCTGGCGTACCATGACTAAACACCTCTCCCTTCCCCCCCTGCAGTCAAGTAATCTCCTGGGAGAGGCAAAAAACAGGGGAAAAACCCAGGGCCAATAAAGGAAAAAAAAATCTGGAAAATTCCTCTCTGATCCCCCTCAGGCGATTGAAACCAGTCCTGGAGATCACATTGACCAAGTGTTATATATAAAGACACTGTAGATAATCATACCGTACAAAGGCAATCTTTCTTTAGGGTTTCATAAGACGAATTTCCTAAATCAGAATTAGCAATTGATGTGTCAAGGCATCTGCTCTCGTCATGGTTCAAAGGGATTTTACAAGCCACAAAATCACTAGTATGCAAGAGAGCAGAGAATGGCTTTATTGTTTATTATTGAGAGGAAGACCATGAAACTCTGGTTAGACTGCATTTAGGTTGATCCTAAGGCCAAACAATTTAGTTTTATGGAAGCAGTATTTCTCTCAATGAATAGGTCGTTGTTGTAGTTTTATGCATTGATGATTCATCTTCTAATCTGATCGCAAAAAATCAGGTGACCTTATCACTAATTTCTATTTGAAAGGCAGCGGAATATTTGTATTCACTTTTACATTACATTTTATGTAGCACAAAAAAACAATTACCTCCTCTCAAGGAATTTGACCCTGGTGACCTATGCTATTTAGTCGGAAACTTAACATATTCATTAAGTTCGCCTAAGAGCTTCAGAAAATCTTTGGCTTTTTTCAGATGGATGATTTAGGTGAGATCATACTTGTCATGTCCCACACGCCGAACTAGGACCAAATGCAATTCCTTTTCAGGTTCAACTGGATCATAGCAAACACCAGTGTGGAAACTTATTCGGCAGGACTTTAAACTGAAGAAGACAAGAAGAATAGTACAGCACAGAAGGAGGCCATTCAGCCCATCGAGTCTGCGCCAGCGCTTTCGAAGAGCAATCCAGTTAGTCCCACTCCCCCGCTCTTTCCCCATATCCCTGCAATTTTTTCTCCTTCAAGAATTTATCCAATTCCCTTTTGAAGGCTACTATTGAATCTGTATCCACTGCCCTATCAGGCAGTGCATTCCAAATCCTAACAACCGTTGCGTAAAAATGTTTTTCCTCATGTCGCTTCTGGCCGATCAGCGTAAATCTGTGTCCTCTGGTTATCGACCCTTCAGCCATTGGAAACAATTTGTCTTTATTTACTCTATCTAAACCCGTCATGATTTTAAACACCTCTATCAAATCTCCTCTTAGCCTTCTCTGCTCCAAGGAGACCAACCCCAGCTTCTCCAGTCTATCCACGTAACTGTAATCCCTCATTCCTGGAACCATTCTAGTAAATCTCTTCTGTACCCTCTCCAAAGCCTTCACGTGCTTCCTAAAGTGTGGTGCCCAGAATTGGACACAATACTCCAGCTGGGGCCGAACTACTGTTTTATATAGATTTAGCATAACTTTTGTACTCTATGCCTCTATTTATAAATATGGTGGTCCACCCACTTAGACCCAACGGAAAGGGGAGATTTTTAATCCCATCAGTCTTGATTTGAACCCAGATCCCAGAAGTGAAGGGATACTGTTCTGGAGCCCAGTGCTGGCATATCACAGTCTGTCAAGGCGGGCTTTCTCATCTTGCCAACAATTTGCTTAAAAATGCTGTATCATCTTGTTTTGCCAGTTGTTTCAGTACCTGGTTTCTTAACAAAGCTGTCATTATCTACTCTGGGAAACAATAGACAGAATCAGGTGTAGTCATTCCCCCGTGATGCTGTGATGGGTGGCTTGATATACTGAAGTGCTATTTCACAAGGTGAGAGGATTTTTGTTTACATCTAAAATTTGTGCTGATATTCATGGCTGTTCCTCATTGGAAGGAAGCAGCGATGAAAGTCGGGAATAGTTCAAACTGGGCTTCTCTTTTCACAACAGACCCAAGTCCAATAACAACTAAGAACTATTTTATACTTGGGATACTGACTAGCAGTGCGTTGCAGAATAGTATCTGGGTTTAAATCAAGGGATTAAAAATCTCTTTCTGCTCGTGCTACACGCATGGCTCAGAGGAGAAAATACAAAATAAAGCTAATGTTAATAGTTTCAAGAAAAGGAATAAAAGTATTTTAAAAGAGCAGAGAGATGTTCAAACTGGGAAAAGACATTTCCAAGTAGAAACATAGAAACATAGAAACATAGAATCTAGGAGCAGGAGTAGGCCATTCGGCCCGTCGAGCCTGCTCCGCCATTCAATACGATCATGGCTGATCATCCAAATCCAGTACCCTGTCCCTGCTTTAATCCCCACAGTACACATATCCCACCCTACCCCCATAACCCCACGTATTTAATTCCCCCTAACATATCCCATCCTATCCCCATAACCCCACATATTTAATCCCCCCCTAACACTAAGGGTCAATTTATCATAGCCAAATCAACCTAACCCGCACATTTAATGGAGCAATGTCACAGAAGAAGGTGTTAGCACATTAGTAGGGCACACAGAGAAAGCAGAAGGCTGGCAGTTCGCAAAAGCGCTAAGGAGTCCGTTATAGACACATTGGAAGTCATTTTGACTTTGGCCGATAATGTAAAATGGACATTATCGGATCAGCCACTCGTTATACATCTCTCCCGATTTTCATTTTGATTGAAGTCAATAGAAGTGAAAGTGGGGAGAAATGTATAACGGACGACTGACCCAATATCGCCCGTTTTCCACTATCGCCCATAGTCAAAATTGCACCATTGTAGCTGACAGTTTCATGATCTCTGAGTGCTGTACCCGGTCTACTCCAGTCCTGACCCTCTTTCATTCGTAAGGGAAGAGACTATGAAGGAAGATATGCAGGGGCCACCCTGATAGAGTTTGATTGGCAACTTGCAGAGTACTGTAGACAGTATCATTGTTCTGGAATTGGAGAAAATAATCTCTCACTGTTAGCAGGTAGTGGACTAATACCAATTCAGTGATGTGCAGCTCTCCAACAAGGTGAATTAGATATCAACATGCGGTGCAAATACATGCAGCCAATAAGGAGCACGTGCATTTTGGTGGGCACTTTATTTAATATCAACACACAAACCCTCCCTGCACACTTGCAGCCTGTCTGACCCTTTCTCAGACTTTCTGCTGCTTTCTATTTCTCGCAACCTGTCACTAACTTTTGATGTCTGCATTGATTCTTAAAAAAAATTTAAAAATTGCTACAGGGGTATTCACACAGACCATTAGCTTGTCTGTTCGCTCCACAGATTCTGTCTGATCTGCTGAGTGTTTCCAGCACCTGCTGTGGATATTTCTGGCGAATGCGCTATTGTTTGGGATCGATGCAAAACAACTGCCCAAACCACATTCCAATTACCTCTCGTCTGTCTGTGGATAAACAACCTAGCACGAGGCTGACTGTAGAAACTACTCCCTTTCAGGCAAGCTTCTGTCCTGAACACTTCTTAAAATCGCTTATGTCCAAGTCTTCTTTTGATCACAAACAGTGACACTCTTGTAAAAGAAAGAAAGCCTTGCATTTATATAGCGCCTTTCACGACCACCGGACGTCCTAAAGTGTTGTACAGCCAATAAAGTACTTTTACAGCAAGGTCCCCCAAACAACAATGGGCCTGAATTTGCGATCGGAGGCTTCCCGCGGGCGGATGCCTCCGATCATCAAAAAATCTACGCATTTACCTGGTGGTCCGGGAGATACGGAGGCTTGCGATCTTGGGCCTCTCCTGGTAGAAATGCGTAGAGGCCCACGTATCCCAGGGGAGCATGCAGTTCGCAAGCGGCCCTGGGATCACGTGGGCCGACCCAACCAATGAAAGAAGGGAATCCCCATTCATACTTATGGGAGTTGCGTACGTACTGAACTGTCATAAGTATGAATGGGGATCACTTAAAAAATACACAAACACATGAAATAATTTTTTTAAATTACATATATAAAATTAATTAAAATGGCATTTAACTAAATATTTTAAACAAAAATGTAATTTTTTTGGAAAAAAAATAACATATATAAAATACACTGGGGAGAACCCCCCTGCTCTTCTTCGAAATAGTGCCATAGGATATTTTACATTCAGGAAGACGGGACCTTGGTTTATCGTCTCATCCAAAAGACGGCAGCTCTGACAGTGCAGTAACTGCGGAGAGAGATCTGGAGATTGCAGACCAGAGCTATGGGGCCTGCTCTGTGTAGCAAGGGAAATTGGAGGTTGGCATAAGGTTTCCAAGCACACTGGCATCCAAATGTCAAAGTTGAATGTTTGCAAATAGCCAATGGAACAGTCAACTCTCCACTGACATAAAAAGAATTAAAAATAACTTTATTGGCTGTACAACACTTTGGGATGTCTGGTGGTCGTGAAAGGCGCTATATAAATGCAAGTCTTTCTTTTACAAGAGTGTCATAGGAAGAATAGAATCACAGCACAGAAGGAGGCCATTCCGTCTATCGTGCCTGTGCCGGCTCCTTGAAAGAGCTATCCAATTAGTTCCACTGCCCCACTCTTTCCCGATAGCCCTGCAAAAGTTTCCATTTCTCGGTGGTTCAATGGACCACCTGAGGCACCTGTAAAATTCTCTTCACACTGGTTGCAGTTACACACAGCTGGGGCAAAGGTGAAATGCTGTGAGACAGTCTCCTGGAAAAGGTCTCACTGTGATTCCCTATGGTTAATTCAGGTAACCCTGCACCCCAAATCTTACATCATTACAAAGCCAAAAGTATCTTGATGAAGTTGGCCAGGTCACAGGAAGAACGCCTCTGCTCTTCTTCGAATTGTGCCATGGGATCTTTTACATCCACTTGGAAAGGCAGATGAAGCTTTGGTTTAAAGTCTCATCTGAAAGACAGCGGCCTAGAAATTCCTTACCTTAGCACCACCCATTAGCGCTGGGATCGTGGCAAAAAAATGGCGGCCGCCACTCTAGTGCCCTTCTCTGGCGAGGGCTTTAATGCTGCCGATAGCAGCGCTGGCCCTGGAGATGTAAATGAAGAGAGCGTGATGTCAGTCGGTGTGCAACACCAACTTAACGTCACCTCTGCGAACTTCGACCTTAGCGTTGAGTTCAGCGCTGGGTCCTAAGCTCGCCCTGAAAAGCAAGCGTTCAGCAGACTGATAGAGATGTTGTCAGCATCTCTTAAAGGGACACACACATCTTTCAGGTAAGATTGCATTTAAGCTTTTGAACTGGATTTTTAAAAATTTTATTGAAGTAGTGGTTTGGTGCAATACATGTTTAAAGCTTGCAAGGCCTCGGATGTTAAAGGAAGGCCACTGAGAAGACAGAAAATGCTGGAAATACTCAGCAGGTCAGGCAGCATCCGTGGAGAGAGAAACAGAGTTCACATCTCAGGCCGAATGCTGCCTGACCTGCTGAGTATTTCCAGCATTTTATGCTTTTATTTCAGATTTACAGCATCCGCTCGCAGAGGGAAGAGGAAGACGCAGAAGAGGAAGAAACAGAAGAGGAGAAAGCAGAAGAGGAGGAAGCAGAAGGAAGGATGCAATCCAGACAGCCCCTTTCTGGCCGGGATATCGGGATGGAATCATCCACCTGCAGTACCAATGACCACAAACCCACTTCCCTTTTCAACATTTGTCCCAAAGCTTACCTTCCCTCTGTTACTGACCATCACAGAGTCCTCTTGGCCACAATGCTGAACTAAAAGCCACCACAAAGCAAACTTTCCAACCCAACTTCTCCATCTATCCATCCAATATGACATCAAGAAATCAACTCATCACCCTTATGCATTCTCTTAATGACTGTCTTGTGTGTGACTTTGCCTATGCTACTGATGTCACGCAGTACTACCCCAGTGGCTGCAGCATGGCTGGTGGAAGGCTGCTGACTTTCAGTGGGGGATGCTGTAAATGGCATTGCTGGTTGACCTTGAGGAGCTGGTGGCTGGGAGTGCCAAATCGAGTGATGGTGTTTCTTCTTCTTCTTCATTCTCCTGTGGAGTTGTGGTGAGGTGGGGCGGGAAAGCAAGACATGCATGTGAGAAGGAGGATAACATATGAGGATACCAGCATCTTGTATCTTTTCAGCCCCACCGCTGGCCAAGGGCTCAGCCATGCCCCTGCCAAGAATGGCCAGCACCGTCTCCTCCAAAGAGGTGAGGTGAGGCTAGGAATGGGAGATGTGCCTCTTGTTTGGTACAGATTGTTGGTAGGTGAGTGATTGCGGTGGGGGTGGGGGGGGGGCGGTGTTGGGGGGAAGTCATGCATTGAGAAGTGTGTGAGGCTAGTGTGCAGTTGGTAGGAGATGGCTTTTGAAGATGCATTCACTGACCTTGACCAGTGGTCTGAGGTCATGAAGCTTCTTTGGGCACTGGAGCCAGGTGGTGGGGGCGAGACTGCTGGCAGTGATGGCCTCGGTGATCTGGTCCCACGTCCTTCTTTCTGGAGGGCCTCCTAGCCCCTGTGTGTAGAGGACCTCTCTTTCAGTGTTGACCCCCTGCACAAAGCTGGAGTGCTGCGTGTGAGACCCTGGGTGCCCCATCCCTGGCTTGCTGAGCCATTTGTGTTAGTGCTGAAGAACGTTTCCCTTTTTTTAGGTGCGGAAGGGAATTCAGCTTTAAGAGCTGAAGACTCCCATTTGGAAATTCTACTTAATGTTAATTTTTTTTTCAGAAGGCATTTGAGATGTAAAAACTGCCTATTTTTACATGATTTTTATTTTTTTGATTTCAGAAGGCAGTTCACCTTTAAGGGGCCGAACTGCTTTCTGAAATGACAGCCTCGCTTTAAGAGAAGGCTGTTCTAGCTGCAATGACACTACAGCCACGTTACATTGGAGCCTCCTGGCGGGATGAATGCCACCAGGACGGCGTTGTACAATGAGTTTAGCACTGGGCTAATGTTAATTAGTCTTCAGCGCCAATTTTTCGGTCCTGCCAGTGCCACCATTTTCGACGGCCGTCAACACCCACCCGCGGTGGCACCGGCAGCTTTTGTGGCGTTCACGAATTTCTTGGCCAGCTTCAATCCTGACTTGAAGTATCAGAACAGATTATGTGCTGAAGGTCCGGACTGGGGCTGGAAACTGGCCTATTTGATGCAAAAAGACACTTTTGCCAAGTGTTTGCCACGGTCGCATGTTTTCCAAGGGCTGATGGCTCCAGATCATTTCCCAGACTGGTCTGAACTTATGGTTCTGTTTGTGATTTCTGTATTTCTCTGGAATGCAGAGGGCTCCTCCCAGTCAGTTGATATGACCAGAGTAACTTTACGCAAGGAGACTTTATCATAGTGAGTCTCTGTTGGGGTATGAAATTTGCTATTTTTTAAAAAAATGGCAAAGCATTGTCATACATTGAAATGAACACTGGGGCCTACTTTGAACAAATAGTGCTCCCTCTAGATTTTTCTTCTCCCTCAGGGGGGCCTAAACGTTTGTAGAAACAGTGTTTGACAAACCCTTTTTCTGTTGTCCAGCTCAGTGAGACTGCCCTCACCTGGTTCCACTCTTACCTATCCAGCCGTAACCTGCAATGGCTTCTCTTCCCACCCCCACACCGTTACCTCTGGAGTCCCCCGAGGATCTATCCTTGGCCCGCTCCTATTTCCCATCGACAAGCTGCCCCTCAGTGGCATCATCCGAAAATACGAGGTCAGGTTCCACGGGTACGCTGACAACGCCCAGCTCTACCTCACCACCACCTCTCTCGATCTAGGCGCTGACTCTTTGTTATCAGACGGCTTGCCTGGCATCCAATCCTGGATGAGCCAAAATTCTGTTCAAATAAACATTGGGAAGACCGAAGCAATTGTTTTCAGCCCCCTGCCACAAACTATGTTCCTTTGCCACTGATTCCATCCCCCTCCCTGGCCACTGTCTCAGGCTGAACCAGAACGTTCATAACCTAGGTGTCCTATTTGATCCTGAGCTGAGCTTCCGACCCCATATCCTCTCCATCACCAAGGCCACCTACTTCCACCTCCATAATATCACCCGTCTCCACCCCTTCCTCGGCCCATCTGATGCTGAAACACTCATCCATGCTTTTGTTATCTCCAGACTCTTTTATTCCAATGCCCTCCTGGCCGCCCTCCCATTATCCACCCTCCTTAAACTTGAGCTCATCCAAGACTCTGCTACCCATAACCTACCTGACACCAAGTCCTGTTCACCCATCACCCCTGTGCTCGCTGGTCCACCAATGCCTCGGTTTTAAAATTCTCATCCTCGTGTTCAAATCCTTATAAGACCTTACCTCTCCCTATCTCTTATACCTCCTCCAGCCCCACAACCCTCTGAGAACTCTGCGTTCCTCCAACTCTGGCTTCTTGTGTATCTCCCACTTCCTTCACCCCACCATTGGTGGCCGTGTCGCCAGCCATTGAGACCCTAAACTCAGTAATTCCCTCCCTAAACCTTCTGCCTCTCCACCTCTCTCCTCCTGTAAGACGCTCCTCTGACCAAGCTTTTAGTCCCCCGTCTTACTTCTTTGGTTCAGTGTCAATTTTTGCTTGTTGACACTCCTGTGACATTTTACCACATTAATGGTGCCAAATAAATACACTGTTGTTGTTTCTGTACGTATATAGGGGGGAAAATTCAGTTGGTTGCGCCTCCCGTTAGCGTCTTAAGAGGGCGCTGATGGGGTGCAAAGAATCTAGCGCCCCGGGCGTGGCGATGTTTGCGCCGCTCGCGAAATTAACTAGACATTTAGCGGCGGCGCTAAACACTACCGCCACGATCTCCTGCGCCGGCAGATCGTGACGTCAGTCGAGTGCGCAACGCCCCGGTATCGCCCCGGAGTGGATATTGAGTGGCGCCCCCTGCCTTACCACCTGCCGCTAGCAACGACAGGTTGAGGGGAGCGTTTTGCAGTCAGGAAGGGACTGGGGGAGCGCTATTTAAAGGTGACCACTTCCTGACTTTTATTGTTGGTGACATTTTTGAACCACGCATTCTGAGAGAGAGAGAGAGAGACTTCTGGAAAGATTCAACGCTGTGTGAAGGAGTTTTAGGTACTGAGCAGCACTTTGCAGGTTCATTTTGATTTGCTCTTCCTTGTATCGATTTAGAAGAGACTGTGGGGGCTGCACTCTGAGCTCTTTCCCTGGTACTCTCCATTGTTCTTTCCAGCAGATTTGATGTGCAGGTCTCTCCAGGCCGAGATTCAAGGCTGCAATGAGCAGTATGTGGATGGAAAGCAAGATCAACCCACCCCTTTAAGAACTGGCCCACGCCATTGTGTGTGTGTTCCATTGCTGACTGACATCTCATGAGCTTCGCCAGTGCTCTGAGGTAGCGCCTCGCTCCTCGGCCTTTGCGCCTTAAGACAGGTGTGAAGTGCCTGATTTAGCGCTCCAATCACCTCCAGGGGCGATAAAAGTCAAGTTTGCAGTCGGTGGCGATAATTAGCGCCCCAAATGGGGCGATACTGAATTTCTCCCCCACAGTGTCAAAAGACATGATTACCAAATTGAAAATGAATTCTGCACCCACACAAACAATGGAAATATTTTATCATGAGGTTGAAGTTAATTATACCTCTCTCAACCACGTGCTGAAAGCATGTAGATTAAATCAGTTCCTGGCATTGAAACTGCCAACCAGATTTGGAGGCTTATGTACTCTTGCTACTTTTATCAGGTGTGCTGTTTAATGTTGGGATGTCTTGATTAACACAGGACAGTCAAGAGATATTGGAGGTAAAATTGGTTTACGCCAGTAGCGCAAGATAGGCTCATAGTGAATCAGCAGCCCGTTTTACACTGCATCCAATTTACCCCCATTGTAGACAAGCAAATCGAGCACGGTGTATAAACAGGCTGCCGATTCACTATGAACCTTTCTTGCGCTAATGCCGTAAAAGAAAGAACTTGCATTTATGTAGCACCTTTCACAACCTCAGGGCATCCCAAAGCGCTTTACAGCCAATAAAGTAATTTGAAGTGTAGCCACTGTTGTAACATAGGAAAAGTGGCCACCAATTTGCGCACAGCAAGGTCCCACAAGCAGCAATGAGATCATGACCATATAATCTGTTTTAGTGGTGTCGGTTGAGGGATAAATATTGGCTGGGACACCCCGTACTCTTCTTTGAAATAGTGCCATGGGATCTTACACATCCACCTGAAATGTCTCATCTGAAAGTCGGCAGTGCAGCACTCCCTCAGTACTGCACTGGGGTGTCAGCTTAGAGTATGTGCTCCAGTCTCATGGAGCGGGACTTGAACCTACTAACCATCTGACTCAGATGGCGAGAGTGCTACCCACTGAGCCAAAGTGTAGACCAATTTCAGCTGCGCGGCTTTGAAAGCGTACATTTTCCAAACTCACAATGCAGCTGAGGACTCACAAAAAAATAGGAATGTTTTTTTAAAATTAGAAATAACAACATTGAGTTCAAGAAGTGCCAGAGGGACTGACATTTACATGATAGTTCACCTCGTTAATTAGTGCCCACAGGTTGCATCTCGAAACATCAAACCAACAAAACATTTAATTATGTATCAACGTACCATCTTTGGGTAATTACTCTAAAGAATATTCTATTACAGGATTGCCCTGGAGTCTCATAGGAATTAAATATTAATCACGAGGAAACTGCTCCGAGCAACCCGGAAGAAAACTCATCTGGGCATTAAAAATAGCTCTTTTTTTCCATTTTCTTATAACACTTTGGGCTGGATTTTCAATGACCCGTGGAGTCGGGTTTGGAGGAGGCGGGGTGGGGGGTTAAAGTTGCAGATTCGGGAGTCCCGACCCCATCCCGACTCCAACCCGCCTCCATGCCAGTTTCTCTGGCGGCGGGTACCCGACCTGTTCTGAGACCCGACTCCCTGAGGCTTTCCTGCTTTCTGTGCCGGTGAGATTTCTAACTCCCGAGAACTGAAGGGCTGACACCTGCAGGAGGAAGTTAAGGTAAGTAAAACTTTTTTCAACACTTAGCACTTACCTTACATACTTACCTCTGCACACATGCACCCATCACTCACCTGCCCACCGGACATATCGACCCCTCCAACCCCTGCAGACCCACGGCCCACCCCGATAACTTGGAGTGGTTGCCACCTGTCGGGAAGCCCACAGTTTTCTTTTTAAAATAGGGATTATGCAAAAAACTGCCTGTTAACTACCTGTTAGCAGGCAGTTAATTGTCACTAATCCCTTCCCGCCTTGGGAACCCTAATTACAGGGTGAGTTCACACTGATGCATGCAGCGCTGAAGGATGGGGATGTGGTTCTCCCCCATCCTCCACCATTAATAAGTAAAGCGCACTGGAAGTGAACAAAAATCTAAAGGTGAAAAAGAAACTTGCTGTGCATTTGGTCCCTGCCTAATTCTATTTATTGCTGTTTCCTTCCCTCCACATTATAAGATTATTTGAAAGTTCACTGAGGTTCACATGCTCTTGTGGGCACCTGCATCACTTAGGGGTTCGTCTAGGTTGTCTGCATAGCCCAGGAGCCCGGCAATTCCTGCCCCAGGCCTGCATCTCCAAATGGGCCTCATACCCGCCATTCCGGAGGTTAGAACACGACTTTCTTCTGGGCTACGTTGCGTTGCACCACAAGCAGGTTGCACGCATTTGCCAGTACTCTTCACCCACACTTATGGGCAGAGCTGCGTCTGCTTAGCAATGGCCACGCTGAACTGGCTCCACAGGCTGTAGGTCAGCAGACAACCAGACACAGAGCTGTGTCGTCTGCTGAAAGGACACCTGCAACTGAAATGCATCAAAGGGCTGGCATTGCCAGTGGCTCAAACAGTCAACGGCACCCTCAATTCCTCTTCCTCTCTCTCCTTCCAGATAAGCCATGACACATGGGGAGGGCGCCTTAGAGTAGAAAACAGGAATTTAGTTCCACCTTATTCTACACAACTTCTACTTCACCTGTCAGCAAACTGGGATGGGGAGCTGTGGACCATCGCATGGACACAGGCTCGATTTCCTGCTTCGACATTTATTGTGCCATTTAGGGGCTAGAAATTCGGTATCGCCCAGCAAGGGGCGCTAACTTTTGAGAAGTTGGAAGTTTAGCACAAGGCGCTAATCAATCTCGCTGCCCGCTAAATTCAGTCTCAGCCCTCAAAGAATGCAGGGGAGCGCTAAATCAGGTGCTAATGGCATAGGTGAGTGGCGTTAGGCTCCAAGCGATAGCGAATATGAGGTGTTGTGTAATCAGGAGTGAGCATTGGCGAAGGCGCCTTCAAGTCATTAAAGGGGAGGGTCACTGGAGTCTGCACACCAGCCCCCAATGATTCGGGGAGTGCAGAACGGCGATATGCGGTGGGATGAAATGCAAAGTCCTTTGACGGCCCGCAACACTCCGGGGACTAAGCAGCCTTTATTTGGCTGCAGATACATCCTGCGCTCTCGGCCACTCATAACTGACCTTTGGAACAGAAGTTCCTTGACAGCTGGGGCGCATCCCTTTAAGTAGCCCGCCAGCCGGCTGGTTCGTGCCTCCGCTCCCTGGTGCTGTCGGCGCGAGGCAGGTAAGGTGGGGGGGGCACTACTGACGTTTGCAGATCGGGCGCCCAGCGAGCTGACGTCACGAGCTGCATGGCGAAAGGGGCCGAGGCGCTGTTATCGCCGGCACTACGGGGCCGGCGAATTTGCCGATTTGCAGGATTCGCCCCACCGCGGCACTACGGCCTGAGCGCCCTGGCCAGGCGCTAACATGCCAAATTTCTCCCCCTAGGTTTTGTTAGGCATTTTCATTAGCCAAACAAAGGCTGAAATATACATTAGCCATATTAACAACCCTTGTAATTGCTAGCATTTTTATCCCATATATGTAGCCACTCACCTTTACATGGATCCATCCCTTTAAATTACCCATCATCGCATGTAAGCAGCCTTTTCAGGTTCAGATCAGCTATGATCTAATTGAATGGAAGAACAGGCTCGAGGGGCTGAGTGCCGTATGCTCCTTTAAAATGCTGACTTGCGTACTGGAGTCCAATCCCACAATTATCTTCAACCCCTGGATACCGCGCCAAAGTGATAGTTCTTTATGTGAAGCCAGATAGTATCACAAGATTATTCAACTATGGAGGGCAATGTAGCCAAGCCCAGTCCTGTCTTCACTCAATAGCCATGCAGTTTTCTAGCAGGAGTTACTGGATAGTGATCAGAAGTAGGATCCTCGGCTGGTGTTTACCCTCCGTACCTTAGAGGTTCTGAGGTCTGGTTGAGACCAGCTATCTCAAAACTGATCAGGAGTTCTTCAGTACCTGCCTGGTTAACATGGCTCAGTTCCACACCTGATGGTGCATATATCCAAAGAGCCATTGGGAGATTTTTATTTTTAGGTACTTGTCCCACCGGCAGGACCGACCCACCAGGGGTGGCGGCACGGTGGTATACAGTTGGGAAGGAGTGGCCCTGGGAGTCCTCAACATTGACTCCGGACCCCATGAAGTCTCATGGCTTCAGGTCAAGAATGGGAAAGGAAACCGCTTGCTGATTACCACCTACCGCCCTCCCTCAGCTGATGAATCAGTACTCCTTCATGTTGAACACCACTTAGAAGAAGCACTGAGAGTAGCAAGGGCACAGAATGTACACTGGGTGGGGGACTTCAATGTCCATCACCAAGACTGGCTCAGTAGCACCACTACTGACCGAGCTGGCCAAGTCCTGAAGGACATAGCTGCGGGTCTGGGCCTGCGACAGGTGGTGAGAGAATCAACATGAAGGAAAAACCTACTTGACCTCATCCTCACCAATCTACCTGTCGCAGATGCATCTGTCCATGACAGTATTGGTAGCAGTGACCACCGCACAGTCACTGTGGAGACGAAGTCCCGTCTTCACACTGAGGACACCATCCATCATGTTGTGTGGCACTACCACCATGCTAAATGGGATAGATTCAGAACTGATCTAGCAGCTCAAAACTGAGCATCCATGAGGTGCTGTGGACCATCAGCAGCAGCAGAATTGAATTCAACCACAATCTGTAACCTCATGGCTCGGCATATCCCTCACTCTACCATTACCATCAGGCCAGGGGACCAACCCTGCTTCAATAAGGAGTGTAGAAGAGCATGCCAGGAGCAGCAGCAGGCGTACCTAAAAATGAGGTGCCAACCTGGGGAAGCTGCAACACAGGACGACATGCATGCTAAAAAGCGGAAGCATGCTATAGACAGGGCTAAGCGAACCCACAATCAATGGATCAGATCAAAGCTCTGCAGTCCTGCCACATCCAGTTGTGAATGGTAGTGGACCATTAAACAACTAACGGGAGGAGTTGGCTCCATAAATATCCCCATCCTCAATGATGGTGGAGCCCAGCACGTGAGTGCAAAAGACAAGGCTGAAGCGTTTGCAACCATCTTCAGCCAGAAGTGCCGAGTGGATGATCCATACCAGCCTCCTCCTGAGGTCCCCACCATCACAGAAGCCAGTCTTAAGCCAATTCGATTCACTCCACGTGATATCAAGAAACGGCTCAGCGCACTGGATACAGCAAAGGCTACGGACCCCGACAACATCCCGGCTGTCGTGCTGAAGACTTGTGCTCCAGAACTAGCCGTGCCTCTAGCCAAGCTGTTCCAGTACAGCTATAACACTGGCATCTATCCAACAATGTGGAAAACTGCCCAGGTATGTCCTGTCCACAAAAAGCAGGACAAATCCAATCCGGCCAGTTACTACCCCATCAGTCTACTCTCAATCATCAGCAAAGTGATGGAAGGTGTCATCGACAGTGCTATCAAGCAGCACTTATTCACCAATAACCTGCTCACTGATGCTCAGTTTGGGTTCCGCCAAGACCACTCGGCTCCTGACCTCATTACAGCCTTGGTCCAAACATGGACAAAGGAGCTGAATTCCAAAGGTGAGGTGAGAGTGACTGCCCTTGACATCAAGGCAGCATTTGACCAAGTGTGGCATTAAGGAGCCCTAGTAAAACTGAAGTCAATGAGAATCGGGGAGAAAAAGGACAAAGGAAGATGGTTGTGGTGGTTGAAGGTCAATCATCACAGCCCCAGGACATCGCTGCAGGAGTCCTAGGCCCAACCATCTTCAGCTGCTTCATCAATGACCTTCCCTGCAACATAAGGTCAGAAATGGAGATGTTCGCTGATGACTGCACAGTGTTCAGTGCCATTCGCAACTCCTCAGATAATGAAGCAGTCCATGCTCGCATGCAACAAGACCTGGACGACATTCAGGCTTGGGCTGATAAGCGGCAGGTAACATTCGCATCACACAAGTGCCAGGCAATGACTATCTCCAACAAGCGGGAGTCTAACCACCTCCCCTTGACATTCAACGGCATTACCATCATCGAATCCCCCACCATCAACATCCTAGGGGTCACCATTGACCAGAAAATTAACTGGACCAGCCACATAAATACTGTGGCAACAAGAGCAGGTCAGAGGCTAGGTATTCTGCGGAGAGTGTCTCACCTCCTGACTTCCCAAAGCCTTTCTACCATCTACAAGGCACAAGTCAGGAGTGTGATGGAATACTCTCCACTTGCCTGGATGAGTGCAGCTCCAACAACACTCAAGAAGCTCGACACCATCCAGGACAAAGCAGCCTGCTTGATTAGTACCCCATCCACCACCTTAAACATTCACTCCCTGCACCACTGGTGTACCGTGGCTGCAGTGTGTACCATCTACAAGATGCACTGCAGCAACTCGCTAAGGCTTCTTCGGCAGCACTTCCCAAACCCGCAACCTCTTCAACCTCGAAGGACAAAGGCAGCAGGCGCATGGGAACACCACCACCTCCAAGTTCCCCTCCAAGTCACACATCATCCTGACATAGAAGTATATCGCCGATCCTTCATCGTCGCTGGGTCAAAACCCTGGAACTCCCTCCCCAACAGCACTGTGGGAGTGCCTTCACCACACGGACTGCAGCGGTTCAAGAAGGCGGCTCACCACCACTTTCTCACGGGCAATTAGGGATGGGCAATAAATGCTGGCCTTGCCAGCGACGCCCACATCCCATAAACGAATAATAAAAAAGATTTTACAATCTACTTTGTTTTGAATGACATACTAATCAGACTTTCAGATCTTGCATTAAGTTTCAAGGATGTCTTCAGGACGAGTTCTAAAATCTCTACCATGACAGTATATTCCTGAGGAGCAAGAATACTTCATATGCTGTTCAATTTGTTGGGGAACAATAACATCTTAGAATAGCTGTGAAACTGGGCAGTGACATCATAAAGTGATGCCAATTATTGGATTACAGGCCCAACTATTCACACGATACAACCATGAGCTAATTGGACAGTAGCCAGAGGCTGTGCTTATGATCAGGGTGCTCAACTTTTTTGCTTGAGGCCCCCCTCCCGTGCTATGAAAATTCCACGGACCCTCTGTAACACAACAACAACAACAACTTGTATTTATATAGCGCCTTTAATGTAGTAAAACGTCCCAAGGGGCTTCACAGGAGTATTTTAAGACAATAAATTTGACACCGATCCACATAAGGATAAATTAGGGCAGGTGACCAAAAGCTTGGTCAGAAAGGTAGGTTTTAAGGAGCGTCTTAAAGGAGGAAAGAGAGGTAGAGAGACGGAGAGGTTTAGGCAGGGAATTCCAGAGCTTAGGGCCGAGGCAACAGAAGGCACGGCCACCAAAGGTTGAGCGATTATAATCAGGGATCCTCAAGAGGGCAGAATTAGAGGAGCGCTGATATCTCGGGGGGTTGTGGGGCACAACACAAGTATTTTATCTGTATAAGCGAGTTGTGTCTTAAAAGGTGAAATCATCACAGGAGAGACTGAATCAACTAAGGTTACACAAATGGGGCATTTTTCCTGAAATCCAAGTCCGCAACCCCCTAAAAATTTACCAGTGAGTTGCTGTGAACCAAGCAGGAAACAATCTCAAGCAGAAACCAATCCCCTGTTGCAGGCTCCTCGTTCACCAAATTACATCATTGCTGGGGGGCGGGGGGATGAGGAGGGTATGTTTTTTCAAATCATGGATAACATTCAATTTAATGCATACGTGAACACATGAAGATTTTAATAACCAACTGAATATATGAATCCAGTGCTCTGTGATTAAATACTCATCTGCAATATTTAACTAAGAAAAATGATCATGGGTCGGCATTATTTATGACCTTGAATTTCTAGTCGGGAGCAAGCCAGGCAGCACTGCACTTTCAACAAAGCCCCTGTGGGAACTAGACAGTAATGGACTGTAACTAAAATAAGCTTTAAAGAGAATGTTGCAACTGTACATTTCCTATTACTGTAATCAGAAGGTGAATGAAGCTCTGAGCGTGATAACAGTACAATCAGGCTGCCAGGCGAAAGGTGTAAGCTGGATAGTTAAAACTACGCTTGTTCCGGCCAGGATTGCGTGCTGATAAACACTCGGGTTGTTGAGGTGCTTACTGACTTGCCTTTGACTGTCTAATAACCCCCTCAGGCCATATTCGTACTCCCCCTGCACACTGCACCTTCACCCCGGCGACCCTGACTCCAGGCAGGCAGCTGCGCTGTAACCTAACCCCGCCTTCTCCTCGCACCGATTGGCTGGTGGACCCCTTGAAACCTTCTCGTGGACCCCTAGATGGTGGTGGACCCCCGGTTGAGATCCCTACCTAACAGCACTGTGGGAGTACCTTCACCACACGGACTGCAGCGGTTCAAGAAGGCGGCTCACCACTACCTTCTCAAGGGAAATTTGGGATGGGCAATAAATGCTGGCCTTGCCAGCAATGCCCACATCCCATAAACAAATTTAAAAAAATAGAAATAGTAGGATAAGACAGGTTAACACGTGAAATGGCGCAAGAGGTAGGGCTTCAGATTCCTGGGGCACTGGGACCATAAGAACATAAGAAATAGGAGCAGGAGCAGGCCATTCGGCCCTTTGAGCCTGCTCCGCCATTCAATGAGATCATGGCTGATCTTCTGCCTCAACTCCATTCACCAGCCCTATCGCCATATCCCTTGATGCCCTTACTAGTCAGAAATCTATCGACTTCTGTTTTGAATATACCCAATGACTGAGCCTCCACAATCCTCTGGGGTAGAGAATTCCAAAGATTCACCACCCTCTGTGTGAAGAAATTTCATTCAGTCCTGAGGCTGTGGCCCCTGGTTCTAGACTCCCCAGCCAAGGGAAACATTCTCCCAGCATCCACCCTATCAAGCCCTGTAATAATTTTGTATGCTTCAATGAGATCCCCTCTCATTCTTCTGAATTCAAGAGAATACAGGCCTAGTTTACTCAATCTCTTCTCATACGACAGTCCCGCCATCCCAGGAATCAATCTCGTGAACCTTCGTTGCACTCCCTCTATGGCAAGTATATCCTTCCTTAGGTAAGGAGACCAAAACTGTACACAATACTCCAGGTGTGGTCTCACCAAGACCCTATATAATTGGAGTAAGACCAGCTCTGGGGCAGGAGGGACCTGTTCAAGATGGACAGGTTGCACCTCAGCATAGCTGGGACCAATGTCCTTGCAGGGAGGTTAACGAGTGCTGTGGGGGGAGGGTTTAAACTAATTTGGCAGTGGGGTGGGCATCAGGACAAAACATTAGAGAGGAGAAACAAGGTGCACAGAGGATTGGGAGAGACAGATAGCACTAGAGTAAAGAATAGTTCAGAAATTGGAGGGATCAGACAGGGGCAAATGTGAGGCAGTCTAAGGTGGTTTGGAGTGCTTGTGCATAAGCATAGCGTGGTAAATCAGGTTGGTGAGCTGTAGGCACAAGTTGGCACATGGGATGATGATATAGTGGCAATGAGACCTGGCTCAAAGAAGGGGATGATTGGGAACTTAATATTCCTGGCTACAAGGAAAGATAGGGAAGGAAAAAAGGAGGGTGTGACAGTATTGATCAAAGAAACTATTGTAGCACTGGAGAGGGATGATGTAGTTGAGGAGTCAAAGACAGAATCTATTTGGTTAGAATTAAGGAAAAATAGAGGAGCTATTACACTACTGGGTGTACACTAGAGGAACAAATTTGCAGGCAAATTACAGAAAGATGCAACAACTACAGAGTAGTGATAATGGGGGACTTCAATTATCCCAGTATAGAGTGAGATAGTAACAGTGTAAAGGGAAAAGAGGGGGAGGAATTCCTGAAATGTGTACAAGTGAACTTTCTTGATCAGTGTGTTTCCAGCCAAATGAGGAAGGAAGCATTGCTGGATCTAGTTCTGGGGAATGAAGTGGGACAAATGGAGCATGTTTTAGTGGGTGAGCATTTGGGGAACAACGATCTGGTTCAGAATAGTTATGGAAAAGGACAAGGAACTATCAAGTGCAAAAATACTTAACTGGAGGAGGGCTAACTTCAGTGAGTTGAAAAGGGATCTGGCCCAGGTGGATTGGAATCAAAAATTGGAAGACTGAACAGTAAATCTCTTCAAAAAGGAGATGGTTTGGGTACAGACTAGAAATATTCCCACGAGGGGGAAAGGAAGACAAAAGATATAGAGATTAAAATGAGACAGAAAATGAAGCTTATGACAAATATAAGTTTGATAATACAGTACAGAATTAAACTGAATATTAAAGTACAGGGAAGATCTCAAAAGGGAATAAGAGGGGCAAAGAGAGAGCATGAGAATAGATTAGAGGCCAACATAAAAGAGAACTCAAAAGTCTTTTATAAACATATAAATAGTAAAAGGATAGTCAAAGGAAGGGTGGGGCTGATTCAGGATCAAAAAGGATATCTTTTTGTGGAGGCAGAGGGCATGGCTGAGGTACTAAATGAATACTTTGCATCTGCTCCCAATGTAGCAGTAAAGGAGGAGGTAGGAGCAATGTTGGATAGGATAAAAATAGATAAAGATGAGGTATTTAAAAGGTTGGCAGTCCTCAAAGTAGAAAAGTCACCCGGTCCGGATGGGATGCATCCTAGGTTAATGAGGAAAGTAAGAGTGGAAATTGCTGACGCTCTGGCCACAATCTTCCAATCCTCCATAGATAAGGGGGTGATCCCAGAGGACTGGAGGATTGCAAATGTTACATCCCTGTTTAAAAAAGGAGAGAGGGATAAACCCGGCAACTACAGGCCTGTCAGCCTAACATCGGAGGTGGGGAAACCTTTAGAGACAATAATTCGGGAAAAAATTAATTAGCATTTGGAAAAGTATGGGCTAATAAATGAAAGTCAGCACAGACTTGTTAAAGGCAAATTATGTTTGACTAACTTGATCGAGTTCTTTGATGAAATTGGCTAAGGGACAGAAAGCAGAAAGTAGCAGTGAACAGTTGTTTTTCAGACTGGAGGGAAGTGTGCAGTGGTGTTCCCCAGGGGTCAGTATTGGGACCACTGCTCTTTTTAATATATATTAATGACCTGGACTTGGGTATACAGGGCATAATTTCAAAGATTGCAGATGACACGAAATTCAGAAATGTAGTAAACAATGAGGAGGATAATAACAGATTTCAGGAGGACATAGACAGACTGGTGAAACGGGCGGACACATGGCAGATGAAATTTAACGCAGAGAAGTGTGAAGTGATACATTTTGGTAGGAAGAATGAGGAGAGGCAACATGAACTAAATGGTACAATTTTAAAGGGGGTGCAGGAACAGAGAGACCGGGGGGTGTAAGTAGACAAATCTTTGAAGGTGGCAGGACAAGTTGAGAAGGTTGTTAAAAAAGCATATGGGATCCTTGGCTTTATTAATAGAGGAATAGAGTACAAAAGCAAGGAAGTGATGCTAAACCTTTATAAAACACTGGTTAGGCCGCAGCTGGAGTATTGTGGCCATTTCTGGGCACCACAATTTAGGAAGGAAGTCAAGGCTTTGGAGAGGGTGCAGAGGAGATTTACTAGAATGGTACCAGGGAAGAGGAACTTAATTTACATGGAGAGACTGGAGATGCTGGGGTTGTTCTCCTTAGAGCAGAGAAATTTAAGAGGAGATTTGATAGAGGTGTTCAAAATCATGAACGGTTTTGATAGAGTAAATAAGGAGAAACTGTTTCCAGTGGCAAAAGGATCGGTAACCGCAGGACACAGATTGAAGGTGATTGGCGAAAGAACCAAAGACGATATGACAAAACATTTTTTTACACAGCAAGTTATTGTGATCTGGAATGCAGTGCCTGAAAGGATGGTGGAAGCAGATTCAATAATAACTTTCAAAAGGGAATTGGAAAAATACTTGAAGGGAAAAATTTTGCAGGGCTATGGGGAAACTAGTGAGACTAATTGGATAGCTTCACCAAAGAGCCGGCACAGGCACGATGGGCTGAATGGTCTCCTTCTGTGCTGTATCATTCTGTGATTCTATATGGTCACATTGTCAGTCGTTATGGACCTTCCCTCAACAATGAAAATGAGAAAATCCTAAATGTGGCTTTATAGTAATTGTACATGCGCATATTTTGAACATGCACAGTTTATCTATTGCTACTGAATTCCTTGGCGATATAACTGGTGTGAATTACTGCTTTCGAGAAACTTAACACTTGAGCAATAACTCTCAATTGTTATCACCAGACCGCTTTTTAAGAGTGTTTCACCACAAGTTGGATTATCAATTACCGCACCGCCCCACCCCTGCCACCCTACAGTCCCCATGCTACTTAAAGGTGTATAATTAGACTGAAATTCAAATCCAGATTTTAGTTTCAATACTGTGAAACAATAGAATACATCACTACAGTGGGAGATTTTGAAATTGATGGTCTCTACTTATCAACCAGTATTTGGCACAAGTACAGTTCAGTTTCAATCCAGAGGTATTACAAATAATCTTGTTCCTACACTGAACGTGCCTGCACTAACCCACATAAGTTGCATCAGCAGTCTGGATCATTTGCCAAGTTATTTGTTTTTCCTTCTTGGTATTCCGTTTTTTTTTAATCGTAGTTGCTCTTGAGAAACCTTCTTCTTGAACCGCTGCAGTCCATGTGGTGAAGGTGCTCCCACAGTGCGGTTAGGGAGGGAGCTCCAAGATTTTGACGCAACGACGATGAAGGAACGGCGATATATTTCCAAGTCAGGATAGTGTGTGACTTGGAGAGGAACTTGGAGGTGGTGGAGTTCCCATGCGCCTGCTGCCCTTGTCCTTCTCGGTGGAAGAGGTCGCAGGTTTGGGAGGTGCTGCCGAAGAAGCCTTGGCAAGTTGCTGCGTGCATCTTGTAGATGGTACACACTGCAACCACGGTACGCCGGTGGTGGAGGGAGTGAATGTTTAGGCTGATGGATGAGGTGCCAATCAAGCAGACTGCTTTGTCCTGGATAATGTCTAACTTCTTGAGTGTTGCTGCAGTTGCACTCATCCAGGCAAACGAAGAGTATTCTATCACACTCCTGACTTGTGTCTTGTAGATGCTAGAGAGGCTTTGGGGAGTCAGGAGGTGAGACACTCGCCGCAGAATACCCAGCCTCTGACCTGCTCTTGTTGCCACAGTATTTATGTGGCTGGTCCAGTTATGTTTCTGGTCAATGGTGACTCTCAGGATGTTGATGTGGGATTCGGCGATGGTAATGCTGTTGAATGTCAAGGGGCGGTGGTTAGATTCTTTCTTGTTGGAGATAGTCATTGCATGGCACTTGTGTGGCATGAATGTTATTTGTCACTTATCAGCCCAAGCCTGGATGTTGTCTAGGTCTTTCTGCATGCGGGCACAGACTGCTTCATTATCTGAAGAGTTGTGAATGGCACTGAACACTGTGCAGTCATCAGTGAACAGCCCCACTTCTGACCTTATGATGGAGGGAAGGTCATTGATGAAGCAGCTGAAGATAGTTGGGCCTAGGATGTTGCCCTGAGCAACTCCTGCAGCGATGTCTTAAGGTTGAGATGATTAGCCTCCAACAACCACAACTATCTTACATAGGATTACATAGGATATACGGCACAGAAATAGGCCATTCGGCCCAACCAGTCCATGCTGGCATTTATGCTCCACACGAGCCCTCTCCCGCCTTTCCTCATCTAAATCTATCAGCATAACCCTCTATTCCCTTCTCCCTCATATGTTTGTCTAGCCTCCCCTTAAATGCATCTATACTATTTGCCTCAACCACTTCCCGTGGTAGCGAGTTCCACATTCTCACCACACTTTGGGTAAAGAAGTTTCTTCTGAATTCCCTATTGGATTTCTTGGTGACCATCTTATATTGATGGCCTCTAGTTATGCTCTTCCCCACAAGTGGAAACATTCTCTCTGTAACCACTCCATCAACATTTTTCATAATTTTAAAGACCTCTATTAATGCACAGATATGACTCCAGTCACTGAAGAGTTTTCCCTCTGATCCCCATTGACTTTAGTTTTACTAGGGCTCCTTGGTGCCACACTCAGTCAAATGCTGCCTTGATGTCAAGGGTAGTCGCTCTCGCCTCGTCTCTGGAATTCAGCTCTTTTGTCCATGTTTGGACCAAGGCTGTAATGAGGTCGGGAGCCGAGAGGTTCTAGCAGAACCCAAACTGAGCTGTTTGATAGCACTTTTAATGACTCTTAAAGGTCAACATACTGATTCGCTCATACAATTGCAAGCAACTAATATATATTGACGACAGATTTAATCTAAATTGTAGTGTTTGAAGCTGCGATTTTTGAACAGGAAAAAGGGGTTCCATTTCGGTATTGTGAACTGTTGAAACATTCACCACTTCTATTTTCTGTTTGATTTCCAAGGCTGCCTGGCACTCAGGTCCTCAATTGTTCTCAATGAGTCCATCACAGTATAACTTGCTTATAACTTCAAATTCAGCTCTCTAATAGAGTACTGAGTACTTTAATTATTATTGCGTAAACTAAGTATCCACAGTGTAGGACATCAAGGTTGAAAGAGCCGGAGCAAAGATGTGATATGTCAAGCTTGGGTTTAACAAGCCTGTATATTGTAGGAGGGAGGAAGGATTGAGGGAGATACGGACCCCAAATTTCCTGGCTGTAAAATGGTGGCGAATCCTTTGTAAGCCTTCCACCTGCCCGATATTTGCAAGCCTGATCCCAGATTATTTTCCAGAGTGAGCGACGTTTACATATTTAAGGCAGGCACCCACACTATCTGGAAATCAGGAACTCTCTCCCCTCAAAAAGCTGCTGAGGCTAGGTCAACTGAAAGTTTCAAGACTGAGATAGATAGCTTTTTGTTAGGCAGGGTTTATTAAGGGTTACGGAACCAAAGCGGGTAAACGGAGTTAAGATACAGATCAGCCATGATCTAATTGAATGGCCGAACAGGTGCGAGGGGCTGTTCGGCCTACTCCTGTCTCCATGTTCTTATGTATCTACAGAGCAGTGAAAGTGGGCTGACTATGCTGCGAAATCAATATTTTACAAACATGGCCCATTTTTCAATAGGCTGGTTTCCGTACTGCAACCAATCGCTCTACAGTTGATTACAGTAATGAAACTTGCCTTTTAAAGTTTAAATCCTCAACGTCGTTGTCAACGCTTGACACCGGGGGTGGGGGGAGGGACTCACAGGCTTCCCTTCCACCGTTTCAGTGAGTGTCACTGAAGCAATAAATTGAGGGATCGTCATAACCGAGCACTCACCTGACATTACAACACCAGCAACTTTCATTTATACAGCGCCTTGAATGTAGTAAAACATCCCAAGGCACTTGATAGGAGCGTAATTGGGCAAACATTGACACCGAGCCACATAAGGGGGGGATTAGGTCAGATGACTAAAAGCTTGGTCAAAGAGGTAGGTTTTAAGGGGCGTCTTAAAGGAGGGAGGAGAGAGGCGGAGAGGTTTAGGGAGGGAATTCCAGAGCTTACTCTGACGGATTTTCATTAAGGCTCATTATATAGCCCCCATCAGTTCAAACCCTGGCCGACTAATCTCCTTTGCCCAGAGACACCAAGATCAAAAAAAATAACAAAATTGAGCAAAATATTCTGAGGCCTTGCACGACTTGGCAGCAAGGCTTTGGCAAGTTGTGCCCCAACATTTGTACTTAGCTCCACACCATGAGAATAAAACGTGTGGCAGAACATAGGCAAAGAAATGGTGTGTGCAATGGTGCGGCAAAAAGAATTGACCTGTCCATGATGGGTCCAGCTTTTATTTTCAATGGGGCAGGCACATCGAAACTAAAACTATACAAACCCAGTTCAACTTTGCATATAAACCTCAAATAGTCGAATTTGAATCATTTTAGGTTCTCAGTTTGATTCACTCTTATTATTCCAAATAACTATGTGACAGATAAAAGCCAGACCTGTCACAGGCAAGGCTGTCAACAGCGGACAAATCCTACGTGTGTCTTTGTCCATCATGAGCTGTATAAGTGAACAAAAACATGGGTAAACTGGGAAGATGTGTTGATCATATACATTGGCCCGGATTTTGTGATCAGTGACAAAGGGATGGTGCTTGCCGTTCATTACGGATTTCTCGTTGTCTTTTGTGCTGCAACTTACAGTAATTAGAGATCCTTTTCAGCGCGGCACCCTTTACAGGGGATCTGTGGGGGCGGGGGGGGGGGGGGGCTGTGAACGGGGCAAGCATCAGCGTGTCTCTTCAACCAATGAGATTGCAGAATCCTCACTGTGACACTCAGGCCAAGATTTTGATTGAGGAGGCGGGGTGACGGCGGGCCCGCTGGTCGGCGTCTTCCCGACCCGCTCCCGGTTGCCGTCGCCCCGCAGATGAGATTTTACGTTGCTTGGCCTCGTTACGGCCGACGTGCGGGTCCGTCCAGGCGATTGCTTGCAGAGTGTCAGATGCTTGCGTCTGATGACGTGTTGTTTCAGTAAAGATTTAAAGGGGCCGTGTCCCCTTTGCAGAAGCATTAGCTTTTTTTCTCTCAGAAGTGCTGGCTGCTGCAGGAATGGCGTGCAAAAAACTAAGGCTGCACCCAGGTTCGATGAGGGCTCCCTCCATGCTCTTGTGGAGGGAGTTAGAGGACGTCAGGAGGTCCTCTTCTCTGGAAATGGAAGGAGGAGGCCTCCTCAACAAACCAAGGCAGTTTGGCTGCAAATTGCTGAGGAGGTGAGTTCGAGGTCTGTGTGCAGGTTTAATGATCTGTTGAGATCAGCTAGAGTATAACATCACACTTACCTTCAATCTGCCTTCCATCTCTTATCATCCCCATCAATCTGCATTGGGAACCTTCCCCTGCACATCCCAACTCACTCTAACATCCCTTGCACCCTCACCCATCCCTCTCTTTCTCTGTACAGAATCACATCCCCATCTTGATATGCAACACTCACACCCTAATGCAATGCCTACAACTTAAAATGCACAGGGAGGGAAGATGTTAGTGCACCTCACTCCTTCACAGTCTGTCTCTAAACATCTACATCATGCATTCTTAACACTCACTCCATCAGTCTCTCTCAAACTCCACTTGTGTCCCTCACTACAGGAGAAGAGAGCCCACAATAAAAGGGAGAGGGGGAAGACAGGAGGAGGCCCACCATCCCTGGCTCACCTTATGACCGCTGAGGAGGCAGCCCTGGAGATCGCTGGAGATGCAGAGGAGTTGGCAGTGGGCGACGGAGAGACGGGCATAGAACAGCAAGCTGGTGAGAGAATTGATTTCCAACCCTCTGATTTAGCAACCATGAGTGATTAAAATGGGATATGATGTTCATAGAGAATGAGTACTAAGCATCTGCACAATGGCATGTACGTGCAACCTACATTTCACTTGTCTAAACTCATGCATTTACTCCCCCACAGGACGATCGAGAGCCCCGCTCCCCACTGTACAGGAGGAAGAGCAGGAGCACTCCTCAGAGGAGCCGCCAGCCTCTGAGGGAGCAGCATCACCAGCACCAGCGCACCCAGCACCAGCGCACCCAGCACCAGCGCAGAGACGCACACCTCGGTGGGTTTTGTGCGAGATAGAGTAGTGTTGTCACCTGGTGTATCACAGCTCACAGGTGAGCAGGAGCAGATGTTGGAGGCAGGGACAGCAGTGGAGAGTCCTCGTCGGGGGACGCTGGGCTCTCCAAGCTCTGCTCAGCTGCATGTAGACGTTGAGCCTCTGGGGCCATCCAGAAGGAAAGCCGTGCTGGAGCTTCAGGAACAAGTGCAGGAGGCTCTGAGTGGGTTTTTTCCACGGTAACTGCGCGTGTGCAGAGAATGGAGGAGTCCAAGCTAAGCATGAGTAATGCTGTGGTGAACGCTATGGGCAATATATGTGCTACAATGGAAAGGATGGCAACCTCCATGTAGAACGTAAATCGACAGACTCAGGAGAACATGGTAACACTTCTAAATAGATGGTCATCCATGGAGGATAGATGGGCATCTATTGAGGAGAGAAACCAGAGGTTCATGGACATCCTTGTCATGAGGACTGTCAGTACAGAGACGGGTCCTCATGGCCCCACCAATGTGCAGCAAGGTGCTCTCCAGCAACTTGCTAGCAGTGAAGTGCGGGTGACCCATGAGAGGGACGGTGATGTACGAGCACAAGGAAGTGGGGGCTCCTCTCCAAGCGCTCACACTCCCTTGCCACTGCCGAACCCTCGGTCAGAGCCCCATCTGCCTCAGGCAACAGGAATGGCTGAGTCTGCCCCTGCACAGCCGCAGGAGGAGCAGACTTTGGCGGGGCCCGTCGAAGGCTCTCAAAACCAGAGGACGGCCGCCAAAGGCGTCTGAGCAGGAGCAGCAGGGAAGTGAGCACCCTGCCGCCCCATCTGCTGAAGCACGCGTAAGAGGAAGATGTCACGTTAGTTATCACAAGGGTTCTCACTTGGGTGGTATGATATAATAGTTTGAAAAGTTTTTGTTCATAGCGATGTTTGTAATAAATTGATGTTGAACCAAGGTTTGGCATCGTTGTGGTGACAACTTGAAGTGGCACAGTTCAGGGTAAGTGCGCCTTTAAAATCCAGCAATGCTGGTTACAGTGCATCTATAGTGCCCAACACAGACTTGCAGAATAAAAACAGAATCTGCCCCGCAAATGACTCAATCACCAAGCTTAGAGATTTCTAAATGACTAGATTGAAGACTGCAGCTTTTACTCTGCACTTGCAGCTCTGAAGTCTGCGGCTGGCTGGTGTTCACGCCACACTTACCTGGCGTGTTGTCCGGACTTCGTCAAACCCGACCCAGAAGCTGGAAAATCAAAAAAGAGCCTGAAAATTGCTCACAAGTACCTGTTAGTAGGCAGTTAATTGCCTTTAATCCGTTCTCCCGCTGCTAGGTGTCGGGTCCATTCGCAAATCGGGGACCCGACACTTGGGAAGGTTGTGTGGAGGCGGGATGACGACGGGTTTGGAACCCACCATCAATCAAAACGACTTTAACCTCTGACCCGCCTCCAAACCCGCCCTCTGAGCGCCGGCAAATTCGCCGAGGCCTCAGAGACTAAACCAGGAAGTATAAATTAGAATATTTAGTTTGGATTTTTTTTCGATGTGGGCGTCGCTGGCAAAGCCAGGCCAGCATTTATTGCTCATCCCTAATTGCCCTCGAGAAGGTGGTGGTGAGCCGCCTTCTTGAACTGCTGCAGTCCGTGTGGTGAAGGTATTCCCACAGTGCTGTTGGGGAGGGAGTTCCAGGATTTTGACCCAGCGACGATGAAGCAACGGCGATATATTACAGAGTCAGGATGGTGTGTGACTTGGAGGGGAACTTGGAGGTGGTGGTGTTCCCATGCGCCTGCTGCCCTTGTCTTCTAGGTGGTAGAGGTCGCGGGTTTGGGAGGTGCTGCCGAAGAAGCCTTGGTGAGTTGCTGCAGTGCATCTTGTAGATGGTACACACTGCAGCCATGGTACGCCGGTGGTGGAGGGAGTGAATGTTTAAGGTGGTAGATGGGATGCCAATCAAGCGGGCTGCTTTGTCTTGGATGGTGTCGAGCTTCTTGAGTGTTGTTGGAGCTGCACTCATCCAGGCAAGTGGAGAGTATTCCATCACACTCCTGACTTGCGCCTTGTAGATTGTGGAAAGACTTTGGGGAGTCAGGAGGTGAGCCACTCGCCGCAGAATATCCAGCCTCTGACCTGCTCTTGTTGCTACAGTATTTATGTGGCTGGTCCAGTTAAGTTTCTGGTCAATGGTGACCCCCAGGATGTTGAATGTCAAGGGGTGGTGGTTAGACGCTCGCTTGCTGGCGATAGTCATTGCATGGCACTTGTGTGGTGCAAATGTTACCTGCCACTTATCAGCCCAAACCTGAATGTCATCCAGGTCTTGCTGCATGCGGGCATGGACTGCTTCATTATCTGAGGAGTTGCGAATGGCACTGAACACTATGCAGTCATCAGCAAACATCCCCACTTCTGACCTTATGATGGAGGAAAAGTCATTCATGAAGAATGCAAAATCATGTACAGAAAGCAAAATAAAGAGAGGGAAAGAAAGATGGGATTAAGAGAGAGAAAAGAGACAGAAAGGTAAAAAAAAGTTGTATTTTAATTTTAAAAAACTTCAACAATAATTAAAATCTGAAGGAATGAGACTCCACACTTGTAAAGGAAATTTTCAATGCCAGAGAGATTGTTTGGCAGTAATTAAGACTTATCACAGCATTAAAATTTCACTTACACCTGAATGCACCAGCCCTAACTTTTTCTGGCGTGTTTAGTGGGTAACTAAAGGGCAAGTGCCACAACTTCATGCCCTTCATGTATTTTATTGCCGAGTCTCTCGGCGAGGTACCGGTGTAGCGAAGCTTGTGGAGGAGGAAGGAAAATTGGACAGCAACTTCCTGATTTCCGCGTTTAACTGCGCATATGCAGATGCCGGAAGTTGCTGTCCGATTTATCCCATAATAACGGTGAGCGCTGCTAGCCTCACCATTATTCCTACTGCAAAATCCGCGCCAATGTCTAGGATGACCAAGTGGTACTAATGTAGACTATTCCACTTTCTTATAATAATCTCCCCTCAGTTGGTGATTCCATCTTCCTGTACTTCACTTTCCTTTTTCATAGTCAAAGGTTTGCCTGGAAAAGTAGAAGAAAAAGGTGGAGGAGCTTCACTGACATGTCTTCCAGCAGTCAAGGGAATGGCAGTGTACTTTGGTTTTCAGATGAGGTTCATGCATATCTTGGTGAAGTAAGTTGGGGAGAGAAGGGACTTCCAGTTCCCCTTGGAAGATCTGGTCTGACAGAGAGTTGGACAACAGCCTTGACAGTAGATCACCAACAGCAAATCATCTACAGAGAGAAATTTAAATTCCAATTGTGAGTTAAGCTGCTTACCTTATGTCCCTCCCATTTATGATACAAAACAGCTTTGGTTGCTACAACCAATATCACGCACTCTAATTAAATGTTGGGAAAGGTTATTTCTCCTTCTTAGGCAGTCCCTCGGAACCGAGGATGACTTGCTTCCACATTAAAAATGAGTTCGCAGGTGACTGATGAGTCCAATGCGGGACCTGCAGTCTCTGTCACAGGTGGGGCAGACGGTGGTTGAAGGGGCGGGTGGGTGGGGTGCTTGGGTTGACGTGCGCTCCTTGCGCTGCCTGCGCTTAGCTTCCGCTTGCTCCCGGCGAAGAGACTCGAGGTGTTCAGCGCCTTCCCGGATGCTTCTCCTCCACTTTGTGGGAAAGGTTAAGTACAACACAGAAGCTACATTCAGTAAACTGCCCATTAAAGCTTAACTCAAGGTGACTGAGCAAATGGTTAGCTTGGCCTTACAGTTGTATTTTTTGTCTCTGAGTGATAAGGTTATGGATTCAAGCCCCACTCCAGGAACTTGAGCGCATAATCTAGACTGAAAAAGTACCAACTTTTGGATGAGCAATTGCTGCGTGCAATAGGCTGCCATGTTTTCCCACATAACACTTCAAAGGTAACTGGCTGTAAAGTGCTTTGGGACATCCTCAAGATGTGAAAGGTGCGATATAAATCTTCCTCATTTGCTGGTGTCTATTCTAATGTTTTGTCTGGCAGAATAAATAAGAGGCAAGTTGTTGATCTTTATATTTGAGGCGTGACATTTCACCCAGTGATTGAATCATAAACAAATAATATGACTCACACAAAGTGTGCTAAAGTGTTGAGAGAGTCACTGCTGATTTTGAATTGATTGGCAACCAGGCTTGAGGTATTATTATTTGTGAATGCACAAATGGTTCAATAAAGATTGGAAAATAATTCAAAATACTAACTATAAAATAGGGAGATGAGCTATAAAGTCAAAAATGTCTAAGCGGGAAAAATTCGGTTGCTTTGCGCCTCCCGTGAGGGCGCTAACGGGGCGCAAAGCAACTAGCACCCGGGCGCGGCAATGCCAACGCCTCCCACGAAATTCAGCAGGAGGTTAGCGGCGGCGGTAACCGTTAGCACCCCGCGGCGATGACGTCATCGCCGTGTGCAGCATTCTGCTCGCACCCCGGCCGCGATCTTCGGTAGCGCCCCCTGACTTACCGCCGGACGCTATGTCCGACGGGGTCAGGGGGGGCCTACCTGCGGTCGCGGCGGCGCTAGTTAAAGGGGAGGTGGCGGGCGACCATTTTTGTTGCTGGCCACCTGCTAGCACCTGCCCCCGTTGCTGTCCCCGGCCCCCGTGAAACCAGCCCCCTCCCCCCCCCCCCCCCCCGCGGGGTGCCGGCTGCTCTCCATGAGCCCAGCACTCCTCTTGAGTGCTGGGCTCGTTTGCCGGCACTCCCGATCCCTGGTGGCCCAGCTGGGCCCAGGGTCGTGCTGCGCAAGGCCCTGCCCCTTTATTCCCTCGCAGCGTCCCCCAAGAGGGAGGCGGGATGCTTCCAGTAGCGCCCCGCTTCCCTCTTGGGGCGCTGCTGATGAATTTCAGCTGCAGGGGGGCGCTAATTTTTCCGGGACGCTAAAAGTAGCACCCTGGCGAAGTTAGCGCCTCAAAGGGGGCGCGACTCAATTTTCCCCCTAAGTGTCAAAGGGCCCAAGTCAGCATCATACATGTTTTGGCTGCTCAGTAGCCTCGGGGTCAGCATTGTGGAGACTGGAAAGTCCACCTGGTGGACCAGCATGACATGAGCAGCCATTCAGTAGATACGCAGCATCCTCAACTGCACCGCAGCTACACGGAGCCGCTGTTCCTGAGTCCCCAGGTGCGGTCATTTGCTGCACCTCTTACCACCCCACGTCTAAAATTGCTCCAGAGATGGCGTGGCAGCTATAAGCCGTGCGGTCACTCGTCAGGCTGGGTGATGAAGAAGGAGTTTCTTACAGAAGGAGCAGCTGCTCCCCATTCGGTTCACCATAATGAGCCAGCGACTGCCATTGAAATGGTTGGTGGCATCGTCCAGATTGGTCTTCTGCTGACGAGTAGGTGGTGAAAAGTGAATTTTCCTCAGGGAGATTCTTTGCTGCGATATGATGCCTGATGTTAGGAGGCCGTATATTTGAGGACTAGTAGCCATTCGATGTCTGATGGTCTCATAATACCTGTTGTTATTCTTATTATTTGATTTAGTTGGACATCAACTAGAGTTAAGAAGAGTTTCACCAGACATGAGCGCAATATTCTCCAATTGAGTAGCAGAGATTTAGTGTCAAGCTACACAGCATTTGTCCATTAGCTCCCTAAGTTGAGCTCGCAAGCTTACTTAAGAACATAGGAACATAAGAATTAGGAGCAGGAGTAGGCCATACGGCCCCTCGAGCCTGCTCCGCCATTCGATAAGATCATGGCTGATCACCGACCTCAACTCCACTTTCCCGCCCGATCCCCATATTCCTTGATTCCCCTCGAGTCCAAAAATCTATCGCTCTCAGCCTTGAATGTACTCAAAGATGCAGCATCCACAGCCCTCTGGGGCAGAGAATTCCAAAGATTCACAACCCTCTGAGTGAAGAAATTGCTCCTCATCTCGGTCTTAAATGGCCGACCCCTTATCCTGAGAGACCATTTCTGCTCTTGATTAAGGTGGTTCTTGTCGGTAAGTGCGTGATCTAGAGTTGCTCCTGAATATACTGGCTTGGGACCATGTGCCAGCCATTCTCCATCTAAGAAGATGTTGAGTTCTTGTAAAGATGGAAGCATAAGGACAATGCGACCTTAACTGCTGCTGGTTCAGGTAATTCATCATCCAAGGCGATGATTCATTCTTCTTTGCTATTGAAGTGAAGTCTCTACAGATGGCAAGGTCAATGCAATATGCAGCAGACCACAATCCTTCAGCGCACTTTGGCTGGCTCATACTGTAAAGCTTCCTACCCTCACACCTCGAGGACACTGAAATAATTTCTTGAGGGGACCAAATATTTGCTTCTTGGTGGAGTACATTGTCTTGTATGTTTGGTTGTCCTTTAGTTCTGTAGATTAACAAAGCCATAGGATACGGTGTTGGGCCCCTTCCATATACTAATCGGGTAGGTGTCAGCCGTGGCTCAGTTGGTAGCACTCTCGCCACTGAGTCAGAATGTTGTAGATTCAAGGGACTTGAGCACAAAATCTAGGCTGACACTCCAGTGCAGTGCTGAGGGAGTGCTGCACTCTCAGAGGTGCTGTCTTTTGGATGAGACGTTAAACCGAGGCCCCATCTACCCTGTTAGTTGGATGTAAAAGATCCCATCGCACTATTCCTAAGAAGAGCAGGGGAGTTCTCCCCGGTTCCGTGGCCAATATTTATCCCTCAGCCAACATCACTAAAAACAGATTAACCAGTCATTATCTGATTGCTGTTTGTGGAATCTTGCTGTGTGCAAATTGACTGCCGCATTTCCTATATTACAACAGTGACTACACTTCAAAAGTACTTAATTGGCTATAAAGCACTTTGGGAACGTCCTGCGGTCATGAAAGGCAGTATTTAAAGGCTTTTTAAGTCTTTCTTTAGGATCCCACTCAGTATTAACTAGGCGCTGTGCATACCTTGTTCAGTTTTACAGGCCAACCACAGCCTAACCAGCGGTCCTTAAAGGGGACGCTGGAGGTCGTCAACGAAAGGGTAAGTTAACATTTTCTTTTGTACTCACCTTTATGTGAACCCAAACAGCATTCCGGTTCACCTCCCCTCCAGCCCAGGAACTACTTGCAGGGCAATTCAGCATCGGAGGCCGGCAGCTTTTCCTGAGGCCCTGACCCTGCCTGCTGCTCAACTGGTATTCCAGGGCTCGCCGGTTTCATGTGGCTCAGGCCCGAGGCCCAGCTGCCAGCCAGCCTTAGGCCAGCCTCTTTGGGCGCGCGTTCCTTTCCAAGGGCCCATTTCGCAAGGGTTTCCAGCGCTATTCCAACTTCTTGGCCTGTGACTTGAAAATGAGGAATGAATTATATCTGCACTACCTGGTCCAATTATCCCCCATCCATTAACCAAATTTGTTTGCAGACTGCACTTGACCTTGACTCCCCAAGTACGGTTGCCAGCTCTAGTTGGATGTATTCCTGGAGGATTCACTACATGACGTCCTGCCTCCCACTGCTCCGCCCCCAAGCTCCTGCCATTAGTAGCCCAACATGTCCATCCTCATGGTTCGCCGCCGTCCCACGCCAATTGGAACGCCAGCACTCTTCGTGACTTAATTGGATGATTCTTGACAGCCAAGTAGCCTTTTTTCCCCCAACTCCAATATTTTTATAAATAATAAAACAAAAGTGTTTGAAGAAAATGAAGAAAAAAAGCACATAATTTTTTTTAATGCCCCTACGATTTTTCTCCTGGGTTGCTCGCAGTAGTGTCCAGGAGATTAATCTTCAATTCCTGAAGACTCCAGGACAATCCTATCCCATGTGCAACGCCACTGGAGCATAGTTCCCTATAAAGTGCGCAGCCGTGCACCTCTCCGCCGGTTCTGCGCAGCCCGAGACCGGCTTTTTCAACATAAGAATGGGCCGCGCAGCCCCTTAAAGGGGCCGCGCACCCCCAAAAAAATAAGAGGGAACAGGAGATCGACTAATAATATAAAGGTATTCCATGTTTTAATGCAAATTACTCCAGCTAAAAAATAGCATTGCCAAAACTCTTGGCACAAACAGCATGAAAACAGGAATACGATAGCAAAATACTGCAGATGCTGGAAATCCGAAATAACAACAGAAAACGCTGGAAAAACTCAGCAGGCCAGGCAGCATCCGTGGAGAGAGAAAGAGAGTTGACGTTTCAGGTCGATGACCTTTCATCAGAACACAGGTTTAAACTAATAAAAGGTCAAATTAAGACTGATATCAGGAAATTCATCTTCACACAAAGAGTAATCAACACACGGAATGAAAAATAAACAGAAAACGCTGGCAATATTCGGCAGGTCAGGCAGCCTCTGTGGAGACTCTCCACAGATGCTGCCTGACCTGCTGAGTGTTTCTAGCATATTCTGTTTATGTTTTAGATTTCCAGCATCCGCAGTATTTTGCCTCATGGGACGGAAAACCCTGGAATAATTTAAGAAAAATAATTAGCTGCAGCGGTGGTGGGGGTGTAGGGTATTTCTGGATGGATGAACTAAGGTGGGCTAAATGCCTTCCTCATCCATAATTATCTTGTGAGACCGTGATAAATTAAGATTAACTTTGTCTGACTTTGAAAGGCAGGCATGACCCCTTGTGGTTCATACATATAACAGCAGTGAAAGACCGTGTCACTGTCTTCAGGCGTTGCAGTGATTGAACTCATAGAGTTACAGTAAAACAGCTCAGGAATAAAACTCCTGTCTTCACTAATTTTAGTTTAAAAAAAATAGTAGACAGAAATTTCACCCAGCAAGTAATACAAGTCTTAAGTTTTCATGAGACAAGATGGCAAGACATATTTGTGGTAATAAATAGTAAATTTTACCACTGAATTTGATTAGTGCATCTTTGTGATAGAATTATACTGCCCCCAAGTGCAGTAACAAGAACAAATTTTAGTCAAATACAAAGTCTTAAATTTGATGTTATTATCTAAACTTCAAACCAAACACAACCTATTTCTTTTTAAGGGTGAACAGAAGTTCGCCACCAAAATTTGTTATTTCAATTTGCTCTTTTGAATATTTCAGTGGCTGTTTTATCATCAATATTAAACTATCCTTAGAAAGATAGCTTTACCTGTTTATTTTTTCCCACCTCTCCCCATTTTCTTTTTTTTTAAATTCGTTCCTGGGTTGTGGGCATCGCAGTCAAGGCCAGCATTTATTGCCCATCCCTAGTTGCCCTTGAGAAGGTGGTGGTGAGCCGCCTTCTTGAACCGCTGCAGTCCGTGTGGTGAAGGTACTCCCACAGTGCTGTTAGGGAGGGAGTTCCAGGATTTTGACCCAGTGACTATGAAGGAACGGCGATATATTTCCAAGTCAGGATAGTGTGTGACTTGGAGGGGAACTTGGAGGTGGTGGTGTTCCCATGCGCCTGCTGCCCTTGTCCATCTAGGTGGAAGAGGTCGCGGGTTTGGGAGGTGTTGCCGAAGAAGCCTTGGCTATTTGCTGCAGTGTATCTTGTAGACGGTACACACTGCAGCCACGGTATGTCGGTGGTGGAGGGAGTGAATATTTAAGGTGGTGGATGGGGTGCCAATCAAGCGGGCTGCTTTGTCCTGGATGGTGTCGAGCTTCTTGAGTGTTGTTGGAGCTGCACTCATCCAGGCAAGTGGAGAGTATTCCATCACACTCCTGACTTGTGCCTTGTAGATGGTGGAAAGGTTTTGGGGAGTCAGGAGGTGAGACACTCGCTGCAGAATACCTAGCCTCTGACCTGCTTTTGTTGCCACAGTATTTATGTGGTTGGTCCAGTTAAGTTTCTGGTCAATGGTGACCCCCAGGATGTTGATGTCGATGGTAATGCCGTTGAATGTCATGGGGAGATGGTTAGACTCTCGCTTCTTGGAGATAGTCATTGCCTGGCACTTCTGTGGCGCGAATGTTACCTGCCACTTATCAGCCCAAGCCTGAACGTCGTCCAGGTCTTGCTGCATGCGGGCATGGACTACTTCATTATCTGAGGAGTTGTGAATGGCGCTGAACACTGTGTAGTCATCAGCGAACATCCCCATTTCTGACCTTATGTTGGAGGGAAGGTCATTGATGAAGCAGCTGAAGATGGTTGGGCCTAGGACAGTGCCCTGAGGAACACTTGCAGCTATGTCCTGGGGCTGTAATGATTGACCTCCAACCACCAAAACCATCTTCCTTTGTGCTAGGTATGACTTCAGCCAGTGGAGCGTTTTCCCCCCGATTCCCATTGACTTCAGTTTTACTAGAGCTCCTTGATGCCACACTTGGTCAATTGCTGCCTTGATGTCAAGGGCAGTCACTCTCACCTCACCTCGAAAATTCAGCTCCTTTGTCCATGTTTGGACCAAGGCTGTAATGAGGTCGTGAGCTGAGTGGTCTTGGCGGAACCCAAACTGGGCATCAGTGAGCAGGTTATTGGTGAGTAAGTGCCGCTTGATAGCACTGTCAATGACACCTTCCATCACTTTGCTGATGATTGAGAGTAGACTGATGGGGCGGTAATTGGCCAGGTTGGATGTGTCCTGCTTTTTGTGGACAGGACATACTGGGGCAGTTTTCCACATTGTTGGATAGATGCCAGTGTTGTAGCTGTACTGGAACAGCTTGGCTAGAGGCGCAGCTAGTTCTGGAGCACAAGTCTTCAGCATGATAGCCGGGATGTTGTCGGGGCCCATAGCCTTTGCTGTATCCATTGCGCTCAGCCGTTTCTTGATATCACGTGGAGTGAATCGAATTGGCTGAAGACTGGCTTCTGTGATGGTGGGGACCTCAGGGGTAGGCCGATATGCATCATCCACTCGGCACTTCTGGCTGAAGATGGTTGCAAACGCTTCAGCCTTGTCATTTGCACTCACGTGCTGGGCTCCACCATCATTGAGGATGGGGATATTCATGGAGCCTCCTCCTCCCGTTAGTTGTTTAATGGTCCACCACCATTCACGACTGGATGTGGCAGGACTGCAGAGCTTTGATCTGATCCGTTGATTGTGGGATCGCTTAGCTCTGTCTATAGCATGCTGCTTCCGCTTTTTAGCATGCATGTAGTCCTGTGTTGCAGCTTCCCCAGGTTGGCACCTCATTTTTAGGTACGCCTGGTGCTGCTCCTGGTATGCTCTTCTACACTCCTTTTTGAACCAGGGTTGGTCCCCTAGCTTGATGGCAATGGTAAAGTGATGGATATGCTGGGCCATGAGGTTGCAGATTGTGGTGGAATACAATTCTGCTGCTGCTGATGGCCCATAGCGCCTCATGGATGCCTAGTTTTGAGCTGCTAGATCTGTTCTGAATCTATCCCACTTAGCACGGTGGTAGTGCCACACAACACGATGGAGGGTGTCCTCAGTGTGAAGACGGGACTTCGTCTCCAGAATGACTGTGCGGTGGTCACTGCTACCAATAATGTCATGGACAGATGCATCTGCGACAGGTAGATTGGCGAGGACGAGGTCAAGTAGGTTTTTCCCTCGTGTTGGTTCACCTGTCGCAGGCCCAGACTGGCAGCTATGTCCTTCAGGACTCGGCCAGCTCGGTCAGTAGTGGTGCTACCGAGCCACTCTTGGTGATGGACATTGAAGTCCCCCACCCAGAGTACATTTTGTGCCCTTGCTACTCTCAGTGCTTCTTCCAAGTGGTGTTCAACATGGAGGAGTACTGATTCATCAGCTGAGGGAGGGCAGTAGGTGGTAATCAGCAGGAGGTTTCCTTGCCCATGCTTGACCTGAAGCCATGAGACTTCGTGGGTCCGGAGTCAATGTTGAGAACTCCCAGGGCCACTCCTTCCCGACTGTATACCACTGTGCCGCCACCCCTGGTGGGTCTGTCCTGCCCGTGGGACAGGATATAAATCTGTTTTAGTGGTTTTGGTTAAGGGATAACTATTGGCCAGAACACCAGACATCAATGAGATCACCTCTCATTCTTCTAAACTCCAGAGAATATGGGCCTAGTCTACTCAATCTCTCCTCATAGGACAATCCCCCCCATCCCAGGAACCAGTCTGGTGAACCTTCGTTGCACTCCCTCTGTGGCAAGTATATTCTTCCTTAGGTGAGGAGACCAAAACTGTACACAACACTCCAGGTGTGGTCTCACCAGGGCCCTATATAATGGCAGTAAGATGTCTTTACTCTTATACTCAATCCTCTTGTAATAAAGGCTTTCCTAATTGCTTGCTGTACCTGCATGTTAACTTTCAGCGATTCGTGTACAAGGACACCCAGGTCCCTCTGAACGCCCATTTCACAATCTCTCACCATTTAAAAAATACTCTGCTTCTATTTTTCCTACCAAAGTGGATAACTTCACATTTCTCCACATTATATTCCATTTGCCATGTTCTTGCCCACTCACTTAGCCTGTCTATATCCCCTTGAAACCTCCTTGCATCCTCCTCCCAACTTACATTCCCACCCAGCTTTGTATCATCAGCAAATTTGGATATATTACATTTGGTCCCCTCATCCAAATCATTGATGTAGATTGTGAATAGCTGAGGCCCAAGCACTGATCCTTGTGGTACCCCACTAGTTACAGCCTGCCAACCTGAAAATGACCCGTTTATTCCGACTCTCTGTTTTCTGTCCGTTAACCAATCCTCAATCCATGCTAGTATATTACTCCCAATCCCATGAGCCCTAATTTTGTTTAATAACCTCTTGTGTTGCACCTTATCGAATGCCTTCTGAAAATCCAAATACATCACATCCACTGGTTCCCCCTTATCTATTCTGCTAGTTACAACCTCAAAAAACTCCCAACAGATTTGTCAAACACGATTTCCCTTTCATAAATCCGTGTTGACTCTGCCCAATCCTATTATTATTTTCTAAGTGCCCTGTTACCACGTCCTTAATAATAGATTCTAGCATTTTCCCTACTACTGATGTCAGGCTAACTGGTCTGTAGTTCCCCGTTTACTCTCTCCCTCCTTTTTTAAAACAGTGGGGTTACATTTGTTACCTTCCAATTCGCAGGAACCGTTCCAGAATCTATGGAATTTTGGAAAATGACAACAATGCATCCACTATCTCTGCCTACCTCTTTCAAAACCCTAGGATGTAGGCCATCAGATCCAGAGGATTTATCAGCTTTCAGTCCCATTAATTTTTCCAGTACTTTTTTTTACTAATACTAATTTCTGCTCCAGGGTGGTGAGTTGGGGGCACTAGTTCCCTCCTAACATACCAATCCAGCTACATGTACAACCTCTCTTTGCTTCCTCTGCTTCAGCCAATTTCAGAAGCACTCCAGCAATGCCATGTCTTCCAGCCTTGTGGACTAATCTTATAAGTGGCATGTTATCAAAAGCTTTGCTGAAATTCTAATAAGCAACATCGTCTGAATCCCTGTCCATGGGATTTTAGCTCCTCAAAGAACTCCCATAAAGTCATGCCAGCTCCCACAGTGCCCAGTCACTCATTTGAAGTTTTCTTGCTGTTCTTACAATTTCAATGAAACAATCCAAAATATGCTTTTAGCAGCTTGTATGCATTGTGTGTGTCTGGCTGTAATGCTTTTGTTCTAACCTTATGGTTTCTCCTCAAAATAAAAAAAAAGTATGCAATCCAATTTCACAACTAAAACAAATCCTGGGTTTTCTCCATAACTAACCACCTGCCAATGAAATTGTACTCTCAGAAATTGCACAAAGTCGCACTATTTAGTTATAGGATCTTAAATTAGAATCATAGAATGGTTACAGCACAGAAGGAGGCCATTCAGCCCGTCGAGCCCGTGCCGGCTCTCTGCAAGAGCACTTCAGCTAGTACCACTCCCCCACCCTTTCCCCGTAGTTCTGAATTTTTTTTTCCTTCAGGTACTTATCCAATTCCCTTTTGAAAGCCACGATTGAGTCTGCCTCCACCACCCTTTCAGACAGTGCATTCCAGATCATAACCACTCGCTGCGCAAAAAAGTTTTTCCTCATGTCGTCTTTGGTTCTTCTGCCAATCACCTTAAATCTGTGTCCTCTGGTTCTCGACCCTTCCTCCAATGGGAACAGTTTCTCTCTATCTACTCTGTCCAGACCCCTCATGATTTTGAACAGCACGATCAAATCTCCTCTCAAACTTCTCTGTGAGGGGGGAAAAAGATCTCCTGTTTTTCATGAAGGGGGGAATCCCACTGCATGAAAAGTTGAAAATGTGTGGAGAGTGGATGAATGGCCTCCTTGTGTGCTGCCCACCTATGGTGCCGGGAGGCTGCTGCCGCCCACCTATAGTGCCGGGAGTTGCTGCTGCCCACCTATGGTGCCGGGAGGTTGCTGCCGCCCACCTATGGTGCCAGGAGGCTGCTGCCCACCTATAGTGCCGGGAGTTGCTGCCGCCCACCTATAGTGCCGGGAGTTGCTGCTGCCCACCTATGGTGCCGGGAGGCTGCTGCTGCCCACCTATGGTGCCGGGAGTCGCTGCTGCCCACCTATGGTGCCGGGAGTTGCTGCTGCCCACCTATGGTGCCGGGAGTTGCTGCCGCCCACCTATGGTGCCGGGAGTTGCTGCTGCCCACCTATGGTGCCGGGAGGTTGCTGCTGCCCACCTATGGTGCCGGGAGGCTGCTGCTGCCCACCTATGGTGCCGGGAGTTGTTGCTGCCCACCTATGGTGCCGGGAGGCAGCTGCTGCCCACCTATGGTACCGGGAGTTGTTGCTGCCCACCTATGGTGCTGGGAGGTTGCTGCTGCCCACCTATGGTACCGGGAGTTGCTGCTGCCCACCTATGGTGCCGGGAGGCTGCTGCCCACCTATGGTGCCGGGAGGCTGCTGCCCACCTATGGTACCGGGAGTTGCTGCTGCCCACCTATGGTGCCGGGAGGCTGCTGCCCACCTATGGTGCCGGGAGGCTGCTGCCGCCCACCTATGGTGCCGGGAGTTGCTGCTGCCCACCTATGGTGCTGGGAGGTTGCTGCTGCCCACCTATGGTGCCGGGAGTTGCTGCTGCCCACCTATGGTGCTGGGAGGTTGCTGCTGCCCACCTATGGTGCCGGGAGTTGCTGCTGCCCACCTATGGTGCCGGGAGTTGCTGCTGCCCACCTATGGTGCCGGGAGGCTGCTGCCGCCCACCTATGGTGCCGGGAGTTGCTGCTGCCCACCTATGGTGCCGGGAGGTTGCTGCTGCCCACCTATGGTGCCGGGAGGTTGCTGCTGCCCACCTATGGTGCCGGGAGTTGCTGCTGCCCACCTATGGTGCCGGGAGTTGCTGCTGCCCACCTATGGTGCCGGGAGTTGCTGCCCACCTATGGTGCCGGGAGTTGCTGCCCACCTATGGTGCCTGGAGGCTGCTGCTGCTGCCCAGCAATCCCATTGGTGAATCCTGTGTTGGCTTTCAGACAGCTGTTCCCAGTGTGCAGTGCGGTTAAAGATGGCGGCGCCCAGGCCGAGCCCGAGCGGCGCCGGCCCGTTCGCCGGGTTTCCGTTCCCGGTGGGAAACGGCGGCGACACCGCCGAGAGAAGCGCGCCTCAGAGCGGCGGGGGGAAGCCGAAGAAACCGTGCCGGGCCTGCGTGGACTTCAAGACGTGGATTCGGGATCAGAAGAAGCAGGTGGTGTCTGCGGTAAGGGAGAGGAAGAGCGGCCGCCGGCGGTGATGGGGGCCTGGCCGGGCGGGACGGCCCCCCGGGGAAGCCGGCCGTTTAACCCCGGGGCGGGGAGGGAGACCACCTGATCGAGCGGCCATGTGACTGCTGTGGTCAAAGGTCACTGGTTCAAGGGAATTCTGGGAGCTTGGAATGGGTCATCTCCACAATTTCCATTTAAAAGACTTGCATTTCTATAGCACCTTTCACGACCACCGGAGGTACCAAAGTACTTTACAGCCAATGAAGTACTTTTGAAGTGTAGTCACTGTTGTGATGGAGGAAACGCAGCAGCCAATTTGTGCTCAGCAAGCTCCCACAAACAGCAATGTGATAATGACCAGATCATCTGTTTTAGTGATGTTGATTGAAGGATAAATATTGTCCAGGACACTGGGGATAACTCTCATGCTCCTCTTCGAAAAATGCCATGGGCTATTTTACGTCCACCTGAAAGAGCAGACGGGGGCCTCGGTTTAACGTCTCATCCGAAAGACGGCGCCTCCGACAGTGCAGTCCTCCGTCGGCACTGCATTGGAGTGTCAGCCTAGATTTTGATGCTCAAGTCCCTGGAGTGGGACTTGAACCCACAACTTTCTGATTCAGAGGCAAGAGTGCTGCCCACTGAGCCACAGCTGACACACCAGCAAACCTGTGGCTCCCCTGATGTCTCTTTTTGAGGCAGACTCAATCGTGGCTTTCGAAAGGGGAATTGGATAAGAACCTGAAGGGGAAAAAATTGCAGGGCTACAGGGAAAGGGCGGGGGGAGTGGGACTAGCTGAAGTGCTCTTGCAGAGAGCCGGCACAGGCTCGATGGGCTGAATGGCCTCCTACTGTGCTGTAACCATTCTATGACTATCAGTTAGAATTGATGATTAAATCATCCATCAGAATCACTTAAACCATAAGTGTCCCCTTTCTAAAGAGACACAAGCAATATAGAATCATTAGAAATTTACGGCACAGAAGGAGGCCATTCGTGTCTGTGCCAGCTGAAAAAGAGCTCTCCAGCCTAATTCCCCCTTTCCAGCTCTTGGTCCGTAGCCCTGTAGGTTATGGCACTTCAAGTGCAAATCCAAGCACTTCTCAAATGTACAAAAGCAAAATACTGCAGATGCTGGAAATCTGAAAAAGAAACAGAAAATGCTGGAAATACTCAGCAGGTCAGGCAGCATCCGTGGAGAGAGAAACAACGTTTCAGGTCGATGACCTTTCATGTAATGTGATGAGGGTCTCTGCCTCGACCACCCTTTCAGGCAGTGAGGTCCAGACCCCCACCACCCTCTGGGTGAAAGAAGTTCTCCTCAAATCCCATCTAATCCTTCTACCAATTACTTTAAATCTATGCCCTCTGGTTATTGACCTTTCTGCTAATCTGTTCCAAGTTATAATAAAACTAATGGGGGGTAAAAAAGTAATCAAATTATAATTTTGTTCCCTGTATCCACAATGCACTCCAGTATCTTCGGTGGCCATCGGTCGCAGAAAGCCTCAAGCGTACCGGCGGACACCGCATGCTCCCTCTGCAGGGACACCTGGGCTCAGAAGTCGCGGAAGAGAGGCAGGCAGCCGGAGCAAACACCCCCCGTCGACCGCGATCTGCCTGGACCTGTTCATGCCAGCTTGGCTAGGCCCAGGAGCAGACCAATGAGGACGTCCTCCGACCTGCCCGCTGTCCTCTGCACCGGGTGGCCAAGGCCAATGATGTCTCTTGGCTCAGTTGGGCTCATTCTTGCCTCCTAGTCACAAGGTTGTGGGTTCAAGACCCGCTCCAGGATTTGAGCACATAATCCAAGGTGTGACTCCAGTGCAGCACTGAGGGAGTGCTGCATTGTCAGGTGTCACCCTTCAGATTAGATCTCAGACCTACCAAACTCAGAAAAGCTGATAAATGACTTCAAAAATCTGCATAGTACCCCCTAAAGGCCAATATACCTTTTCTGACAGTTGATCCCCAAAACGGAATGCAGTACGACAGTTGGGGTAAATATCTCTTGATGGACATGAGTCTTTCATAGATGAAGTAGGTGGATCTGAAATGATCCTTTGGATTTTGTTAATTTGGTTCCTTTACTGATGAAACTAGTCTGTGACCCCAAAACTGAAGAGGAGATTTCTCAAACGGGCTGTCTCCTGCAAAATATGGAAAGGTGGACAAATACTGTATCTGCGAACACATTGAACAGTATCCTTAAACTCTGGCTCAGTAACCTAACTTGAGTCGATGTTCAGACATTCATAAATAAGCATAAGCTGCAGTGCTTGCTCAAAACTAGGGGCCATAAATAAAAGATAGTCACAAATAAATCCAATAAGGAATTTAGGAGAATTTTCTTAACAACTGGTATTTATATAGCGCCTTTAACGTAGTAAAACGTCCCAAGGCGCTTCGCAGGACTATTATAAGACAAAAATTTGACACCGAGCCACATAAGGAGAAATTAGGGCAGGTGACCAAAAGCTTGGTCAAAGAGGTAGGTTTTAAGGAGCGTCTTAAAGGAGGAAAGCGAGGTAGAGAGCCGGAGAGGTTTAGGCAGGGAATTCCAGAACTTAGGGCCGAGGTAGCAGAAGGCATGGCTGCCAATGGTTGAGCGAATATAATCAGGGATGCTCAAGAGGGCAGAATTAGAGGAGCGCAGATATCTTTGGGGTGATTCAGGGCTGGAGGCGATTACAGAGATAGGGAGGGGCGAGGCCATGGAGGGATTTGAAAACAAGGATGAAAATTTTGAAATCGAGGTGTTGCTTAACTGGGAGCCAATGTAGGTCAGCAAGCACAGGGGTGATGGGCGAACGGGACTTGGTGCAAGTTAGGCAGCCAAGTTTTGGATGACCCCAAGTTTTGGATGACCTCAAGCTTACGTAGGGTAGAACGTGGGAGGCCAGCTAGGAGTGTGTTGGAATAGTCAAGTCTAGAGGTAACAAAGGCATGGATGAGGGTTTCAGCAGCGGCTGAGCTGAGGCAAGGGTGGAGACGGGCGCTGTTACGGAGGTGGAAATAGGCGGTCTTCGTTATGTTGCGGATATGTGGTCGGAAGCTCACTTCAGGGTCAAATATGACACCAAGGTTGCGAACAGTGTGGTTCAGCCTCAGACAGATGTTAGGGAGAAGGATGGAGTCAGTGGCTAGGGAACAGAGTTTGTGGCGGGGACTGAAAACAATGGCTTCGGTCTTCCCAATATTTAATTGTTGAAAATTTAATAGACTCAGACCTACCCAACTCGGAAAAGCTGATAAATGACTTCAAAAATCTGCATAGTACCCCCTAAAGGCCAATATACCTTTTCTGACAGTTGATCCCCAAAACGGAATGCAGTATGACAGTTGGAGTAAGTATCTCTTGATGGAAATGAGCCTTTCATAGATGAAGTAGGTGGATCTGAAATGATCCTTTGGATTTTGTTAATTTGTATCCTTTACTGATGAAACTAGTCTGTGACCCCAAAACTGAAGAGGTAACGATGCAGGAGCGGGAAGAGAAGCCATTGCAGGTGGTTCTCTGGCTACGATTAGATAGATAAGAATGGAACCAGAGAGTGGTTAGAATGTGGAACTCGCTGCCACACGGAGTGGTCGAGGCCAGTAGCATAGCTGCATTTAAGGGGAAGCTCGATAAGTGCATGAAGGAGAAAGGAATATGCTGATCGGGTGAGATGAAGTAAATCGAGTGGGAGGAGGCTCATGTGGAGCATAAACACCGGCATAGACCAGCTGTGTTGTGGGAACGCAACAGTCTGCACATACCCAGGGCTGACTGACGTTTTTGCCAGTGTGCATGTGTGATGTCGCGAAGTCACTGCAATGATGATGGAAAAGTTTATACCTGATAACATCATGGTGATGCTGTCAATGCACTGTTGCTGTAGCAGCACATTTACTATCCTTGGTAGGACTAATGACCACCAGGAATACCCAGTGGAAGCGCTATACTGCACAGAATATCCAAAGTGGTATCTGCCCCAGCTGCCAGTGAAGCAAGAGTGATTCAGCTGCCCTTGTTCATGGAGCAACCTATTTCATAGGTGGAATCATGAAACAGTTAACAGGGCAGCCTGCTTTTTGTCACCCACCGTCTTTCGTCCCTTTCCTGACCCAAATTAGTGACTCAACTTAAGTAGCCTCCTCAAGCTCACTATTGCCTTCCAAGATTTGTCACTTAGCTGTTGTCTGCCTTGTGTGGATGAGTGATACAAGTGTGCTGTGTGTAGGCTGTTCCTATAGTAAATGCTATTTTTGGTGTAGATATATTTATACTTGATTAGTATGCTAACTGTATGCTTTTGGAACGATCAGCTCATATTTTGGGCCCGTTTGTGCCATTTGCATCAGGGCTGTAAATGGAGGTGAGCTACAGATCAGCCATGATCTAATTGAATGGCCGAAGAGGCTCGAGGGGCTGAATGGCCGACTCCTGTTCCTGTTTCCCGAGGACAGTTTAAAATGCCTCGCAAAGCATTGCCGGTTATCTTTTCTGTTCACGAGGTTTTAGCATATGTGCAGAAGAGGTAGGCCATGATATTTTGTGGGGCAATTTAAGGAAATCTGAAGATTGAAGTATGCAGAATGTCTTTCAGCTTACTTCAGTAGGTGAGTTAGATACATCTGATTCTGATACGAAAATCTGATGGAACTCGGAGAATCCCGTCTGTCATTGTTTGGACTGGCGGCTGCAGCAACACGTGCATTCATTTCATTCGCTTCATACTCTCTTTCTTGAAACGCAAAGGCAAAAAAACTTTACGAGAAAATAATGCTGCACATTTTTAGTGAAAGTTACTACAGCAAAACTACAAAGATTTTTTTTCACCAGATGCATGTTCGAAAAGATGAATAATCCACTCAATGCATCAGTAGCTATCCATTTTAAATCTTCACTGATCTGATTCTTTCTTTGGCTAACAAAAGGATAGGGGAACTCTAGAGGTAACATCCGAGACGTGACATAGAAACATAGAAACATAGAAAATAGGTACAGGAGTAGACCATTCGGTCCTTCGAGCCTGCACCGCCATTCAATGCGTTCATGGCTGAACATGCTACCTCAGTACCCCATTCCTGCTTTCTCGCCATACCCCTTGATCCCCCTAGTTGTGAGTGTTATATCTAACTCCCTTTTGAATATATTTAGCGAACTGGCCTCAACAACCTTCTGTGGAAGAGAATTCCATAGATTCACCACTCTCTGGGTGAAGAAGTTCCTCCTCAGCTCAGTCTTAAATGGCTTCCCCTTAATCCTTAGACTGTGACCCCTGGTTCTAGTTTTCCCTACCATTGGGAACATTCTGCCCGCATCTAATTTGTCTAAACCAGTCAGGATTTTAAACGTCTCTATAAGATCCCCCCTCATTCTTCTGAACTCCAGAGGATACAAGTTCAGTTGACCCAATCTTTCTTGATATGTCAGTCCGGCCATCCCAGGAATCAATCTAGTGAACCTTCGCTGCACTCCCTCAATAGCAAGAATGTCCTTCCTTAAGTTAGGAGACCAAAACTGCGCACAATACTCCAGGTGTGGCCTCACCAAGGCCCTGTACAACTGCAGCATCACCTCCCTACTCCTGTACTCAAATCCCCTTACTATGAAGGCCATCATTCCGTTTGCTTTCTTGACTGCCTGCTGCACTTGCATTCCCACCTTCAGTGACTGATGTACCATGACGCCCAGGTCTCGTTGCACCTCCCCTTTCCCTAATCTGCCACCATTCAGGTAATAGTCCGCCTCTCTATTTTTACCACCAAAGTGGATATCCTCACATTTATCCACATTGTACTTCATCTGCCCATTCACCCAACCTGTCCAAGTCACTCTGTAGCCTCCTAGCATCCTCCTCATTGTTCACACTGCCTCCCAATTTAGTGTCATCCGCAAATTTGGAGATATTACATTTAATCCCTTCGTCCAAATCATTAATATATAATGTAAACAGCTGGGGTCCCAGCACCGAACCCTGCGGTACCCCGCTGGTCACTGCCTGCCATTCTGAAAAGTACCCATTTACTCCTAGCTCGTTCTTTATTGATAGAAAATGTCACATTTAGAGATCTTTTAGGGAACACTACATTTGTCCACCATGGGACATGCTTAGATGGCCTCAACCAAGAGAAACCGCCCCACAGTACATCATTGGTGTCTATAGAATCATCGGTTCCCAGACAGATCTCACCTTTTTTTTTTTAAGGACCGCGTAAGAGGTGCCGCTCCCATTGGTTCCAGCAATGGCAAACCGCTTAGGAGCACACAGCATTCAGGCAGTGCAGGATTGCCCCCCAAAGGAACAGTGTGAAGAGGGGGCTGGGGAAAGCTGATGTCCATGTGAAACTATGTACCTGCTTTTTATATGTTATACGTCAGGCCCGTGAGTTTCAGTTTTCTCAGGAAAAATAAACTGAATTGACGATCTTAAAATGCTATTTCAAAATCCTGAAATCCAAAGTAACAAAAAGCAATTAAACTTATTCCGTCACCTTGAAAATGGTAGCCTTGGTCATTGGCCTTTTATTCTGGGCTGTTTTCCAGTTGTACGCTCTATTTTTGAGCTGTCACTTTTTCCAACTTGGAGGTGTTGTTTTATGAAAAAAGAAAGACTTGCATTTATATAGCGCCTTTCACAACCTCAGAACATTCCAAAGCGCTTTACAGCCAATGAAGTACTTTTTGAAGTGGAGTCACTGTTGTAATGTAGGAAACACGACGGCCAATTTGCGCACAGCAAGCTCCCACAAGCAATGTGATAATGACCGGGTAATCTGTTTTTTAGTGGTGTTGACAGAGATAAATATTGGCCAGGACACCGGGAATAACTCCCCTGCTCTTCTTTGAAATAGTGCCATGGGATCTTTTACATCCACCCGAGTGAGCAGACGGGGCCTCGGTTTAACGTCTCAACCGAAAGACGGCACCTCCGACAGTGCAGCACTCCCTCAGCACTGCACTGGAGTGTCAGCCTAAACTTTTGTGCTCAAGTCCCTGAAGTGGAACTCGAACCCACAACCTTCTGACTCAGAGGCGAGTGTGCTATCCAATGACCTCAAAATTCCGTGCCCACATTCCCGCCATCCCACACCAATTGTAAAGCGAATAAATTCTTCATTATCCGACTGAATGATTCTTGACTGTCAGTCAAACAGCCTTTTTTCCCATGCACAATATTTTTATAACTAGTAAACAAAAGTGTTCAAAGACAATTTTTTAAAAAACACAATTTTTTTAATGTGCCCCTATGATGTTTCTCCCGGTGTTGCTCGCAGTGTCCTGGAGATTCGTCTTTAATTCCTGGAGACTCCAGGGCAATCCTGGAGGGTTGGCAACCCTAGTTGGCATGTACGTAAACTTGTGACCTAGTGTAGCTTTGGTGTTTGTCTTATAGAATCATAGAATAGAATAATAGACTGATGCAGCACAGAGGAGGCCATTGTGCCTGTGCTGGCTCTCTGAAGGAGCCATCCAATTAGTCCTATTTCCCCCTGCTCTTTTCCCATAGCCCAGCAAATTTCCCTCCTTTGAGTATTTATCCAATTCCTTTTGAAAGTTATTGTTGAATCTGCTTCCACTACCCTTTCAGGCAGTGCATTCCAGCTCATAACAACTTGCTGCGTAAAAAAAAAAAGTTTCCTCATGTCGCCTCTGGTTCATCCCCAGTACAATTCTAGTAAGTCTCCTCTGCACCCTCTCAAAGGCCTTGACATCCTTCCTAAAGTGTAGTGTCCTTCCTCATGCAATTTCCCCCACATGAGACTTTTACATTGGGGTTCACTAACATTGATTTGCATTTTCTAAACAGAAACCCCTCAACAGAACCTAATCCAATATATCCTCTTGGAAAATGCGACTGTTACAATGCAGTGCTTTTTAAAAAAAAATCGTAGCTGAGGTATGGTAGGATTTGTTTTTCAATCAGTTACTGACCGTAATATTGTTTTTATTTAATTGAATGCTTCTGAGTATAATCTGCAAAAGAATGCTTGTGAAATTTCTCGTGTCCAAATACAAAATTTCTGATTCATTCCATTTAATGCTTTAAGATTTATTTATATATATTTTTTAAATCCACTATACTTGTTCTGCAGGATGTCACAGAAGACCTGGATAGAGAGCGTCCTGTTGAATGCCCTTTAGATCGGGAAGAACTGGGGAGGAGCACCTGGTCTTTCCTTCATACAATGGCAGCCTATTACCCAGACAAGCCCACCAACACTCAACAGGAGGACATGAAGCAGTTTATTTCTTTGTTTTCCAAGTTCTTTCCATGTGAGGAGTGTGCAGAAGACTTGAGAGACAGGTCAGTGTGGTTTTACTCATTTGTTTTTTTTTCTTCTTTAGTATCCTTTGGACTAATATTGCAGACTAATTTCTGTCTGTCTGGGCTAATCAATCTGGAGTAAAATCATGTTAAAGCTACTTAAACAACAAAAGTAAATCTGGTCATGTAGCTTTAATCCCAAACTACAACCATCAACACGCAAAACAGAATTTTAAATAACTTAAACTACTACTTACTACTTTCGTATGATGGGAAAAGCTTATAATGGGATGTCTAGTTTGGCTATCCATTCGATGGCCTCCTGAGATGCTGAGTGGAGAAATGAGGTGCCTCCCGCAACAGATCTTAGTAACTTAAACAATCTCTGGTTTGTCCTGCTATCCATAATTCGTTTTATTCTCTTGCTCTTTTTTTTAGTTTTAACTGCTAATTTTGCTTTTTTAAAAGCTTTTCTCCCCATCTCTTCACCACCACCCCCCCCCCCCCCCCCCGCCCTTTTACCTAACTTTAAAATAGTTACCATGATGCGGAGATGCCGGTGTTGGACTGGGGTGGACAAAAGTGAGAAGTCGCACAACACCAGGTTATAGTCCAACAGTTTTATTTGAAATCACAAGCTTTCGGAGCGCCTTTATTAAAGGTATTCCTTTACTTCACCTGACGAAGGAGCAGCGCTCCGAAAGCTTGTGATTTCAAATAAAACTGTTGGACTATAACCTGGTGTTGTGCGACTTCTCACTTTTAAAATAGTTAAGTTGCCTTTTTTTATTTTGTCTCCACGCTCCCACTGTCCAATTTGGAGATGAAGACAACTTTGGAAAAACTTGCTTGACTAAAACCTGATCCAATTTTTCAGCTGATTAAATGGAAAAGCAATGATTGACATGGTCATCAGAACTTGTTCTCACATTGAACAGCTTCTCCTTTGACTCCACTCACTTACTCCAAATTAAAGGTGTTGCTATGGGAACCCGCATGGGCCCTAGCTATGCCTGCCTTTTCGTGTGATATGTGCAACATTCTTTGTTCCAGTCCTACTCGGGTCCCCTCCCTCACCTCTTTTTCCGGTACATTGATGACTGTATTGGTGCCGTTTCCTGCTCTCGCCCTGAACTAGAAAATTTCATTCACTTTGCTTCCAATTTCCACCCTTCCCTCACCTTCACATGGTCCATCTCCGACTCTTCTCTTCCCTTCCTTGACTTCTCTGTCTCTATTTCTGGCGATAGGCTAGCGACAAACATCCACTACAAGCCCACTGACTCCCACAGCTACTTGTACTACACTTCCTCCCACCCTGCTTCCTGTAAGGATTCTATTCCATTCTCCCAGTTTCTCCGTCTCTGCCGCATCTGCTCTGACGATGCCACCTTCCATACCAGTGCTTCCGATATGTCTTCTTTTCTTCTCAACCGAGGATTCCCCTCTACCATAGTTGGCATGGCCCTCGACTGTGTCCGTTCCATTTCCCGCACTTCTGCTCTCACCCCTTCTCCCTCCCAGAACCACGATGGGGTTCCCCTTGTCCTCACCTTTCACCCCACCAGCCTCCACATTCAACTGATCATCCTCCGCTATTTCCACCACCTCCAACGTGATCCCACCACCAAACACATCTTCCCCTCCCTTCACCTTTCAGCATTCCGAAGGGACCGCTCCCTCCGCGATACCCTGGTCCACTCCTCAATCACCCCCAACAGCCCCTCCCCTCCCCACGGCATCTTCCTGTGCAAGCGCAGGAGATGCAACACCTGCCCTTTTACCTCCTCCCTTCCCACTGTCCAGGGCCCCAAACACCCCTTCCAGGTGAAACAGCGATTTACTTGTACTTCTTGAAATTTAGTATACTGCATTCGCTGCTCACAATGCGGTCTCCTCTACATTGGGGAGACCAAACGCAGATTGGGTGACCGCTTTGCGGAACACCTCCATTCAGTCCGTAAGGGTGACCCCGAGCCTCCGGTCGCCTGTCATTTTAATTCTCCGCTCCACTCCCACTCTGGCCTCTCTGTCCTTGGCCTCTTGCATTGTTCCAATGAAGCTCAACGTAAGCTCGAGGAACAGCACCTCATCTTTCGATTAGGCACTTTACAGCCTTCTGGACTCAACATTGAGTTCAATAATTTCAGACTATAACCCCTGCCCCCATTTTTTCAGGCGGCAGCTGTTGATGATTCTGCCATCCCCATTTGCAACATTTAATCTCTCCTGCCTTCAATGCTAGCACAGACTGTCCCTTCAGTTCCTTCCTCCCCTCCCCCCCCCCTTCCCGGCCTCTGCACCTGCATAAAACCTGTTCCATCTCCAACTTTTACTAGTTCTGACCAAGGGTCACAGACCTGAAACATTAACTCTGTTTCTCTCTCCACGGATGCTGCCTGGCCTGCTGAGTGTTTCCAGCATTTTCTGTTACTTTTTATTTTTTTAATTATTCATTTATGGGATGTGGGCGTCGCTGGCAAGGCCAGCATTTATTACCCATCCCTAATTGCCCTTGAGAAGGTGGTGGTGAGTCGCCTTCTTGAACCGCTGCAGTCCGTGTGGTGAAGGTACTCCCACAGTGCTGTTGGGGAGGGAGTTCCAGGATATTGACCCAGCGACGATGAAGGATCGGCGATATACTTCTAAGTCAGGATGGTGTGTGACTTGGAGGGGAACTTGGAGGTGGTGGTGTTCACGACCCTGTTATTTTTCTTTTTCCTCATTCCCGTTTTCACACATTCCCTCCTTTCCTGCATGGGCATCGACTCCTTGCTGGGATACACTTCCATGAGTGCGCTCTTGTACCTCACCTAAGTGGTCATTATTTATGCATGAGCAACAGGCTAGTCCCATCAGAGGGGTCATCGCAGCTGAGCTCATTCCTGACCTTCCATGATGACGACGCATGCACGTCCAGCAGGAATTGCCGGATTGTGATCAAGAGGGGGAACCCCGGTAGCTTTTAGTTTTTCTTTTTCCTTTCCTGCAACCAAAGGGGCATTGAGACCAATTGGTACACTGCAACTGCCACTCTAGCTTGGCAGGCACTGCGACTTGAACCCAGGACCTTTCTGGTCCGTCTGTCTTAATTGCTCACTGCGTAAACTTGCTAAATGTATGGAACGCTTGCAGTACATATAAACGCCTGGTTTGAGGGTGGCATGTTGGGCCGGAGGCTGACGCTCAGGGAGGGTCTAAGGGTGGAGGGGTGTTTGGACCACAGGTTGAGTCTGACGTAGCTGGACGGGTGACATTTGGTCAGTGGAGGCTGTAGGCTAGAACTTGAGTTTTAGGTCAGCCCCCAGGTCAAGGAGGCAGGTTGAGGTCGGGCCAAGAACAGCAAGACATGTTGGGGCGGGTGTGCTATTTGGTTATGGGCACAAAGGGTTTGAATCCAGGAAGCAGGCTGCAGCCAGGCCCTTAGTTGATGTCTGGGGTGCTTGTGTGTGGATTGGGGAGTTGGACATTACATAGGATTACATAGGATATACGGCACAGAAACAGGCCATTCGGCCCAACCAGTCCATGCCGGCGTTTATGCTCCACACGAGCCTCCTCCCGTCTTTCCTCATCTAAATCTATCAGCATAACCCTCTATTCCCTTCTCCCTCATATGCTTGTCTAGCCTCCCCTTAAATGCATCCATGCTATTCGCTTCAACCACTCCCTGTGGTAGCGAGTTCCACATTCTCACCACTCTCTGGGTAAAGAAGTTTCTTCTGAATTCCCTATTGGATTTCTTGGTGACTATCTTATATTGATGGCCTCTAGTTATGCTGTTCCACACAAATGGAAACATTCTCTCTCTATCCACTCGATCAAAATTTTTCATAATTTTAAAGAGCTCTATTGGGTCACCCCTCAGCCTTTTTTCTAGAGAAAAGAGACCCAGCCTGTTCATCCTTTCCTGATATGTATACCTCGCATTTCTGGTATCATCCGTGTAAATTTTCTCTGCACCCTCTCCAGTGCCTCTGTATCCTTTTTATAATATGGCGACCAGAACTGTACACAGTACTCCAAGTGTGGTCTAACCAAATTTCGATACATAACGATTCATAACTTCCCTACTTCTCAATTCTATCCCTCTAGAAATAAGCCCTAGTGCTTGGTTTACTTTTTTTATGGCCTTGCTAACCTGTGTCGCAGCTTTTAGTGATTTGTGTATTTGTGCTCCTAGATCCCTTTTGTTCCTCTACCCCACCTAGACTCGCACCCTCCAAGTGATAAGTGACCTCCCTATTCTTCCTACCAAAATGTAATACCTCACATTTATCTGTGTTGAACTTCATTTGCCAATTATATGCCCATTCTGCAAGTTTATTAATGTTCTACTGTAATTTGTTGCAGTCCTCTTCAGTATTGACTATTTGGTGTCATCTGCAAATTTAGAAATTGTGTTTTTGATTCCTAAGTCTAAATTGTTAATGTAAATTATGAACAGCAGTGGTCCCAGCATTGATCCTTGGGGAACACCACTACCCACCTTCTGCCACTATGAATAGCTACCCTTTACTCCTACTCTCTGCTTTCTGTCTTGAAGCCAGCTAGCTATCCATTCTGCTACTTGTCCCCTGACTCCACATTCTCTGGCCTTGTTCATCAGTCTATTGTGGGGTACCTTATCGAAGGCCTTTTGAAAATCTAGATAAATTACATCTACTGCATTACCATTGTCTACTCTCTCTGTTACCTCTTCAAAAAAATTCAATAAGGTTGGTAAGCAAGACTTTCCCTTTTGAAATCCATGTTGACTATTCATTATTATATTTTTGGTTTTTAGTGTAATTCTGTTTTCTCCTTTAGTAGGGATTCCATTATTTTTCCTACCACCGATGTTAAGCTGACTGGTCTATAATTCGATAGCAAAATACTGCGGATGCTGGAAATCCGAAATAACAACAGAAAACGCTGGAAAAACTCAGCAGGCCAGACAACATCCGTGGAGAGAGAAAGAGTCTATAATGGTCTATAATTCCCTGGACATGTTCTATCCCCCTTCTTAAATATTGGTATTACGTTAGCTATCCGCCAGTCCTCTGGCACTACACCTTTTTCTAACGAATTATTAAACATGTGTAGTAATGCCTCTGCTATCTCTTCCCTAGGTTCTTTTAAAATGCGCGGACGCAATCCATCCGGACCAGGGGTTTAATCCTCTTTGAGTTTGATTAATTAATTTAATATATCCCCTTTTTAAATTTTAAATGCACTTATCTCATTACTAATCTCATCATCCAATGTCATTGGGGCTGCAAAGTTAGGTTAGGAGTGGATGGGGAGGCTGGCATGCGGAGTCGGGTGGTGGCAGAGAGGCAACTGCGGGATACAGCGTGACTGCTTTGTTTTTGATTGTCGATCTGATTGAACGCTGCTATCCGTATGTGGTTTTCCGGCCCCATTAGCAAGCTCTTGTCCCCATGCGACGTAGCAATGTCGAGACTTAATAAGATAACAAATAGATTTTTACACAGAGAAGAATTTGGAAAACTTTACTTTGGAATCACTCTCCTGATGCTAATCCTGTGTCTTTATTCCACTGTTGTAGACTGAAGACAATCCCACCGGACACTAGCAACAGGTATAAATTTTCGCAGTGGATGTGCCTTCTGCATAATGACATTAGCAGGCGCGTAGGAAAGCCAGAGTTCGATTGCTCCAAGGTGGATGAGCGATGGAAGGATGGATGGAAGGATGGTTCATGCGACTGATCTTTAAACCTCATAACAGTTTTATTGTGACTCTGACCTATTTGGTATTTTTTTCCTGTCCTTGACAGTATGCTCTTACCTGCTTTTGGTGATATGGAAGTTACGATATGTGCTACCTTAATTTGCCCCTCTCCTTTCTATCCCCTTACCTCACAATTCCCAAACGAAGATGGATGGTTTCTCGACCTGCTCCTTCAGCTGGGAAAGCGAGGGACAGGTAATGGATTAATTTCACTTTAAACAATTGTTCTTCTTTCTTTATCCTATAGGGGGTGCAATTGCTTCAGAATAATGATTTGCCTGAGTGGAGGCCTCCTGATCCGGTTGAGGCAAAAGGGATGTTTTTTTTTAAATCCACAAACAAAGTTTGTTTGGGGGCGGGGGGAGGGGAACATTTTGGTTCTCCATTTCCCTCCTCTGTGGAATTGCATAAAATTGAGAATGTTGCCAGGTTTCAATGATTTTTAAGTCTGTCACCACCCAGAAGAACTGTCGATAATTTCAAACATCTGGTGCCATTTCAATATTAAACGGAGAACAGTGAGCCATACTAGCAGGGGGAGAATCAGAATAGACCTTCGCCTGGCTGTGAACTAATAAACCGATCACATGGCAGTTAGCTTCCAGTGTATCCATCAGAGGGATTTTATAACATTTCAGATGAATCAGTGAATCCATGAAAATGCTGGGTAATAAAGTAATTCTAATCTCTGTGCAATTACACTAGTTGTCAGCCAGACTGTTAACAGCGTAACTTTGGGTCTAGTTTGCTTTCGTTTGCCATCGAGAAGGGGCATGTCTTTCATGCTGAGTAATACAGTGTCCAAAGAAGGACATTTATCACTTGGTGGCGTAGTGCAAGTGCTGATTGCAGCCGTGTTAATGTATTTTCAAGTCTGGTGCTGGACTGAATGGATTATCTCTGTATTGGGGTTAGTGTTGGCATGACATATTGGAAACGTTTGTCACAGTGTTGAATAGCAGTTTTGTGACGTTGTGATATCCATGTACACTGCAATATGTAAAATGTGCAATTCATGTACTATCTGTGTCACCCCCTCACCACCCCCATATTGATAGTTTAGTAACTGTTAATGGAATAGAAAACCAAGACATTTTTAGATCCATTGTAAGCTTTTATAAGTAATTATGACACTTGAAGTATACATGTCTAAAATATGCCTTGTGTTGGAACTGTAGAAAGTTCTTAGTCTCTCACTGTGTTTCCAGAAGCCTTCAGCTGAATAACGTACCTGATCTTCCCAGCTGAAGTCTACTGCAAGCGGAAATGAGACACTAAGCACATATAGGGTGAAATTTGAACAAAAGACGAATGGAGGACTAAAATAAAACTGGGAAAAATTGCAATAATTTTTTTGCACGGAATTTGTACAAATGCAACCAGATTGGGCTGGTGGTAGAGTATTTGCTACTATTCAGAGTTTGAATAACTTGAGTTGTCAATCATCATGGACGCTTTATTTCCTTAAATGGGCATATTTTATACCTGTCCCCAGAATCCTCAGTGGAGCATTCGACTGCTACAGAGTTTCATTTAAGGGAGGAAATGCGAACGGTTGTCACCCCACAAAAGGCTGATTCCAGTCGGCCAATTATGACCACCCAGATGAAGATGTGGATGCGGGAGAGGAATAAAGTTTAAAATTAAATTTTAAAAACTGCAAAAATATGATTACCTTTTGTGATAGTTCAGAACAGAATTAAGTGTGATATTTTGTGTTTCAACTGCTGAAAGGTGTATTTGTGATTTGCAATTGTTTTGCTAATTTGCTTAGTTAGTATTTTACTATGAGCTGTGTTAGTATTTTACTGTGAGCTATGTTGTGCTAAACCTAGGTATGTGCAGTGTATCCTAATGACTTTAGTTGCAATTGCTCTTCCTTAAATCTTGAGACTGAGCACCATTCTGAATCAGTGCGTGAAACCTTTAGTGAAATGTAAATGTGCTGTTTGATAGATTACAATCTGCCCACGTTTTGTGAATTCATTAACGGTGGAAACAGTAAGGCGTACAGTGGGGTTGGCCATTTATGATGCGACACTGACTGAATGTGGCCTGGAGTGTACCACCCTCCCCTTAAGAGATTACTGCTGAAAGTAGTGGTAGAGAAGGAATTTAAATATTCGATAAAATCAATTTAACCATGTGGGTGCTTACTAGCTATTACCATTCAATATATTAAAAGGACCCTATAACATGCAGTAAAATAAAACATGACATCCCTTCATTTCAAATCAAGCGATTAGATCATGGGAGCTTGCAGTCCATCGGTGTTAGCCGTGAAAAATCCAGCTTCGGTCGGGGAAGAAAATCAGCTACTCTCGCGAACTCCATTTGTAAGGCTGGAGCATCTGCCAAGGTCATAATGTGTCTCTGGGTTTGGAGTTGCTAAAATACTGAAAGGTTTGCCATCCCTGAATGCCTCACCATGTCACTGTCTTGTAATAGGTTCCAGCCAGTGCATTATCCTGTTTTTACTGCATCATCAACATAAAAATGATTTTCGCCTTTGCATATCTTGTGGAGTACACGCTCGTGTGAGCATGTATTGATCAGTAACCTGCGATTGGAATTTATTACAAGATTTATGTTCGGAGAGCAGTAAATATGTTTAAGGAGGACCTAGGTAAAAGAAACCAGATTGCGTTAGTTTTGAAGAATTATGAACAAAACCCAAATGATGGAAGCAAATGCTGATGCAAACAACATTCTCATTGCTACTACACTACCCAAGATTTTATATACTTAAATATACTGTGCTATGTGGATATGATCTAAAGAGGCGTAAGTGTTTTTTTTAAAGGGTTCCTTGTGTATGCGCCTTCTGTCTGGTGCCTTTTGGATTTGTCATTTTTGTAAACATAGTCAAGGGTAGCACACCCTCAAATGGCTGACTCCTTATTGTTCCAGGGAGCACATGCAATAATGAGTCCATCACATCTGACTCCATACAGTGTAACACCAGGGAAGCTCAGACTACCATGGCCAGAGAAAAGTACGTCCACAACTCCTTGTGCTGCCTCAGTTCTAAGATGTCAGTCTCAGCAAATGGTAGATTTTTTTTGTTGTAAAAGTATGGGGTTTTAATTGTTCTACTGACAAGTACTTACAATCAAGCTGGATGAGACTATTTTTCCTAGAATTTGATTGGGGATGTAAATAATTGAAGTAACGATTGGGGAGAGAGAGGATCAGGGCCGGATGATCGGGGTGGGTGAAGAGAAGATCAGGGCTGGCCTCAGCATCATTGTTTGGGTGGGGGGGGGGGGGGGGGGAGATGATCAGAAGCCACGTGAGGGGGGTCTCCGATTGCAGGGGTGGGTTAGGGAGGGACTCTGGATCCAGGAGGTAGGTATAAAGGGCCTTACCTCCTGGATGCAGCAGTCCCTGTCTTGCTTTAACTGCTGGGTTTCACAAATGGTCGCTCGCCCCCCCCCGTCCCGGCTCCGTTAAAACCGGAAGTGGGCGGGTTAGAGGCGGGATCAGGTTGGGAAACCGATTTTTAACACTTTAACTAGCCCCACGCTCCAAACCCACTTGTTTTTTTAGGTTAAAATTCCAGCCAATGACTCCACATTCACAGCCCTTTGGGGTAGAGAATTCCAAAGATTCACAACCCTCTGAGTGACGAAATTCCTCCTCATCTCAGTCTTAAAAGGCCGACCCCTTATCCTGAGACTATGCCCCTAGTTCTGGATTCTCCAGCCAGGAGAAACAATCTCTCAGCATCTATCATGTCAATCCCCCTCAAAATCTCATATGTTTCAATGAGATCACCTCTCATTCTTCTAAACTCCAGAGAGTATAGGCCCAATCTACTCAATGTATCTGAAAGTATTATTTTGGGTTTATTTCCTCTGGCCTGTTAAGTACCTTGTATACCTCCTAAGGTCCCCTCTGGGACTCCTCCTTTTGAAGCTCAAGATCACCAGCTCTTCCCTCTGACTTAGGGGATCAGTCTCTCTTTCCCTCCTCTGGATCGCCCCATTATGTCGTGGCAATAAGAACTGTAACTGTGTGCAGCCTGACCAGGGCACAGTACAGCTTCAGCATGATTCAGGATTTGAACTGAAGGGACTCGGCAATATAACCCAGAATCCTATTTACTTTGTTTACTGTCACCTCGCCCTGTTTGGATGAGATGAGCGACAAGTTAACTAATCTCCCCTAGGTATCTCGCAACTTTTCCCATGGTGAATTTTATGCCACTCGTAGAGCGCCTGTGCCTCCTATTTTTACTGCCAATATGCGGTACTTTGTATTTGTATTGCACTTTCTGTCATTGATCAGCCCAAGTGCAAATCCTGCCAGGTTCTCTTGGTAGGACCTTGGCTACCTTCTGAGTTCGCCAGTTAACCAGCTGGGTATCCTCTGTGAATTTACCTGTCTTGAATTGAGACTGCAAGCTCATTAACATAGGTCAGGAAGAGGCTCGGTCCCAGCACAGACCCCACTCAAATGCTCGTGATCACTCCAGACATAAAATTCTGAAATAATCTTCTATTATGCTATAAAAATGAGGTCAAAATGCATACGGTGTTTTCTTAATTGGTCAAGGGAAGGAGAATCCCATCCCCTATCTCTTTACATTTGTTCTGTCTTAGAAGCTGGTAAATGAGTTTGACTTTACAATAACTGTAACTTCTTGCCCAAAGACAGTAACAATCTCAGAATTACTTTTGCTTCCTATTCCCTAAAGAAAACGGATGCAATAGTGTTGGCAAACTTACCGCGTGTAGCCTCAAAGATGTTGAAACAAATTTGATGCTTCTCTACACAGCAGCCATTTTTGATTTGATGTTGCCTGGGACAACTCCAGGTGTATTTTCTCACGTTTGCCCCTAGGGGCAGCATAACCTTATAGAATAGGACAGATGCGAAAGTTTCTTCAAGTGCACCTAACATTGGCTGACTGTAGTGGCTGACAGGAGCATCCAAACTAAAGGCCTGCCATCTTTCAACAAAAAAAGGATCAGATTATGTAAAATTTGTATAAAGAAACACCTTTTAATCTTTCTTGCAGTTACATTATTAAAATTAGTTGCTTGAAATGTACCTTTTGTACTGCATTTCAATTGGTGGTAAAATTCCTATTCTCTTGATTTTAACTATGAAATTTAAATGTAATTAAAATGTGGCCTAGGATCATGGTCTGCCTTTTTGCAAAGTATTTTTTTTAATTCGTTCTCGGGATAGGGGCATCACCGGAAGGCTAACATTTATTGCCTATTCCTAGTTTCCCTTGAGAAGGTGGTGGTGGGCCGCCTTCTTGAACCGCTGCAGTCCGTGTGGTGAAGGTTCTCCCACAGTGCTATTTAGGGAGGGAGTTCCACGATTTTGACCCAGCGATGATGCAGGAACTGCGATACATGTCTAAGCCTGTGAATTTATTTCCTCATTAATGGCAGGAGAATGTTTTGAGTTGGCATCTACTCATTTTTAGAGGAAGGTGAGAGACAGCTCACATAACCAGCATTAACAACTCCTTCCTTGTGACAGACTTCATGATAAATAGATAATTAAAAATAAAATCTCCATTTGGGGAAAAAAAATAGTTATGTACATCTGTTGGAAACTATTTTTTCAGTGAGTGGAAAACAGAATTTACTCACTGTAAGAGGGGCCTGGCAATGATGAGTCAAGGTACAACGGGGAGAAGCCATGTTGGAAATTATATCGTCGAGTCTATTGTTCACTTGTGAAGTAACACCGATTAAATTAATTTTCTACAGAACCATTTCCATTCCAGAAATGGGCATAACAAAATGTGCTCCATGATTAAGCTATAATTAATTTATTTTCACCCACGCACTAAGTAGCAAATGTTTCCTTAGCAACCATACCACCACCAATGGACAGGCGACCCAACTTGAAAATTTAAAATGGACCTGGGGTGACAGCCATAAAAGTAATGACGGAATGACTCCTTTTCTTTTTGCTACTTTTTGAACATGTCATAGTAGGTCTTCTCACTGTATATTTTTTTTAGACCTTTTGTTAGCTTTGAAAATGAATAAGTATATTTCTTCATATTTATATTCAATGTTATAAACAGAAGATATGTTGGAAATCCATTGAATGCTTCATTTTTTTTTTGCTTATCATTATTTTGTTGCTTATCATTATTTACTTGGGTCCAGCCATTGGATAAATATCCTATTCAGCAAGTCCTTGATGTATGCATCTTATCTCTTAGTTGGAAGGGGTTGCATGCAATTCCAATTAATGGAGAGGGTTGATGAAGGTAGTGCAGTTGATGTTGATCTGGACTTTCAGAAGGTGTTTGATAAAGTGCCACATAATAGACTTGTTAGCAAAATTGGGATTAAAGGGACAGGTGGCCGCATTGATACGAAATTGGCTAAGAGACAGAAAGCAGAGCGTAGTGGTGAACAGTTGCTTATCAGACTGGAGGGAAGTATAGAGTAGTGTCCCCCAGGGATAGCTATTAGGATCACTTCTCTTTTTGATGTATGTTATGACCTGGATTGGGTATGGGGGCATCATTTCAAAGTTTGCAGATGACACAAAGTTTGGAAATGTAGTAAACAGTAAGGAGGATAGTAGCATACTTCAGGTGGACATAGACAGACTTGTGAAATAGGCAGACACATGGCAGATGAAATTTAATGCTGAGAAGTGTGAAGTGATGCATTTTGGAAGGAAAAATGAGGAGAGTTAATATAAATTAAATGGTACTCTATAAAAGGGAGTGCAGTAACAGAAAGACCTGGGGATCACATACACAAATCTTTGAAGGTGGCAGGACAAGTTGATAAGGCTGTTAAAAAAGCATACGGGATCCTTGGCTTGAAACATAGAGGCGTAGTGTACAAAAGCAAGGAAGTTATGCTAAACCTTCATAAATCACTGGTTAGGCCTCAGCTAGAGTATTGTGTCCAATTCTGAGCACCACACTTTAGGAAGGGTGTTAAAGCCTTGGAGAGGGTGCAGAGGAGATTTACATCATTGATTTACCAGGGATGAGGGAGTTCAGTTATGCGGAGAGACTGGAGAAGCTAGGATTGTTTTCCTTAGAGCAGAGGAGGTTAAGAGGAGATTTAATAGAGGTGTTCAAAATATGAGGGGTTTTGATAGAGTAGATAGGGAGAAACTATCTACTCGGAATGAGCGCCCGCAGATTGAACAGTAGATCGTGGATACACCAGGTTGGGAATCTTGAATTTTCAAGCAAGACTACCTCAGCTGCCGTTTACATTCAGCATCAACAATACAGCGAGCCTCATAGGAGGTGCCTTCATGGATGGTTTTTCTTATCTTGAGCAAGTTGTTCCCACTTATGGATGTCCATTTTGCACTGTTTCAAAGTCGCTTCTAAATAGTCTTTATATCTCTTTTGTTGACCACCACAAAATCCATTCCCAGTTGTCAATGGTCATCCGTGAGATTTGTTCATCAGACGTATGCACCACATGACCTGACCATCGTATCAGTGCCTTCATGATCAGAGCATCTATGCCTGGCATGTTTGCTTTTTTAAGGTGTCAGAGATATTATCTTGCCATCTCTTTTTTAGTCATCTCAGGCTCATCTCATGACAGTAGTTCCGTTTTTTAATGTGGCGTGACTATGTTGCACAAGTTTCACAGGCATAAAGCAGGGTCGTCAGAACAGCAGCCCTGTATACTTGGACCTTGGGGGTAAGGTAAGGTAAACATCCCGTGCATTAGTAAGGCAGGCAAAAATTAAAAAAATGTGATTGGATTTTAACACTTACATGTAACTGTGATTCATGTTGTTTTCCAGACATTACAAAGCACAGTGACTGCCAATATTACCAATAAAGCAATTGTTTCTACAGTACATGGACATGTATTGCGCAATCCATTATTTATAAGTGAATCCGAATGGAAAGCCCATTGTCTGCCTAAACCATTGTAAGAAGTCGCACAACACCAGGTTATAGTCCAACAGTTTTATTTGAAATCACAAGCTTTCGGAGCTGCTGCCCCTTCGTCAGGTGAAGTGAAGGAATACGAATCAGCAAAACATATATAGACAGAGAACAATGCCTGTGTAGCGTACAATGTCAGACGACTACATTTAATCTTTCTGACTGCCTTTCATCACGCCTCGGCAGAGAAACAATCAGGTCAGCCAGGAAGGCACCACATCAAAGACATAGCAAGATACAACTGAGCCAATGAGGTGGGGTCACAGGGGGTCTAATGTGTCAAATGCAGTCTGTATGGAAAACCATAAACTTTAAAATTTTTACTTTTTTTTACTGGAAATCACATCTGTGAACAAGCCAACGACGACTCGAGTCTGGATTAAACCATTGTAGGCCCTGCTCTGGACTGAATACATCTAGTTGTTCACACCTCACCTATTGTATAATGTTCACCATGTTTACAGTCCAAATTACATGTTCCTCTTGCATGAGTTCTGTTTCTGCAATCTATCAAATTGCAGTACATTAATCTTAACCACATGAAACACTTTGCCTCAGGCAATTATGGATTACAATTCAGGACATGCAAGAAATTTCAGCACCACATTACAAATATGAGCACTGATGAGTCATCCTGGTGCACCTTTATCAAGGCCTTGGAGAGGGTGCAGAGGAGATTTATCTTAATGATTTACCAGGGATGAGAAACTTGAGTTATGCAGCGATACTAGAGAAGCTGGGAACGTTATCCTTAGAGCAGACAGGGCTAAGGGGAAATTTAATAGAAATTATGAAGGGTAAATAAGGAGAAACTGTTTCCACTGGTGGGTGCATCAGTATCTCCCTCCACCACCAGCACGCCGTGGCTGCAGTGTGTACCATCTACAAGATGCACTGCAGCAACTCGCCAAGGCTTCTTCAGCAGCACCTGCCAAACCCACGACCTCTCCCACCTAGAAGGACAAGGGCAGCAGGCGCATGGGAACACCACCACCTCCAAGTTCCCCTCCAAGTCACACACCATCCTGACTTAGAAGTTTATCGCCGTTCCTTCATCGTCGCTGGGTCAAAATCCTGGAACTCCTTCCCTAACAGCACTGTGGGAGTACCTTCACCACACAGACTGCAGCGGTTCAAGAAGGCGGCACACCACCACCTTCTCAAGGGCAATTAGGGATGGGCAATAAATGCTGGCCCTGCCAGCGACGCCCACATCCCATAAAAACGAATTTTTAAAAAAAATCCAGAGGACACAGATTTAAGATCATTGGCGTAAAATCCAGAAGGAAAATGAGGAGAAATGTTTTTACGCAGCGAGTTGTTATGATCTGGAATGCACGGCCTGAAAGGGTGGTGGAAACAGATCTAATAGTAACTTTCAAAAGGGAATTGGATATATACTTGAAAAGGAGAAATTTGCAGGGCTATGGGGAAAGAGCCGGGGAGTGGGAGTAATTGGATAGCTCTTTCAAAGAGCCGGTACAGAAACCCCTTCTGTGCTGTGATGTTATGAGGGCATTTGATAGAGTAAACAAGGAGAAACTGTTTCCACTGGTGGGGAGGTTGGCAACCAAAGGAAACTGATTTAAGTAACTGGCAAAAGAACCAGATGGGAGCTGAGGAGATTTTTTGATACAGCGAGTTGTTCTGATCTGGAACTTTTTAAGCTGGCCAGCCGATGGGCTTTTACTGGCTGATTTTGGCTTTTCTGTGTAGCGTTTCAAAATTCTTCAATGGCAAAGGCTTTACGATTGCTTTGATCTTATAAAACTCTGTTGTGCTCGATTGCACAAATCTTAGGCACAAGGTGGTGACATTTTTCTTTTGAAACAAACACCTTGGGACTTCTGAGGCTTGAATAGGGGAGCTGTCATGTAACATTAGCTGCAGCCCCATTGTAATCAAATAATCACATAACATGTTTACAGAGCCACCTACAGGTGCAGTATCTTTGGAATAGTGAGGGCACTCACCATTTTTGGTATATAATTATACAAATCATAGAATAGTACAGCACAGAAGGAGGCCATTCGGCCCACCGAGTCTGCGCCAGTTCTTTCGAAGAGCAATCCCGTTAGTCCCACTTCCCCACTCTTTCCCCATATCCCTGTAATTTTTCTTCAAGTATTTATCCAATTCCCTTTTGAAAGCTACTCTTGAATCTGTATCCACCACCCTATCAGGCAGTGCATTCCAAAGCCTAACCACTTGTTGCGTAAAAAAGTTTAGATAATTCTATATAATTAAGGAAATAAATAAATCACTGAGCTAGGGTTAAGGAAGTATATGATCTTCAAAACATGGTTGTTACAATTTGGAATATAAGTTATTACTCTTTGCTTGTGCTGACTGTAAAAATCATCTTCCACAGACAAGTCCATGCTTTCTATGAACTGAAGCTTGATCTTGTATGTGAAATATCTGGAATATCAGGCCGGGCTGCCACCATATACTCCTGGCGGTTGAACTTCCATGGAATTCATCTGCTCTCCCACCTCCCTATGCAGGCCTGTTTATCATGTAACCTATTGAGTTTGCCGGCCGATGGACTTTTACTGACTGATATTGAGATTTCTCTTCAGTATTTTAGAATTCCTCAACAGACGCTTTACAATCAATGCAAATCCTGCAGAAACAGCGCAATGCGATTTCTCCAGGGTTTCTGCTGAGATTACAGTGAGAGACCAGGAGAATACCCATTGAAATTCCAGGCCCTGATCTCTCAGAATTGGAAGAAAATCATAACAGGCTATATATTTCAGGCTAAACTATTCATTTGAGTTTATTGTAAGAAGTAAAATAATACAAAAGAAAAAATGTTAAATCAGCAGACAAAAATCATAATAGATTTTAATTCTCATTGTTAATGCTTTCTGAGATCAACGTAGCAAGGAAGAAAGAGCTTGCATTTATATAGCATCTTTCATGTCTTCAGGATGTCCCAAAGCACTTAACAACCAATTAATTAATTACTTTTGAAGTGTTGTCATTTGCTATATAAGCAAATGTGACAACCAAATTATGCACAGCAATGTCTCACAAACAGCAATGAAATAAATGGCCAGTTGATCTACTTTTGATGATGTTGATTGAGAATTGAGGGATAAATGTTAGCCAGGGCATTGGAAAAGTGGGAGCTTTTACATCCACCCGAGCAGGCACAACATCATCATTGGTCAACAATTGTCGGAGCTCCTGTGACACCTCTTTATTCATCTTGCAAAATGGTAATTATACTATGGTAATTTCTGTATCCTTTACAAGTTGAGTATTGCACTTAATTCTAGGCCTGCCTCTCTTTTGCAGGCACATAGGGCCTCAGTTTTAAAAGATGGTAACTCCAACAATGCAATACGCCCTCAGAATAGGCTGAGATGTTAGCCTGGAGTATGTGTTGAGATCCTGGAGTGGGACTTGAACCCATAACCTACTGACACAGAGTTGGAAGTGCTACAACTGAGCCAGGATCACCAACTTGAGCTTCAGAATCTGAAGTTATACATTGGCTTTTAGGCACCATGGAGTCTCAGGTCACTACTGTGATGCAGAGCTAAATGGATGAATCATGTAAATGAAGCAAGCACCAGCAGCAGTCTTTAATTCTCAGACTGCACTGCTTCAGGATACAAAGATGTCAATCAAATTAGACTTAAAAGCCATAAGGGCAGTCACCCAGATACTTGACTTCAAGCAGATTACAACAGTGACTCCACTTCATTGGCTGTAAAGCACTTTGAGATGTCCGGTGGTCGTGAAAGGCGTTATATAAATGCAAGTCTTTCTTTCAGATTCTCACCGTCGAACTCAAAGCAAAGTGGAACCCCCCACACACCCCATCAGTGGGACAGCCATTACAGTTAATGGTCCTGACTCTTATTCAACACTGGCAAACTCACATACATTGTCCATGGAAACAATTACACTATTTTCTCTTGACAGGGGATTGGCTACAAGTAACAATATAAGCAGAAGTGAGTAATCTCCCTTTAAAGCTAACACCTACTCAAAGACAGGGTCTGTTTATTCCTCTTTTCCCCTCTACATACAAAGGCAAAATAATTATTTTCAGAAGCCCAGTTTTACATTGATACATTCCTTGGCCTGGTTAAAAATTCAGATAAAAAGATAAAATATCTACATGTTTTTTATGAATTGAAACAATAGGCGCAGGCAGGTAGAGCAGGAGTCCCCTGTGGACATCCCGCTCTCAAACAGATATACCGCTTTGGATACTGTTGAGGGGGATGGCTTATCAGGGGAAGGCAGCAGCAGCCAACTTCCTGGCACCAGGGGTGGTTCTGCTGCACAGGACGGGAGGAAAAAGAGGGGTAGAGCTATAGTGATAGGGGATTCTATTGTAAGGGGAATAGATAGGTGTTTCTGCGGCCGCAAACGAGACTCCAGGATGGTGTGTTGCCTCCCTGGTGCAAGGGTCAAGGATGTCTCAGAGCGGCTGCAGAATATTTTGGAAGGGGAGGGCGAACAGCCAGTTGTCGTGGTGCATATAGGTACCAACGATATAGGTAAAAAATGGGATGAGGTCCTAAAAGCTGAATATAGGGAGTTAGGAGGTAAATTAAAAAATAGGACTTCAAGGGGTAGAAATTAGGTCGCGCCCCATTTGGGGCGTAAATATCGTCCGAGCGCAAATATTAGCGCCTGGCGCTAATTATCGGCACTGACAGGAAACTTCACTTTTACCGCCCCGGGAGGTGAGTGGAGCGCTAAAGCAGGCGCTGCACACCTCTCTTAAGGCGCAAAGGCCTAGGAGTGAGGCGCTACCTCAGCGCGCGAGTGCAGCGCAGCTGCTGCCAGTTAGCGAGGGAACACAGACACACTGGCGCTGGACACTTCTTAAAGCGGGGGGGGCCACTTGCTCCCCAGCCACACCCTGCTCATTGCAGCCTTGAATCTCAGCCTGGAGAGACCTGTAATCCATTTTGCTGCCAAGCATGGAGAGGGTGAGAGAACGCGCTCATCGCTTCACCGAGCGGGCCTTGGATGCTCTGGTTGACGCAGTGGAGCGCAGACGATGCATGCTGTTCCCGGAGAGTGGCAGGAGGCCTTTGCCACGCGAGTTCAGAAGAGTGTGGAGGGAGGTGGCTCAGAGCGTCTCCTCCAGGAGCATGGTGCCCAGGACCCATGTTCAGTGCCGCAAAAAATTCAACGACCTCACTCGGGTCGTCAGGGTGAGTGGCTTTTTCTCAATACCTCTCCATCCCTCCATCTCAACCTCACTCTATGGCCAGAGGGTCTTAAAACCCCAATGCACAACACTCATGCAACACCTATGGCCCTTTCATCAAACACACACACACATTCCACACTTTGCATACAGTAAGGGCTATTCACCTATGGGAGGCACATCAGGCAAGACCATGGCTGCATATTGTAAGGGCTATTCACCTATGGGAGGCACATCAGGCAAGACCATGGCTGCATATTGTAAGGGCTATTCACCTATGGGAGGCACATCAGGCAAGACCATGGCTGCATATTGTAAGGGCTATTCACCTATGGGAGGCACATCAGGCAAGACCATGGCTGCATATTGTAAGGGCTATTCACCTATGGGAGGCACATCAGGCAAGACCATGGCTGCATATTTACTCAGATGCTGTCCTTTTTCTTGCAGGCTAAGCTGGCTCATAATCGGAGACAGCAGCAACGGACGGGTGCAGGGCGGCTTCAGCTGCAACCCCTCAGCGATCTGGAGGAGCGCGTCCACAGGATTGTGGCAAGCCGGGTGATCGGTCCCGTCGCCACTGGGGACGCCGACCCCGTTCTGGACAGCAATGGTAAGGTCATCACCTTTTTGTCCTCTGTCCTTCCACTTGTCCCTCACAATACCAGCCTTTGACACTTTCAATCCAACTTGCTAACTCGCTGCACTTATTCCTCCCTTACTGCCACCCTGTCCTCACGCTAAAGCCACTCTTGTGCCTCCCTGCTTTCAGATGGTGATTCACCAGCTGAGGAGACGGGCCCTGAAGCTGCCACTGGGAGTGATGCTGCAGCTGAGGAGGAAGAGGAAGCCGGAGCATCAGTGCCACCCTCTCCCGAGGAAGCCCATGGCCACACTGGGAACACGCCTTCCCCGGAGGGGAGCAGGGGGGAAGGGGCTGATGATGGTGAAGCTCCAGGACCCAGTGGGCTGCAGCAACGCCATGGGGGGGGGAGGGAAGAACGGGAGCCTTCTCCCCAGAGGGAGAGTATGCCAGACACTCCTACTGCAATGGACGCAGAGGAGGAGCGGCTGATTGCAGAAATGAACAGCCAGGCGGTGGGCATGCACACTGAGCTCATGGGTGCAGTGGGAAGGGTGCCCGAATGCATTGAGGCACTGGCAAGGAGTGTGGAGCACTTTGCTGTAGCACAGGCGGATGCCACACTAAAGCTTAGTGCTGCAATTCAGTCACTGGCTGCCTGGAACCCATCTGAGACTGCTCTCATGCAGACTCAGATTGAGGCCACGCGAGCACTGACTGCTGCCATCCTCGATGGTTCGTGCACATGTCCCCGGGGCTGTCACCGCGCTGCAGCAGGCCAGCAATCTGTTCTCCGGCAAATTGCTCCGGATGCTGAAGTGCTGCCCCGTGGGAGTGCCAGTGTGTCGGGCGAGCAGGGAGTTGCTGTCCTCTCTCACGATGACAGCATTCCTGCTGCCAACACTGTCACTTCTTCACTGCACTTGCCACCGCCTGTAGGACAGACTGCTGCCGCCCATGCAGAGTTGGTGCAGTCTGCAGCCGGGCCCTCCAGGCCCAGAAGTGGTCGAGGCCGTCCTTCAGGGGCATCTGCAGTGTCAGGGTCTGACGAGCAGCAGCCTTCCACCAGCCTTGCTGCAGCCACTGAGGTCCCATTACGGAGGAGCAGTAGGGTTAGAAGGGGGGAAGTGCGCAAGGGAAGGAGATCACCCTCGAAGGGCAAAAAGTAGGAGGTGTGCCAAAATGCTGGTCATTTTTTTATTAAAGGCCGAGGTTCATGGCCCAACTTTTGTTTAGTGTTTTGGACATTATCTCCAGGTTGTGAGAACCAGTTATGTTATTGACTGTTTTTTTGTGTTTATTTCTATGAGTTTGTCAGGAGGAATTGACACACACAGAGTTTGTAAAATAAATAAGTTTCTGTATTCAAAATATACATGGCTGGTGGTTGGAATTATTGGTGCCTTGGCCGGCTTAGGGGTTGCGTGCTGGGTTGATTCGTGTTTGTAGCAATGGCAGGGGCCCTAGAAGCGGCTTGCTATTAGTCGTTGATGGACGGCCCTTGCAGTTTGACCATTGTGGGCCGCCCTCCTGCCTTGGTGCTGCTGATGATCATCGTCCTCGTCCTGTTCCTCCTCTTCTTCCTCCTCCTCTGGTGGTGCTACAAGGCCTGGTGGCATTGGCTGGGTCCTGAGGATTGCCATGTTGTGCAACATGCAGCACACGACTACGAACTTTGAAACTTGCTCAGGCAAGTACTGCAGGGCTCCTCCGGAATGGTCCAGACAGCGGAACCGTTGTTTCAGCACGCCGATTGTGCGCTCAATAATGTTCCTGGTTGCTTGATGGCTTTCCTGGTACCGCAGCTCAGCAGGGGTGTTTAGCGCACGGAGCGGTGTCATCAGCCAGGTGCTCAATGCGTACCCCTTGTCCCCCAGAAGCCAACCAACTGGCTGATGCGGTGCCTCAAAAAGTTCTGCCACAGTAGTCTGGCGCAGGATGAAAGCATCGTGGCAGCTGCCCAGATAGTGGGCATTGACAGCGAGAATCACCTGTCTGTGGTCACAGACCAACTGCACATTCAAGGAATGGAACCCCTTTCTGTTCCTGAACTCCTCTGCATTCTCTCGCGGAGCACGCAAAGCCACATGCGTGCAGTCAATGGCGCCCTGCACCATGGGGAAGCCCGCTACCCTTGCAAAGCCCATAGCACGGTCATGCTGCTTGTCTGGGGTCATAGGGAAAGAGATGAAGTCTCGTCTCCTTCTGAAGAGGGCATTGGTGACCTGCCGGATGCAGCGATGCACCGCAAACTGGGAGATATTGGCGAGGTCCCCAACAGCAGCTTGGAATGAGCCAGTGGCGTAGAAGTTCAAAGCCACTGTGACCTTCACTGCCACCGACAGAGACGTCCTGGACCTCAGCTGAGGCTGCAGATCTGGCTGCAGCAGGTGGCAGAGCTCAGTGACCACCTCCTTGCTGAATCGCAGCCTTCGCAAACACAGCTCCTCGGACATATGGATGTAGGAGAGCTGTTCACGATATACCCTGGGAGGGTAAGCTCTCCTGTACATGCGCCTGATGGCCCTCCTCCGTCTGGCCATCATTGCCACTCTCTGTCTGCGTCTCACTATCCTCCGATTCAGCTGGAGCAGGACGACGCCCCCAATCATTGCAGCCCCCATATTCTCTTTGCCAGAAAAGTAATGAGGTACAGCAACTAAAGTTGCAACAAAGTTAGGATGAACTAGGCCAAACTACCTCACAAAGCGTTGAGTCAATGTAGAAGTCTCTCTCTCTCTCTCTCCGAATCTCTCTCTCTCTCTCAGAACGAGTGGTGCATAAATGTCGACCACAGAAAAAGACAGGAAGAGGCCCCCTTTAAATAGCGCCCCCCCCAGCCCCACAGCGATTGATAACGTTCCAGTCTTCCGGTCGTTGGAAGCGCCAGGTGGTAAGGCAGGGGGCGCCACTCAATTTCCGCTCCGGGGCGCCCCAAGGGCGTTGCACCATGGAATGACATCACAATCTGCGCGCGCAGGTGGTCGCAGCGGTAAGTTTTCGCGCCGCCGCACAATCTCAAGTTAAGTTCTCGAGCGGCGCAAACAGCGCTGCGCCCGGGCGTTAGCGGCTTAACGCCCCATTAGCGCCCTCTTAAGGCGCTAACGGGAGGCGCAACCAACTGAATTTTTACCCCCAAAGGTAGTAATCTCAGGATTGCTACCAGTGCCACGTGCTAGTCAGAGTAGAAATAGAAGGATATTTCAGATGAATACGTGGCTAGAGGAATGGTGCAAGGGGGAGGGATTCAAATTCCTGGGACATTGGAACCGGTTCTGGGGGAGGTGGGACCAGTACAAATCGGACGGTTTGCACCTGGGCAGGACCGGGATGATGTCCTTGGGGGAGTGTTTGCTAGTGCTCTGGGGGAGGGTTTAAACTAAAATGGCAGGGGGTTGGGAACCTGAGCAGGGAGACAGAGGAAAGGGAAACAAGGATAGAAGCAAAAGTCAGGAAGGAAAAAAACAAAGGTGTCAGTCAGAGAAATCAAAAGGTTTAAATCAAACATGGCCACAGTAAATAATAATTCTAAAAGGTCTAAGAGCATTAAAAAAACAAGCCTGAAGGCTTTGTGTCTTAATGCAAGGAGCATTCGTAATAAGGTGGATGAATTAGCTGCGCAAATAAAGGTAAACGAATATGATATGATTGGGATTACGGAAACATGGCTCCAGGGTGACCAAGGCTGGGAACTCAACATACAGGGGTATTCAATATTCAGGAAACATAGGCAAAAAGGAAAAGGAGGTGGGGTAGCATTGCTGGTTAAAGAGGGGATTAACACAATTGTAAGGAAGGATATTAGCTCTGATGATGTGGAATCTGTATGGGTAGAACTGAGAAATACCAAGGGGCAGAAAACGCTAGTGGGAGTGGTGTATCGACCCCCAAACAGTAATACGGAGGTTGGGGAAGGCATTAAAAGGGAAATTAGAGAAGCGTGCAATAAGAGCACAGCAGTTATCTTGGGCGACTTTAATCTACATATAGATTGGGCTAACCAAATTAGTAACAATACTGTGGAGGAGGAATTCCTGGAGTGTATACGGGATGGTTTCCTGGACCAATATGTCGAGGAACCAACTAGAGATCAGGCCATCTTAGACTGGGTATTATGTAATGAGAAAGGATTAATTAGCAATCTTGTTGTGCGAGGCCCCTTGGGTCGGAGCGATCATAATATGATAGAATTCTTCATTAAGATGGAGAGTGAAGTAGTTGACTCAGAGACTAGGGTCCTGAATTTAAATAAAGGAAACTACGATGGTATGAGGCGCGAGTTGGGTAGGATTGATTGGGGAATGTCACTCAAAGGGTTGACGGTGGATAGGCAATGGCAAACATTCAAAGATCGCATGGATGAACTACAGAATTTGTTCATCCCAGTTTGGCATAAAAATAAAACAAAAAAGGTGACTCAACCGTGGCTAACAAAGCAAATTAGGGATAGCATAAGATCCAAGGAGAGGACATATAAATTGGCCAGAAAAAGCAGAAAACCTGAGGATTGGGAGCAGTATAGGATTCAGCAACGAAGGACAAAGGGATTAATTAAGAGGGGGAAAATAGTGTATGAGAGTAAGCTTGCAGGGAACATAAAAACTGACTGTAAAAGCTTTTATAGATATGTGAAGAGAAAAAGATTGGTGAAGTCAAGCGTAGGTCCCTTGCAGTCAGAATCAGGGGAATTTATAATGGGGAACAAAGAAATGACAGACCAATTAAATACATACTTTGGTTCTGTCTTCACAAAGGAGGACGCAAATAACCTCCCAGAGATGTCGGGGAACATAGGGTCTAATGAGAGGGAGGAACTGAAAGAAATCAGTATTTGTAGGGAAATAGTGTTAGGGAAATTGATGGGATTGAAGGCCGATAAATCCCCAGGGCCTGATAATCTACATCCTAGGGTACTTAAGGAAGTGGCCCTAGAAATAGTAGATGCATTGCTGGTCATCTTCCAAAATTCTATAGACTCTGGAACAGTACCCATGGATTGGAGGGTAGCTAATGTTACCCCACTATTCAAAAAAGGTGGTAGAGAGAAAACGGGGAATTATAGACCGGTAAGCCTGACATCGGTAGTGGGGAAAATGCTAGAGTCCATTATAAAAGATGTAATAGCAGAGCACTTGGAAAACAGTGACAGGATCGGACAAAGTCAACATGGATTTACAAAAGGTAAATCGTGCTTGACTAATCGACTGGAATTTTTTGAGGATGTAACTGGTAAAATAGATAAGGGAGAACCAGTGGATGTGGTGTGTTTGGACTTTCAGAAGGCTTTCGATAAGGTCCCGCATAAGAGATTAGCGTGTAATGTTAAAGCACATGGGATTGGGGGTAAGGTATTGACTTGGATAGAGAACTGGTTGGCAGACAGGAAGCAAAGAGTTGGAATAAATGGGTCTTTTTCCGAGTGGCAGGCAGTAACTAGTGGGATACTGCAGGGATTGGTCCTAGGACCCCAGCTATTCACAATATATATTAATGATCTAGACGAGGGAATTGGATGTAATATCTCCAAGTTTGCAGACGACACAAAGCTGGGTGGGAGTGTGTGCCGTGAGGAGGATGCCGAGAAACTCTGGTTGATTTGGACAGGTTGGGTGATTGGGCAGAAGCATGGCAGATGCAATATAATGTGGATAAATGCGAGGTTATCCACTTTGGTGTCAAAAACAGGAAGGCAGATTATTATCTGAATGGCAATAGATTGGGAGAAGGGGAAGTGCAACGAGACCTGGGTGTCCTTGTGCGCCAGTTGCTGAAGGTAAGCATGCAGGTGCAGCAGGCGGTTAAGAAGGCAAATGGTATGTTGGCCTTCGTAGCGAAAGGGTTCGAGTACAGGAACAAGGATGTCTTGCTGCAGTTGTACAGGGCCTTGGTGAGACCACATCTTGAGTATTGTGTGCAGTTTTGGTCGCCTTATCTGAGGAAGGATGTTCTTGCCATGGAGGGAGTGCAGCGAAGATTCACCAGGCTGATACCTGGGATGGCAGGAATGACGTATGAGGAGAGATTGGGTCGATTGGGCTTATACTCGCTGGAGTTTAGAAGAATGAGAGGGGATCTCATTGAAACTTATAAAATTCTAACAGGACTAGACAGACTAGATGCAGGAAGGATGTTCCCGATGGCGGGGAGTTCAGAACCAGGGGCCACAGTCTAAGGATAAGGGGTAAGCCATTTAGGACTGAGATGAGGAGGAATTTCTTCACCCAGAGAGTGGTGAACCTGTGGAATTCTCTACCACAGAAAGCAGTAGAGGCCAATTCATTAAATATATTCAAGAAGGAGTTAGATATATTTCTTAAAGCTAAAGGGATCAAGGGATATGGGGAGAAGGCAGGGACAGGGTACTGAATTTGGATGATCAGCCATGATCTCATTGAATGGCGGAGCAGGCTCGAGGGGCTGAATGGCCTGCTCCTGCTCCTATCTTCTATGTTTCTATGTTTCTATAATAGTATTATAACCAGGTGGGAAATCATTACTAAAGGCTTACAACTTTATGTAACTGACAGAGGGGTGAATTTTCAAAATACTGCATACCTATATATTTCATAAAACATATTCACTGTTGTCTTAAGGAGTCCACAACTCACAAGTCTTAACTATACAACATGCAGACAATTAGTTTGCATATTCACTGGCCTTATTACTTCTAACTTACATCAATGACTTGGCTTCAGAATCTCAATGCAAATTGGCTGGATTTACATACAATAATTAACTGGGCAATAGAGTCTGAAGAGGATCACAAAAACCTATAAAATTAGTTAAATAAAATCTGCAAATGGCTGAGCAGTAAAAGATAAAATCTGTAAATGATCAGTGAAATGTGCTGCACATTGAAAGTAACAAACAGTTAAGTGTGCAGTATGAATGGAGTTGAAGCAGTGAAGGGTGAAGTTGAAAGAGAGGGTTGTTAATAGACTCAGCACTTAAGATGTCCAGCCACTGCAGCAATCAACAAAACAAATAGACTACTGGACTTTGCTGGTTTAGCATTATGGCATAAATGATCAGATGTTATTCTGGAACTATAGAGTGATCTAGTTGGGCAATACCTTGAATACTGTGTCCAGCTCAGAGACATGGTTGCAAGGAGACCAAGGTTGGAACTAAATATTCCAGGGTACTTGACGTTTCAAAAAGACGGGCAGAATGGAAAAGGAGGAGGGGTGGTAGCCCTGATAATAAAGGATAACATAAGGACAGTAGTGAGAAAGGATCAAGGCTCAGAAGATCAGAAAGTAGAATCAGTATGGGTGGAGATAAATAACAAGGGGTAGAAAACACTGGTTTATAGGCTCCCTAACTGTAGTTATACCGTTGGACAGAGTATTAATCAAGAAATAAAAGGAGCTTGTAACAAACCTTTCTGTTGAGCTTCATTAGAACAGTGAAGGTGGCCGAGGTCAGAGTGAGAGTGGAGCGGAGAATTAAAGTGACAAGCGACCGGAAGCTCGGGGTCACGCTTGCGGACTGAATGGAGGTGTTCAGCAAAATGATCACCCAATCTGCGTTTGGTCTCCCCAATGTAGAGGAGACCGCATCGTGAGCAGCGAATACAGTATACTAAATTGAATGAAGTACAAGTAAATCCCTGTTTCACCTGGAAGGAGTGTTTGGGGCCCTGGACAGTGAGAAGGTAGGAGGGGAAAGGGGCGGTGTTGCATCTCCTGCGCTTGCATGGGAAGGTGCTGTGGGAAGGGGAAGGGGGTGTTGGGGGTAATTGAAGAGCGGATCAGGGTGTCACGGAGGAAATGGTCCTTCGGAATGCTAAAAAGGGAGGGGAAGATGTGTTTTGGTGGTGGCATCGCGCTGGAGGTGACGGAAATGGCAGAGGGTGATCTATTGACTGTGAAGGCTGGTGGGGTGGAAGGTGAGGACAAGGGAACCCTATTGTGGTTCTGGGAGGGAGGGGAAGAGGTGAGAGCAGAAGTGCGGGAACTTTTTCCAGTTCTGATGAAAGGTCATCGACCTGAAGCGTTAACTCTGTTTCTCTCTCCACAGATGCTTCCTGACCTGCTGAGTATTTCCAGCATTTTCTGTTTTTATTTCAGATTTCCAGCATCCACAGAATTTTGCTTTTGTTTTCAGATGTCAATCTTGGCTCCGTGATAGCACTCTTGCCTCTATGTCACAAGGTTGTGGGTTCAAGCCCCACTGCAGAGATTTGAGCATACAATATAGGCTGAAACTTTAGTGCCGTACTGAGGGAGTTCTGCATTGTTGGAGATGCTGTCTTTTGGATGAGATGTTAAACCAAGGCCCCATCTGTCCTCTTAGGATGGATATAAAATATCCTGTGGCACTATTCGAAGAAGGACAGGGGAGCTGCATTTCCCTACATTACAACAGTGACTACACATCAAAAGTACTTCATTGGCCCTGAAGTGCTTTGTGACGTCCTGAGGTTGCAAAAGATGCTATAGAAATGCAAGTTCTTTCTTTTATAAATCAGAGGAGGTAATGGTCTAACTTCAGAGTACTCTAATATAAAAACAGAAAATGCTGGAAATACTCAGCAGGTCAGGCAGCATCTGTGGAGAGAGAAACAGAGTTAACGTTTCAGGTCGATGACCCTTCGTCAGAACTGGAAGAAGCTGGAGATGGAACAGGTTTTTAAGCAAGTGTAGGGGCAGGGAAAGCGGGGGAGGAAAGCTCGGGGTCACCCTTACGTAACTTCTGCCCCTATCTTTTTTCCATTTTTTTTTCTCTCTCACATGACAGCTGTCTTTCATTCTGCCATCGCCATTTACACTTCATCTAGAGCCATCTTTTGTTTCTTAACTTGTCCCATTAGCATCTCCATTTGCCTTGCACCATCATCCCTTTTGTCTCTTAATCTCTCTTGCCTTCCATCCTATCACAGACCTTCCCTTTTGTTCTTTCCTCCCCTCCCCCCTTTCCCTGCCCCTATACTTGCTTTAAAAACCTGTTCCAGCTCCAGCTTTTTCCAGTTCTGACGAAGGGTCATCGACCTGAAACGTTGACTCTGTTTCTCTCTCCACAGCTGCTGCCTGACCTGCTGAGTATTTCCAGCATTTTTCTGTTTTTATTTCAGATTTCCAGCATTGGCAGTATTTTGCTTTTGTTTCAGAGTACTCTAGTCAGACTGCACCTTGAATACTGCATCCAGTTCTGAATGCTAGGACTCAACAAGGACATTCAAGCACTGGAGGCAGTGCAGAGCAGAGTCAGGAGACTAATCCTCAGTGTCAGGGATCTGAGTTATGAGGAAAGAATGGAGAAACTTGGGTTTTTCAGGAGCCGACACAGAAGTGTTCTTAGAGGTATATAAGATTACGAAGAGTATAGAAAAAGATAACCAGAATAGAACAAGGGGACACAGGTTCAAACTAGAGAAGGGTACTTTTAGAACAGATATCAGGAAATTCTTCTTCAAACAAAGAGTGGTCAGCATATGGATTAAACTTCCAGATCGAGTAATGCAGGTAAAACCCCTGGAATCAATTAAGAAACAACTGGATGCTACAATAGGGTGACATTAGGATCTCTCTGAGATGGATGAGTCAAGATGGGCTGAAACAGTTTTCTTCATCTTGTAAACTATAGTTTTCACTAAAATGAGCAAAGACAGGAATTTCTGCCACATTGTGACAGAAATATTACTGTGATCTGTGTGTAGCCTCGAATCACCTTTATATGACATACAATAATAGAATGATACAACAACACCACGTAGTAAAATGTCCCAAGGCGCTTCACAGGAGTGTTATCAAACAAAATTTGACACCGAGCCACATAAGGAGATATTAGGGCAGTTGAGGTAGGTTTTCTAGGAGTGTCTTAAAGGAGAAAAGAGAGGTAGAGAGGTGAAAAGGTTTAGGGAGGGAATGCCAGCGCTTAGCACCTTGGCAGCTGAAGGCACAGCCACCAATGGTGGAGTGATTGAAATCAGTGATTCTCAAGAGGCCATAATTAGAGGAGCGCAGATATCTCAGAGGGTTGTGGGGCTGTAGGAGATTACAAAGATAGGGAGGGGCGAGGCCATGGAGGGATAAGAAAACAAGGATGAGAACTTTAAAATCGAGGCGTTGCTTAACTGGGAGTCAATGTACGTCAGCAAGCACAGGAGTGATGGGTGAATGGGACTTGGTGCGAGTTAGGACACGGGCAGCCGAGTTTTGGATGACCTCAAGATTACAGAGGGTAGAATGTGGGAGGCCGGCCAGGAGTGCATTGGAATAGTCAAGTCTAGAGGTAACAAAGGCATGGATGAGGGTTTCAGCAGCGGATGAGCTGAGGCAGGGACGGAGTCGGGTGATGTTCCGGAGGTGGAAATAGGCACTCTTAGAAATGCAAAGTATAGCCCAGAAGGAGGCTATTCAGCCCATTGTGCCTGTGCCGGTCTTTGAACGAGCTATCCGATTAGTCCCACTCCCCTGCTCTTTCCCCATAGCCTTGTAAAAAATTTTCCCTTCAAGTATTTATCAAATTCTCTTTGAATATTACTACTGAATCTGCTTCCACCACCCTTAGAGGCAGTGCATTCCAGATCACGTTTCGCTGTGTAAAAAAATGTTTCCTCATGTTGCCTCTGGTTTTTTGCCAATCACCTTAAATCTGTGTCCTCTGGTTACCAACCTTTCTACCACTGGAAACAGTTTCTCCTTATTTACTTTATCAAAACCATTCATGATTTTGAACACCTCTATCAAATCTCCTCTTAACCTTCTCTGCTCTAAAGAGAGCAAACCCAGCTTCTCCAGTCTCTCCACATAACTGAAGTCCCTCATCCCCTGGTACTGTTGGGTGAAAATAAATTCACATTTAATCTGTGGTAAAGTAAGAGGTGCAGTTTATTGAAAACAGCTCTGGGAGAAGGTCTCAGACCCCCGCGGTCTGTGCGAGCACCTTCTCCCCGGTCAGCAAAATTCACAAGCTTATATACAGTACAAGACTGGAGCACACCGATCGCCGTTATTACATTACTTATTCCTTGGCTAATCCGGCCCCGTGGCAACAGCCGCCCCCCAATTATATTCCTTCAAAAACAATATAATTATAACTTTACATCGTTAGCTAAGCCCCTTCTTTCAGTTCTGTCTTTTATCTAAGTTTGTCCAGTTATCTGGACAACAGGGTCCATTCTTGCTTCATCGTGGCTTCGGCCGATCTGAGTCAGTGACTCGTGATTGGACATGGCTCAAAGGTTAATCAAATATACCCTACATACATTTGCGTGACAGTTGTTACTTCGTAACCCCATTGTTCTGCAAATTTTAACCTTGTTATTGCAGCTTCTCATATCTCCACATGCTTAATCACTTTTGTCCATTTGTGGCTTCAACTAGTCTCAACCGAGACTAGGTTGTCATGCTGTGTCGCTCGACTGCAACATTCAACTGGTTCAAATCCCAACCCTTCAGTACCATTCTAGTAAATCTCTTCTGCACCCTCTCCAAGGCCTTGACATCCTTCCTAAAGTGTGGTGCCCCAAATTGAACACACTACTCTATTCCTCTATTAATAAAGTCAAAGATCCCATGTGCTTTTTTAACAGCCTTCTCAACTTGTCGTGCCACCTTCAAAGATTTGTGTACATACTCCCCCAAGTCTCTCTCTTCCTGCACCCCCTTTAAAATTGTACCATTTAGTTCATATTACCTTCGCTTATTCTTCCTGCCAAAATGTATCACTTCACACTTCTCTGCATTAAATTTCATCTGTCATGTGTCTGCCCATTTCACCAGTCTGCCTATGTCCTCCTGAAGTCTATTACTATCTGCCTCATTGTTTACTACACTTTTGAGTTTTGTATCATCTGCAAACTTTGAAATTATGCCCTGTATACCCAAGTCCAGGTCATTAATATAGATCAAAAAGAACAGTGGACCGAATACCGACCCATGTATAATTCCCTCCAGTCTGAAAAACAACTGTTCACCACTATTCTCTGCTTTCTGTCCCTTAGCCAATTTTGTATCCATGCTGTCCCTTTAATTGCATGGACTTTAATTTAGCTAACATGTCTATTATGTGGTACTTTGTCACATGCCTTTTGAAAGTCCATATACACAACATCAAACGCACTATCTTCATCAACCTTCTCCATTATTTCGTCAAAGAACTTAATCAAGTTAGTGAAACACGATTTGCCTTTAACAAATTCGTGCTGGCTTTTATTTATTAGCCAGTCCATACTTTTCCAAATGCCAACTAATTTTGTCCTGGATTGGGGGGAATTTTATCCCCCAAAACCAGGTGTGTTTGGGTCTGGTGGGATGTTAAAATGTTAAAAATCTCAAACCTGAACCCAACCCACCCACTTCCGAGGCAGGACAGGGGATGGGCGACCAACCCGCTCCCAGGAGGCGGGTGGCTCATTTAACTATTTTAATGAGGCTGCGTGCCTCACATTTTTTCTCCGTTTTAGGTTTAACCCTGGCCAGTCGGGTTTCCCGGGCCTCGGGAAACCTGGCAGCTAAAGGGAGGTGAGGACTGCTGAATCCAGCAGCTAAGTGCCTTTCCAGCACTGCTTGTGAGCCAGGAGGAGCAATATTGCTACTACCTCCTCCTTTAATGTTACATTGGCAGAATCCGCTTCTCTAATGAAGACAGATGCAAATGATTCATTTAGTACCTCATCCATGCCTCCACAAGAAGCTCTCCTTTTTGGTCCCTAATCAGCCCCACTCTTCCTTTGACTACCCTTTTACCATTCATGTGTTTATAAAAGACTTTTGGGTTCCCTTTTATGTTGGCCGCTAATCTATTCTCATACTCTCTCTTCGCCCCTCTTTCTTAGATCTCCTCTATACTTTCTCTATTCAGCTTGGCTCTCTACTGCAGTATGACCCTTAAAACTGTCATAAGCCTGCTTGTTCTGTCTCGTTTTAACCTCTATAGCTTTAGTCAGCCAATTTGCCAGGTCTGGAAGCTTTGACACTCATTCACTCACTGCCAGCAACAGCAAGCCTGCCAAAGCTTGGCACTCATTGGTTTAAAAATATATATATATAGATATATCTCACTAAAGCAGGAAAAAAAACCACACCATTGTCTCATCCTTTCTGCCTGTAAGCAGCACACCCCACCAGTGTTGACAGACAGCATCTCTGCAACTTTCGTTTTTTGGACTGGCAGGGAGACACCTCGCGGTGGCGTGCCGTGCACGTGTGAGTACGCCCGCGGTGGCGAGTCGGAGGCGCGCTCCCGCGGCGCGTCCCTTGTATCAGTCGCGAGCCGGACGACTAGCGAGAGACAGAGAGAGAAAGGTTCAAGATGGAAGGAGGTGCGTACGGAGCAGGCAAGGCTGGCTCTGCAATTGACCCCATCTCTTTCCTCAAACAACCCCAAACCATTCTCCGCATCTTCAGCTGGGTAAGCGGCGTTTCAGGAATGCAATATTTATTTTGGTTATTTTTTTAAATAATGAAAATAAGTGATCTTTATAAATTGTGGAATGAGGATTAGAGGCATCACCTGCCTGGTTAGAGATTTCTGACAATCCAGGTGCTGTGATACCCATTCAAAGGGGACACATCAGTAAAATGCATTTTTTTTTTACCCCCCACCCCCTATTTTGTGTATCTATCTTTGTCGTTCTGGTTGCAAATACGTGAAATGTCGAGATGATTTAAGCATTATTAAACCAGAGCTGCCTAGATAGGAACAGAACGCCCAGGTATCGCAGAAATACGAATTAGTTGTTCAATGTGTCGGGAGATAACATGTACAAATACGACGATTAATTTTATTTATCTCCGGCTTTATTTTCGCAGGTGCCAAACACATTTACGAAAATTAAGATAAAACAGCTTTTCTGTGTTTTGAGATGCAGATGATTTCTCAGTCTTAAAAACGTCGATAATACGGTGCTTGCTATTTTTTAATTTTATTTTGCCATATTATATCTGTTTATTTTTTTTCCACTTGTGGGGGAAAACCAGTTTTACTTCCGTATTTTTTTTTGCACTCGGTGTTACAGAACCAAGAGCTGCCAGAATTAGTTATTTTTTTTTATATTCCAGCTGATTTGAGCACAGCGTTGTTGCTTTATGTTTTGACAGATATGTGTTACAATTAAAATGTTGTCTAAAGTCAGGGTGATTGGTTGGATATTTTGCCATTCCGTGGCCCTTTTGTAGCAAGATGTGTGTTTCCCCTCTCCTTTTTTGTTATTTCCCCAAATTAATACACGTTGCTAACTGTAACCTCGGTAATACCAAGGAAACGTTTGGGAAATTCCGTATTTACATTTATTAGTCGGTGCTACAGAAAGTTATATGCCAGTTGATTCAAACAGATGGGTTTCCAGGAGGTGGGTTACAAGGTTGCTTTCTCAATAGGGGTTCAGACAGCTTCATCAGCTGTGAACATAACTGACCAGAGATTACAACAACAACTTGTATTTATATAGCGCCTTTTAACGTAGTAAAACCACCCAAGGCACTTCACAGGAGGGTTTATAAGACAAAAAAATTGACATCGAGCCACATAATGAGAAATTAGGGCAGATGACCAAAAGCTTGGTCAACGAGATAGGTTTTAAGGAGCGTCTTAAAGGAGGAAAGAGAGGCGGAGAGGCGTAGGGAGGGAATTCCAGAGCTTGGGACCTAGCCAGCTGAAGGCACCGCCATCAATGGTTGAGCGATTTATAATGGGGATGCTCAAGAGGGCAGAATTTGAGGAGTGCCGATATCTGGCTTGGGGGTGGGGGGGGGGGGGGGTTGTGGGGCTGAAAGAGATTAGAGATAGGAAGGGGCGACGTGGTGGAGGGATTTGAAAACCAGGATGAGAATTTTGAAATCGAGGTGTTGCTTAACCAGGAGCCAATGTAGGTGGGTGAACGGGGCTTGGTGCGAGTCAGGACACCAGCAGCCGAGTTTTGGATGACCTCAAGTTTACGGAGGGTGGAATGTGGGAGGCCAGCCAGGAGTGCGTTGGAATAGTCAAGTCCAGAGGTAACAAAGGCATGGAGGAGGATTTCAGTCTTCATTTCTCTCCCTGATGTCTTTTTTTTTTAACACAATGTATCGTTTTGGGTGCTTATACAGATTGTATTCATTCATTGAACTTTTGTGTTTTCAATCCGACATTTGATGTCGTTCCCAGGCCTGTACTGTCAACAAAAAGCTGCTATTCAGATTCGTTGAACAGTAGTTAACCAGGGTTTGGCGTGTATTGCCATTTATTCGATGGTGGATCGTTCTAAATGTTTTGTCCTGGTTTCATATTTTAACCGCATCCAGCGTGTTCTGTTTTTATTTGTGCACCAGTTGCTTGTATTTTTTTTAATGGAAAAGTGTTTCTCGAAAGAGATAGGCCACTATCAAGAGCACAGGCACTTCTGATATTCTATGTATTACGAATTGTGACATTGCTTCAGTCATTCACGAATGGGAGTACGCCCAGCACATTCTTGGATAAGACTTCATGCATCATTTACCGAGTGTGTTCTTAGTGGCTGAGGTGAAGTTACAATTTCTGCCTGCACAATACTAATTGGATGCCAGTTGAGCGAATCCAGTGTGTGCCTTGTACCTGTGCTGGATTGCCACCCAGACAATGCCTCACACATACACTCGTGCCCTGCGTCTCACCTGCTCATACAATCACTAAGCTTACAGTCACCACAGCAGTGTAGATGCAATTCAGACACAGGTGTGATGCCCTTTTCAGTGTGCTTGAATCAATTCATTATTCACATCTAAAAACCAAAGGTAAATCCTAATTTTCATTTATTAGTTGAAGCTGAGCAGGTAGTTGCAGAATAGTTAGCTCGACCAGAAAGCAATGGTTTTCTAATGAGTGGGGTGGGGGTGTTGAACAAATAATAGAACAGGAAATAAAGTAATTCCGTTAAATATATTGCTTCAAGGTTCTGCACTCCTGCGAAATACTTATAACCATTAGAGCCAGCAGAAAATTGTACTAATACTGGTTTGTTGCAAGTGAATTTCACTTGTACCTGTTGCGATTAGTTCATACTTCAAAGGGAACACCTAGTAACGGTAACTCACATTGTGGGTGAGCTATTCTCCACTAACTCTAACAATTAAAGGCAAAGGCAGTGTGTAATAGGAATTACTTAACAGTGTCTGCTTACTCACTTCTGTTTCCCACAGCTTCTGTGCATTCATGAAATTCTACACCCGCGGATTAATCTTGTTGTTTGAAATGCTGCTTCACAGCCCCATGGAGATTAATATTTTCTTTTTAACAATTGATCCACTTAGTTGACATTGCTGGTGAATCTCGTCATCAGGCGTGTTCTGCAGGAAGAAGTCAGCGTAGCTCTCCGTTCGAGATCCAATTTGGACTCAGATTTTTTTTTTAATAGTACCACCTGACTAATAATCTCTGTTTTTGAATGGCACCCGGAAATGAGAAGCATGCTGCTCTCTCTACTGCTCTGCAAGCGCATTTTGTTGGCAAGATCTGTAGGGTGATGTCATCTGAGCGTATTTGCTAATTTTGGTCTTCTCCAGCAGCTTTCCACTATAAAGTCAACCTCCCAGGTACGGAAATCTGTGCGAGATGCAAGAGGTTAAGTACTTTGCATTGAAAATAACCCCCCCCCCCCCCACCCCCCGCATTACGTAGTTCAATGATTTGAACTCGCATCAGTAAGAATAAAAACAATGTTGTACAGTGTGCGGGGGGATGTCATGCGTTAGTTACATGTTGGTGAGATAGAATCGAAACAAACATCAATCCAAATACAAGCTGCTGACTTATAATATGCCTGAAACAACAGAAAAGTTCAATAGACAAAGCTTTTGTTTTAAAATGTAAAATGATACTGGCCATAGAGTCAAAAAGTCACTGGTACTCATGCTGGGACTATTCACGTGGTGAATTATTTATAGTTTGAAAACATGACATGAAAGAATCCCAGTAGAGCATCACTGTTGGTACAATATCCTGTGTTTGACACATGCTTTCCCTTTTCTTTTTCCACGCCATCCTTTCCTGCTAGCTCCCTCTCAATCTTTCTGTTTCAGTGATTTAGGGAAAAAATATTTTTCAATGATAAATATTTTAAAAATATTTTATAGTCTAGCTATTTTATATTCGTTTAATCCTTTTGTCCTTGGCGTGATTCCCCCACCCCCTGTTCAATTATTTGGAGTCTTTGTGCTTCCAGTAACCACAAGGGTCTACCTTGTGAATTATCTTTTGTTAAAGCTGTCTTGTCTTTAGCTGCACTCTGTTTTATACCCCCAAATATTTTTTAAAATGTAATAAATCTACCTATCTAAGTTCCAGGTTTTATAAGGAGCTATGAGCAGAGAATATTGGAACTCAGCCAATTCTCATTGGTAAAAAACTAATGAATGTTTTTACTATAATGAAGAGAGTTGGCAAACTGAAAGAAAAAAGAAAGACTTGCATTTATATAGCGCCTTTCATGACCACCGGACGTCTCAAAACGCTTTACAGCCAATGAAGTACTTTTGAAGTGTAGTCACTGTTGTAATGTGGGAAACGCGGCAGCCAATTTGCGCACAGCAAGCTCCCACAAACAGCAATGTGAAAACTACCAGATAATCTGTTTTTGTTATGTTGGTCGAGGGATAAATATTGGCCAGGACACCGGCTAATAACTCTGCTACTCTTCTTCGAAATAGTGCCATGGGATCTTTTACGTCCACCTGAGAGAGTAGGCGGGGCCTCGGTTTACCGTCTCATCTGAAAGGAAGCACCTCCAACAGTGCAGCACTCCCTCAGCACTGCACTGGGAGAGTCAGCCTGGATTTATGTGCGCAAGTCCCTGGAGTGGGACCCACAATCTTCTGACTCCGAGGCGAGTGTGCTACCCACTGAGCCACAGCCGACACAGATGAAGAAGTCCTTTTGTATAAAATCAGACTAGGAGAACCAGAAGTTATAATTAACTAAAGAAATCACAACTGACCAGAACTTGAGGAATAATGGGGATGATTTTTCTCTGCTTTGCGCCCTAGGAGGGAAAAGTGGCAGTGACTTGTGATGCCAGATCTCTGCCCTCTTTTTGCTTAACATGCACTTCTGAGGGCTTCCCTGTGAGGTGGTGCAGAGTGCTATTCCCTGGAATAGGCAGAAGCATGGTAATGAGGTGGGATTGACCTCACCGCACCTCCCGCCTCATTATTCTGTTTCTCCACTTGGCAGAGGCCCAGATGCAGTGGCATCCACAACAATTCGGTCTTTGTGCTTCCCAGGCTTGCTACAGGTTCCATCCCCACTTTGGTGCAAGCCTCTTCCTGTGCTGGGGATTGCCAGGGCCATTATAATGAGCCATTATCCCTACTCTCTGTCTTCTGCCGCTCAGCCAATTTCCTAACCAGGTGAATAATTTGCCCTCGACTCTGTGGGCTTCTGCCTTGGATAACAGTCTCTTATGTGGGACTTTATCAAATGCCTTCTGGAAGTCCATATAAATAACATCCATAGACAATGCATAATTTGCAACAAACATATATTCCTCTAGGGCATAAAAACCCAAAAGGAAAAGTGATCCAACCATGGCTAACAAAAGAAATTAAAGCTAGTATTAAGTCAAAGGAGGAAGCTTATAAAGTTGCCAGAAAAAGCAGTCAGCCTGAGGATTGGGATCTTTTTAGAAATCAGCAAAGGGGGACCAAGAAATTGATAAAGAAAGGGAAAATGGAATATGAGCACAAACTAGCAAAAAATATAAAAACGGATTGTAAAAGCTTCTATAGGTATGTGAAAAGGAAAAGACTGGCAAAGGTAAATGTAGGTCCTTTACAGTCAGAGACGGGAGAATTTATAATGGGGAATGAGGAAATGGCAAGAGAAATTAAATAAATACTTTGTTTCTGTCTTCACGGAGGAAGACACAAAAAACCTCCCAGAAATACGAGAAAACCAAGGGTGTGATGAGAATGAGGAACTTAAAGAAATTATTATTAGTAAAAAAACAGTACTAGCAAAATTAATGGGACTAAAAGTCGATAAATCCCAAGGACCGGATGACCTACATCCTAGGGTTTTGAAAGAGCTGGCCATTGGAATAGTGGACGCATTGGTTGTCATCTTCCAAAATTCTATAGATTCTGGAACGGTTCCTGCAGATTGAAGGATAGCAAATGTAACCCCGCTATTTAAGAAAGGAGGGAGAGAGAAAATGGGGAACTACAGACCTGTTAGCCTCACATCAGTAGTTGGGAAAATGCTGGAATCTATTATAAAGGATGCAATAACTGGACACTTAGAAACTAATAGTAAGATTGGGCAGAGTCAATGTGGATTTATGAAAGGGAAATCCTGTTTGACAAACCTATTGGAGTTCTTTGAGGATGTAACTAGTGGAGTAGACAAAGGGGAACCGGTAGATGTGGTGTATCTGGATTTTCAGAAGGCCTTCGATAAGGTCCCACACAAGAGGTTGGTGAACAAAATTAGGGCACATGGAATTGTGGGTAATATACTAGCATGGATTGAGAATTGGTTAACAGACAGAAAACAAAGAGTAGGGATAAACGGGTCTTTTTCAGGATGGCAGGCTGTGACTAGTGGGGTACCGCAAGGATCAGTGCTTGGGGCCCCAGCTATTCACAATCTATATCAATGATTTGGATGAGGGGACTAAATGTAACATTTCCAAATTTGCTGATGATACAAAGCTAGGTGGCAGTGTCAGTTGCAAAGAGGATGTGAAGAGGCTTCAAGGGGATCTCGACAGGCTCAGTGAGTGGGTGAAAACATGGCAGATGGAATATAATGTGGATAAATGTGAAGTTATCCACTTTGGTAGAAAAAACAGAAAGGCAGAGTATTTCCTAAATGGTGAAAGATTGTGAATGCAGATGCTCAAAGGGACCTGGGTGTCCTTGTACAGCAAGGTGCAGCAAGTCATTAGGAAGTCAAATGGTATGCTGGCCTTCATTACAAGAGGATTTGAGTACAGGAGTAAAGAAGTCTTACTCCAATTATATAGGGCTTTGGTGAGACCACACCTGGAGTACTGTGTACAATTTTGGTCTCCTTACCTAAGGAAGGATATACTTGTCATAGAGGGGGTGCAATGAAGGTTCACGAGATTGATTCCTGGGATGGCGGGACTGTCGTATGAGAAGAGATTGAGTAAACTAAGCCTGTATTCTCTTGAATTCAGAAGAATGAGAGGGGATCTCATTGAAGCATACAAAATTATTACAGGGCTTGATAGGGTGGTTGCTGGGAGAATGTTTCCCTTAGCTGGGGAGTCTAGAACCAGGGGCCACAGCCTCAGATAAAGGGTAGGCCATTCAGGACTGAGATGAGAAGAAATTTCTTCACTCAGAGGGTGGTGAATCTTTGGAATTCTCTACCCCAGAGAGCTGTGGAGGCTCTGTCATTGGGTATATTCAAAACAGAAGTCGATAGATTTCTGACTAGTAAGGGCATGAAGGGATATGGCGATAGGGCCGGTGAATGGAGTTGAGGCAGAAGATCAGCCATGATCTCATTGAATGGCGGAGCAGGCTCGAGGGGCCGAATGGCCTACTCCTGCTCCTATTTCTTATGTTCTTATTCCCCTGTTCATTACTTTAGTCACCTCTTCAAAAAATCCAATCAGGTTTATCATGCATGACCTACCTTTCACAAATCCATGTTGGTTCTCTCTGATCAACTGAAAATGTTCGGGGTGTTCAGTCACCCTATCCTTAATTATAGACTCTAGCAATTTCCCTACAACAGATGTTCGGCTAACTGGTCTATAATTTCCTGGTTTCCCTCTCTCGCCATTCTTAAAAAGCGGAGTGACATGAGCAATTTTCCAATCTAAAGGGACGGTTCCTGAATTGAGAGAACTTTGGAAGATTATAGTTAGGGCATCTGCAATGTGCTCACCTACTTCCATTAAATCCCTGGGATGGAAACCATCTGGCCCTGGGGATTTGCCACTCTTTAGTGCCATTATTAATTTTACGTTAATTTTATTGAGCCCCTGTCCCCGATTCAATATTAGTTTGTTTGGGATTTCTAGCATGCTATCCTCTTCTACTGTAAATACTGACGCAAAGTATTTATTCAACATGTCCGCCATTTCCCCATTGTCATTGACAATATCACCACTTTCAGTTTTTAAGGGGCCAACATTGCTCCTGACCGCCCTCTTTTTCCTAATGTAACTGTAAAAATTCTTCGTATTGACTTTGATATCCCTTGCAAGTTTCTTTTCATACTCCCTTTTTGTAGCTCTTACTATCTGTTTTGTGACCCTTTGCTGTTCTTTGTATCTTTCCCATTTGTCAGGGTCTGTGCTATTTTTTGCATTTTTGTGTGCCCTTTTCTTTAGTTTGATGCTGTCTCTTACCTCTTTAGTTGTCCATGGCTGCTTTTTTTTTGGCAAGTAGAGCTCTTGCCCCTCAGGGGTATAAACTGGTTCTGTATCACATTAAATTCTTTTTAAACATCTCCCACTGATCATCTTTCGTTTTATCCATTAACAGATTTGCCCAGTTTACTTTGGACAGTCTCGGCCTCATCCCGTTGAAGTCGGCCTTACCCAAATCTAGAATCTTAGTAGCTGTTTCACATTTCTCCCTTTCAAACGCTACTCTGTGCTGGTGTTCATGCTCCACATGAGCATTCTTCCACTTTATTTCATCTAACCCTACATATTCTTTTCCTTTCTCCCTCATGTGTTTATCTAACTTTCCCTTAAATGCATTTATGCTCTTCACCTCAATTACTCCTTGTGGTAGCGAGTTCCATATTCTTGCCACTCTCTGGGTAAAGCAGTTTCTCCTGAATTCCCTATTGGATTTATTAGTGACTATCTTCTATTTATGGCCCCTAGTTTTGGACTCCCCCACGAGTGGAATCATCTTCTCTACATCCACAGTATCAAAGCCTTTCCTAATCTTAAAGACCTCTATCAGGTCATCTCTCAGCCTTCTCTTTTCTAGAGAAAAGAGCTCCAGCCTTTTCAATCTTTTCTGATAGGTATAACCTCCGTTCTGGTATCATATTTCTAAATCTTATTTGCACCTTCTCCAGTGCCTCTATATACGTTTTATAATATGGATTATTACTTTATGAATTAAAAAAAAAACTGGAACACTCCTAGTTTTAAAAACTGTGGCCAGGATTTTGCTGACCTCCGTGGGTCCGGTGTGGGCGGTGGTGGGTCGCGGCCCCGCTGCTGGCTCCATCCCGCTCTGTGAAATGAATTTCCATTGATAGGGCTTGTTAAGCTCGCCCAGCTCGTTTCCTGGCCAATTAGAGGAAGCGGGTCTGGTGACTTCATTCAATGACGCGTCATCAGCCAGTTTCCTTTAAAGGGACTGTGCTCAAATTGATTTTGACATTTGTGCTGTCAGTGTTCTATAGCATTGAAGTGCTGCAAACACTGATGAGCACTGCACAGAGGTGCAGGGCTGCAACCAGGCTCTCCCATAACTCCCTCCATATGCTTATGGAGGGAGTCACAGCACGCAGGGAGGTCCTCTTCCCTTCCCATGGGTGGAAGAGACCTCCCCAGGAGATCAACACAGCCTGGTTGCACATTGCACAGGAGGGCACAAGCAGGGATGTCGTCAGGAGGACCAGGCTGCAGTGGCACAAACCTTTCAATGATCTCATTAGATCACAACATTAACACAAAGCCACACTCACCTTCATCCTGCTGTGCCACTCATCACATCCCCATCATTCTGCCTTCCCTACCCTACTCCTGCACATCCTTACACCAACTTACCTTGCACCTCCACCCATCCCTCTCTATCTACATTATCACTTCCCCATCTCACTAGCCACCCTTCACACTCACCCTCATCCTAGTGCAATCATACCAACTAACACACAAGGGTAGCTACTTGGGTCTTTTTATCCAATGTTCATGTAAAGTTTCTGTTAAGGTGGTGTCAAACATTGAAACCTTTATTTTCAACACTTTGCGATATTGGGCAGATTTGTGTGCACCTTTGGAAGTGGCTTAGTGAGTTGCAGTGAATGGTGAGACATAATGGTACCCCCTGCAATGGTGATGAGTGTGAAAGGAATGGCTTGGACATTGGAGGGATGCTTTATGATGTTGGTGTGGGGTGGTGCCAACCTGGCGCATCATGTGGCAGCCAGGGTGTACAGCGTCAAAAGTGAAGTAAATCTGGCCTCCCGGGCAGCAATGTGGTCGGGTGCTGATGCTGCACAGGACAGAGGGCATCAGGTGATTGCGGAGAAAGTTGGTGTTGTTGGTGCTGCTGGTGTTGGGGCTAATCGTGGTGGGATTCTGAGGACCAAGGTGCGACAGTATAAAGGGCACCCATGTTGATTGAATAGATGGCAGGTGAAGTACAGATGACCGAAGCATTCTCTCAATGGTGAGAGAGTTCTTCCAAAGAGGTGATACTGGATGGAGAGTGGAAAGTCTGCAGAATCTGTGCTGGAAATGGACTGAGAAACAGCTTGTGGCTGAGGAAAGTGATCTCTGTCAGGTGGGAGCTTTTACTGTACATTTGAAGCTGTCAAGGAATCAGCTGGAGCAATGGCCACTGAACTCCCGCCTCAGGTTGACGGCCATGGTTCCCGTGGCTATGAAGGTAAATTTTAAAAAAAGCCTGTTAATCTGTCAACAAGCCAATAATGAGCCGCCCGCCACTGCCAGTCGGGTCTGCTCAGCGCTGACAGACCCGACATTGGGAAAGGCACGTGGCAGCGGGTTGACAGCAGGGTCCCGACTCGCTGTTTTAAAAAAAACAAAAAACTTTCCCACCCGACCCGCCACCGATCCCGCCCGGTGACCCCCTGCAAAATTCTGGCCTGTGTCTCTATTCATTCGGTATAAATATTGATTTCAGTGGATTTATTTTCATTGCAGATGATTATCATATTTGTAGTAGTGAAAATAATGATGACCAGCTTTGGATAAGTCACTGAGTTTTGGGTCTTTCATATTCATTAATGTACTTTAATATTTCTATACAAATGATGTAACAACCTCTGAGCCAGAAAGTCGTGGTTTCAAGCCACACTCCAGAAACTGGAGCAGCTAATTTTGACTGACACTTCAGTGCATAACTAAGGGAGTCCAGCACTGTCAGCGGTGTCTTCTTTTGAATGAGACGCTAAACAAAGATCCCGTCTCTCCTCTTGGGTGGACGTAATAAATCCCATGCCATTATTCGAAGAAGAGCAGAGGAGTTCTCCTGGAGTCCAGCATTTATCCCTCAACCAATATTTCTAAAACAGATGAAATGGCCATATATCTCATTGCTGTTTGTGGGACCTTGCTGGGCGCAAACTGACTACTGTTACCCTACATTTCCAGCAATGGCTACACTTCAAATATACCTCATTGGCTGTGAAGGGACGCTCTGAGATTGTGAAAGGCGCAATCTAAATACAAGCCTCTTCTTTCTGTATAGGTTGTTACTTTATCTAATATTACTAGACAGATGATGTAATAGGAAAGTCCCAGAGCTCAGTGAATGATCACTAACCAAATCTATAAGATACATTTAGTGAATATTCCATTAGAGTATACGAAAGCACAGAACGAGGAAAGTGCATTCAGCCCAGTTCCTTTCACAGACCATGTACAATTTGCCCAAATCATGTCTAGATTCAATATATTTAATTTCTTGTGATGGATGATTGTGCCAAAGTTTCTCCCCGTCCTACCCAAATGTTGTTCATGATCTTTTACACTGGAAAAAATTGCTCTTCCTGCTGCCTATTCCCCCTACCATCTAATGAAGTGAGAAGTCGCACAACACCAGGTTATAGTCCAACAGTTTTATTTGAAATCACAAGCTTTCGGAGTTGCTGCTCCTTCGTCAGCGACTTCTCACTTTTGTCCACCCCAGTCCAACACCGGCATCTCCGCATCATGGCATCTAATGAAGTGACTAGCCAATGTGATCCTCACACTGGTTTAAGTTGGACTGTTTGCTATTTTATTGCTCAGAAGCAACAAGATAAATTGCACTTGAACATCAAAATATCCCTTGGCATTGTTTTGCACTTCCATCACATGGATCCCGTGGACTGAATGAATATCGATTAGCAAAGGCTTGAATTGCCACTCTTACCAATGGAAAATACTTGACCGAGGTTTGCTCTGCTTTTACAGTACTTTGTAAGCATTTACCCAAATTTGATACATCAAAGTCAAAATAAAATGCAATAATTGTTAATAAACTACAGTTGGGTTTTAATATTGTGGGGTTCATTTTCTTGGCTGTTCCTCTTTGAATTTTTGATTCATTTTTATGTGGAGTAGGTCATTTGAGATTAAATGTGCATTGAGGTGTTTATAGATGAATTCCATTAAATGTGTAAATCATTTGGTGAGCTATTTGGATCAGAATTTCCTAATGGCAACCAATGGGAATGTTACCTCAGAAAACTGATGCTTGGATCAAGTATGCTTATCCAGACTAAATTGTGCAGTAGACTCATGCACATCAGGCTCTGAATTTACATGGGCCTTCTGGTGCACTCCTTTTGCAGGTTGCGTGGGAGTATGGCAGAGGGCCTGGGAATTAGGTCAGACCTCAATATGCCAGGTGCCAGACTTCACCACCAGTTTCTGTGGGGCTTTGTCTGGGGCAGAACATTGTGGCCTGAGACCCACCAAAGACTCGGGCTGCCAAACTACCCAAATTGGTCCGCTTGTAAAGGAGAGCTGGTAGGCCCCAACCACAAGGCTTTCTGGTTCTGGGGCTGCCAGGGTCCCTTGAGGCTTTGGGCCTCATTTGCTATATCCTCCCCCGCCCCCCCCCCGCCCCACCCCCACCACCCTCCCCTGCTATGGCAGGTATCTGAGATGTGTCCCTAGTGGCACGAGTGCCTGCTCGAAATATTTAAATTCAGAAAGTTCCCCATGATCACACATTGACAGAGCTTTGTGGCAGGATGTCAATCTCGGCACATTTGCTGAGATTGGTGTCCCACAGGAATTTGAGGTTGATAAGTTTAGCATCTGTGCAATTCTAGGGTAAACGCAGCCCAGTTAGAGCCTGCTTCAGAGTAATTTCGAGCCTGAACGCCCGTTTTGCACTGCACACATTTGCCATTGGTGCGAGATGCAGCCACTTCGCACCGAGGCTAAACTTAGTGTAAATGCCCTCTTGGTGGCATTTTATTGTGAACATGAGTAAGCAACACAAAATGAGGTGTAGTCAGTGCTAATGGTTACACAACGTATTCTAAGGGGCATAATGAAAATGGGAAAAGTTTTGGAAACAATCGATTAGATGGAACGTGTGGAAGTAGTATGCAGTATCACAGTGTGGTGTAACATTGCTGAACGTTACTTCTGATTCAGCTGAATTCATGATAATACAATGAGCTCGAATTGATAAAGCCTGTAGCTTTCAGATGGGAGGCTCACGGCATTGACAACCAACTGCTTGTAACTCCCACCTCTTTAGTTCAGAGAGATCAAGCAGGTTTTTTGCAGCTGGTTTCATGCTGAAATCCTTCTAATTTCACTTTAATCATTACAGTTAAATTCAGTATAAAGAAGATTCTACAAGGCTTGTAATAGCTTACAGCATTTTCACCCTTTCAGTACTCCCTTTGCAGATTGAGTAGATTCTCTCTAGGTTTTGTAAAACCTACAGAAATTATGGTAAAACAAAATACTTTCGAGGGCAGTGAAATATTCTGGATGTATTTTTTTTATTGTTTCTACCAATATTTGCACTTCACAGGACAGAATAATGACAGGTTATTGCAACATTATATTGTAATAGTAAGGTTTTGTGTTAGCTGCGCTGTTCTCAATCTCAACCATGCTGTTATGGGGAGATGAAGAGTAGAGGCAGATTATGGTAGCAGGTAGTTCATGACGTATGGAAACTTAAATGGTGAAGGGGAGAAAGTAATAAAATTAATTGCTAGACAATAGTCTGTGTATCTTCACTGCAGTTCAAAATAATTTACAACAATCCTGTTTTAAATAGCTAATAGTCCTAGCCAATCGAGGTGTAAGGGAACATGGGGGAAAATTGGGTGGCGCCCCCGCCCCAAAAAATTTTGCGCCCCTCCGCCGTAAATTCAGTAGTAGCGCCCCAAGCAGGAGGTGGGACGCAACTGGAAGCGCTCCACCTCCTGCTTGGGGCGCTACTATTGAATTTGATGGCGCCACATGCAGCGGCAGCACATAGCGTCACAGTACTGCAGGCCTCCCTCCCCTGATTAAAGGGGAGGGGGCTAGCGCTGCGCGCACCGGGGCCCTGCTGAACCACTGGGGAGCTGGGTGCCGTGAGCGATCGTAGCCAGCACCCCGCATAAAAAAAGTGAAAGGGGCCAGGTGCTGGCAGTCGGCCAAAATAAAAATGGCCGCCCGACACCTGCCCTTTAAGTAGCGCTGCCCCCGCTGCAAAAACGCCCCCTGATCCTGTCGCACATATCGTCCGGCGATAGGTCAGGGGGCGCAAGGGAAGTTTGCGGCCGAGGAGCTTCGCCGGCGGCGCAGCACCGCAGGACGCTACCGGCCACCGCGGGGCGCTAACGGCCACCGCTGCCACTGAATCTCACGGGAGGCATTAGTGGCGCCGCGCCCAGGAACTAACGGCTTTGTGCCCTGTTAACGCCCCCCAGGGGCACCGAGAGGTGCAAATCAACCCAATTTCCCCCCTCCCCCCCCCCTCCCCCATGTGTATTAAACTTCACAAATATGTAGTGGAACAAACTATTAGAGTATATTACAGATATTGCTGTAAATTGGTTTCCATCAGATTTACAAGGTGCAGTAAAAACTATCAATACCAGAAATTGACTGGGGATCGTTCGTATGCAGTTGAAGAATCAGTCACCTGTTCAGGGAATTTTCAAGTTAGCTCAGTTGCAGCAGGTCTCTGCTCTGAAATATCTGTTTCTGGGTTGTTGTGTTGCCTGTGGAGAGGGCTTGTGTTGCAGTAGATGTGTTATACTTTTGGGATGTAGTTTTGCATGGCCATGCTAATTTTTCCAAATCAACTTCCAGAGCCTTGCCCAGTGATGTCAATGACTGATGCTATTCACATCGTATGTGCACTGACACCACTGAAAGAGATTTGACCAGTTCTTTTTGTTAAGTGACGACGGTGCCTCTTGAAGTTAGTTTAGAAATATGTAACATTATCTTGTGTATGTCAACAAGATGAAAGCATAATTTGAGGTTGGGGATGGCATTAAACGGGAAATTAGAGACGCGTGCAATAAGGGCACAGCAGTTATCATGGGTGACTTTAATCTACATATAGATTGGGCTAACCAAATTAGTAACAATACTGTGGAGGAGGAATTCCTGGAGTGTATACGGGATGGTTCCCTGGACCAATATGTCGAGGAACCAACTAGAGATCAGGCCATCTTAGACTGGGTATTATGTAATGAGAAAGGATTAATTAGCAATCTTGTTGTGCGGGCCCCTTGGGGAGGAGCGATCATAATATGATAGAATTCTTCATTAAAATGGAGAGTGAAGTAGTTGAATCAGAGACTAGGGTCCTGAATTTAAATAAAGGAAACTACGATGGTATGAGGCACGAGTTGGCTAGGATGGATTGGGGAACGTTACTTAAAGGGTTGACGGTGGATAGGAAATGGCAAACATTTAAAGATCGCATGGATGAACTACAGAATTTGTTCATCCCTGCTTGGCATAAAAATAAAACAAAAAAGGTGACTCAACCGTGGCTAACAAGGGAAATTAGGGATAGCATAAGATCCAAGGAGAGGACATATAATTTGGCCAGAAAAAGCAGCAAACCTGAGAATTGGGAGCAGTTTAGGATTCAGCAAAGGAGGACAAAGGGATTAATTAAGAGGGGGAAAATAGAATGAGAGTAAGCTTGCAGGGAACATAAAAACTGACTGTAAAAGCTTCTATAGCTATGTGAAAAGAAAAAGATTGGTGAAGTTAAGCGTAGGTCCCTTGCAGTCAGAATCAGGGGAATTTATAATGGGGAACAAAGAAATGGCAGACCAATTAAATACATACTTTGGTTCTGTCTTCACAAAGGAGGACACAAATAACCTCCCAGAAATGTCAGGGAACATAGGGTTTAATGAGAGGGAGGAATTGAATGAAATCAGTATTTGTAGGGAAATGGTGTTAGGGAAATTGGTGGGATTGAAGGCCGATAAATCCCCAGGGCCTGATAATCTACATCCTAGACTACTTAAGGAAGTGGCCTTAGAAATAGTAGATGCATTGCTGGTCATCTTCCAAAATTCTATGGACTCTGGAACAGTTCCCATGGATTGGAGGGTTGCTAATGTAACCCCACTATTTAAAAAAGGTGGTAGAGAGAAAACGGGGAATTATAGACCGGTAAATCTGACATCAGTAGTGGGGAAAATGCTAGAGTCCATTATAAAAGATGTAACAGCAGAGCACTTGGAAAACAGTGACAGGATCGGACAAAGTCAACATGGATTTACAAAAGGTAAATCATGCTTGACTAATCTACTGGAATTCTTTGAGGATGTAACTGGTAGAATAGATAAGGGAGAACCAGTGGATGTGGTGTATTTGGACTTTCAGAAGGCTTTCGATAAGGTCCCGCATAAGAGATTAGCGTGCAAAGTTAAGGCACATGGGATTGGGGGGTAAGGTACTGTCTTGGATAGAGAACTGGTTGGCAGACAGGAAGCAAAGAGTTGGAATAAACGGGTCTTTTTCCGAGTGGCAGGCAGTGACTAGTGGGGTACCGCAGGGATCGGTGCTAGGACCCCAGCTATTCACAATATATAGTAATGATCTAGACGAGGGAACTAGATGTAATATCTCCAAGTTTGCAGACGACACAAAGCTGGGTGGGCATGTGTGCTGTGAGGAGGATGCAGAGAAACTCCAGTATGATTTGGACAGGTTGGGTGATTGGGGCAAGGATGTCTTGCTGCAGTTGTACAGAGCCTTGGTGAGACCACATCTTAAGTATTGTGTGCAGTTTTGGTCACCTTATCTGAAGAAGGATGTTCTTGCCATGGAGGGAGTGCAGCGAAGATTCACCAGACTGATACCTGGGATGGCAGCAATGACGTATGAGGAGAGATTGGGTCAATTGGGCTTATACTTGCTGGAGTTTAGAAGAATGAGAGGGGATCTCATTGATACTTATAAAATTCTAACGGGACTAGACAGACTAGATGCAGGAAGGATGTTCCCGATGGCGGGGGAGTCCAGAACCAGGGGTCACAGTCTAAGGATAAAGGGTAAGACATTCAGGACTGAGATGAGGAATTTCTTCACCCAGAGAGTGGTGAACCTGTGGAATTCTCTACCATACAAGGCAGTTGAGGCCAATTCCTTAAATATATTCAAGAAGGAGTTAGATATATTTCTTAAGGCTAAAGGGATATGGGGAGAAAGCAGGGACAGGGTACTGAATTTGGATGATCAACCATGATCTCATTAAATGGCGGAACAGGCTCGAGTGGCCGAATGCCCTACTCCTGCTCCTATCTTCTATGTTTCTATGTTTACCTAAGAACATCCCTCCCCTCATTCCCTGCCCTTCAGATTTACACATTAAATGTGGAGAATTTTTAAGTATTCTCTAGGAATCGTGTTTTTTTTTATTATTTGTTCACAGGATGTGGGCATCGTTGGCAAGGCCAGCATTTATTGCCCTTGAGAAGGTGGTGGTGAGCCGCTGCCTTGAACCGCTGCAGTCCGTGTGGTGAAGGTTCTCCCACAGTGCTGTTAGGGAGGGAGTTCCCTAATATATCTGTTGCCTCAGCTCACTTCCCATTTCAGTGCCCTGCTCTTGTGCATTGTTCGCTTGGAGCTGTTCCTTTCACTATATATAAGAACATAAAAGGGAGAATGATTTGGTATTTGGCCAACCAAACCTGTTCGTAAATGCTGCCGATATAAAGTTGTCTGGGTATTAGTAGAGGATGAAAACATTTCCGATTGCGTTGTCGTAACATCACTTTACAGTAAAGTTTGCTGCTTTATTTCGCTGACACTCTTAACCAGAGGCGAAAAATGCATGTTAATTGTACAGTATATTCATGCTTGGCGGTGCAGGCGACACAGTAAGTTCTAATGGTCCAGGGCAGCTGACAGATATCTGAGTGTGCACCCAACCATTTTGAGTTGTACATACTGTTGATCCCAGCGCAATGTGCTATGGAATTGGCCAAACCTAGAATCCCCCAAGCATAACGTGTATTGTTCAAACTTACTAATGGATTTATCTAGTTTTATAAAACAAAAATTGTCTATGCTCGAATTGCTGGTTTACAAAATTGTGATCGGGGAGAACAGAATAATTTTTGTGAAAAAAATATTAGTTTAAAAATTACCATACAAATGTTTGCTAAATGTCTTTGTCTGCTATTTTAATGGAAGCGTTAACCTACCTGTTAGAAGTGAATTAACACATCCATTAAGCTAGTCAAATAATTTCGTGTGAATGCGTTAAGCGTTCTTCAGGTACAACATAATTTCTAGGCCAAAATATTTTGGATAAAAAAGTTTTGCTGTGCCGTTGCTGGACGCGCACCAAGAGAGTGTATCACAAAAATTGCAGAACCCTCCGGCCCACGATTATCTGTCCATTGACAGTAATGAACGGAAACTGGCAGGTTGGGAGTGCGCAATTTTGTGATGTGTGCCGCTGGATTGGCGCATCGAAATTTTTACCCCATGATCTCAGCTGCCCTTCTGTTGGGGGAGAAAAAGAGAGGAAAAAAGCCAAATATTTCTCACCAGAGAAGGAAGGAAAATTGAGAGAAAATCAGCCATAAATCTCTGGCTGAGAGTTTTGGAGCACCACTGATGAAGCGTAGGAAGCAAGAGACTTGTGTACCTTACAGGATGTGGTTGGTGCAAGGCGTGAGGAGAGGGGTTTTACCCTCCGCCCCCAGCAGAAGAAATGTTTATGAGCATTGTTATAATTTTGGGTCTTTTCTATCCTGTGATATCTGAGATTGCTTTCATGGGTAAATCCTAACTCCCTGTGCCTTCAAGAGTGTCTTGGCCAGCTTTCCTATCTAGGTAACATGTGCGCCCAGGACAACAAACAGAAAGCCCAAGTCTGCCACTTATAAACTTGAATTATTCCAATACCTCCACAGGATCTGTCTCTTGCGCTCAAGAGGTGATAGGCCATTACATTATACCTTGTTCTAGTTTTAAACTATCAAGCAGACTTTTAAAACTGAACGAGTGAAACTGTAATAATATAACATGTTTATTATATGTAGAAATTCTATCATGTATCTCCTCAAAAGGGAAAACAGCAAAATGTTGCAATCTCAACTGTTCCTTTATCAGCAACTTTTATGTATGCAGTTCCCCATCTCTTAATTACTACACAGTGTCAGCTGTGACTCAGTGGGTAGCACACTCGCCTCTGCGTCAGAAGGTTGTGGGTTCAAGTCCCTCTCCAGGGACTTGAGCACATAAATCTAGGCTGACACTCCAGTGCAGTGCTGAGGGAGTGCTGCACTGTCGGAGGCACCGTCTTTCAGATGAGATGTTAAACTGAGGCCCCGTCTGCTCTCTCAGGTGGACGTAAAAGATCCCATGGCACTATTTCGAAGAAGAGCAAGGGAGTTATCCCAGGTGTCCTGGCCAATATTTATCCCTCAACCAACATAACAAAAACTGATTATCTGGGCATTATCACATTGCTGTTTGTGGGAGCTTGCTGTGCGCAAATTGGTTGCTGCATTTCCCACATTACCACAGTGACTACACTTCAAAAAAGTACTTCATTGGTTGTAAAGCGCTTTGGGACGTCTGGTGGTCGTGAAAGGCGCTATATAAATGCAAGTCTTTCTTTTATTAGCTGAAGGAGTTAGCTAACTCTTTCTGTGAAGGTTTAATTTTTGTTAAATCAAATCCATTCAATGGATGGTGCTCAATTCATCCTTTCTTGTACTCTTCAACAGGTGGCTCATTAGAAATTCATAATCCACAGCCTCATTCAAAAAATAACAAGCTGTCATATTTGTGACTGAACCAATCACAAAGCCTGTTTATATTTGAACCTGTGTTTGACTTCCACTCAAGCCCAGGGAGTCAATAACGACAATCTTTGCAATGTACACAGTGATGTAGTCTGAGGCTAGAAGGTGCCTTATTAAACTCTCATGTAGTTTGTCTGACTTAAAGGGACAGCCACCAGACCAAAACAAGCCAGAAGTGCTTCATATTTGTCACCTGCAGTTTCAAAGATGGGATCAAAACTGCACCTTAGAAACAGTTTACAATCTTTGCAATTAAAATATTACAGTAGATCGCATTACTTTAGTTAGGCTATTTTATGATGCGCTTATTACTTGGAGTATTTTTTCCAGTTTTGTTTCCGGCACATGTCGAGGCTCTGGAGAAGGTGAAGCGGAGGATGACTAGAATAATACCAGCCTGTAGGCTCTTCGTTATGAGGATAGGCTCCAAGAGTTAGGGCTATTGGCCAGGAAAATCTGTGGGAATGTGATTCACACAATGTCGGGGGTTAGTTTAAATTGTAAAAAAAAATTCCCCCAATTTTCAGGAACCAGACTGTGACCCTGGTCTAGACCTCCAGGTGGGACTCAGTTTCCCTCACTATTGTTCAGGTACACCGGGTGAGACTACGTGTACCTGTGCCGATGGTACAGCAGGTCCTGACTGAGGACCTAGGAGCAGGAACTCCCAATTTAGGAAGTCTCTGGCCTTGTTGGCGCGCGATGGGTAAAGGCTCCAACAAGGCCATGAAGGAAACTCACATTTAAGGCTGGGAAGCGGAGTTTGTGGCCATTGTGGCAGATTCCTACCAGACTTGAAGCGGGAGTCTGCTGGAACATCTCCACCATTTGGGGGCCATTTATCTTTAGAGAAACAAGGGCTTAGAGAGGATATGATACAGGTTTATAAAGTGATGAAGGGATTGAACTCATTCAGGTTGGATTAACTTTTTGAGATTGATTGGGATATTGGGACTAGAGGGCTTGCATATAAAATGCTAGGCAAGGAGTTGAGTGAAATGCCAGATGGCTTTTCTTTTCACAGAAAGTCCCTCTGAAACAGAATATAGGTTCTGAAGGTTATTAATTCACTTTTTAGTTGTTTAAAGGGGAATTTGACAGGACAGTTCCAGTTATAGCGGGTAAGTTATGATTGTGAGGAGTCATTCTACCGTAATCTCCTTGTTGAATGTGTTAGTGGGTTGGAAAGGAATTTCCCAAAGTTTTTGCTGAATTGGCCACAGATTTTTTTCTCTCTTTTGCCTTTCGCAGGAGATTGTGTGGTTAGGGGGTGGTGAGTCAATGGTGTTAGTGGTTGTACCATGTCTGGATAAGGCGGGCTTGATGGGCCTGATAATTTTTTCCACCCTCCTTTATTTTTGTATGTGCAGGGTATATAATTCCTAATTCATTTCGAAAACACATTTGTAAAGTTAGTTGAACATGATGCAGCATGTGCTGCTGACGTACTGATACCCAGCACATAAATGTACAACTGTTGTAGGATAAATGCTCTTTTTTTTTTGCTACTTAATGTTTTATTTTAAGCACTGTTTGCAATTCATTACTAAATCATTTCGGTGTAAGCAGGGTGGCAGTCAGGTCATATTTGTGGGTCAGAAATAGATCAATGATGAAACAAAAAAGGCAAAAGAACAAAGAAAGCCTTCCACATAACAGTCGAGGTAGATTTTCCTGTTCTTGAAGCTGGGCCTGTTGGATTGTCTGGGTGTAGCGAATAAAGAATAATCGCAATGGGGAGGAGGAGCACATTGTCAGTAAAAGAAAGAAAAATAGACTTACATTTATATAGCGCCCACCACCACCGGACGTTTCAAAGCGCTTTACAGCCAAATGAAGTACTTTTTGAAGAGTAGTCACTGTTGTAATGTGGGAAACGCGGCAGCCAGTTTGCGCACAGCAAGCTCCCACAAACAGCAATGTGATAATGACCAGATAATCTGTTTTAGTGATGTTGATTTGAGGGATAAATATTGGCCCAGAACACCGGGGATAACTCACCTGCTCTTCTTCGAAATAGGGCCACGGGATCTTTTACGTCCACCTGAGAGAGCAGACGAGGCCTCGGTTTAACGTCTCATCCGAAAGACAGCACCTCCGACAGTGCAGTAAGGGAGCGTGCCCAATTTTCTGTCCATTTAAATGAATGGATGTAAACCCAGTCATGCTTTCTTATGGGCCTGTGCTCCTCCCCACCTGAGTTTTCTCTGTGCATTGTGCCCAGACAATCCCAGGACCAGGAAAAGGAAAATCTGCCCCATAATAATCGACTCTCGTCCACTCAGTTAGTCTCCTGGGGAAAATTCTGCATAAAAGCTTGGTGTCTGAAGGTAGCTGAGCAAAACTGTCAAATATTAATCCACCCTCTCCTCTCCACAGTTCAATTCTAACCTCTTGCCCCAGCCAACATTTTCTTCTGCCCTGTCTCCAAAGCAAAGGGGCCATGGAATATTTCATTATCTCAACACCAATTCTGTTCCCTGGCAGCCATTTGTCCAGCTCCTTTATAAAGAAGCTAACATTTTAATCATCATTAAAAGATAAATGAGAAACACATGTGGAGATTTCTATTTTTATCCTATTTCAACTCATGGGCACAAATCTGTGAGGTAAAAAGTACATTGTGTGAGGCAGAACTATAATTTTTTTTAAAAAACGCAACAACAAGGCAGAATTTTATTTTGAGAACCTAAAAATGAAAGAATTCTGGACTTGGATTAAAGAGCGGCGTGAGCTGTTTGCCTATTATGCAACTTTAGGTCCTGCTGATGGCTAATCTTGAAAGAGTTAAAACTAGAAAGTCTGCCCAGCAACCACATCGAAGTGGCCAGTGTTGACAAAGTAATCATTTGGAAAGAATCTCAGTCACGCACATGTGCCTTGGAGAATGTTGACACTAGTTTGCTGAGGGCATAAGGGCTTTTGTTGCAGATTCCATAGCAATTCCAAAGAGGGATGAGAATTAATTCAGTATTTGTGAAGAAACACAGCACAAATTAAATGAAAAAACAAAGCTGATGTAGAGCAGTTGACACCAAGGTGTAAATTTAGCTCATTAGTTTCCTTGTGACTCAGTTGAGTGATGGGAAATAAGCCGTAACATTGGTTTTTTTCCGAAGAGTATTTCAGTATTTGACTTTTCAAAAAAATGATTTGACATAATAAATGTAGATCTATGAAGCCAGACGTACTAATTCAATACATAAAGGCTATTTAAGGTAGCGGAATAAAATTGTGCCGCAATGTGTGTTGTATTTTTATTGTCCTTTTTAAAAGCCACTAAAATGAGGCTTCATTCGCTTTGAGGAACTTAGCGACAAGTGTCGTAGATTAGCGTTAGGTCATGATGGGTCATTCTGGTGTGGATGTGTGGCCAAACCACCACTGTTGTAATTCTTTTGTAAACGTGCTGTCACAAGATCCTGTGCTGCTGGTCTTGGTGCAATTAAAGTCGTTTCCCTTTTATGAAACCGGTGACGGTGATGTGGAAAACAGCCTTGCTCCTTATTCCCAGGTGCGACGGTCCTGAGCACCATGCCAGAATCAGGCTGTGGTAATGGCAGAGTCTGCTCAAATGACAGGATTTAAGTGTTTGACTGGGTGCAGACCCATATTGCGTCTTAAATTGAACACTGCTCTAGCTCCATCGTGAGTGTGATTGCTATTGTCATTGGCACTAACACTGATACCGCTAACAACGATATTCTACCCTGACCTTAGCCCCCCCTATCCCAGAATTATAGGCACACTTTCGCACCATTATTGCAAGAAATGTTCTGTTGTATCTTGTATCCTAAAGCCCACAGATATTTAAAGGTCACTCTTGGAGGTTTGCACTGACCAGCACAGTTGCGGTTTTAAACTGTTGTGCTTTCACGTTGACTGTTCAGTTTATTAAAAAAAAATCAAAGAAAGCCTGGGATCTTTCTGTATCTTGGGCTGACTAGAAAATTGCCAATCAGTTGGAATGCCTGTGTGAAACTACGGCAGCAGAAACCTTTTGCGTGTCTTTCTCAACATGAAACCTAGCCGAATAAAATCTCATTGTCTTTTGTTTAAAATTCTGCAATGGTTTCATCTCTGTCGTTCTCATTATGCTGCTTGAATTCATTCCACTCCACATGTCACTTATATGAACTGGTGCCTTCCTCTTTAAGGGGTGGGGGGGAGGAGAAAGAAATCCTGTTTTGATTAGTTTAGACTAGAGCATATTCTTGATTGGGCTTAATTATAATTTTCAAGCTTACAACTCAGTTGCTATATGTTATTAGTTTATATGATTGTGTTTTTCCCCACACAGTTTATATTGCATTCCAATCTCTCTAATGGTTACTATGGAAACAAAGATCTAATATTGTGCCCCTAGAGACATTCCAGGAACTTCTACTGAACCTTGTTCAGCGATATTATTATTTTTTAAATTGAATAATGTAGTAATGGGTATTGGATTAAGTACTATCCAAGTACTCTAATTCTATATATAACAAATATTTTTACCTTAAGAAGGTACAAATAAATTTTGATGCTTTTCGATATGCATCAATGATAACCATTTAATCTGATCTTTGCATGCATTTTAACACAATGCGCGAGATGTAATACAATTTTCAACAAGTAAAAATCGAATCAATATTGAAAAATAAAATACCAGGGGCTAAAAATTCGAGCAGGCTGGAAACCTGCCAGTAACAGCGCTGGCCACGGCTAGCGGCCGGCCGCCGAGAGAGCGCAGGCAGCACTGGTATCTTGGTGCTGCCTGCTCATTTTTTGTGCAGTGTAAAGCGTTCTTTTCCAGCGCTAAGCTCAGCAGGAGGCCGAAGGTCGTGTCTGTCTCCCGCTTGCAGTGAACGGTAACGAGGAAGAAAGGAGAGAACCTGTAGGCCGTGTACGGAACAGTTGCCGTACTTGCTAGAAAAATATTACCTGCCACCCGATTATTAACGATGTTTGTTGATTTTTTAATAGTTCATGTAATGAATGCATCTGCGTTCTCTAACACTAATCTTTCCCCAATGGTTACTCTTGAAAGTGTTTAAATATGTAGTAATCGTGCCAGCTTTTAGTGGGTCTTGCATCCTTGGCACAAAATAATTATTTGATAAATAATTGGTTATGGAAGTTTGAAAAATTATTTATAATTCCTTAAAATTTTAAGCAGTTGAGTTCAGATTTGCTGGGGGTGACGTTCTGGTGACACTATCGTAAAGATAAAAGGGATCTTATCAGAGATGATCTTCAGTCGTTGCAATGGAGTTCACCCATTGATTTACTGACCCACAAACACTGTAGGCCTCCCAGAAAGCCGCCAGAAAATGCAGAGTCATAGAGTCATACAGCACAGAAAGAGGCCCTTCGGCCCATCATGTCCGCACCGGCCATCAAGCCCTATCTATTCTAATCCCATTTTCCAGCACTTGGTCCGTAGCCTTGTATGCTATGGCATTTCAAGTGCTCATCTAAATGCTTCTTGAATGTTGTGAGGGTTCCTGCCTCTACCACCCTTTCAGCCAGTGAGTTCCAGATTCCAACCACCCTCTGGGTGAAAAAGTTTTTCCTGAAATCCCCTCTAAACCTCCTGCCCCTTATCTTGAAACTATGCCCCCTGGTTATTGACCCTTCTACTAAGGGGAAAAGCTCCTTTCTATCTACCCCCCTCATAATTTTGTACACCTCAATCAGGTCCCCCTTCGGCCTTCTCTGGGAAAACAACCCCAGCCTGTCCAGTCTCTCTTCATAGCTGAAGCGCTGCAGCCCAACTTTCTGCCACCGGCCCCCCTCCGCCACCTCTGATGGGCAAAAAAATTAAAGTATGAAAGAAGAACCTTGGCAAAGGAGGCGTTTGAAGTTCCGGCAACCATCTGAGGTGTTTTCCACTTGTCCGCCTCCATCCTCGTATACAATCTGCCAGGTCCTGCCAGACTCCTCATGGCCGTTAACGCACCGGCGTGCTTTAGAGAGGGCGACAATAGGAGCAGCGAAATCCAAAATGGATGAGCGGGTGTCAGTCGGCGTGCACTTGATTGGCCTCTTCAGATATGGCCTCGAAGGTGTGCCAGGGTCTGAAAACAAAGTTCCTGGACTGATACCGAGTGCGCGCTTGGCTGCTTTCATGCTTTTCATTAAAGAATGTCCATTCTTAAAGCTGGGACTGACTCGTATTTTTTTCGGACATGCCATGCTGCTGTTTCTGCATCATTGCTCGTGCAATAATTTTTTTTTTGCTACTTGTTGATTTTTCACAATGCAAGGCTCCTTTTGCATAGACCTGCAGCCACAATACTGTTGCTGCCATGAAAGCTGTCAACTGCAGCTCTTCCCAAACTGCTCAGCATAAACATTTCATTGGGCCTTGCCAATGGCTGTCATGGATTTGGAGGATGAAGCAGAGTTCAGGGAGAGGGATGAAAGGCAGGTCCGTTTTCACGTCCGGTGTCTTGCACACTCTCTTGATATCAGCCCAGGAACTTTGTTTTCAGACCTACTCGGCCATACCTGAAGAGGCCAATCTTCATCACTTCATGAGGGAGGCCGTGTTGGAGCTCTGCTGTCTACTGCTGCCTGACCTGCAGACACAATTAATGCAGGTGAATGTACAATACCCCAGCAGTAGCCACAATGCCAGCACTATTTCAAGATGGGCAGATTGGGCGAATGGCCCTAGCTAGCACCACTCCCTTCCACTTGTTGCTGCTCTTCTGCTGCCACCTCCTTGCTCCTTCTCACTTCACTATAAGTGGTTCCTCCTGACTCTTGATTCCCGATAAGTGGATTTTTCCATGCTGGTGTCTACATGCTGAGGAGTGATTTACGGGTGCTTGTCTGATGGACCAGCTTCCTTGGTGCTAGCTGCATCATTGTGGGAGCACCGTACACCGAGAAATGGACGTGCGTTGATGTCAGGTATGCGGTGCATGACTGTGCATATAAGGCCAATGTGTGCTGCTGATGGGCAGACGTGCCAGTGTGTGACTCGCTGAATAAGTTTGAACGGTTAGGAAGAAGTTGGAGAGAACTCTTGCCTTGATGGGCTGCCATGTTCCTGTAGATTAATTAAAATTACTACCAACAAAATCCAATACTCAAGGACTGACAAAGTTTCAAAATGGTGTTAACAATAATATATATCGGTTATTAGTCTAGTCATAAAGATGACCTACAGTGCTCCCACAATGTATAGTACTCCGCTCACCGCACTTTGAATACAATGTCCATTTCTGGTCACCAAGATACAGGGCAGACATTCAAGCACTGGAGACAGTGCAGAGAAGAGCCACAAGGCTGAGCTCTAGTATTGGAGGCCTGAGTTATAAGGGAAGACGGGAGAGACTTAGGGGGAGAAATTCGGTATCGCCCCGTTTGGGGCGCAATTATCGGCTGGGCGCAAAGTTTAGCGCCTGGCGCTAATTATCACCTCCGACTGCAAACTTGGCTTCTATCGCCCTTGCAGGTGATTGGATCGCTAAATCAGGCGCTACACACCTCTCTTAAGGTGCTAATGCCGAGGAGCGAGGCGCTACCTCAGCGCTGGTGAAGCTCATGTGATGTCAGTCAGCAATGGAACACAGACACACTGGCGCCGGCCAGTTCTTAAAGGGGAGGGTCGATCTTGCTCTCCATCCACATCCTGCTCATTGCAGCCTTGAATCTCGGCCTGGAGAGACCTGTACATCAAATCTACTGGAAAGAACAATGGAGAGGCCCAGGGAAAGAGCCCAGAGTGCAGCCCCCATAGTCTCTTCTAAATCGATGCAAGGAAGGTCAAATCAAAATGAACCTGGAAAGTCCTGCTCAGTACCCAAAACTCCTTCACACAGCATTGAATCTCTCCAGAAGTGTGTGTGTGTGTGTGTGTGTGTGTGTCTCTCTCTCTCAGAATGCGTGGTGCAAAAATGTTGCCAACAAAAAAAGGCAGGAAGCAGTCGCCTTTAAATAGCGCTCCCCCAGTCCCTTCCCGACTGCAAAACGCTCCCCTCAACCTGTCGTTGCTAGCGGCAGGCGGAAAGGCAGCGGGCGCCACTCAATATCCGGTCCGGGGCGTTGCGCACTCGACTGACGTGACGATCTGCGGGTGCAGGAGATCGTGGCGGTAGTGTTTAGCACCGCAGCAAAATGTCTAGTCAATTTCGTGAGCGGCGCAAACATCGCCGCGCCCGGGCGCTAGTTGCTTTGCGCCCCATTAGCCCCCTCTTAGGGCGCTAACAGGAGGCGCAAAGCAACTGAATTTTTCCCCCTTGGGCTTTTCATCTTTGAAAAGTGGCATTGAGAGTCGATCTTATTGAGGTATAGATAAAGTGGTATGTGACATGTAGCTCCTGAAAATCTACATTGAGAGTAGAACATGGGGATGCAGGTTCAAACTACTAAAAAAACAAATTTAGGATTGATATCAGGCTATTATTCTTCACACAAAGAGTGATCAATAGATGAAATGGAGGTTTAAACCCTGGAATCATTCAAGAGCCAATTGGATGATACAGAGCAGGGACGTTATAGTATTTTTGGCTGGATGAATTAAGATGGACCGAACATGGTTTTGCGTGGGGTGGAGTGTATATGTTGTGATACACAAGGTATCGCAATTGTGTGGGACCGGCTCGATGGACCAGACAGTCTTTACCTGTCCATCATTGTTCGTATTGAGTGAGTGACTAGTCTTCCTGTAAATAACTTATGATCTTGTGATCCACATCTGCCTCCCGAGCAGATGATCAGCTTTTTCACGACTCGTTTGTGCTGTCCATGTGATGGTTCCTGAAAGAGATTTCCTGACTCTGGCTGACTCCTGCTGCCTAAAGTGTAGCTACTATCCTCTTATATACATGCACCGAAGAGGCGAGTCCTTAAGCTTTAGGTGGCAGGAGCCGGCCAGAGCTTTACATCTTTGTTTCTTTTTCAACTTTTTTATTTTGAATTCCTTCTCTTCCCATCCTTTTTTTTTGTTTTACTTTGTCTTTGAGAGGCTAAAGTGCCCGTTTAGTGGGGGAATTGGAGGCGGCCCCAGGATACTGTCCCCTAGATAGTGCCAGGGCCCTGAGCAGGTTGCAATTGGTTGGAACTGCTATTACGGGAGAGGTGTGTAAATCTCCCCTACAGTTCTAGAATATTGAAACTCCCACGCACAGACACGGCAGAACTAGTGGCCATTTCAGAGCTGTTCAGTCTCTCTTCCTCCTTCCTAGGGCCAGTGCAGAGGTATTGGTCATCCCTAATATGTGACCAACCCCTACTGCAGGCCAGGCCTCACCACTGCTAGAGGAAACGAGCACCATCATTCTGTAGGGGTCAGCGCTCTTGTTTTGTGTAAGTCATTGCGGTAGATTTTCATCTTCACTCATACGAAAGCAAAATACTGCGGATGCTGGAAATCTGAAATAAAAACAGAAAATGCTGGAAATACTCAGCAGGTCAGGCAGCATCTGTGGAGAGAGAAACAGAGTTAACGTTTCAGGTCGATGACCCTTCGTCAGAACTGGAAAAAGCTGGAGATGGAACAGGTTTTTAAGCAAGTGCAGGGGCAGGGAAAGCGGGGAGGGGAGGAAAGAACAAAAGGGAAGGTCTGTGATAGGATGGAAGGCAGGAGAGATTAAGAGACAAAAGGGATGATGGTGCAAGGCAAAAGGAGATGGTAATGGGACAAGTTAAGAAACAAAAGATGGCTCTAGATGAAGTGTAAATGACAATGGCTGAAAGATCGACAGCTGCCATGTGAGAGAGAGGGGGGAAAAAATGGGAAAAAAAGATAGGGGCAGAGGTTATGGTCTGAAATTGTTGAAGTCGATGTTGAGTCCAGAAGGCTGTAAAGTGCCTAATCGAAAGATGAGGGCTGTTCCTCGAGCTTACGTTGAGCTTCATTGGAACAGTGTAAGGACGGAGAGGTCAGAGTGGGAGTGGAGTGGAGAATTAAAGTGACAGGCGACCGGAAGCTCGGGGTCACCCTTACGGACTGAACGGAGGTGTTCCGCAAAGCGGTCACCCAACCTACGTTTGGTCTCCGCAATGTAGAGGAGACCGCATCGTGAGCAGCGAATACAGTATACTAAATTGCAAGAAGTACAAGTAAATCGCTGTTTCACCTGGAAGGAGTGTTTGGGGCCCTACCTGGGCAGAGCAGATCGTGCACAGTATTCGTTCCATTAAAATCAATGGAATGAACGATGGGCAGGTGATCCGCTCCACCAGAACACAGCCCAGGTGGTGAAGACAAAAATCTACCCTATTGCTTTTCCTGAAAGGAGGTCTCGGCAGACAGAAGCTGTAGTTGGAACTGAAGGGATTAGGGTGGTTAGCTGAAGCTGGGGTGTAAAGCTAGTAATTGTCTAGATCCAGAGCTCTGTTATGATGTGAGGGTAGAGGATATGTTAGAGGTCGGAAAGCAACTACTATGACCTAAAGGGCAGTGAGTGGCCCAGGGAGTTCTGTTAAGGTGTCAATAGATATCATGTTGTCTCAGAATGGACTGCGCTGCCACTAAGCAGGAGCCAATCATTTAGAGTCAGAGGTAAAGTTCACAGTAAAAAGTAAAGGTCAGAAGTTACAGCAAGGGCAATTAAAAATAGGCTTTAAGATCCAAATAGAAGGATGTACCCAAAGCAAGAACTAAACTACAGCAATCGGGGAGAAGAGAATGCAGTGCCTTCACTGAACTGCACCTGTGTAAATGAAAACCTTTCTTCATTGAACATGTAACTACCATAGTGTTTTGCATGGATGGTATTCTGGATGGTGCATACTTTTCCCCCTCTGTTTATGCTACTTGTGCTGGGCCTCAAAAACTACGATTCTTTTGCATTTTAAATTGCTAAACGGTACATTGTCCAGAAGAGTAATGTGCAATGTATATGTGGCCCCCTTTAGCAGGTAGGAATGAAGGTTTTAAAGTGAGTGATATCTTTATAATTGTGGTGATTTCTGAAGAGAGATTTCGATTTTAATTATATGTAGGGATCCGTTTGCTTTATATATAAATAGACTGATAATCTTTAGTACAATTAACAATGTGCACTCCTCCATTTTAAGTAATGTTCCAAAAAGCCTTCCTTTAATTGCATTGTGTTCTCTGCCATAATGACAAATACTTATTGATCTAAGGAAACCTAGCAAATGAGCTAAAGTGTAAGTAATACTTCCCATTTAGTTGAATTTACTGAATCAGTATCAGATGTTAGCCCATAAAAACTCTTCAATTGTCTTTCCCATTTCACAGTGAATATTTACCATTCATAATTTACCAACTGCATTTTCCCAGAATGTAATAATTACAGACATACTACGAGTTAAAGCAACTGTACCAGTAAACAAGGTGGCAAATCTAGGATTCTTTGGTTGTTTTATAGACCATAACTTCATGTTTATTTTATTAAAGCAACAATGTTTAAAGTAAAGAAAAGAAATTAAGATTCAAATTTATAAAGCACCTTTCACGGCCTCAGGACGTCTCAATGCGTTTTACAGCCTATGAAGTACTTTTGAAGTGTAGTCACTGTGGTGAAGTATGTCACAAGCTTGTGATTGATTTTGATACAAATTAGATTAGAGGGGGAATTCACAGCCAAGCATAAAAAAGAATTGCCAGTTTATGGCTAGTAAAGGCAAATGGGAGAAAAAAGAGACGTCAAGCAATATGAAATGTATTAAAAAATATTTGTAACTTGTATTTCTTCGGGAGAGGAGCTGTTTTGCTTGATTACATATCTCTCCAACACTCCGACAAGTTTGACAGACTTAACTTTTCATGTAACATTAATGCTATATTTGTTGATTATGTGCTGCAGCCTGTATTTTTTGCTTTCCTAATCTCTCTCTTATCTTTAGAGAGGTGAAACTTAGTGCTAAATGCTCACAAATTGAGAGATAACCTTATTCTTCAGCAGACTTCAAGCTGGATGCACCAGTTTAGATTTTTGTAAACATCTAAATGGTACAATTTTAAAGGGGGTACAGGAAGAGAAAGACCTGGGGGTGTATGTGCACAAATCTTTGAAGGTGACAGGAAAAGTTGAGAAGGCTGTTAAAAAGCATATAGGATCCTTGGCCTTATAATCAAAGGCGTAGAGTACAACACCAAGGAAGTTATGCTAAACTTTTATAAATCACTGGTTGGACCTCAGCTGGAGTATTGTTGTCCAATTGTGGGTACCACACTTTAGGAAGGATGTCAAGGCCTTAGAGAGGGTGCAGAGGAGATTTACTAGAATGCTACCAGGATGCGGGACTTTAGTTATGTAGAGACATAAGAAATAGGAGCAGGAGTAGGCCATTTGGCCCCTCAAGCCTGCTCCGCCATTCAATAATATCATAGCTGATCTTCTACCTCAACTCCACCTTCCTGCACTATCTCCATATCCCTTGATTCCCTTAATATTCAAAAATTTATCGATCTCTGTCTTGAATATTCTCAACGACTGAGCCTCCACAGCCCTCTGGGGTAGAGAATTCCAAAGATTCACCACCCTCTGAGTGAAGAAATTTCCCCACATCTCCGTCCTAAATGGCTGACCCCTTATTCTGAGACTGTGACCCCTGGTTCTAGACTCCCCAGCCAGGGGAAACATCTTCCCTGCATCTACCCTGTCGAGCCCTGTTTTGTATATTTCAATGAGATCACCTCTCGTCCTTCTAAACTCCAGAGAATATAGGCCTAGTCTACTTAATCTCTCCTCATAGGACAATCCCCTCATCCCAGGAATCAGTCTGGTGAACCTTCGTTGCACTCTCTCTATGGCAAGTATATCCTTCCTTAGGTATGGAGACCAAAACTGTACACAATACCCCAGGTGTGGTCTCACCAGGGTCCTATATAATTGCAGTAAGACATCTTTACTTTTATACTTAAATCCTCTCGTAATAAAGGCCAACATACCATTTGCTTTCCTAATTGCTTGCTGTACCTGCATGTTAACTTTCAGTGATTTGTGTACAAGGACACCCAGTCCCTTTGAACACCAACATTTCCCAATCTCTCACCATTTAAAAAATACTCTGCTTTTCTATTTTTCCTACCAAACTGGATAACTTCACATTTCTCCATTTGCCATGTTCTTGCCCACTCACTTAGCTTGTCTATATCGCCTTGAAGCCTCCTTGCATCCTCCTCACAACTTACATTCCCATCCAGCTTTGTATCATCAGCAAATTTGGATATATTACATTTGGTCCCCTTATCCAAATCATTGATATAGATTGTGAATAGCTGAGGCCCAAGCACTGATTCTTGCGGTACCCCACTAGTTACAGCCTGTCAACCTGAAAATGACCCGTTTATTCCTACTCTCTGTTTTCTGTCCGTTAACCAATCCTCAATCCATGCTTGTATATTACCCCCAATTCCATGAGCCCTAATTTTGTTTAATAACCTCTTGTGTGGCACCTTATCGAATGCCTTCCGAAAATCCAAATACATCACATCCACTGATTTCCCCCTTATCTATTCTGCTAGTTACAACCTCAAACAACTCCAACAGATTTGTCAAACATGATTTCCCTTTCATAAATCCATGTTAACTCTGCCCAATCCTATTATTTTTCTAAGTGCCCTGTTACCACATCCGTAATAATAGATTCTAGCATTTTCCCTACTACTGATGTCAGGTTAACTGGTCTGTAGTTCCCCGTTTTCTCGCTCCCTCCTTTCTTAAATAGTGGGGTCACATTTGCTATCTTCCAATCCGTGGGAACTGTTCTAGAATGTATGGAATTTTGGAAAATGACAACCAATGCATCTACTATCTCTATAGCCACCTCTTTTAAAACCCTAGGATGTAGGCCATCAGGTCTAGGGGATTTATCGGCTTTCAGTCCCATTAATTTCTGCAGTACTTTTTTTTACTAATACTCATTTCTTTCAGTTCCTCATTCTCACTTGACCCTGGTTCTCCACTATTTCTGGGAAGTGTTTTGCGTCGTCTTCCGTGAAGACAGACACAAAGTATTTGTTTAATTTCTCCGCCATTTCCTTATTCCCCATTATAATTTCTCCTGTCTCAGCCTGTAAGGGACCCACATTTACTTTAGCTAATCTTTTCCTTTTTACATACCTTTAGAAGCTTTTTACAGTCTGTCGCTAGTTTACTGTCATTCTATTTTCTCTTTCTTTATCAATTTCTTGGTCCTCTATTGCTGAATTCTAAAATCTTCCCAATCCTCAGGCTTACTACTCTTTCTGGCAAAATTATAAGCCTCTTCCTTTGATCTTCTCTTGTTAGCCACGGTTGGACCACGTTTCCTAGGGATTTTTGTGCCTTAAAGGAATGTATATTTGTTGTAAATTGTGTATTAATTCTTTAAATGCTAGCCATTGCTTCTCTACCATCATACCTTTTAATGTAGTTTCCCAATCTACCTTAGCCAACTCGCACCTCATACCTATGTAGTTTGCTTTGTTTAGATTTAAGACCCTAGTTTCGGATTTAACTAAATCACTTTCAAACTCAATATAAAATTCTATCATATTATGGTCACTCTTCTCTAAAGGCCCCTTTACTACACGGTTATTAATTAACCCCTTCTCATTGCACAATACTGGATCTAAAATAGCCTGTTCCCTAGTTGGTTCCTCAACATACTGATCTAGAAAACTATCTTGCATACATTCCATGAATTTGTCCTCTACACTATTACTGCAAATTTGGTTTGCCCAGTCTATGTGTAGATTAATGTCCCCCATGATTACTGTATTACCCTTGTTACATGCGCCTCTAATTTCCTGATTTAGACTCTGCCCTACATTACAACTCCTGTTTGGGGGCCTATAAACAACTCCCACCAATGTTTTCTGCCCCTTGCTGTTTCTTAGCTCCACCCAAACTGATTCTACTTCTTGATTTTTGGAGCTAAGATCCTTTCTATCTACTGTCTTTATCCCATCCTTTATTATCAGGGCTACCCGTCCTCCTTTTCCATTTTGCCTATCTCTTCTAAAAGTTAAGTATCCTGGAATATTTAGGTCCCAACCTTGGCCACATTGCAACCACGTCTCCGTAATGGCTATTAGATCAAACCTATTTATTTCTATCTGTGCTATGAATTCATCTATTTTGTTGCGAATGCTTTGCGCATTCAGATATAGTGTCTTTAGCTTTGACTTATTTCTATTTTTCCCTGATGTCACCTTAGTCACTGATGCCTTATTACCTTTGTTACTCTCTGTCCCTTCCTGACCCACTCTGCTTATTTTTACCCAAAACTCTACTCTGCTCTCGAGCCTTGACATTTCTCTATCTGCTTTTAAATTTACTCTTTCCTGAATCCTCCCACCCCCTCTTCATTAGTTTAAAGCCCTGTCTACTGCCCTAGTTATTCGGTTTGCCAGGACACTGGTCCCAACGGAACAGCTCCCTCTTCCCTAGTACTGGTGCCAGTGCCCCATGAACTGAAACCCCTTCCTCCCACACCACTCTTTGTGCCACGCATTTAAACCTCTAATCTGTTTGTCCCTATACCAATTTGCACGTGGTTCAGGTAACAATCCAGAGATTATTACCTTGAGGTTCTGCTTTTTAATTTGGATCTTAGCTCCTCAAACTCCCTCAGCAGAACCTCATTCCTGGTTCTACCTATGTCATTGGTTCCTACGTGGACCATGACAACTGGATCCTCCCCCTCCCACTCCAAGTTCTTCTCCAGCTGCGAGGAGATGTCTTTAACCCTGGCACAGGGCAGGCAACACAACCTTAGAACTCTCGGTCGTGGCTGCAGAGAACTGTATCTATCCCTCTGACTATACTGTCCCCTACCACAACTACATTCCCTTTCAATCCCCCCACTTGAATGGCCTCCTGCACCATGGTGCCATGTCAGCTTGCTCATCCATCCTGCAGGCTTTTCCCTCATCCACACAGGCAGCAAGAACCTCATACCTGTTCAGCTGAGGCTCCTCCAGCACTGCACCTGAGGTCCCCTTACCTGCCTGAGTTGCAGTCACACCCTCCTGTCCCTGACCACTAACCAGACCTGTACCACTACCTAACCTAAGGGGTGTGACTGCCTCCTGGATCAAAGTGTCCAGGTAACTCTCCCCATCCCTGATGCCCTGCAATATCTGCACCTCAGACTCCAGCTCAAAAACTCTGAGCTGAAGTTCCTCAAGATACAGGCACTTACTGCAAACGTGGTTGTCCAGCATCACAATGCTCTCCACAAACTCCCACATGCTGCAGTTGCGGCACACCACCTGCACTGCCATCCCTATATGACCTTATTTTATTTAATTAAATTTGTAATTAGTTAACTTAGTTTACAGTGTAGTTTCTTGACTACTTACTTGATCTGGATTAAGTTATGGGTACTGAAATTAAATATCTACCTTGTAACACAAAGCACTACAAGTAGTGTAGGCAAAAAGCACCAACTCCTTGCCCCTCTTCTCCGAATTCTCACTCTTTCCAAATTCCCACATAAAACACTCTGTTTAAGTCCGCTCCATTTTAATCCCGCTCTGTGCAGAGCGCTCTGTGCTCTGGAGAAACTGGAGTTGTTCTCCTTAGAGCAAAGAAGATTAAAGAGAGATTTGATCGAGGTGTTCAAAATCGCAGAGGGTTTGGATAGAGTAAATAAGGAGAAACTGTTTCCAGTGGCAAAAAGGTCGGTAACCAGAGGACACAGATTTAAGGTAATTGTCAAAAGAACCAGAGGTGAGATAAGGAGAAAAAAATTTACGCAGGGAATTGTTCTGATCTGGAAAGCACTGTCTGAAATTGTGGTGGAAGCAGATTCAATAATAACTTTCAAAAGGGAATTGGATAAATACTTGAGGGGAAAAAATTTGCAGGGATATGAGGAAAGAGCAGGGGAATGGGACTAATTGGATAGCTCTTTCAAAGAGCTGGCACAGGCACAGTGGACCGAATGGCCTCCTTCTGTGCCGTGTCCTTCTATGATTCTATCTATCTACCACTCTATTATGCTACCTTCTTGTTGGAACTTACGTCCAAGGATGTAAATTTTGCATTACATTTATTTTCTGTGATCTTAAGTAAGTCTTGTTTCGATTATCACCTGCTTCTTTATTAATAAACATTATAGAATTATACTTTTATAGGCAACCCGGTGATAAAGAATCATAGTACACATCAAAATGTTTGAGAAAGCCTCCAAAAAGTGTCAAAAATCTAAATATCCTGGTGGGCAATCCCCTAAAACACCCATGGAAATATATTTTTCACCACTAGAGCTCATTCTCCCCCTTCAAAAGTTTCTATATCCACCTTGCTAAAATTGCACTTTTGTGTACATTAGTCTGTTCCCCCCACCCCCCGCCCCATAATACAACAGATGGAATATTGGGTATCGCTGCAGCTAAAGGCATGACAAGTTCATGTCCTACTGCACTTCCTTTGTAACTCATTCTTTTCATATATCATGCGTGAGCCCATTGGGTTTCATTTTTCACAGTAAAACAAACTGAATTGCGGAATGTGATCCCAAAACATTCATAAAAATCCTGAAATCCAGTGTAAGAAAAACGAATGTAACTTATTCAGTCACATTGAATCATTGGCCTTGGCCATAAGTCTTTATTGAGGGCTAATGTTTATTGTACGTTGATTGTACAGCTTTTTTTTGAATTCCGAGTATTGTAGATTGGCTTCTATAGATCTAGTTCACATCTGAAACGGTTCAAAAAAAGCTGCTGCCACAATGTGTGCCTCAAATTGGTGCCAATAACGATGATTCAACACTTTAAAAATAGCAATAAGTAATCTATTATAGTTATCATGGTCACAGTTGACACCATATGTTGGGTTGAATATTGACATTACTTTTCTCAAAGTCTTTAAGATACACCATTGACAATGCAAACATTACATATTACCAAAGATAATTGCCCAAGCAAAAAGTCGAATGATCAAAGGTTAGTTTTCTGAAGTCAATGTGGGACTGCCTATTATAAACTACAAGCTTTCGGAGCTATCGATTGCTCCTTCCTCTTCACCTGAGGAAGGAGCAATCGATAGCTCCGAAAGCTTGTGATTTCAAATAAAACTGTTGGACTATAACCTGGTGTTGTGCGACCTCTCAATTTTGTCCACCCCAGTCCAACACCGGCATCTCCGTATTATAAACTACCCAGCTGTGCCTCTGTAGACTATTTAGGTTTGAATGAAAGAAACAAAAAAAAAAGTTGCAGAATTTTATTTTTGTTTATTCTACGCCATCTTAGCTTGGTGGCAGTACTCCTTGTTTCTGAGCTAGACAATGGTTGGTTTAAGAACCACCGCAGGACTTGAGCACACAATCTAGGCTAACACTTCAGTGCAGTGCAGTGCAGAGGGAGTGTTGCATTACCAGAGGTGTGGTCCTTCAGATGAAACATTAAACTCTGGGTCCATCTGCCCCCGCGGGTGGACGTAAAAGATTCCGTGACACTATTCGAAGAACAGGGGAGCTGTCCCAGTGCCCTTGCCAACATTTATCTCTCAACCAATACCATCAAAAATAGATAACTGGAGCTTTATCTCATTGATGTTTCTGGGGCCTTACTGTGCGCAAGTCGGCTGCCACATTTGACTACATAAATGTGACTACACTTGAAAGAGAAATTAATTGAAGCATTTTGGGATATCCTGAGGACAAGCAAAGCACAATATAAATGCTAGCCTTTGCACGTATATGGTATGCAAACATTTTAGTGTGCTATGAATACTGCATGTTGAGGAGGCATACCTTTTTCAGCTCTGAATGGCAGGCTTCTGTAAGTTGACTTGAGGCTGGTCTGAAGTAGGATCCGTGTAAAACTGTTTACTGTTCAGCAAAGGCATGTCATTTGTAAAGTCAACACATCCATTGCATGTAAATTGATTGTTTTAGGCTTATTACTTCAGCTACACTGAAACAGCTACATTCAGCAAACTGGAAGAATTCTCTTGTGACAAAATACAATTCGAAATCATTTGATCAGCTGAAGTGCCCTTTAACACACACGAGAGTAGTCAATCCTTCGCTTTTGGTTGCTCTAAACAAGTTATTTTATACACCACTAACATTGTGACTCACAACAGCTACACTTTCAAATGCCACTTGTTTTATTTACTTATTTAGGACTGTGACTCACTTACATTCCTGCTCCTTCAGTCTCTAATGATTTAGAATATGTTGAGAAGAACTTGCCGTACTTTGCTCTCAGTTCATTACAGCGTTAACACTTAAAATTTCTATCCCGCAACAGAAATATTGGCCCGTATTTTCCGATGCCTATGGGTGGGTATGCGCTGTGTACACACCCGTAGGGACATCGGAAATGCCGGTTTCAGGCATGCGCTGAAAACCGGCCTTTCCGATCTGTCAAGAATGCTCTTGACAGATTGGACGCCTGCCCTGGAGAAGGGCCTCTGTGGGTGGAGAGTTCCACTTTCTGCAGAACCTCCACCCACTGAAAACCCTTAGAAATCTTACGCCTAGTAAAAATAGGTGTAAGGTCTGCTTTTACCAGCATAAGAGTTTTAAAAAGTTTTAAAAAAAAATTTCACTCATTTATAATTTAAAAATACTTTTTAAAAAAGATAAGTTTATTTTTAGCCCTGTAAAAAAACTTTATTTTTTTCAAAAAATTACATTTTTGTTTAAAATATTTAATTTAATGTAATTTGAACTTATTTTAAAAACTTGGTTTAAAAAAAAAAATAATTTAATGTTTTGATGTCTTTTTTCAGTGATCCCCATTCATACTTTTGACAGGTCTATCTGTCAAAAGTATGAAGGGGGATTCCCTTCTTTCATTGGCTCGCCTGGCCCACGCGATCCCAGGGACGCTTGCGAACCGCATGCGCCCCTGGGATACGTGGGCCCTGCGCATTTCGACTGTGGTGAGGCCCAGGAGCGCAAGTGTCTGGACCTCGGGAGCTCTCCGGTAAGGGCGTAGATTTTTTTCCGATGGGAGGCATCCGCACGCAGGAAACCTCCGATCGGAAATTACGGGCCTTTGTGTTTTTAGTATACTGAGTCTTGAAGAGAAATAAAATTTCCTGAATTTACTTGGGTTTTGCTGCGGGTTTAGGGCATAGGTACAGAATTGGCATTTTGTGGGGTTCTGTTTAGGGCAAGGCCGATTTCCACCCATAATAGCAGTGCTGGTGTTTCCGTTTGGTTCTGGGACCTTCCACGTGTGCATATGCCGATGCTGCTGGAAGAAGAGCAGACTGTAACATTCTTGCCTCAGTCAGAAGGTTGTGGGTTCAAGCCGCACTTCAGGACTTCATAATCCAGGCTACCACTTAAGTGCAGTAACTGTGGGAGTGCTGCATTGTTGGAGGTGCTGTCTTTCAGATGAGATGTTAAACTGAGGCCCTGTTTTGCCCACTGGAGTGGCTGTAAATCTTCCCATGGCACTACTTGAAGAGCAGGGGAATTCTCCTGGTGTCCTGGCCAATATTTATCCCTCAATCAGCATCACTTAAGCAGTATTATCTGGTCATTATCTCATTGCTGTTTGTGGGACTTTGTTGTGTGCAGATTGGCTGCTGCATTTTGCTACATTACAACAGTGACTATATTTCAAAAATGCTTCATTGGCTGTGAAATGCTTTGCTGCATCCTGAGGTCGTGGAAGGTGCTACAGAAATGCAAGTTCTTTCTTACTGTGCATTGAAAGTCTTCATTCTTTTTGATAAAAGACAGACTTGCATTTATATAGCGCCTTTCACAACCACTGGACGTCTCAAAGCGCTTTACAGCCAATGAAGTACAGTCACTGTTGTAATGTGGGAAATGCAGCAGCCAATTTTCACACAGCAAGCTCCCTCAAACAGCAACGTGATAATGACCAGATAATCTGTTTTTTGTTATGTTGGTTGAGGGATAAATATTGGCCAGGACACCAGAGATAACTCCCCTGCTCTTCTTTGAAATAGTGCCGTCCACCTGAGAGAGCAGACAGGGCCTCGGTTATAACGTCTCATCCGAAAGACGGCACCTCAGACAGTGCAGCACTTCCTCAGCACTGCACTGGAAGTGTCAGCGTAGCTTTATGTGCTGGGGTCCACTGGAATGGGACTTGAACCCACAACCTTCGGACCCAGAGACGAGTGTGCTACCCACTGAGCCACAGCTGACATCACATGACTGTAAAGATCCTACTCTAGTGAGTTAGCCAAGTGCCTTGTGACCAAAATTGAGTGTAAATTAGCAATAAATTGATAATCTCACTCAGGTGGGTTATTGTGGATGGTTGATTTGGAAAATTGAACTGTTTGGAGTGGTTAAGCAGAGGGTGGGGTCAAAGTCAGTCCCCATGTCATTCTGTCCCATTTTCCAGCAGAGTTTTACCAGATGTTTTCTTCTTCTTTACATCATTGAGTCAGGATTATAAATGGAATCATTTTGCCTGTTTTTTTTTTCAGTTTTTGTTTTCTAATTAAATAGTGACTCATCGGATGACTTATAATTCTGTGAACATCACTGTGTTATAAAATGTTTTATTTTTATAATAAACTGATGAAGACTGCAGAAATGTCTGATGAAAACTTCGAGAAACAAATCTTTTGCAGACTAGTCACATGACTAAAATGCAAACAGTCAGTTTATTCACGCAGTTATATATTGTTGACCCCGATCATTTTTCTGCTCTCTCAATGTGCGCACATTTTTCTCTTGCTGTATTTAACCTCAGAAAAATCACTTCTTGGATGCTTTGTCTTTGCAAAGAATTAGCAGTATCAGTAAAGCAATTGGAAAAATTCGGTTGCTTTGCGCCTCCCATTAGCGCCCTCTTAGAGCACAAAGCAACTAGCGCCCGGGCGCGGCAACGCGAACGCCTCCCGCGAAATTCAGCGGGAGGTTAGCGGCGCCGGTAACCGTTAACGCACTGCGCCGCCGGCGATGACGTCATCACCGTGTGCAGTGCCCCGGCCGCAATCTTCGGTATCGCCCCCTGACTTACCGCCGGACACTGTCCGACGGGGTCAGGGGGGCCTACCTGCGGCTGGGGCAGTGCTAATTAAAGACGAGGTGCCGGGCGGCCATTTTTGTTGCTGGGCGCCTGCCCCCGTTGCTGTCCCCGGCCTCCTGTGAAGCCCCTCCGCGGAGTGCCGGCTGCGCTCTGTGAGCCTGTCACTTCTCTTGAGTGCCGGGCTCTTTTGCCAGCACGCCAATCCCTGGTGGCCCAGCTGGGCCCCGGGTCGCGCTGCGCTAGGCCCCTCCCCTTTAAGAAGGGGAGGAAGGTCTGCAGTACCGCGGCGTGACGTGCCGTGGTGCTGCGGCACATAGCGCCGCGATATTCCATCGCAGCGCCTCAAGAGGGAGGCGGGGCGCTTCCAGTAGCGCCCCGCTTCCCTCTTGGGGCGCTACCAATGAATTTTGGCCGTGGGGGCGCTAATTTTTTCGGAGCGCTAGCGAAGTTAGCACCCCAAAGGGGTCGCGACTCAATTTTTCCCCCATAGAATCATATCCTTGGGAATAAACAAGGAACATGTACTTATTATTTTGTTGTGGAAGTAGGACTATAGATCTCAAAGAATTAACTGATCTATGGTATTCCCAACGTTACTCTAATGCATATAATGTTGATTAGAGGGAGTTCTCTCTTACAGGGGAATGATAACAGTGCAATGAAGGCTTTAAACTGTAAATGCTCCCAATTGTTCCTTTCCTTGCTGCTCTGTCTGTTATGCAACATTGATTGTTGTGATAAATATCATACAATTAGCCTACTTGTACAGAGCGCAATCCCAAAGGAAAGTATTTTATGGCCTATTAGCAGTGGAGAAACAGGGCAAAAAAAAATTGTGGCAGGAAAATCAGGCCGGAACTGTTTCCGCTCACTTTCCACCATTCTGTCACTTCCCCCTAGTTCGCTTGTGCATTTTGGCCCTACCTGTGATTCACCCGCCTTCTCCAATCCTGCAGTCTGGAGGGGCTGGGTGAAGCCTCCAAGTCCCACTTTCAGTTGGTTGCTGCAGCCTCGACCAAGTGGAGACCTTGGAAAATGGCATTGGAAGCGTGCCGACTTGACCTCTCTATCATTTATACATACTTAAGGTAGGAAAACTCTGCCCATGTGCTGGGAACACCCTGGGCGTTTGAGTGAATCGCTAAGCGGGTAAGGGCCCGGTGTAACAGGTCTCCATCCTATTTATAACCAAGAGATAAGCATTTCCCCACACGCAAAGCAGGGGATATTTGGCCCCTGAAGTTCAGGTGAAAGCAGTGATCAAAATTCATTTTGTTTTAAATGTGGAGGAAAGGGGCTTTTTATTTTACTCCCTTGTTCACTGTATAAAGCTAGGTTACGAAACATGTTACCCCATTAGCAAATGGCTGTGCAATCACGATTGAGATTATAGGTTTCACGGAGATCTTAGTGCTTTGAGTGCTAATTAGACTGGACACAAGTGATGCACAGGAGTGCTTTATAATTATAAGCTAAAGAACAGTAACTTACAGAAAGTTAGCTGTATATTTTGAAAGCTGCAAACAGCAATTACTGCTCTGAGGATTGCGGTTTTTCAAATTATCACTGTTTTCTGGGAAAATTGCTTAATTGCTTAATGCCTGTTTGTTTTCTTGTGTAGAGGATCGCTTGGCTTGCCGTATGCTGGAGGCATAACTTCTCCATTTCATTATGGATACGAGTCATACCAGCTTCTGCGAGTGGGGAATTTTAACACAACCTTTTGATACTCAAACCCGCCAGCCATGCATGGCTGAGTTTCTAAATAAGCTTTATCCCTTACCTCACTGACACGATCAGTCCTTCAGTATTGTGTGGGGGAGAATAGTGTGGGCTGTTGATTTATGAACTTCAGAATGAGCAAGCAGACACGTCAAGCAACTTGAGAACAAACATCTCTACTTATTAAAATACATTTTTGCTTTTGGGTTTGGAATCAATACAGGTGGTCATGCTTTTCTACCTCTTGTCCCTGCACCTTTTTTTTAATTTGTTTATGGGATGTGGGCATCTCTGGCAAGGCCAGCATTTATTGCCCATCCCTAATTGCCCTTGAGAAGGTGGTGGTGAGCCGCTGCCTTGAACCGCTGCAGTCTGTGTGGTGAAGGTACTCCCACAGTGCTGTTAGGGAGGGAGTTCCAGGATTTTGACCCAGTGACAATGAAGGATCGGCGATATACTTCTAAGTCAGAATGGTGTGTGACTTGGAGGGGAACTTGGAGGTGGTGGTGTTCCCATGCGCCTGCTGCCCTTGTCCTTCTAGGTGGAAGAGGTCGCGGGTTTGGGAGGTGCTGCCGAAGAAGCCTTGACGAGTTGCTGCAGTGCATCTTGTAGATGGTACACACTGCAGCCACGGTACGCTGGTGGTGGAGGGAGTAAATGTTTAAGGTGGTGGATGGGGTGCCAATCAAGCGGGCTGCTTTGTCCTGGATGGTGTCGAGCTTCTTGAGTGTTGTTGGAGCTGCACTCATCCAGACAAGTGGAGAGTATTCCATCACACTCCTTACTTGTGCCTTGTAGATGATGGAAAGGCTTTGGGGAGTCAGGAGGTGAGACACTCGCTGCAGAATACCTCGGCGCTGACCAGCTCTTGTTGCCACGGTATTTATGTGGCTGCTCCAGTTAAGTTTCTGGTCAATGGTGACCCCCCAGGATGTTGATGGTGGGGGATTCGGTGATGGTAATGCCGTTGAATGTCAAGGGCGGTGGTTAGACTCTCGCTTGTTGGAGATAGTCTTTGCTGACGTGACAGACCTGTCAGTGAGTTTGACATTTGTCATTGTATTATTGCCTGGGAAATGGGTCTGGATTATTTTAATTGGACTGATAAGGGTGGTGCTGGGTAACCCAGTGTCAACAGGACAGAAATCAGCAGCACAAATAGCCTATCAATCTAAGGAGGGCACCACTAATAAAATTCATGCATTCAGAGAGTGCTTTGAGATGCAATTTTAAAGTTTGTTTATTTAATTGATTGATTTATTTTGAGCTGTTGTGTTGCAGTTTTAACTTAACAGGACCTGGAACAGATGTCTTTGCTCACTATCTATCACATCAGAAACTGTGCAGACCACTCAATGTGATAAATAGTGAGCAAAGACATCTGTTGATTTCCTAAGGGCAGCTTGTGAAATGAGTTACAGGCAAACTAGAATAAACAGCTACAGGGGGCTCAGCAAGGTTTAGGGTTGCCAAGTCTGGTTGGAGGCTTTTTTGGAAGTTTGATCACGTGTTGGCCTTTATTGCAAAGGGAATGGAGTATAAAAGCAGGGAAGTCTTGTTACAACTGTACAGGGCATTGGTGAGACCACAGCTGGAGTACTGCGTACAGTTTTGGTCTGCTTATTTAAGGAAGGATATACTTGCATTGGAGGCAGTTCAGAGAAGGTTCACGAGGTTGATTCCGGCGATGAAGGGGTTGTCTTATGAAGAAAGGTTGAACAGGTTGGGCCTATACACATTGGAGTTTAGAAGAATGAGAGGGGATCTTATTGAAATATATAAGATTCTGAAGGGGCTTGACCGGGTAGATGCAGAGAGGATGTTTCCCCTCGTGGGGGAATCTAGAATTAGGGGGCATAATTTCAGAATAAGGGGGCACCCTTTTAAATCGGAAATGAGGAGGAATTTCTTCTCTGAGGGTCGTGAATCTTAGGAATTCTCTTCCTCAGAGCTGTGGAGGCTGGGTCATTGAATATATTTAAGGTGGAGATAGACAGATTTTTGAAAGGTAAGGGAGTCAAGGGTTATGGGGAGCAGGCAGGGAAGTGGAGTTGAGGCCAAGATCAGATCAGCCATGATCTTATTGAATGGCGGAGCAGGCTCGAGGGGCCAAATGACCTACTCCTGCTCCTATTTCTTGTGACATTCTAACCACATGACATCCGATCACGTGACATACGACCATGTGACGTCTGCAAATATTATTGCATCTCTCCTCCTCCTGTTGCCTTGGACTGTGGTTTGGACTCGGGTTCTGTGTGAAGATGACCACTCTGAACTGGGAGCCTCAGTCGGAGCCGATTCGTACTTCCACTTCACAGGTTAAAACCGACTGAACCAAACCGAGAGATCGCACAGAGGGCAGCGGGCTCTGTGTTTGGGGTCTCTTCTCTCAGGGCACATCGTCCTAAACTCAGCTCCGCACCAACATTTTTAAACCACTCCCTGGGCCGGACTCAATAAAGGAGAGTTTTCATAGAATGATAGAAATTACAACACAGGAGGAGGCTATCTGGCCCCAGTGCCTGTGCTGGTGCTGGTGTTCTCTCCTGTAACCCCATTTCCCCCAGATCCATTTATATTCCCCTTTTCAAATATTTATCTCATTCCCTTTCAAATTATGTCTAGTCTCTACCTCAATAGTCACTTGTGGTGAAGCATCGTGTGGTCTAATACCCCTCAGTTCAAGAACCTTCATTCTCCCCTCATCCTTGGCTCTTCCTCAGTCTCCAGCCCCTTGTTCCCCATTCAGTCAGCAGTGGAAACAATCTTTCACTGGTTACCCATTGTAAAGGCCCCAGGTTTCACTCGCCCCTTTAATGGCTGCTCTTCTCTCAGCACCGCTCCCACTCACCATGTTGCTGCTGCTCCTGACTCTGCTGAAGGCCCATCCCATCCCCAGTCACCCTCTCTTTTCCCCCTCCCCTGCTCGAGGTCCAATTCCCTTGACCCCCAGTCCCTTTCGCTCCCCGACCCCTGATCCCCCATATCCCTGACACCCCCCCCCCCCACCCCGCCAATCCCCTATCCGCATTCTTCCTCTCTTCCCCGTCACCCCCATCTGGGTGACTGCAGCCAGAATGCTCCTCCCCTTTAAGCTGTGCTGGCTGTCTTTAAGTAGTTTGTGGACGCCCTATTTATCCTTTCCGCTAGGTCCCTGGTCCCAGACTGGTTCAGGTGGAGCCCGTCCCAACGGTACGGTTCCTTCTGGTGCCAGTGCCCCATGAAATGGAACCCCTCTTTCCCACACCACTCCTTTAGCCACGTGTTCACTTCCCTAATCAGCTTATCGCTACGCAAATTTGCACGTGGTTCAGGTAATAATCCAGAGATTATAACCCTTGAGGTCCTGTTCTTTAATTTAGCTCCTAGTTCCTGGTGCTCCCCAAACAGGACGTCTTGCTTACTCTTCCCTATGTTGTTGGTCCCAACATGGATCACAACGACTGGATCCTCCCCCTCCTTCTCCAATATCATTTCAAGCTGGTTCGGGATGTTCCTCACCCTGGCACCAGTTAGGCAACATACCATGTGGGACTCTCGATCTTGCTTACAAAGGATGCTATCTATCCCCCTAATTATAGAATGCCCTACAACTACCACATTATGCCGCCACCACCTCCTCCTCCTCCCTCCCCACCACCGCCCCCCTTAGGACAGTCTCCTACTCCAAAGTGCCTTGGTCTGCGTTTTGGCTGTCCTTCCCACAGTCTTTATCTTATCCTCACAGGTAGCAAGTACATTGTACCTGTTGGATAGGATCAGCTTCTGTGGATCCTCGTTCCCTTTCTTACCTGGGTTCCCCTTACTCGGCACACTATTGGTCACACCAACCCCGTTCTGAACCTACACCTCTCTCTATGAGGTGTGACCGAAGTTTGGAGCAAACTGTCCAGATGCTCCTCCCCCTCCCTTATGTGTCGGAGTGTCTCCAACTCGCACTCCAGCTCAATGACTCTGAGCCGGAGAGATTTCGAGACAGAGACATCTACTGCAGACATGTTCATTCGGGACAGTCTCGTTGTCCACAAACTCCCACAAAGACCCCCTTCTTATACCCTTGCTCTCATTCAAAACCTATGAAATCCTCCTGAACCAATCACTGGCAGACACCCAAATCCAAAATCCAATCATTATGATGCCATGTTCGTAGGTTTTTAGTGTTCTGACACTCTTGCACCATCAAGATTCATATCTGGGGTAGTTATGGCAATACAAAAGGACGATGTCTCCATAGGCTGAGATACGGCCTGTGCTCTTGGCCTTTGTTTTTCTAATTCACTGCGGATGTTATAACATTCTACACAATGGTAACTACAGCTAACCTTGGTTCCCAGGCTAACTGCAGTCTATTCGACCACGGCAATCTCTTTCTCACCCCAGGTTGTCTGGTTACAGCTTACTCACAGACTTAAGCATAAAGAAAAGGGTTACATATTCTTCATAATTCAGGTTATCATTGCATGCAGTTGATGATTACAAACTTCTACATTTAATCCTTACCCATGATTATAGATCTATTACTGATAAGATATTAATGGTTATAAGATATCAAAACAAGTATTCAAAAAAAAAACAACTAACATGTAATTCATAGCAATCTTACAGTCCTTGCCTCTTATCTCAGTCTCTGGAATTCCATTAATTCTCTCAGCTTTTCTCACAGACTGACTGTCGCTTTGCTAACGAGGCTTGTTGGAGTTGGCATTTTAAATATTTGATCAAGTGGGCCCAACGCCTCTATCTTCCATTTTGAAATCTAACCGGGTCTACCCAAGGCATATTGCACTAGTTTAAAAACATGATTATTCAAGAATCGGCGTGCATTGACTAACAGTTACATAATACAAACTTAATCCTACAACTAATAATGCTGATTTCATTTTGTCCATGTTAGCTAGTGGGAATCTAAAATGGAGATTTCTCCAGGTTCTTACAATCCTGAAAGGCCAACATACGTCTGGTCTTTTATGGTGTGCTTTATATGGGTGAGCGGAGTGAGAAGCACGTTCCTGGTGAAAAAATTGGGAAATTTCACCTTTGGGTAAGCCCTAGGGACCGTCTGTTCATCCTACATGGATGTTCACACTGTTGCCATTGAAGCCTAGGGAACTATGTTGGAGAGGACAGCTTCTTTGGACCTCCGAAGGAATGGAACTTGATTGCAAACATCACAGGGCTTCACTGATTTCATTGGCATTATTAGGTCTGCTTTCCCACGGGCCAGTGACAATGCAGAGACGGTGCCCACTACTGTTGGCTTGGCAAGCATAGGCGGCATGCTGTTGCTCTCTCCTTGGGATGGTAACCCCTGCAGGCTGTTCCACCAACCTGTTCTGATGCCTGCACATCTGGCCAAAAGGCTGTCCATGCAGCCTCACAGCAGGTGCCGTCTGCAGCAAGTCCACCTTGGCACTTGGCTGCCATGAGACAAAAGCCACCTCGATCCCAAAAGGAACGACCACCTTGTAGTCCTGCCACTCGGGTAACACCTGGGAGAATCACAAAACGGGGTTTAAGGACTCGCACATCGCACAATGGCACCAAGTAAAAGCACAATGGTAAGAAGCACTTGGGGAGGTTTTCATTAAAATTATGGCTGCACTAAAGTTATTCTCTTGTGAAAATATCTTTACACGGTTTGTATGTGGCTTAGATCAGGTGGCATGAATGCGAGCTGTGTGAGTTTGTGTGCTCAGAGAAGAGTTTGTAAAAGATGGCCTATTTGTGGTGGGAAGGGAGATAATCTAGTCAGGATTGTTCGTACAGTGGCCAGCTGTGGTATTCAACATTAAAGCTCCGGTATCCGATGGCCATGAAATGGATTTGTCCTCCACTGTTTCTTTAGGCTAAAGCTGCTGCTCTTTTTGCTGATGTCCTTATTCCCCATGAGGGCCTTTGACCTCTGAGGCCTTTATGAGGAAAAAGAAAGACTTAAGAGTTATATAGTGCCTTTCATAACCTCAGGATATCCCAAAGCACTTTACAGCCAATGAAGTACTTTTGAAGTGTAGTCACTGTTGTTATGTAGGCAACGCGGCAGCCAATTTGCGCACAGCAATCTCCCACAAACAGATAGTGACCAGCTAATCTGTTTGTTTTAGTGGTGTTGATTGATGAATAAATATTGGCCAGGACACTGGGGAGAACATAAGAAATAGGATCAGGAGTAGGCCATTTGGCCCTTCGAGCCTGCTCCGCCATTCAATAAGATCATGGCTGAGGGCCTTGCTCCTCTTCGAATAGTGCTATGGGATCTTTTACGTTCATCTGAAAGGGCAGACGGGCCTTCAGTTTAATGTCTCATCCGAAAGACAGCACCTCCGACTGTGCAGCAGTCCCTCAGTACTGCACTGAATTGTCAGGCTGGATTATGTGCTCAAGTCTCTGGAGTGGGGCTTGAACCCACAACCTTCTGACTCAGAGACGAGCGTGCTACCCAGTGAGCCACGACTAACACCTTTGGAATCTGTGGATGGCTGTGAGGCCTCTTTTGTAGGGTGAAATGGTGCAGCATGCAGCCCTCACTGGTCTGTACTGCAGAATGGCGCTTGATCAATTCAGGTGCCTTAAGTGTGTCTTCAGTAAGCCCTATGGTGTGCTCTATGTTGACTCTGAATAACAAATGGACCTCATTGTAGCACTGCAGAGGTTAGCTTTGGTCTCTGAGGATCCACTCAGAGAATTGCCTTTCTGTGGTAAAGATTGGTGGCGTGATGGATCGCCTTTATATTAAAAAAAAAGTCACTGTGGCAGTTCCGAGAGAAGCAAGCTTTCTGCTGCATGGTGTGCTGCTGGTTGGGAAACGAGCTGCGTGTCGAGAGAGTGGTATCCTTTCCCATTAACGTACGTATGACCACATGGGGGCAAACAGTAGATCTGGAGCTTGGGAATCCTGCCACCTGGTCAAATTGGCAAAGTACCAGATGTTCTTGGTGAAACTGATGAATTTGCTAGCACTAGAAAACAATACAACTGTGACTTGTTTGATGTAACTGTGTTTGGTTGTCTGACTTTTTGTCACCGATATCACCTGTGTCTGCCTGGATTGACCCCATGGAATAGAAATTAAGGGCGGTTGTGACCCTAATGAACATTGGCAGAGTGGTGTCAGCCGTGGCTCAGTTGGTAGCACACTCGCCTCTGAGTCCGAAGGTTGTGGGTTCGTAGTCCCACTCTAGGGACTTGAGCACATAAATCTAGGCTGACACTCCAGTGCAGTACTGAGGGAGTGCTGCGCTGAGGGAGTGCTGCACTGTCGGAGGTGCCGTCTTTCGGATGAGATGTTAAACCGAGGCCCCGTCTGCTCGCTCTCAGGTGGATGTAAAAGTTCCAATGGCACTATTTCGAAGAAGATCAGGGGAGTTATCCCCGGTGTCCTGGCCAATATCTATCCCCCAACCAACATAACAAAAACAGATTATCTGGTCATTATCACATTGCTGTTTGTGGGACCTTGCTGTACACAAATTGGCTGCCGTGTTTCCCACATTACAACAGTGACTCCACTTCAAAAATACTTCATTGACTGTAAAGCGCTTTGCGATGTCCGGTGGTCGTGAAAGGCGCTATATAAATGCAAGTCTTTCTTTCAAATGGGCTGCAGGTCTACTTGCAGTGTGTGACGTAACTATCTGACCACTTCCCTTTTAAAGCAAAGTCTGCACAGGTCAAACACAGATTACAGAAAATGAATTTTGCTTATTGATCTTTATTATTATTATTGTTATCACATCTTATTTCTGTGGCGTACTCAGTTCTACGACAGTAGTAGACCTGCTCGTCTGAATTCTTGTTACTGTCACTTTTTTGATTGGAAACTACAGCCAATTTCATTGTTACTGATGTTGGTACCATAAGGCTATAATTCTTTGCACTTACACATTTTCATTCCTTCCTCCACAGATTTTCTCCATCGTTGTATTTGGTTCTATAGTGAATGAAGGCTATGTCAATAAAGACAGTGACCACCTTTACTGTGTTTACAATAAAAACGACAACGCCTGCAACTATGGCATTGCAATTGGCATCATAGCGTTCTTCGTATGCATCCTGTTCCTCACCCTGGATCTCTACTTCCCACAGATCAGCAGTGTAAAGGACAGGAAATATGTTGTACTCGGAGATCTGGGATTTTCAGGTAGACATGCTTGGAAGACACAAAGGGGAAAGATTTTTGCTGTTTCCTATTTTTATAATGAATTCATAAGCAGTTCCTGATATGTCCAATTACATTCCTTATACATGCAGTTTGCTCTTTATTTTGCAATTCTATATTTTCTATAGATAGTGAACAGCAGAAATCTTCCCCCAAAATGATTTAAATTAAAAATGTTTATGGTGGGCAGTCAAACCAATTATGAATATTGGACTTGTTTATCAGAACATCATAAAATCTGGAGTGGGCAAAGGGCACTGGACTCGCAGTTCAGAGGTTGAGTGTTCAAATCCCACCATGGCAAGTTGTGAAACTGAATTCAATAAATCTGGTACTTTGTGGGTTAGCATCAGAGGGACGAACTGCCAGATTGTCATAAAAATCCAACTGGTTCACTAATATCCTTCAGTAAAGGAAATGTGCCACCACTACGTGGTTTGGACTACACGTGACTCCAATCTCACACTATCAGGTTGACTCTTAATACCCTCTAAAGTGACCTAGTAACCCATTTCTGCTGTACAACAATTGCTCACGAAGGCCCACCACAAGTTCTCTTGGCAACTAGAGATGGGCAATGAATGTGATCTTACTAACGTCACCCACATTCAGCTTACCTATCAAGCCTGCTCCATCCAGAGTTCATGATTATTCTATCGTGAAGTTTGGAGAACAGTGAGAAGATGAATTATGAAACTTTTCAGGCGATCCATTGAACCACCTTTAACATCAAATGCTTAATAATAAAAAAGAAATAGTGCTGCTTGTCATCTTCCTAAATGGACAGCAACAGACTTTACAACTGCTATCTGGTGTCTAGTGTCCAACAAGAAGAATGTCCTGTTTGAGTGGGACTTGTTGGACAATGTTCAGTCATTCTCTTCCCCTTAAAAGATGGAGCACATCACTTCTTCATGATGCAACATTTCATGATCTATCTGGGGGAATGTATAAAATGCATAATGACCAAGGCAAGTGACTAAAATTCATGACCTCCTCATTGGGGATCCAGTGCTCAACCACTTTCAGCTACTTGCTAATTAGTAGTTTTAATCTGCCCAAATTTTTCAAGTCAATTGTTGTCTTCATAATTGTTGAACATGTTTGAGAAACGGTGATTTAGTATCAGAAGAGAAAAAAGGCTTGCGCTGTTTAACCTGTAAAACACATTGGCCCCAAATGTCTGCAGCCCTTATGGAAGAGTTGAAGTTTCGGCCGGGATACACTGAGTCCCAGTCTTCCAGGGGAAATTCCTGGTTTGCCATGTAAGGGACAAAGCCTCTGTTCATGCCTTTATAAGGCCAGTGACATAAAAAGGGGCAGGGACTCTGAACCAAAATTCCCACGTCTCCAAGCTCTCAATTAGCAGGCGTAGGATTGGTCGGTTTGTCTGGTGAGACCAGATCACCAAATGGTGGAAGTTGGACAACATCTCAGCATCCAGGCTGGGATCATGGCCTGGACCCCAAAGATGAGCTGCTTTTAAAAACATGGCCTACTTTACACGAGGGGACTTTCAGACGTTTCCGGAGAGAACTCCGCCTTCCTCCCTTGCCCCAGTTAGCCACTCTTCGACTGGACTGTCAAGCCTTTGTGACGGATGGTGTGGACACCCACCACTACTGTGGAAACTAAAGGACCTTCACCTGACACCACAAACGTTGGCAGGGTCAGCAGCAGAGATCTTGGGAGGGTGCACCTCCACACTTATGCCACTATATTTATAGAGTAATAGCTACCTTGGAACACAAGGCTATAATATAACCATTTTTGGGGGGTGGGGTGGTAGGAGGAGCAGATCACAAAGAGCTTATGTAGTTACCAGAACCTTGTGGTTGTGTTCCAGTCAGTCCATACTCATAGCCAAGGGTATAATACAAGATACTTCTTTTAAAACAGTTGACTGACTTGTTCCTCTTCTTTTTATTCTGGCACCAGCCATTGCCATCTGAGTTTCATTGTCCTGTTCCTGCTATTAAATCTTGCCATTCAGTTGATGCCTTCGGCTCCATTTTACCATTCAGCATGCATGTTCTGCTTGTTCCACAGTGGATTGTTTGGTTTGTATTTTCCAGCAGCTTGTCATAGAGTCATAACGGCACAGAAGGAGGCCATTCGGCCCATCGAGTCCACGCCGGCTCTCTGTAGAGCAATCCAGTCAGTCCCATTCCCCCGCTCTATCCCTGTAGCCCTGCAAGTTTATTTCGCTCAAGTGCCTATCCAGTCTCCCCTTGAAAACATTGAGTGTCACCACTTCCACCACTTCCATCGGCAGCGAGTTCCAGGTCCTCACCACTCGCTGCATAAAAAAGTTTTTCCTCACATTCCCCCAAAATTTTAAATCTGTGTCCTCTAGTCCTTGTACCATTAACTAGTGGGAACAGCCTTTCCCCGTCTAGCCTATCCAAACCTGTCATAATCTTGTACACCTCTATCAAATCACCCCTCAACCTCCTTTGCTCTAATGAAAACAAATCCAGCTTCTCCAACCTGTCTTTGTAGCCAAGATCCCCCATCCCCGGAACCATTCTGGTAAATAATCTCTGCACCCTCTCAAGGGCCTTCACGTCCTTCCTAAAGTGTGGTGACCAGAACTGGACGCAATACTCCAGTTGTGGCCTAACCAGCGCTTTATAAAGGTTCAGCATAACTTCTCTATTTTTGTACTCAATACCTCTATTTATGAAGCCCAAGATCCCATATGGTTTGCTGACCACTCTCTCAATATGTCCTGCCACCTTTAGGGACCTATGCACATTAACTCCCAGGTCCCTCTGTCCCTGCACACTCTTTAAAACTGTGCCATTAAGTGTATATTGCCTCTCCCTGTTCCTTCTGCCAAAATGCATCACCTCACACTTCTCTGTATTAAATTCCATCTGCCACTTGTATTTGTTGCTGCCATGTCTTCATATTTTTGTCAGGTTATGTAGGAAGCCGACAGTTTGATATGAATGGAAGTCCTCTGCTGTAGCAAGGGCTCACGACAGAAAGCACGGTGATAGAAGGGGATTTGGCAGCGAGTTAAGAATACAGTTCTTTGTACATTAGCGTACATTTGGAAAGCAAAGCATACTTTCATGATAGCTGAGGGACTGGAAAGATGCCAGGGACAGAACACGTAGTACTTTTTTAAGTAGGCTGACTCATCATCTGACTCTCTCCTTTTAAGAATAGACTTTTAACTATTATGTAATGAATATTATTTTGCAGCTTTCAAAGTATAGGTTTTTATGACTTACAAAAAAGATTTTTTTGTATGTTATTACTATTATAGTACAACCAAGGGATGTAAGGGGCTAACCGATTTCTCCATAATGTACTCCAATTAAACCAAAACTGAAATGTAATCATGCTCTTATATTTTATTGGGTTACAGAAATACTACTCTAGGTCTCAGTGAGTTAGGCCAAGGTGTCCAACCGATTATGGTCATGGGCGGGCTGGCTGTGTGCCACAGTGAGTCAGCGGGTTGCATTTGAGTAAAATACTTTGACGTCAGGCAGAATCATGATTAAATACCACATCCTACACATTCACTTTTCCAATAAAACGTTTCCACATTTATTGGAGAAACGTTATTGTACCCGTTCACAATCTCAAGTTTAGAATACAAGATCTGAACTTAAAATATTTCTTTTTCATAAATATATAAACATTTATTGGAGAACTATTCCTCACATAAATTCTACACACACAAAATACAGACTTTCACAGACAAAAATTCAAGCTTCCGTACGCAAAAACTTCAAAGCCCCAGACACACACATTTCAAGCTCAGATGCTCCACATTGCTCTGCTCCGCTGCTGTCTGTTATCCTCCCTTGCCTGGCCTGTTCCAGTGCTGTTCACTCTACGCGCTGCCACTATTCAGTATGATCTTTTCCTCCTTATTCATTGCCTCCTGTGGTCTCTATGGTAATTTACATCATTTCCCAAGGGGTTCCAGCAGAGTTACAGCAGAGAACTGGTGGATGCCCCATGGAAATTCAGGGCCAATTGCTGTAATTCTGCTGTTGGTTGTACCTGGGATTGATGCTACCAGCAGCAGTATTTTAATTTTCCACCTGGTGGTAATGATAAATCGACCAGGTACTGTATATTTACTCCATTCAATATTTGCAGTGAAATCATAAACATGTTCTTTATAAATGTTCTAATTTCCCTCTATCTCTGAGTAAGATGGAAATGCTGCTGATATTTCTGTTGAAAAAGGAAGGTACCTGGATCATTGGAGCCACCATAATCCCCAATAGGACAAGACTGGAGCCATATGTTAGCAAAAATGTTTACATTTAAAAACAAAGTCTGAGCCATACAGACCAGGAAGGATCCAGGTTTGATTCCAGTCTGTGCTGTGTGAGCTTACTTTAGCTGAGTGGCAGTACAAGTATTACAATGCCCTTGGGTTAGGGAGTGGAAAGTTCACCAAAGTTTCCACCCACAACTTCAATCCAGCAAGTCCTGCTAGAAGTGTGCGTGTGTAGATCATGGGTGAGGTTAGGATCGGGATTGGATGTGATGGCCTCCATTGCCAAACAATAGAAACATAAAAGATAGGAGCAGGAGTAGGCCATTCGGCCCCTCGAGCCTGCTCCGCCATTTAATGAGATCATGGCTGATCATCCAAATTCAGTACCCTGTCCCTGCTTTCTCCCCATATCCCTGATCCCTTTAGCCTTAAGAAATATATCTAACTCCTTCTTGAATATATTTAATGAATTGGCCTCAACTGCCTTCTGTGGTAGAGAATTCCACAGGTTCACCACTCTCTGGGTGAAGAAATTCCTCCTCATCTCAGTCCTAAATGGCTTACCCCTTATCCTTAGACTGTGACCCCTGGTTCTGGACTCCCCCGCCATCGGGAACATCCTTCCTGCATCTAGTCTGTCTAGTCCTGTTAGAATTTTCTAAGTTTCAATGAGATCCCCTCTCATTCTTCTAAACTCTAGCGGATACAAGCCCAATCGACCCAATCTCTCTTCATACGTCATTCCTGCCATCCCAGGTATCAGTCTGGTGAATCTTCGCTGCACTCCCTCCATGGCAAGAACATCCTTCCTCAGATAAGGCGACCAAAACTGCACACAGTACTCAAGGTGGAATAAAAGATTCACAGTACTCAAGGTGTGGTCTCACCAAGGCCCTGTACAACTGTAGCAAGACATCCTTGCTCCGGTATTTGACTCCTCTCGCTATGAAGGCCAACATACCATTTGCCTTCTTAACCGCCTGCTGCACCTGCATGCTTACCTTCAGCGACTGGTGCACAAGGACACCCAGGTCTCGTTGCACTTCCCCTTTTCCCAATCTATTGCCGTTCAGATAATAATCTGCCTTCCTGTTTTTGTCACCAAAGTGGATAACCTCGCATTTATCCACATTATACTGCATCTGCCCAATCACCCAACCTGTCCAAATCATACTGGAGTTTCTCTGCATCCTCCTCACAGCACACACTCCCACCCAGCTTTGTGTCGTCTGCAAACTTTGAGATATTACATCTAGTTCCCTCATCTAGATCATTAATATATATTGTGAATAACTGGCGTCCTAGCACTGATCCCTGCAGTACCCCACTAGTCACTGCCTGCCACTCGGAAAAAGACCCGTTTATTCCAACTCTTTGCTTCCTGTCTGCCAACCAGTTCTCTATCCAAGTCAGTACCTTACCCCCAAACCCATGTGCTTTAACTTTGCACGCTAATCTCTTATGCGGGACCTTATCGAAAGCCTTCTGAAAGTCCAAATACACCACACCACATCCAATGTGACAATACTCATTGTAAGGGCTTATACCTGAATAGTAGTCACTTGAGCAAGGTACTGCAGAGCGATCTGAACGTGTGGAACAAGGAGTCAATGCTTTCAGGAGGGGAAAGGGAGAGAAGAAAGTTGGGGATGGGGGGGAAATTCTGAAAAAACTCTGTCAGAGAATTACTGGAGGGGCTGTGGTATGATGGGTGTGTTGCTCCATTCGTTTCACTCATGCCCAAATCCAACTCGTCTGGCAGTAATTTTGGTGCCACAAAGGCTTTGACTCGTACTTAACAGCACCACCTATTCAGAGAAAGCTTCCCCGCTGTCTTGTATTATATCATTGCCTTCTGAGCTAGATTGCTTGCTGATTGTGGACACCTTTTAAAGGAAAATCTCTCGACATCAAAATTTACAAGGAGGTGTAAATGGCATCGACAAAGAATTACCAAATTCATTTTAATACAGAGAATTGTCATTTAATATGAGCTACGTGGAGAATAATGAATAGGAGTGAATGACAAAGGTGTAAGCTATTTGAAAGGTTCCATTTCAATCAATGACAGTGAATTGAACGCAGTTTATGAATATCATTTGAATATTAAGGTTATAGTATAGCTTCAAAATCATGCATGATTTGTTATTAAGGTGTAAACTCGACAATATTTGAATATAAATCAGCTTGTATAATATTTTAACTGTTTTAATCCCTTTCTAGATTTGTGAAGTAAATTGACATCTGAAATAACTACGTATGGGTATGATCTTGTGGCCATTACAGAAACATGGCTGCAGGGTGACAATGACTGGGAATTAAATATGCCAGGGTATTTAACAATCAGGAAGGACAGGCAGGAAGGAAGGGGAGGTGGGGTGGCTATGTTAATAAAGGAAGGAATCACTAATACAGAGAAATTATATTGGGTCAAAGGATCAGGATAATGAAACAGTTTGGGTGGAGATAAGGAATAATAAGGGGAAAAAAACACTAGTGGGAGTAGTATATAGGCCTCCTAATAGTTGCAACTCTGCTGGAAGAAGTATTAATCAGGAAATAGTTGGGGCATGTAACGAGGGAACAGCTATAATTATGGGGGATTTTAACTATCATATTAACTGGACAAATCAAATTGGGCAGGGCAGCCTTGAGGAAGAGTTTATTGAGTGTATTAGGGATGGATTTCTTGAGCAGTATGTAACTGATCCTACAAGGGGGCAAGCAACCTTGGACCTGGTCCTGTGTAATGAGTCAGGAGTAATTAATAATGTCCTAGTTAAGGATCCCCTTGGAATGAGTGACCATAACATGGTTGAATTCCATATCCAATTAGAGGGTGAGAAGGTTGGTTCTCAAACAAGCATACTGAGCTTGAATAAAGGAGACTATGATGGCATGAGAGCAGAAGTGATTAAAGTGGACTGGGAAAATAGATTAAAGGGTAAGACGGTACATGAGCAGTGGTGTTCATTTAAGGAGTTATTTTACAACTTTCAAAAAATATATATTCCACTCAGGAAAAAAGGGTGTAAAAGGAATGACAGCCATCCGTGGCTAAGTAAAGAAATTAAGGATAGTATCCGACTAAAAACAAGGACGTATAAGGTAGCCAAACTTAGTGGGAGGATAGAAGATTGGGAAGTCTTCAAAAGGCAGCAAAAAATAACTAAAGGATTGATTAAGAAAGGGAAGATAATTATGAAAATAAATTAGCAAAAAATATAAAAACAGATAGCAAGAGTTTCTATAGTTATATAAAAAGAAAAAGGGTGGTTAAGGCAAACGTAGGTCCCTTAGAGGATGAGACCGGGAAATTAATGGTGGGAAACATGGAGATGGCAAAAATGCTGAACAAATATTTTGTTTCAATCTTTACAGTAGAGGACACTAAGAATATCCCAACACTGGACAAACAGGGGGCTCTAGGAGGGGAGGAGCTAAATACGATTAAAATCACTAAGGAATTGGTACTCAGTAAAATAATGGGACTCAAGGCGGATAAATCCCCTGGACCTGATGGCTTACATCCTAGGGTCTTGAGGGAAGTGGCAGTAGGGATTGTGGATGCTTTGGTAATAATTTTCCAAAATTCCCTGGACTCAGCAAAGGTCCCGGCAGATTGGAAAACTGCTAATGTAACACCCTTATTTAAAAAGGGTAGTAGGCAGAAGGCTGGAAATTATAGACCAGTTAGCCTAACATCTGTGGTGGGTAAAATTTTGGAGTCTATTATTAAGGAGACAGTAACGGAACATTTTAGATAAACATAATTTAATAGGACAAAGTCAGCATGGCTTTATGAAGGGGAAGTCATGTCTGACAAATTTGCTTGAGTTCTTTGAGGACATAACGTACAGGGTGGATAAAGGGGAACCAGTGGACGTAGTGTATTTAGACTTCCAGAAGGCATTCAACAAGGTGCCACATAAAGATTATTGCTCAAGATAAAAAATCACTGGATTGGGGGGAATATTCTGGCATGGGTGGAGGATTGGTTATCTAACAGGAAGCAGAGAGTTGGGATAAATGGTTCATTCTCGGACTGGCAACCAGTAGCCAGTGGTGTTCCGCAGGGGTCGGTGCTGGGTCCCCAACTCTTTACAATCTATATTAACGATTTGGAGGAGGGGACCGAGTGTAACATATCAAAGTTTGCAGATGATACAAAGATGGGAGGGAAAGTAGAAAGTAAGGAGGACATAAAAAACCTACAAGGGGATACAGACAGGCTGGGTGAGTGGGCGGAGATTTGGCAGATGCAATACAATATTGGAAAATGTGAGGTTATGCACTTTGGTAGGAAAAATCAGAGAGCAAGTTATTATCTTAATGGCGAGAAACTGGAAAGTACTGCAGTACAAAGGGATCTGGGGGTCCTAGTGCAAGAAAATCAAAAAGTTAGTATGCAGGTGCAGCAGGTGATCAAGAAGGCCAACGGAATGTTGGCTTTTATTGCTAGGGGGATAGATTATAAAAACAGGTAGGTATTGCTGCAGTTATATAAGGTATTGATGAGACCGCACTTGGAATACTGCATACAGTTTTGGTGTCCATACTTAAGAAAAGACATACTTGCTCTCGAGGCAGTACAAAGAAGGTTCACTCAGTTAATCCCCGGGATGAGGGGGTGGACATATGAGGAGAGGTTGAGTAGATTGGGACTCTACTCATTGGAGTTCAGAAGAGTGAGAGGCGATCTTATTGAAACATATAAGATTGTGAAGGGGCTTGATCGGGTGGATGCGGTAAGGATGTTCCCAAGGATGGGTGAAACTAGAACTAGGGGGCATAATCTTAGAATAAGGGGCTGCTCTTTCAAAACTGAGATGAGGAGAAACTTCTTCACTCAGAGGGTAGTAAGTCTGTGGAATTTACTGCCCCAGGAAGCTGTGGAAGCTACATCATTGAATAAATTTAAAACAGAAATAGACAGTTTCCTAGAAGTAAAGGGAATTAGGGGTTACGGGGAGCGGGCAGGAAATTGGACATGAGGCTGAGTTCGGATCGGTCAAGGCCCTGTGGGTGGCGGAGCGGGCCCAGGGGCTGAGTGGCCGGGTCCTGCTCCTACTTCTTGTGTTCTTTAGATTTGAGGTTAGGATCAGATCAGCCATGATCTTATTGAATGGCGGAGCAAGCTCGAGGGGCCGATTGGCCTACTCCTGCTCCTATTTCTTATGTTCTTATGAATGTCATATGACATTCACTTTAACCCTATGCGTACTGAAAATAATTAAGCTTGCAAATGATTCATCTTTCATTTATACAAGACCTACAGAACCGACAATACAACTTTCTAAAGATAGAGCTGTGAAGTCACGTAGCATGTGACTTGTCAAGTTCCTGATTGATGGGCCATTGGGTTAGGCACTGAGTAAATACCACACACATGCCCTAGGGAAAGAGAGAAGTTTGCTTACGGGCTAATCTTCTGCTCTTCCTATTTGTTGTCTCAGGAATGGCATTTACCAGGGTGTGGAATGGGTGAAACCTAAGATAGAAAATAAGGATATGTTGATGGGGTTAGATGAAGAAGGGTGGGAGGAGGCTGGTGTGGAGCTTGGGTCGATTGGCTTGTTTCTGTGTTGTAAATACTATGTATTCAGTATAAATTGAATACATTGATTTTGCACGTGTATTTTTTTTTAACAATGAAAATTTCTTAATTCATATCGTTCCTTGTTCATGGTATAAAATTTAAATCTTGCTACATTGTAGACTTTGGTGCGCAAATGCTATTGTCGCCCTCAAAATGGATCGACGGCGATGTGCTATCATTACTGCAGATTTATGCAAGCATGATTACGAGCTAATTACAGGGAATTCCTGTAATTTTATATTTAATCAATTTGATAAATAATAAGATCTGAATGGTCTCCCTGGCGTGCACAGCCGTGTAGGTACTGGTACAAGTAGCAGCCCTTGGGCAAGTCCTGGGGGGAGGCGGGGAGGATGGTGAGGACAGCAGGAGGGGGGGCCGACAGGAGTACTATTGAGTCGGGGCGGGGTGGGGGGGGATTGCAGCTGCTCCTCCTCCTGAATCCACATTCAATTATTTTTTTTTTTAAATGGGCCCCACGAATTGAGCAGTGGGGCCAACGCCTGCGTAGAATTGGCGCAGGCCCATCCCACTGCTAAATTGATATGATTTGCACCCGTTTTCCACCTGAAATACATACCAATTTCTACCCCATGATCTTATAAATTTTCACTTCCTTTTAAGTAAACCGTAATTCAAAGCACTTCCTTAATTTAGAGCCAGACAAATTATAAAGTGGAAAGTCCCGTTCAGATATCCGTGCATAACAATCGCTCCTGTTTTTTAAAAAAAAAAACTGGTTTAGAAATCTAAAAGCACCAGTGCAATTAATCACAATTTTATACTCCAACTTAAAGGTGAGGAGAAGGTGAGTGTTGCGAGGGGACTAATTCGCCCATGACTCTCAGATGGAACATGCCCTCCAGAAGAACATGTCCCCTCCCCACCATAAATAGGGCTTCCGAATGGCTATCAAAAAAATAGCAATAGATTGCCTTTACCAAAATTGCCAGATCCTCCTTTTTGCAGTATCTTGTCTGCCTTTCCATTTTTCCTTCCCCTCAACATGCAGGTTCGCTACATCATTCCCATTGGGACAGAGAAGTCAGTCACACCGGGTTCATGTTTTGTGGAGACTGAGGGATCTAATTGTGGAATAACTGGCTACACAGGGTGTGGAAGAGATCCACTCCCTATTGCATTCGACAGCATTGTCTGCTCTGCAGGCTATTTTCAGCAGCGCACAATGCTGTCAGGGTTTCAATTCCTTTACTGCCATCAAAATATTTGTTGTTTAATAATAATTGTAAAAATAGCACATGCAGTTTTTGCACCCTTTTCCTATTTATTAAAAAATTTAGGCAAAATACTATTTCAAAAATATTTGTTTAAAAATTAATAGATATAGGGAGCTTACACCAGACATCAATTGTCACAAGCTCTGAATTGGATTAAATTAGATTATACAAGCTTGTGGAAGGAATTCCCAATAAAGCTATTGAACTCAATCATTAGGAAATAAATTTCAGGCATGGCACAGTACATTGTGCGGAACTAGAATGCTGTCATACATTGAGTGAAATCTAGACTGGTTAAACTTCACTTCCTGATAGAAACATATGACGATGATGTTCGAGATAAATCCAGAAACCATTGCCTCCTGGTGCCTGTATCGCCACAGTATGCTGATGAGAAACAGCCAGAGTGGAACTTCTGAGCAACTGAGGAGATTTTTGAGAGGAGGGTGGAAGGCAAAGGCTGGTCACCATTTGAAAGGGAAATCAGAAGAGACTGGGGAGCATCAGGAGGGAGAGCAGATGGAGATGGGAAACATTGGGAGGTTTTCAGCAGGTATCAGAGTGAACATGAGTAATACGAAGAGTAGGGTGCTTACATCAGAACAGATATATGACCCAGATAGACTGCCTGGACACATCTAAAGAGGGAGGGTATACAGCAGTAATATTCTTTTTCTACTCTTGCCTCTCTGGATGTTACTTTTTTTTAACATATTTCTGTTTTGAGTGACCGCTTCAGCTCAGTGGTAGCAGAGTCAGAAGTCCCACTCCAGAGACTTGAGCACATAATCCAAGCTGACACTCCAGTGCAGTACTGAGGGAGCGCTGCACTGTCGGAGGTGCCGTCTTTCGGATGAGACGTTAAACCGAGGCCCCGTCTGCGCTCTCAGGTGGACGCAAAAGATCCCATGGCACTATTTGAAGAGCAAAGGCGTACTCAGTCCTGGCCAACATTATCCCTCCATCAAGCACAGATGGGAATTTCTGCAACTACGTTAACTGGTGTGCTGAAAATAACACACAAAGGCAATTAAACCAATTAGTGCTATTTTCCTGGGCTCAGGGCACTGTTATTTGGGCAGGTGGGGGGAGGGAGGATTTGGCACAGGTCATAGGAAGGTCCCAGTTTTGTTGGGTCTCCACCCTTTTCCTTGTTTCTAAATTCCATCGGAAGTGGCGGTGTACACCCCTTGCATCAGCCCCCTTCTGTGTGGACATCGTAGAGAGAGATGATGATAATGTCACCTGCTAAAATTCCTGCTCATTCTGCCTCATTTGCCCCCACCGCAATGTGTGTCTGCATGAAGCCAGGGACCTGATCCTGGCAAGAGTGACGTTTACAAAGACCGGATTTCATTGATAGCTGAAAGCACATTCAAATTCAGAGGGTTTTGAACCTTCTCGATTTTCAAGCAGCACCTTCTTGCAAATTCTTGAAGTTTGAATCATCTGGTGATGCTTCCTGTGACAGTGCCTTATCTCGCAAGTAAGAAATCGGATTTTTAGTTCCCATCTGAATTAGCCACCAGATTTTCGGAAGAACAACTGAACTGATCCACTCTCTGGTTTTTACTGTAATTGGTGTCGAAACCAAGGTGCTGTGGGGGATCTCCACCTTTTTCCTCCAGATTTTCCCAGGCCAAATTAGAATGAGTCATAAATTTGAAAAAAAGAACAGCGGATGATGGAAATTTGAAACAAAAATGAGAAATTGCTGGAAATGTCAGCAGCATCTGTGGTAATGTTTGGTATATGGACCCTTTGTCAAAACTCCGGGTGACTCGCGCTTTCTGATTAGCATAGCAGATGGTTCACTGGTTTCCGGAACAGATGAACATTGATAATCACGTTCAAATAATACAACTGCTACAGACAATAAATCTTTTACGTATGTAAGTGGAGAGCGAGATACAATTCTCACCAGGAGCACCTAGTTTTTTTTTTACCTGGAAAGATCCAGCCATTACACATGTTTACCAGACAAATGAGTCCGTTGCAAAAGCTCGTCGACCTGAAACGTTAACTCTGTTTCTCTCTCCACAGATGCTGCCTGACCTGCTGAGCGTTTCCAGCAGTTTCTGTTTTTATTTCAGATTTCCAGCATCCGCGGTATTGTGCTTCAGTAAATGAGTCGGTTAGCTCGAGTGTAACCAGACATTGTTAGTGGATCCACCATTAGCTCATTGAGATGATAAGAAATGCTGATGCAGGAACCAGCAATTTAAATTAGGGAGCCAAGCTGATTTAGCTTCAATAGACAATGCTAATTTATGATTTAAAAAGAATGAAACATGGCAAAATGTTGATGATGTGACAAATAATGGCTAGAAATTACTGTTAATATTAGCAGATCAATGGTTGATGTGCTCTTAAGCCACTCCTCTTTCCCTTTTTTGGAGTCATTAATCCATTTAAACCTGCAACAATTGGTACAGAACAGACAATGCTGAGTGGTTCTGACTTTCACTAGCTTGAGTTGCTCTCCGTCAATATCTAGGATCGATCTACATTATTCCTTTTTAGGCCTGCTCAGTAACACGAAACAGCACCACAATCACAGACAGTTTCCAGGGGGCCTTGTTTGGGACAGAGCTTCCGCCCGCCCCAAACGAGGACACTGCGATAGAAGGTGGCAAGGCCGGGACTGGGAGTTTCCTTGTCCCTGGCTGGTGGGAGACTTGGAGGCAAATACGCCGAGTGGGTCCAGACATACGGGCCTGCCAAACGGGACCCATCTGAGGTCCAGGCCTAGTCGAAGGTTTATTTTTTCCTAACATTGGCTTCTTTATAAAGGGGTCAGATGGGCACATTTCCTGGATCCCTCAGGGTGGGGGGAGGAGGGGGCTAGTGGTGGCTCAGATTGAATTTTAATTTTGGAGGTTGTGTTATTTACATTAGCAAGTGCCATGTGCCTGCCATCCATGGTAATCACTCAAAGTAGAAGTGCCTTATTTTCAGCCTGATCATAGCCTACCATTTTGAGTCTTCTCCTCTTTTCAGCGCGCTGCTTTGGTGAAATGAGCTGTGGAAGTCTCGCCACATGAGACCGCAGGGAATCTCGTATGTTTGCATCCAGACCAGATGCTTATCCGAAGGTGTCTGCGCCAGGAAAAAGTCAGCAGAGTTAGACACTGCTGTGCGCTCAGCTGCTACTGACTTTTCCTGGCTGGGCTGCCTTCCACTCGACTTGTAGGACTGGTCCAGCTGCTGGGATATCCCGCAGATCTGCTCCCAGGCACTCCTGTAACTGAGGCCAGGTGCCATCAGCGCAGTGCTCTGCAGCGAGAGGAGCTTTAAACAGTGAGGTTTCTGCAGGGTGAAAAGCAAAGGAAAACAAGGCTGCCTCCTCAGAGGTAAGCAGGCCATAATAGTACTTCGATCGAAGATTACGCCACCCTTGAAAGTACTTCCTCATAATCTCCTTGGTTTTTAAGAGTGCCCTTGAATCCAGTGATCTGCGTAGCTGCACCTTCAGATTACTATAAGATGTAAATAATGAAGGGGAGGTTTTTGAAATGGTGATTGCTACATGCATTCCCAGTATTGCTGCTTTCTGGTTGACAGCTCAGAAAATTGCAGGATGAACCAATTTACCAGACACGGAGGAAAATGCTGTGTCAAGACGTTAAAACAAAATCTTATTTCAGATCTTCTCTAGCATGTCTATTTTTTTTATTATATTCATTCTCGGGATGTGGGTGTGATTGACCAGGCTGTTGCTGACCATTTATTGCCCATATCTAATTGCCCTGAGAAGATGGTGGTGGGCTGCCGCCTTCTTGAAGTACCGAAAGTGGTTTGATACGAATGAGTGGCTTGCTTAGGTCACTTCAGAGGGCAGTTAAGAGTCAACCACGCTGGTGTGGGACTGGAGTCACATATAGGCCCAGACCGGGCAAGGACGGCAGGTTTCCTTCCCTAAAGGACATTGGTGAGCCTGTTGGGGGTTTTACAACAAACCGACAGCTTTTTAATTCCAGATTTTTAGAAAAACAAACTCTCAATTCTCAAACTGCCATGGTGGGATTTGAACTCACATTTTACTGGATTATTAGTCCAGCCCTCTGGATTACTAATTCAGTAACATAACCGTTACACTACCGTAACCCATAGCACGTGGTGGTTTTTACTGAAATACAGATTTTTTTTCAGATACTTAATAAATGGGGGAAGGTTTTCTGCTTGCTAATTCTGACAAGATTGAAAACACAGGCCCAGGCTTTTCAGTCATAATGCCGACAGTAACTCATTCATTTTAATGGGTTACCGTCAGCATTTTGACCAGAAAACCGAGGCCATGTTCTTTCTAAACACATTTACGACGTTGCTGCAGACAGCATACAGAGGAACTCTTTTTCTCCCCCCCACCACCCCAAGATATTTTTCTTCAGCCAAGTTTAGTCCCCTCTCTCCTCGCAAGCCCACGCTGCAGTACGGTTCCACGGGTGCCAGTGGCTCTTCAGTAACTTACCCATGTGGCCAATCTTCATGTGTCAGCCTAGACGGTGAGAATCGGCAGATAACCAACGTAGGAGGACATCAGAGCTGAACCCGAGCCTGTCCTCGCCCTACATCCATGGGTGAATTTTTCCAGCCAGGGCCATCAAAAACGATCGGGAGCGGGAACCCTGGTTCATAAAGCTAAAGGAAAATAAAAGTTCCGTACATGCCAACATTCAAATACTTTTATCAGATGGCAAATCGATGAGAGTCTTCCCCCACAGCAATAACCATTCTGTTTGTTTAGGTGGTTAAGAGTTGGTAATGTTTCAGTTTAACAGGTGCTTGTGGTTGTTCTTTCGAACACAGCTGTTGTTGCAATAACTTTCTCTTTATTCAAAAACATACATCTGTGAGTGAACCTATAACCGCAATTTGTCTTCGCCCTTTTCCTGGCAGCACATTTGTGCAGTAATGAATCAGTCTAGGTTGACCATAAAAAAAAAAACCTCATGAATGTATTACTGCTCTAAATATTGGCAAGTGATTCCAGAATTTTAAGCACGTGTTGATGATAATGCAGTGGCGACCATCAGTGAGAAAAAGCTTGCATTTTACATTTTGAAAAATGATTTTAAGGAGGTCACATTTCCCTTTTTATGAGGCTTTAGAAATTCCTTGCACAATACCTTCTGCTAACATTAATTCTAAGAGAGAGGGAGTATGATTGGGGAGAGTGCAGGAGTGTGATTCAAGATGTCCGAGGAAGACGCATGCTCATTAAGGGAGAAGGTCTACAGATCGCGAATGGAATAATCAAACCTGAAAACACAATGTACTGTACATGATGCTTCAAAGCTGCAAATAACTGCAGTTTCTAAACATAAGAGAATGAAGAGCTCAATGAGAAATTCTGTTATAAAAAGATCAATTGTGAATCTGGCAAATTGAAAGAAAATAAAGACTTGCATTTATATAGTGCTTTTCACAATGTCCCAAAGCACTTTACAGCCAATGGCATACTTTGGAAATGTAGTCACTGTTGTAATGTAGGAAACGCAGCAGCCAATTTGCGCACAGCAAGGTCCCACAAACAGTATGTGTAATAATGACCAGATATTCTGTTTCTTTTAGTGATGTTGATTGAGGGATATATATTAGCCAGAACACCATGGATAATTCCCCTGCAGTTCTTCGAAATAGTGTTTTACGTCCACCTGAGAGAACAGACGGTTTAATGTCTCATCCGAAAGACGGCATCACCGACAGTGTAGCACTCCCTCAGCACTGCACTGCAGTGTCAGCCTAGATTTTTGTGCTCAAGTCTCTGGAGTGGGACTGTGATCCTAGAACCTTCTGACTCGGAGGCGAGAGTGCTACCCACTGAGCCAAGTCTAACACTAACATACACATACTCAAACTACATGTTAGTGAATGAAATTTCTGTGGCTGCACTTAACAAGAATGACCCAACAATCTGATACACTGAAAGTCATGTTAACACCACAACCCTAAAGCACTCCTGCAAGTTATTGAACTACAGGAAACTCTTTATTAACCGGCACCGACAGGACCGGCGTGGTGCCGGTTAATCAAAAAGTCCGGATAATGGAGAGTTCTATCTCCCAACGTACGAGAGCCCCGTACACACTGACATGCGCCTGCATTCGGAGCTCCGTCTCCCCGGGGACCGCCAGCTGACCATCTGTTGTGTCCGCTGCCTACCCGGGCTGCACATTCCCCTCCCAATCTACACGCTCCGATACAAGGCAAACGCCTCGGGGTTTTTTTAAAAGTTATTTTTAAAGGAGAGATGAAGGAAAACCCCGGTTACCTACTCAAGAATTTTGCCAGTTAAGAGAGATTTCCAGTTAATTGGGTGCCGGTTAAAAGAGAGTTTCCTGTACTTATTATTTTTTTGTTTTGTTTCAGGACTATGGACATTCTTGTGGTTTGTAGGCTTCTGTTTTTTGGAAAATCAGTGGCAGCTTACTTCATTAGAAGATCTCCCCCTCAACCAAGGCGCTGATGCTGCTCGAGCTGCCATTGCCTTCTCCTTCTTTTCCATTCTGTCCTGGGTAAGTACTTAATAATAGTATTTCCAACACCATTTATTCTGTGAGTGAACTCGCATCCCGAGTTAAAATTGGGGCTCTTGCGCCTGCTAATCCTGTTCCCTTTCAAAGTGTAAATGAGGACAATTCAAACATAACAAAGAGAAATCTGAATTTTCTATTACATTTTTACAGTATGAAGTAAACATGCTCTTCTGGTTTTTATGTCTCAAGTTCTACAATTGTTTTTAGAAACTTGTTAAAAGTTGTTAATGTAGTTATCAGATTTTGGTTTTGAAGTACTCACGTTGCGAACACAGAGTATACAGCTAATTAAAAATCTGGATTTGATCTAGAATATTGTAGTACAACACAATATCTACAGCAATGTGTAATAGAATGTGAGTCTTTCAAAAACAAGGCTGTGCTATGACACTATTTAACCATATATTCTACGTAACCATCTCCTTTTAAAATCCTATTTCTACAGCTAGTTGAAAAGAAGAAATGTGCCACAAACTTCAGAGCCCTTTTAATGGTTCTTTTGATATAAATCTTTTTAAAAATGAAACTGAATAAATTAGCTTGTTGCAACACTTTGGGCTGGATTTTGTCAATGGAGACGTCGCTGGAGGCAAGACTTCTGGTTTCCGGGTTTCAGTCCCGCCCCCAGCGACGTCTGACCAACCCACGCTATTTTCCCTTGATTGGCCTTGTTAAGCCGGCCCTGCGGGCTTACCGGCCAATTAAAGGAAAGCTGGTGACATGACGTCAGCGTATGACGCTTCATCTGTCAAATTTTTTGACAGATGAATTGTCAGCGTTTGACAGCTTTGAGAAGCTGTCAAACACTAACAATCTCTGTTCTAAGGCGAGCCCTTGCACAAAGGCTCACCAAGACCTCTCTCCTCAGCAGAAAGCAGATGGCTGCTGCATCTGAGAATGCAGCAGCCATTCTGTCATCTCTGCCATTGAGATGAGGCACCTCCGGATCCTCAACGGTTGAAGCCTGCAGAAAGAAGCAAAGATAAGGAAACTTTTACCAACACTTTACACTCACCTCTCATACTTACCTGTCCACACTTGCACCCATCACTCACCTCTACAGCTGACATTTCAACCCCTCTCACCCCCGCAGACCCACTGCTCGCCTCGCTGACCCTGGTGAGGTTCGCAGCCATCTGGAAGCCCGCAAGTGCAGGCGTAAAATGGGGAAAAGCCTCAAAACTGCCTGTTAACTACCTGTTAACAGGCAGTTAATTGGCTCTAATCCCCTTCCTGCCTCAAGGAGACGGGTCCCTGCGCGACTCGGAGACCCGCCTCCCGGGAAGATGGCACGGAGGCGGGTTGGGAGCGGGGTCGGTACCCTGCTCCCAGTTTCTGCCATTTTCCTGGCAGTCCCGCCTCCAAACCCATTTCCTCCGGGCTGGCAAAATTCCCCCTTGTTTCCCTTTGTCAAACCTTTTTCCTCCACTTCTCTCCTCTTCACTCACGTTGACTCATTCTGGTGATGGGTTTTTATCGTTTTGTGTGTCTTTTTAAATTGAGCATTCGTTTTCCCCCTCACTTTTCTCCCTTCCTCTCCTGAAGGCATGGCCTCTTGCTGGTGTACAGTTTCATGGGCATCGCCAGTCCTCCCAACACATTGTTCAAACAGGCCCAATGGGAATGTCTGTAGGGTGATTCACCCATTGGGCATCGCAGACACATCCAGGCTGGTCTTGATTTGACAGCCACACTCGTGCAATCTCCAGCTGAGTTACTGGATAGTGATCGGCAGCGAGAGCACTGGCTGATTTTTTTTTTTTCTTTGCTACCTCCCTAACCCGGGTTGCTGAATCCGATTGCAGTGCTCCATCTGTGGCCCAGACTGCGAATGAGGTAACTTGGCGCAGGCTGGGAAAACAAAACTGGGACTTTCCTAATGCTACAGCTAAGTACCACATTGGAAAGTGCATGCACCCACGGGAGAGTTCATTGCACAATACTTAATGCTGTGCCAATTGGCCCAGCCTAGATTTCACTATTATATAAAAAGAATCAGATAAAATTCAGCCCTTTTAAAACTGGCGTATTCTCGGTCATTTTTCTTCGGAGCAGAGTTCATATACAGAAGCTCAAATGGACAGCCATTCTGAGAACTCAAAAAAATGGAGCACAAAGACCACAGATAGCAAACTGAGGCTCTGTGAACATTTGTGGCACTCAAATCTGGCAGTAATATCAAACGTATCAGCTTATGTAGTATCTATATATGTTTTAAAAGCATTTATATGAACTGAAATTGCTACCTATTCTTCCATCACATTTTGTTTTTTCAGGGTTACTTGACTCTCTTTGCCTGCAACAAATTTAAAAATATAGGATTTGTAGAAGATGCCCAAAGACTTGTCCCCCAGCCACCTTCATCGTCACAAGTATAGACCAGTCTTTGTACCTGTTAACAAACTGACCGACTCACTGTCCCTGTCACCATACAGTTGTAACGTCATTAACACAGGAGATAATAATTGTTAAATTATTGATAACTTCTTATTTCTTGCAGCGCTTTAATGAGACCAGGTAATTAGCTGCTCACTGCATGATATCAGGCCTAACCCAGACACTTGAAGATTAATTGTCTCTACAGTCTGATTTTTACCATATAATACAAAGTAATTTTGCAATATGTCAACTTAATTTCCTGTGTGCAGAGAGACACAAAGTTAACCATGTCAGGCTTTCACAGTGCAGTTTGGAATTTGGAACTTATTTCAGCTTGTGAGGAAAAGTAATTACTTTCAAATAACCTTCATAATTTTGTGCTAATAACGCCCACAAAACTGAAGCAGTGCCAGGCACGATGGATGAAATTCTTGAATGTAACTAAATCACACACAATAAAGATTCCAATAAGTTGGATAAATGATCCAGTTGGGTTGAGAAAATCACCCATCACCTTTATGCTGAAATTTGAAAAATTCAACTCACTGTTTGCACCTTGGCAAAGTGAAAACTTGGTATATAGCTCCTGGTTTCCAATTTTCACCAGTTTGTTTTAAATAGTCGAAGCCTGAAACTGGAACAGCTTAGTTTAGCTTTGGTTCAGTACAGCTTCGCTCAGGTTTGGCTCAGTTCCACCAAGCTGCTCAAATTCAGAAAGTGCAATGTCATAAACACCATTCTCCATAATCTAGAAATTGGATTGTATACCCAGTGCACTAATTTAAAAAAACCCAGCAGATCTATTTGTTTCAGTTCAGATCTCATTTACCTTTAGTAGCAGTAGTTGCAGGATCTGCTGGGTGATGTTTCTTCTTCTTAGGCAGTCCCTCGGAACCGAGGATGACTTGCTTCCACATTAAAAATGAGTTCGCAGGTGACTGATGAGTCCAATGCAGGACCTGCAGTATCTGTCACAAGAGGGGCAGACGGTGGTTGAAGGGGCGGGTGGGTGGGGTGCTTGCTTGACGTGCGCTCCTTGCGCTGCCTGCGCTTGGCTTCCGCTTGCTCCCGGCGAAGAGACTCGAGGTGTTCGGCGCCTTCCCGGATGCTTCTCCTCCACTTCGTGCGGTCTTGGGCCAGGGATTCCCAGGTGTCGGTGGGGATGTTGCACTTTTTCAAGGAGGCTTTGAGGGTGTCCTTGAAGCGTTTCCTCTGCCCACCTGGGGCTCTCTTGCCGTGTCGGAGCTCCGAGTAGAGCACTTGTTTTGGGAGTCTCGTATCGGGCATGCGGACAATGTGCCCCGTCCATCGGAGCTGATCGAGCGTGGTCAAAGCTTCGATGCTGGGGATGTTGGCCTGAGCAAGAACACTGACGTTGGTGCGCCTATCCTGCCAATGTTTAAGTGATGTATGAGTGTCTCTTATCACACTTAAGTGATACAGATGTGGTGTTTATTGAAAATGAGTTGCAGTAAACTACATCGATAAACCAGTAAATTATTTTCAACAAGTTCATTAAATTGCATTATTCATTCATTAGCTTTGCAGCAGTGGATGCAAAATAGTATGTAATTTAACTTGGTAATTTCTCCACATCATTGCCTAATTGGTGGTGTTCTGACCTATGCTATGCTGGAATGATAACTAATCAAATGTCCCTCATGGAATAAATATGTTATTCCACCATCTTGAGAAACAATGTTTAAAAATGAGTTATGGATAAACTCTCACTGGTGTAACAACACATCTTATAATTGCAATGCTTGTGACAATTGTATTACTGTTTATTGCAACACATGGTTTGGAAATAATGATCATTTGAATATTCCATATTTATTAGGTCATAAAACATATCTGTTAAACAGTGCATTTTAATGTGGTACTAATGTCATGGCCAGAAATAAGATATAACAAAAGGTTCCATATGTGAGAAGAACCAAAATTCACTTGTGTTTGTGAGTTAGCAGATCCACCTGATTTATGAATTTATTTTCATCGCAGGCAATGACCTATCCTTGACATAAAATACAATTAATTTTTCTGCAATTCACTCTATATACAAAGAAATTATAATGACTTGACTCTCTCTGCCTTCAACAAATGGCAGATCCTAAGTTACATATCCAATGTGCCTTGAAATCTATGTCCTAAAATCAATGTACCTTTAGGTCATGCAGCATCTTCAAATCAAAATTGAATTGCACTGACACAACAATCAGTAAAAGAATTTTAAAGTAAGCTCGTAAGCAGGTAAATATAATATATAACAATGAATAGCTTTCAGTGAATTTAGGCAGTAACCAAATCTTGGGACATAGATGATGATGAAAATAAATTGCCAACTTTTGCTTTTAAGGTTACTGAAATTATCCAAAACTCATTTGGATCACTCATTGATATTTTGAGAGGTATTCATCATTGCGTATGAACTCAGATGAATTTATATGAGCAGTTATTACATGTATACCCAAAACATTGAATACCTAAAATGAACAAAATCAGTGAAGGAATTTCTGAACACAGAATCAGTGGCTGTGGAATAATGATATACTGCAAAGAGACCAGACTAACGGGATCACCTCCTTCATATTAACTATGTAGTTTAGCTATATTATGCCTGTTCAATTCTAGTTATAATACACTAACAAGCATAACTAAGTTCTAATGAATCTCTTTAAAGGCTGGTCTAACCCTGAAGGCATGGCAGAGGTATCACTTGGGAGCTGACTCATCCCTCTTCTCTCAAGATCACTTGGACGTTGGCCATCCTCCATACAGTACTGGAACTGAGAACACGGAAACCTTTCAGAGCCCACCGTTTGCTGAAAACCTGGATACAACCTCCAAGGGATATCAAATGCCCCCATATTAAAGGCCAACGGTCCTTCTTGTCATTTAGAAATACAGTTTCCCTTTTGTTGGCCTAGATAGTTTTCTAATCCAGCCTATCAAAAATCAAATCTGCTCATTGTCTTCTGTATATCCTCCCAGCCCTTCTACATTGCTCGAGCTACTAGATGTAAATTCAGTCAAAAAGTAACTACATCCAGATCAACTGTGTGTGAGCTTACAAGCAACATACATTTTTCGGTACTTGCAGCCAATTTTCACAGAGATCAAGTAAAACTTTTCAATGGCTGAAGGATTTTGTAAAGATGCGTTGGAGATTTGATATTTGACTCATTAAACTGAAGCCTATGTGGGCCGATGGAAAAGGGATGCTGTAATACAGATATTTTACCTGTGGTGCAGTGTAGTTCACTGGTTGGTTAGCTGCAAGAGTACTAAAGTGCTGTCTAAGATCATTAGGCTTTTCATGTGCTAAACTGATGTTGGGTAACCTTTCTTTAGCTAATAGTGCAGTGTACTCACTATATTAGTGGTATTGTCATTCTTGTATTAATATGTAGTATGCAAGTTGGAAACGCAGCCTCTTCCAACAGCAACGCATTGATTTAGTGTTTTTAGGAACCCTCCTCTACTTGTTTGGGGTATCTGTGAGCTCATGATTAACTGTTCCACATGATGTGCCAGGTTTTCTAGTCGTGTGTAACTGTATAAAGCTTTAACTTGTTAATGTTCAGAGCTAAGTGGGGATGTGAGTTTTGTCTGTATTCTTGCTGTCCAATTTAATTGCATAGCTGCAAAACATATAAACATGAATAGAACAACGTAGAAACCAGTCAGCTGAACTTTTGAATTGGAAATATTTTAAAATACTGTTTTATACATGTGATTGCGGATGTCTTACGATATGATCGAATAGGATATTACTCAAAAGTGGTATTGGTTGTAACCTTAGTACTGCTTGGCTGTTTCTCTCTATATAACCCAAGGTTTATTGTGTGTTTTTTGTATAGTAGCCTCATTCTTATTGTAGGTCAGTTTATGAAATTGGATTATAAGCAAACTTAAGACTAAATCACAAGTAACCAGAAGGGGGGAAATCACTGCACACTACACAGGAGGGTTCTTTTGAACCTTTCCAGCCCAGGCACAACCAAAACTGTTCATTGAGCCTACAGGTCCATGGCATCAAAGTACGCTTGAACTCTTCTGACTAAGGACAGCAAAATGTAATTATACACAAGTCAAAGCAGTCAAAAGCAACCCACATCCTTTTGCGATGTATGTACATGCTGCCAGTCAGGTAAGTGTAGGCTTACTATTTGAACCTTAACCTTTTCACCAGCATAAAACCTTTGTATAAGTTTAACAAAATGGTGCCAGGGCAACAGGAAGTGTAATTCTGTATTTTTATTTTGTAGGCAATCAATTAAATTTCACAGACTTGTAAGATTCATGCAAACTAGATAGATTCATACAAAATTTACTTTAAGAATCATCGGCTTTGAACTTAATTTTGTATCACAAAGAGGTGTGCTAACCTTTTTTTTAACGATGGGTAAATATATACATGGGCTGGTAAAGTGGAAATGATTTCCGGTTTGATCAGCTAGAGCATTTATTCTGAGGAGAAATGGTCTGGAGTGGAAAGGGAGATGGATTACAATTACCAAGCACAGATAAATGACTTGTATTTGAATTGGCCAGTTCCTGGGATCGTACCTGACAGTGTCACTTTAAATATGTGTACATTGTCATAAAGATTGCTTATCCAAACTGACCACATATCTAGAGAAAATCTTTGTGTCTGTTAGTAGACAAGATATGTGGGTACCTACTGTATTTTTGAATTGTTTCAAGTAGATAAATTAATAGTTTGTTAAAATATGTAGCACATCTATCACACATTTCATTACAAGATTTATTACAGCTTCTAAGTAATCCAATAAAAAAAGACCTTTACAATGAATCAGAAAACTGTTGGCAACCGACACAGTATTAATGTAGAGAGATTTATGAACTAAATGACTTTGTACAGTTTTGCCCCTGAATATTCATCCGTAAGGTCAATTTTGTTCTTGGTAAAGTTAATTGAACTGGGCTGAAATAGCTGACACAAACCCCATTCCCAGACATACTGCAAAGTTTTGGTGTTGTTGAGAAATAGTTCCTTTTTTTTAACTTTAACAAAGCCAAACTTAGTAAACATCCTTTGACTACATGAATGTTTTATAAAGGGGGAAAAAAGATAAAGCTTGCTGGTTTTTAAGGAAATAGTATTAAGAATATGGTTGTCATGTATTTGTAGCTGTCGCTGTTAGCACATGTATCGCCATAATGACCCTTATCCATTAGAAGCTACAAGCTGACGCTCCAACCGCTTGTAATCCAAATCCTGGAGTGATAAAACACAGGAAAAAATACGGCGCCAATTTCAGGAAAGATTCTAGGAGATTCCGCCCTGACTCCATATACCATTCAAGTAAGTTTGAGGAGAGCCATTGGTTACGGATAGCACATTACTAACATACTTAAATTAAGCCGTACCCTTTCCCATATAACCCAATTTATTTCTGAACATGGAGATGTAGAAGAGCGTAAATGCCCATTTCCAGCCTTCCTGAAGGTCACAGACTTCTTATCCGCACTTTACCTCGAATACCCTTCAATGGCCTTTCGGCCAAAGGTTTGTTCGTCACTCTCTTAAAATTTATGACACCCTTTGCTTCCACTGTCACCCTGGATAAGCTATTCCACATGTTTACCACTCTCTGCATAAATAAGTTATATTTTAACTGTGTTTACACTTTATCTTGACTGTGCATTCACTTTTTCCCATCTAAACCGAATCCATGTCCCCACATGGCAAGTTCGAGAGACCCAAATGCTTACCTGCAGGGAGGAAGGACCTTCATAAACGTTGATGTTGCAAGTTGGATTTTCAGTACGCATCAATATGCAATGCATTTTCCAGTCGCTGTTTCCATTTCTAAATTTACTAAACCCTTCTGTCTGATTATATTCTTCTATACTAATGCTGCCAAATTGAAAAATATGCAACTCTCTAGCAGTGATACCATTTATTGATGAACAGTTTGTGTGAACATAAACTAAATAGTTCTGCTTGACGTGAAATGAGCAATCACCTGTAATTGCATTTGATTTTTGTCGTTTCAGAAAATGGGGGGAAACAAGTCTCCAAAAATAGGAGTGGATAAGATTGCTCAAACTGAAAGTCAATGGGTGTGAAGTAAGGGGAAATGTTGATGATAAACCGACACAGAAACTGTTACTATATGGAACCATTTTTAGACTGCAGTTAAAAAGTGCCAGTAACAATTTGTAAGGTTTTATTTTAAACAAAGCAGCAAATTACCATCACAGTGAGATTTTTTGCTTGCTGGAATGAACTGTGGTCATTATCATGCCGCAGCTTATATCCTTTAATTTCGTTACCTCAGTTAAATGTGTGCTTTTTGCACTATTTTATTTACATATGTAGAGGTAGCAGATTGGGTAGATGTCTCTGTCTGTCGAACGCGTTGCTGGAGCGACGCGTTGCTGTGACTTAAGGCCGTAAATTACGCTGTTTTGGGTCCCGATCATCCTGTTATGAACTTACTCCAAAATTCCCTGGGAGGTAATTTGAAGATGCCGCAGCAAGCGTAATGGCAATTCGGGGACCTCGGAAGCCGTCCAGTCAGTGACTTACCCCACCTGCACCAATTAAGCGGGTCAATATTGGCATGACCCGAGTCATAGAATTCTGAATCTTAAATCTTTTCACTGTACGGAACTTGATCACTTGCAGAAAATTGCTTGAGTTATGGACACACTCAGCTGCTGTATTCAGTTTGCAGGAACATTCTAAGTTACAGATTTTTTTAAACAATTTATTTAGAAGATGAGGCTAGAAATTTACCTAAAAAGTCTCCGATTAAACAAATAGGGGGTGAAATTAGACATCGTTTTGCCCATTTCTCGGATGAGAAATGGGGCCAATAAAGGTCCAATTACTGGCACTATGTCCCACACCTCAAGGGCGCCTGAAATACGTCCAATGCGGTATTGGCTCGGGCAATATTCAGGCAATCGTGTCAATCGCCATCTTGAAAAAGAAGGCTGAGGGGTGACCTAATAGAGGTCTTTAAAATTCTGAAAGGTTTTGATAGAGTGGATACAGAGAGAATGTTTCCACTTGTGGGGAAGAGCATAACTAGAGGCCATCAATATAAGATAGTCACCAAGAAATCCAATAGGGAATTCAGAAGAAACTTCTTTACCCAGAGAGTGGTGAGAATGTGGAACTCACTACCACAGGGAGTGGTTGAAGCGAATAATATAGATGCATTTAAGGGGAGGCTAGATAAGCATATGAGGGAGAAGGGAATAGAGGGTTACGCTGATAGATTTAGATGAGGAAAGACAGGAGGAGGCTCGAGTGGAGCATGGACTGGTTGGGCCGAATGGCCTGTTTCTGTGCCGTATATCCTATGTAATCCTATGTAAACGGGTGTTAGGCCTCTTGAATGTGCTGATGAGGGGCCTAATACCTGTTTAAGGACTCCTTTTGAAATTGGTCAGAAACTGAGCAGAGCAAGTTTTCCAGTTCATTCCACGGCCTGACCAGCTTCCTTAAAGAGACTGCTGGAGGCCGTCAACATAAAGGCAAGTTTTTTTTTTAAGTTGCCTTAATGCGGAGTCCGGATGAGGAGTGCTCCCTCTGGCTCCACAGCACGAATGTGGGCCTCTGTCAGCCCCACGCTCGCCCGCCCCTCCCCCACTGCTGCCTCCCCAGACCCACCTGAAGGGCGCTGCCGCGACACAGCAGGTGCAGAGGAGGGTTTTAGCCAAGAATGGAAAATATCAAGAAAGAGCAGAGATTTTATTTTACTTCAATCGATTATTTTGAACTCATGTATTTAAATACCTTCACCTGCACCACAATTTTTCAGTCTTAAGTGGTTATGGTGACAGGAAATTTGCAATTGCCACTGATTAAACTGGGAGTGGCGCTATGATCACTTCTGCACGGTTTCGGTGAGGCATTGGTGGATCGGTGCAAAAGTCCCAGGAAATTATGATGCGGCGTAAATAATGGCGTAACTCACTTACGCCATAATTTCCTGGGACTTTTACGATGTCAAACAAACCCAATGCCAGGAAATTCTGGGTCATTTAGTATGGTGAAATTAATGTGCTCCAGAGTCTGCCTACAACTAAAACTAAAACCGTCTTCTCTGGTTTGGGCCACATTAGGGGGAGAGTCACAGTTAGACTGATTCACTGTAAAGATTAATTTGGCTCACCGATCTCCATTGACTCCACGTCCCCAGATACATTGAACTCAAAATCCTTATCCTCGTTTACAAATCCCTCCACAAACTCACTCCAACCAACCCCTCCTGTTCTTTCAATTCTGACATGCTGTGTGCTGCACCTATCCTCTACTGCACCATCAGTGGCACAACCAGTGGTCGATGACTGAACTCTGAAACACTCGCTAAATTCCTCCGGCTTGCCACTTTCAGCAAACCCCTCTCAAAACCCAACTCCTTGACCATCCTTTGATCACTTCCATTAGTTTCCTACTACTGCCCGGTGTCCTGTTTTCCCCCCGTTCTGCTCTGTGAAGCGCCTTTGAACATTTACTATATTACAAGTGCTATATAAGTGCGAGTTGTTGATAGCTACTTGAAGTTTCTTTTGCTTGTCTTTTTAAATTTCATGTACGCGGTTTACAGTAGTGCCAAAAAAAAAATCAATGCACCAACAGGCGTCTTTGAGTGAACACTGACATAAAAACGATTGTTTTATCAAACCAATTCTTGTGGGTAAAAATTCCACTGTGTCTTACACTTATCCCATGGGCAAAGTCATTGTGGGTACGTGACATGCCCATTAGATAATTGTAACCAAAGGAGGATTCTTTTTTTCATTGACCTCTCGTGTGTACAGTTGTGCTTTTTTTTTTAGACAGACGATGTGTTTTTGTACAGCGTTTTCGGAACTCTTTGTTATGTTTCTCAGGTAGATGGCCGACTCAGGCCATTAACCAAATGCCGTTGCCAAACTCATACACTTGTCAATATTTTACATTACAGTCCACCTATGGATGAGTGGAAACTGCATTGGCTTTGTGTTATAATCCTGCACAATTGCTTTTCAAACAGCGATAATGTACAAAAGCGGTCATATTGTCGCAAACAACTTTGTAGCTTCAATTTTTACTTGTATCGGACCATTCTCGTGTTTTTTTTTAAATTGTTTTGGATAAATTAAGGGTTTCTATTTTCAAAGGATTAAACTGAAGTTACAATTTTGCAAAGTACCATCGGTCTAATTTAACAGCCTGTTGAAACTGTGCGATGAATATTCTCGCTGAGAATTCAGTTTTAAATTTTTTAAATTACGGCCTTTTTGTTAACGCAATCAAATAGTCTTTTCATAAATGCAAAAAATATGTTAAACAATGACAACCCTAAAGGAGATTCCAATGAGGCAAAATGGTGCACTTTGAAGTAATCCCCTCTTCAGTAAAGTTCACAGTCATAAAGTACGGTACAGTAACAGTGGTGTTTATACTGTGTTAAAATAGTGTACACAATGAGTGATGTATGGAAAAAGTATAAAAATTTAAAAGTGAATCTACTGTATTTACATCTTTGTTTATTTGTTCTTAAAGAACAATGCTCTGTTGTTGTGATTATCAGTAACCTTGTGCCTGTGTACAACAAATTCTCAATAAAGATGTCAGTGCACATAAACTATGGATGTTGGCCTTCATTTGTTGTACTCGCAGATCTTTTGTGATGTTTCTCATGTATAGTCTCTGGTTTGGAGCGCAGTTGTAATTAGTCCAACAAGCGAGAGTCTAACCACCGCCCCTTGACATTCAATGGCATTAACATCGCCGAATCCCCCACCATCAACATCCTGGGGGTCACCATTGACCAGAAATTTAACTGGACCAGCCACATAAATACTGTGGCAACAAGAGCAGGTCAGCGGCTGGGTATTCTGCGGCGAGTGACTCACCTCCTGACTCCCCAAAGCCTTTCCACCATCTACAAGGCACAAGTCAGGAGTGTGATGGAATACTCTCCACTTGCCTGGATGAGTGCAGCTCCAACAACACTCAAGAAGCTGGACACCATCCAGGGCAAAGCAGCCGAATTGATTGGCACCCCATCCACCACCTTAAACATTCACTCCCTCCACCACCGGCGTACCATGGCTGCAGTGTGTATCATCTACAAGATGCACTGCAGCAACTCGCCAAGGCTTCTTCGGCAGCACCTCCCAAACCCGCGACCTCTACCACCGAGAAGGACAAGGGCTGCAGGTGTATGAGAACACCATCACCTCCAAGTCACACACCATCCTGACTTAGAAGTATATCGCCGTTCCTTCATCATCGCTGGGTCAAAATCCTGGAACTCCCTCCCTAACAGCACTGTGGGAGTACCTTCACCACACGGACTGCAGCGGTTCAAGAAGGCGGCTCACCACCACCTTCTCAAGGGTAACTAGGGATGGGCAATAAATGCTGGCCTTGTCAGCGACGTCCACATCCCATGAATGAATTTTTTTTAAAGTTGCTATCCTGGCCTGTCCCTTTAAGGCAGGGGTGGGCAATTATTTGGGCTAGAGGGCCACTTAACAAGTTTTGGTGAGCTGTTGAGGGCTGCACACCAATGTTCCCCCTAAGGTGCGCGATCGCGAGGTCCCGCCCAGGCCGCTCACCAGCTCCTGCCGCTGGAAGAGATGCCGCACAGCAAATTTAAAGGGACCGTGCAAGGAAAAAAAATCCAAGGGAACACTGCCGCGCACACACAATGAATTGTGTTAACAACGGCTACCATTAAAATTAAAAACGGTGAGTGCAATATCCAATTTTGCCGGGTCCATTAAGCTATGCCTCCACTATGCTAATTAAGTGGGATAATACTAAAACAAGTGAATAACTGCGCAAGAATTAATAACCCCACTAACAGTCATTGGTGAGAGCAAAGTGTTTAAATTGGTAAATTGGAAACGGGCCAACTCATAGTGTTGGGTCGTCACTCCCAATAATTAATAAACATAAATTCAGATAGTTATACACAAAATGCAGTGTAAAGTAGCAAAATCTTCTGCTACTAAAAGAATGAAATGATTGATTGATCGATTTTATATTGTACTGAAAGTCTACAGGGTGATGTGAACCCCCGCCCCGCCCTACTCCGGTTACCAGCAGCCTTCGCTCTGTGTCTCCGCTCAGAGGGTTGGGGAGATGTTCCAAGTACAGGCTAGGTACATTCCGACAAGAGGGAAGGGTAAGGGAACCAAAGCAAGGGCTCCTTGGATGACAGAAGATGATGCATGTCGGGTGAATTCTTCAAGGGAGAACCAGACCAAATACAATAAGTTGAGAGGGGAAGTGAAGATGAAAATAAGATTGGCAAAGAGAGAATATGAGTGTAGAATGGCGGTTAACATATAAGGGAACCCAAAAATCTTCTACCGGCATGTAAACAGTAAGCAGGTAGTAAGAGGTGGGGTGGGGCCTATTAGAGACAAAGAAGGCGATATATGCTTGGAGGCGCAGGGCAAGGCTAGAATACTCAATGAGTACTTTGTATCGGTGTTTACTAAGGAGGTGGATGCTGACAAAATATCGGTAGAAGTGGAAAAGGTAGAAGCAATGGAAGGGGTGGAAATTGATAGACAGGATGTACTAGAAAGGCTGGGTATGCTTAGAGTGGACAAGTCGCCTGGGCTTGATGGCTTGCATCCCAGGTTGCTAAGGGAACTGGGGGAGGAGATAGCGGAAGGGCTTGCCATAATTTTCCAATCTTCCCTAGATGTGGGGGAGGTGCCTGAGGATTGGAAACTGGCAAATGTGACACCATTGTTCAAGAAAGGGTGTAAGGACAATCCTAGTAACTACAGGTTGGTCAGTTTAACATCAGTGGTGGGTAAAGTTTTAGAAACAATAATCAAGGAAAAAATTAACAGGCACTTGGAGAGGATTAAGCTCATTAAGGAGAACCAACATGGATTTGTAAAAGGCAGATCGTGTTTGACTAATCTAATTGAATTTATTGATGAAGTAACAGAGAAGATTGATGAAGGGAATGCAATGGATGTTGTCTATGTGGATTTTTGGAAAGTGTTTGACAAAGTATCACATAGAAGGCTGGTTAACAAACTTGAGGCTCATCGAATAGGTGGGTCAGTGGGAGCTTGGATAAGGAATTGGCTTAAGGACAGAAAACAGCGAGTTGTGGTAAATGGCTGTTTTTCAGACTGGAGGATGGTAGACAGTGGTGTTCCCCAAGGGTCAGTGCTGGGGCCACTGCTTTTTTTGATTTTTTATATATATATATATATATATAAATGACCTGGATATTGGAATACAGAGTAGAATTTCTAAATTTGCCGATGACGCCAAATTTGGGGGTGTGGCAAACAGTGATGATACCAATCGACTGCAACAGGATATAGAAAGGCTAGCAGAATGGGCAGACGGAATTTAATACAGAGAAGTGTGAGGTGATGCATTTTGGCAGAAGGAACAGGGAGAGGCAATATACACTTAATGGCACAGTTTTAAAGAGTGTGCAGGGACAGAGGGACCTGGGAGTTAATGTGCATAGGTCCCTGAAGGTGGCAGGACATATTGAGAGAGTGGTTAACAAAGCATTTGGGATCTTGGGCTTCATAAATAGAGGTATTGAGTAAAAAAGTAGAGAAGTGATGCTGAACCTTTATAAAGTGCTGGTTAGGCCACAACTGGAGTATTGCATCCAGTTCTGGTCACCACACTTTAGGAAGGATGTGAAGGCCCTTGAGAGGGTGCAGAGGAGATTTACCAGAATGGTTCCGGGGATGGGGGATCTTAGCTACAAAGACAGGTTGGAGAAGCTGGATTTGTTTTCATTAGAGCAAAGGAGGTTGAGGGGTGATTTGATGGAGGTGTACAAGATTATGACAGGTTTGGATAGGCTAGACGGGGAAAGGCTGTTCCCACTAGTTGATGCTACAAGGACTAGGGGACACAGATTTAAGGTTTTGGGCAAGAGATTCAGAGGGGACGTGAGGAAAAACTTGTTTACGCAGTGAGTGGTGACGACCTGGAACTCACTTCCGACGGAAGTGGTGGAAGCGGAGACGCTCAATGTTTTCAAGGGGAGACTGGATAGGCACTTGAGGGAAATAAACTTGCAGGGCTACGGGGATAGAGCGGGGGATTGGGACTGACTGGATTGCTCCACAGAGAGCCGGTATGGACTCGATGGGCCGAATGGCGGCCTCCTGCGCCGTTATGACTCTGAGCAGCAGCCGTCGCTCTGTGTCTGCGGATAGGGCATATTCCCGTGCGCGGTGCATCCTGGGTACGGACGCCCGCCACCGGGGCCCCGGAATCACCGCGCGGATCCTTTTCCGGTCAGGCCGGGGAGACTCGCTCTTTAGCGATTCGATAAATGGAATCCAGTAACATTGCTTGTTCCCTGGCTGCGGTTCGGGTCCGTCTCTGTCCCACGGGATGTGAAAGTGGATCGACTCCTGTGCAGCTCGAGCTCCGGCTCGCGTCCTATTTCTGTCCCGTCCCGCGGGGCCTTATTTTGCCCACCACTGCTTTAAGGTCACTGCTTTAAATAGCCAAATCCATACAGTTGCAGCTACTTATAACCTCCCGAGATCAGTCAGAGGACCGTTGTAACTGTGTGTAAATTTCTGGCTCCCAGGTCAATGACTGAATTCCTTACCCACTTTTACTTAAGATTGTTTGTGCATCTGTAACGAGGCTCAAGGCCGGGTTTGAGCCAGATGCACACTGGACTTTTATTTATACGTATATGCTAAACAATAAAATAATTTACAAAAAATTCCTGAGGTGGGGTGGGTGGGGTGTTACTTATGTTTCTCCGTTCCCCTCTGGCACTGGCCTCCCCTGCTACTTGGTAGCCATTCTTCATTTGTGACCCAGAACAGCAAGCATCCGATAGCCGCTCAACAGCAAACAGCATCACAGCCAAGGTCTCATTCAACATCATGGTTGAGATCTTCCTGTGTGTGGGCAGTAAGGACTTGGCACCGACAGGAAACTGTTACCACTTCCCTCCTGTCCAAGCTATTTTTCACTTCCATTATAATTAACTTTGGGCCAGTACTGCAATGCAGGACAGATGGAAAAAAAAGTAAAGCTTTTTTTTAATTCGCTTATGAAATCTGGGCGTCGCTGGCAAGGCCAGCATTTATTGCCCATCCCTAGTTGCCTTCTTGAACCGCTGCAGTCCGAGTGGTGAAGGTGCTCCCACAGGGCCGATAGGTAGGGAGTTCCAGGATTTTGACCCAGCAACGATGAAGGATCAGTGATATACTTCTAAGTCAGGATGGTGTGTGACTTGGAGGTGAACTTGGAGGTGGTGGTGTTCCCATGCGCCTGCTGCCCTTGTCCTTCTAGGTGGAAGAGGTCACGGGTTTGGGAGGTGCTGCCGAAGAAGCCTATACCTGTTCCTGTTCGATTGTTATGAAGACACATGTCCTATCTCAATGATGGCAGAACTCCAGCTGTGTCCACACCAGACAAACCCAACAGAAATAAGTGCTGTGGCTTGATTCAGTTTTTCCTTCAAATCAATATATGTGTTTAATTGTCAAAATCAGAGTGGACAGTAATTCTGCAGACTTGTCCTAATTAACATCATCTGCCCACATGGGTAGTCAGGCCTTGTTGCCATGGCTTTATCTGGTGGAGATTGGGCAGATGGATTGCAAGCAGGCCAAAACATTCCTGTCTCAGTAGAAAGTCCAGCCATGGATTTAGTTCAGGCCAATGGTCAAGTAGAAAAAGTAGGCAATATTGTACAGTTACCTAAGATCCTAGTGCTTGCCAGTTAAACTAGTTTATATTGTATATAAATTCTGCATTGTAATATTTTATAAAATATTTCAAATCACACTTCTATACAGCTGTTTGTGAGTTTAATAAATTTGAATTTTTTCTCTAAATTTACCAGAACAAAAATTTACAAGATAGTTTTTTAAACCAGCGATATATCTATAAACATTAGAAATTCCCCACTTGTATCTGGAGAGGGGATTCTAACTTTTTCTCCATAAACTCTTTTGATGAGATAAAATGCGACGGTAACACGTTCCGGAATTTAATTTGAATAATTACACATTTAAGTAAAGAAATTGCCTTTCTGATTAAAAAATAATTGCTAATTAATTCGAAACAAATTGACAAACATAACCTTGTTTCTCTGAGGTTAACCTCGCCCAGCATTTACTTGTAAATCCGAGAATTTCGGATGGTATTTTTCAACCTACTGGGAGGAAGTGGGCGTTCGGAGCAGAACATCACTGTACAGGCTCCCAGTTTTATTACTTACTCACCACATGAGGCATCTTAAGAGGGAAGCTAATTATAGATGTTACAATATGTATTTTAGTTTCAAATGAGATTTTTTTTTAAGTCGTCTATTTGCAAAAACCTCAGCAAGCACAGCATCATCTATATAATATATTAAAAATCTCATGTCTGGGTGCACTTCCTACGTTACCTTATTGCATTAAAAATTCCAATGTCCATATTTATAATGGCAGCTGCTTATGAAAACTTGTCACGCTATAATTACACCCTCTGCCAGTGGTGGCGGTGACTGAGGTTCTTACACAAGATTCGGGCTCATGGGATTGGGGGTAATATATTAGCATGGATTGAGGATTGGTTAACGGACAGAAAACAGAGTAGGAATAAACAGGTCATTTTCAGGATGGCGGGGTATAACTAGTGGAGTGATGCAAGGATCAGTGCTTGGGCCTCAGCTATTTACATTCTATACCAATGACTTAGATGAGGGGACCGAGTGTAATGTATCCAAGTCTGCTGACGATACACAGCTAGGTGGGAAAGTAAGTTGACAAGGTCATCCCATCTGCCAATATAACTGGTTGCCTGGTTCCATTCTTATCTATCTAATCGTAGCCAGAGAATCACCTGCAGCGACTTCTCTTCCCGCTCACGCACCATTACCGCTGGAGTCCCCCAAGAGTCTATCCTTGGCCCCCCTCCTATTTCTCATCGACATGCTGCCCCTTGGCGACATCATCCGAAAACACGGCGTCAGTTTCCAGGTACGCTGACAACACCCAGCTCTACTTCACCGTCACCTCTCTCGACCCCTCCACTGTCTCTAAATTGACAGACTGCTTATCCGACATCCAGTACTGGATGCGCAGAAATTTCCTTCAACTAAATATTGGGATGATCAAAGCCATTGTCTTTGGTCACCATCACAAACTCCGTTCCCTAGCCACCGGTTCCATCCCTCTCCCTGGCGACTGTCTGAGGCTGAGCCAGACCGTTCGCAACCTTGGTGTTGTATTTGACCCCGTGATGAGCTTCCAACCACATATCCACGGCATCACGAAGACCACCTAGTTCCACCTCCAGAACATCGCCCGACTCCGCCCCGCCTCAGCTCATCTGCTGCTGAAACCCTCATCCACGCCTTTGTTACCTCTAAACATAGAAACATAGAAAATAGGTGCAGGAGTAGACCATTCGGTCCTTCGAGCCTGCACCGCCATTTAATGCGTTCATGGCTGAACATGCTACCTCAGTACCCCATTCCTGCTTTCTCGCCATACCCCTTGATCACCCTAGTTGTGAGTATTATATCTAACTCCCTTTTGAATATATTTAGCGAACTGGCCTCAACAACCTTCTGTGGTAGAGAATTCCACAGATTCACCACTCTCTGGGTGAAGAAGTTCCTCCTCATCTCAGTCTTAAATGGCTTCCCCTTTATCCTTAGACTGTGACCCCTGGTTTTAGTTTTCCCTAACATTGGAAACATTAATTTGTCTAAACCAGTCAGGATTTTAAACGTCTCTATAAGATCCCCCCTCATTCTTCTGAACTCCAGAGGATACAAGTTCAGTTGATCCAGTCTTTCTTGATATGTCAGTCTGGTCATCCCAGGAATCAATCTAGTGAACCTTCGTTGTACTCCCTCAATAGCAAGAATGTCCTTCCTCAAGTTAGGATACCAAAACTGCACACAATACTCCAGGTGTGGCCTCACCAAGGCCCTGTACAACTGTAGCATCACCTCCCTACTCCTGTACTCAAATCCCCTTGCTATGAAGGCTATCATGCCATTTGCTTTCTTGACTGCCTGCTGCACTTGCCTTCCCACCTTCAGTGACTGATGTACCATGACGCCCAGGTCTCGTTGCACCTCCCCTTTCCCTAATCTGCCACCATTCAGGTAATAGTCTGCCTCCCTATTTTTACCACCAAAGTGGATAACCTCACATTTATCCACATTGTACTTCATCTGCCATACATTTGCCCATTCACCCAACCTGTCCAAGTCACTCTGTAGCCTCCTAGCATCCTCCTCATTGTTCACACTGCCTCCCAATTTAGTGTCATCCGCAAATTTGGAGATATTACAATTAATCCCTTCGTCCAAATCATTAATATATAATGTAAACAGCTGGGGCCCCAGCACCGAACCCTGCGGTACCCCGCTGGTCACTGCCTGCCATTCTGAAAAGTACCCATTTACTCCTACTCTTTGTTTCCTGTGTGCCAACCAGTTCTCAATCCACGTCAACACATTACCCCCAATCCCATGTGCTTTAACTTTGCACACCAATCTCTTGTGTGGGACCTTGTCGAAGGCCTTCTGAAAGTCCAAATACACCACATCTACTGGTTCCCCCCCATCCACCCTATTGGAAACATCCTCAAAAAATTCCAGAAGATTTGTCAAGCATGATTTCCCTTTCACAAATCCATGCTGACTTGGACCTATCATGTCGCCACTTTCCAAATGGTCTGTTATGACATCTTTAATAATTGATTCCATCATTTTACCCACCACCGATGTCAGGTTGACCGGTCTATAATTCCCTGCTTTCTCCCTCCCTCCTTTTTTAAAAAGAGGGGTTACATTAGCCACCCTCCACTCCTTCGGAACTGATCCAGAGTCTAAGGAATGTTGGAAAATGATCGTCAATGCATCCACTATTTCCAAGGCCACCTCCTTAAGTACTCTGGGATGCAGACCACCAGGCCCTGGGGATTTATCAGCCTTCAGTCCCATCAATTTCCCCAACACCTTTTCCCGACTGATAAGGATTTCCCTCAGCTCCTCCCTCTTACCAGATCCTTTGATCTCTTTTATTTCCGGAAGGTTGTTTGTGTCCTCCACAGTAAACACCGAACCAAAGTACTTGTTCAATTGATCTGCCATTTCTTTGTTCCCCATTATGACTTCCCCTGTTTCTGACTGCAGGGGACCTACGTTTGTTTTTACTAACCTCTTTCTTTTTACATATTTATAGAAGCTTTTGCAGTCCGTTTTAATGTTCTCCGCAAGCTTCCTTTCATATTTTATTTTCCCTGCCCTAATCAAACCCTTCGTCCTCCTCTGCTGAGTTTTAAAGTTCTCCCAGTCCCCGGGTTTGCTGCTACTTCTGGCCAATTTGTATGCCACTTCCTTGCTTTTAATACTATCCCTGATTTCCCTTGTTAGCCATGGTTGAGCCACCTTCCCTTTTTTATTTTTACGCCAGACAGGGATGTACAATTGCTGTAGTTCATCCATGCGATCTCTAAATGTCTGCCATTGCCCTTCCACTGATAACCCCTTAAATATCGCTTGCCAATCTAACCTCGCCAATTCACGCCTCATACCCTCAAAGTTGCCCTTATTTAAGTTCTGGACCATGGTCTCTGAATTAACTGTTTCCTTCTCCATCCTAATGTAGAACTCCACCATACTATGGTCACTCTTCCCCAAGGGGCCTCGCACCACAAGATTGCTGATTAGTCCTTCCTCATTACACAACACCCAGTCCAGGATGGCCTCCCCTCTAGTTGGTTCCTCAACATATTGGTTTAGGAAACCATCCCTTAAACACTCCAGGAAATCCTCCTCCATCGTATTGCTTCCAGTTTGAGTAGCCCAATCTATATGCATATTAAAGTCACCCATGATAACTGCTGTGCCTTTTTTGCATGCACCTCTGATTTCCTGTTTCATACCCTCCCCCACCTCACTACTACTGTTTGGAGGTCTGTACACAACCCCCACTAACGTTTTCTGCCCTTTGGTGTTCTGCAGCTCAACCCATATTGATTCCACATCCTCCAAGCTAATGTCCTTCCTAGCTATTGCATTAATCTCCTTTTTAACCAGCAATGCTACCCCACCCCCTTTTCCTTTTATTCTATCCTTCCTGAATGTTGAATACCCCTGGATATTCAGTTCCCAGCCTTGATTGTTCTGGAGCCACGTCTCTGTAATCCCAATCACATCATATCCGTTAACATCAATTTGCACAGTCAATTCATCCACCTTATTACGGATACTCCTTGCATTAAGACACAGAGCCTTTAGGCTTGTTTTATTAACACCCTTTGTCCTTTTAGACTTATGATTTAGTATGGCCCTTTGTGTTTCTTGCCTTTGTTTACACGGATTTCCTTATTGTTTCTCACCCTTCTAACATTTGTTTCTGACTGCATATTACTTCCCCCTGTTTCGCTACATAGGTTCCCATTCCCCTGCCATATTAGTTTAAATCCTCCCGAACTGCCTTAGCAAATATTACCCCGAGGACATCGGTTCCAGTCCTGCCCAAGTGCAGACCGTCCCTTTTGTACAGGTCCCACTTCCCCCAGAACTGGTTCCAATGCCTCAGGTATTTGAATCCCTCCCTCCTGCACCACTGCTCAAGCCACGTATTTAATCTCGCTATCCTGTTCATGCTACTCTGATTAGCACGTGGCACTGGTAGCAACCCAGAGATTACTACCTTTGAGGTCCTACTTTTCAATTTAGCTCCTAGCTCCCTAAATTCTGCTTGTAGGACCTCTTCCCGCTTTTTACCTATATCGTTGGTACCTACATGCACCACGACAGCTGGCTCTTCACCCTCCCTTTCCAGAATGTTCTGCAGCCGCTCCGAGACATCCTTGACCCTTGCACCAGGGAGGCAACATACCATCCTGGAATCTCGGTTGCGGCCACAGAAACTCCTGTCTATTCCCCTTACAATTGAGTCCCCTATCACTATAGCTCTACCACTCTTTTTCCCGCCCTGCTGTGCAGCAGAGCCAGCCATGGTGCCATGAACCTGGCTGCTGGTGCCTTCCCCTGGTAGGTCATTTCCCCCAACAGTATCCAAAACGGTATATCTGTTTTGGAGGGAGACGACCGCAGGGGACTCCTGCACTACCTTCCTGATATTGCCCTGCCTCTTGGTCACCCATTTACTGTCTGACCTAGCCTTTACCCGCGGTGTGTTCAACTCACTAAATGAGTAATCCACAAAGTTCTCGGCATCGTGGATGCTCCAGAGTGAGTCCATCCGCAGCTCCAGTGCCGCCATGCGGTCCGTCAGGAGCTGCAGCTGGACGCACTTCCTGCACACATAGTTGTCAGGGACACTGGAAGTGTCCTTGATTTCCCACATGGCACAGGAGGAGCACGACACAGCTCCGAGATTTCCTGCCATGACTTAACCCTTATATTACTTTATTAAGTTAAGTCCCTGAAAACAAAATATAAATCGAACCTACCTTTTAAATTCCCTCTACCCCTAAAGGTTAGAGGAGGTGGGAGGGTGGGAGACACTACTAGTGTAGTGTCTCGGGCTCAGCAACAGCTCCACCTATATATGGGTACCAATGAATTGGCCCCGCCCTCTGACTTTGAAAAAAGCCCGCGAAGCTCCTTCCCCGCTGCCGACCGCTCTGTGGAAGAAAGAAAGGCTCCTCCTCCGCCGCTGTCGACGCTGGTGACTCTAGACTTGACTATTCCAATGCTCTCCTGGTCGGACTCCCATCTTCCACCCTCCATAAACTTAAGCTCATCCTAATCTCTGCCGCCCATCTCCTGACTCGTACCAAGTCCCGTTCACCCATCACTGGTCGCTGACCTACATTGGTACCCGGTTAAGCAATGCCCCGATTTTAAAATTATCAGCCTTGATTTCAAATCGCTCCATGGCCTCGCTCCTCTCTATTTCTGTAACCTCCTTCAGCCTACAACCCTTCGAGATCTCTGCACTCTTCCAATTCTGGCCTCTTGAGCATCCCCGATTTTAATCGCTCCACTATTGGTGGCCGTGCCTTCAGCTGCCTAGGTCCTAACCTCTGGAATTCCCTCCCTAAATCTCTGTGCCTCTCTACCTCTCTCTCCTCCTTTAAGACGCTCCTTAAAATCTACCTCTTTGACCAAACTTTTGCTCATCTGTCCTAATATCTCCTTTTGTGGCTCGGTGTCAAATTTTGTTTGATGACGCTCCTGTGAAGCGCCTTGGGACGTTTTACTACGTTAAAGGGGCTATATAAATGCAAGTTGTGGTTGTTTTTTCATGGAAATCTTCTCCCCTAGCCTTCTATATGACCGATCTGGTTTGTTAGTGAGATTCTGTACCTTTTTTGGTATCTAGTCTCCGGCCTTCGCACTGACCTTAGACTAACCTCTGACCGTTCCACTGACCTGAGTCATCCCACCACTTTTTCTGATGACCCTGGATTACTCTGACCTCCGTATAGACCCCAGACTTTCCATTCTTCACAGACACCACTGACTGTCTGACCTATTTCAACCTTGGACTACTCTCCAAACCTCCTGGCTGGCTGAAATATTTTTCTGACAAAACTCTCGCGCAGGAACTCTTACCATTGCTGGTTAAGTGTTACTGTTTCTAACCTCTGCTTAGTTTCTTCACCTTTGTTGATCTCATCTCCACTGCGCACGCAAAATGACTGCTTCTCTAGACCACAGCAGGCCAGCTAACAAACTGGCTGCTCTCTCGTTTCTTCCATGGGCACTCTGGGTAGCAGTACACTTCACCTTTCGAGTAAGAGCTCTGTAACTTACATTTCACGTTGCATTCTAGTTAAAGGCAGCACAAACTAGGGAAAATACAAAAATATGTATTTACATCTTCTCTAACAGCACTTACATGCATACACAACCTTTCAGAGGCCCTATCTCCATCCCAATTTGTTTCCTGACCCCACTTACTACTACTCCCCCCCATTAAACTCTTTCCCTCTCACACCCCAACTATTATCCCCTTTGCCTCAAGCTAGGTATCCTTCACCCTGCTGACGACTCTGGCCCCAGTAGTCACCTTAAACTCCTGTTTCCCTTTCCTGGAGCCTCCCCCACATGTATCACTTCTCTGGAGTCCATCCATCCATCAAACCTCTTTCCTAGCTTCCTTTCCCCCACCTGTCCCCTCCCTGACCACCCAGCAAGTCTCCTGTCCCTCCCAACGGGTCTTCAGCCACCTGCTCCCTCTGCGATGCTCTTTAAAATGTCCGCTTCCTCTTGAATCAGGCCCTTCCCATCCATTACCTCATCTCAACATCCTAACAGAAACCTAGATTACAAATGGTGCCTCATTTCCCCCTCCCCAAGGTTGAGCGGCATAGCTTCATGTTCCACATCACCCCCCGCCCCCGCACTCAAACTGCTGTGGTGGTGCCGGAGCACTCATCTCCAATTCCCACCTTGGTCTCTTCCCACTTCTGAACCAGCTCCTTCTCAACATTCAAACACTGCACCCTCTTCCACCCCTCCCTTTCCTTTAAGAACCTCTTCCTCTAATGCCACCCCCCCTGCCTTTCTTATTGAATTCTCCAATCTGCCATCAGTCTCTGCACTGAGAGACTCGTCGTCCTTAATGATGTCGACTTTCATCTGAATTCACCCCGTCCCTCCATAGCTGATTTCCATGCCCTCCTCACCTCACCACTCCCTTGGAATATAATGTGGAGAAATGTGAAGTTATCCACTTTGGTAGGAAAAATAGAAAAGCAGTGTATTTTTTAAATGGTGAGAGATTGGGAAATGTTGGTGTTCAGAGGGACCTGGGTGTCCTTGTACACAAATCACTGAAAGTTAACATGCAGGTACAGCAAGCAATTAGGAAAGCAAATGGTATGTTGGCCTTTATTACAAGAGGATTTGAGTATAAGAGTAAAGACGTCTTACTGCAATTACATAGGGCCCTGGTGAGACCACACCTGGCGTATTGTGTACAGTTTTGGTCTCCTTACCTAAGGAAGGATATACTTGCCATAGAGGGAGTGCAACGAAGGTTCACCAGACTGATTCCTGGGATGGGGGGATTGTCCTACGAGGAGAGATTGAGTAGACTAGGCCTATATTCTCTAGAGTTTAGAAGAATGAGAGGTGATCTCATTGAAACATACAAAATTCTTACAGGGCTTGACAGGGTAGATGCAGGGAGGATGTTTCCCCTGGCTGGGGAGTCTAGAACCAGGGGTCACAGTCTCAGAATAAGGGGTCGGCCATTTAGGACTGAGATGAGGAAAAATGTCTTCACTCAGAGGGTGGTGAATCTTTGGAATTCTCTACCCCAGAGGACTGTGGAGGCTCAGTCGTTGAGTATATCCAAGACAGAGATCGATAGATTTTTGAATATTAAGGGATATGGGGATAGTGCAGGAAAGTGGAGTTGAGGTAGAAGATCAGCCATGATCTTATTGAATGGCGGAGCAGGCTCGAGGAGTCAAATGGCCGACTCCTGCTCCTATTTCTTATGTTGACCTGGTCATCACATGATGTTTCTGTAGCCAACATGGCTCTCCCTGCTCAGTTCCTTATCTCTGTTCTCTCGTGTATCCCCTACCATCACCTTGTGTCCCTGGAAAAAAGAAACCCTCTATTTCTCACACATGCCCTCTCATGCGCCAACCCAAAATCAACGGAATTAAAATCAGATGGGTTGTATAAAGGATGGGCAATACCTGCCACCAGATTAACGCTCAGGAGGTGAAGACAAAAATCTCCCCCCCCACCCCCCACCAACCGCCATGCTTCAAAGAATTAAATAACATGTTGTTTGTGTCCTCATGCAGTAAAACAATAGGCCCTATATAAAGTACTGTGGTGATTTAATATGCATTAAATGTCAATGGTGGACCATTTTCACACTGAAAAAGCATTACGAGCGAATACAGACGTTAGGGTCAATTAAATTTTCTTTCGCATACTCATTGGAAAATGAATGATTTCAAGAGCACCATATAATGCTGTTGGTGTATTCTCTAAACAATAGATCCATGAGGAATAAAATAATAAATTAAGTGGAATATAGCAAGTCAGTCTTTGCCAATTTTGATATCCATTTTATACCTGCATTTCTTCGAGCACCTGGTATCTCCCAAAGATGCAAATGCCTAAGAATGTTCACACAACACACATATAAATACAATACAGTTTCTGGTTGATATAACACTCTCGTCAAAAATATTATGCTCTGGTGCTGCTTCAGTTGAGGGTGATCCAGCAACTAAAATTAGAGACAGTGCATAACACAGTAAGTAGATTAACACTATTAATGCAATATGCAGAAGGCAAAAAATTGCTTTATTAATAATGCTAATTATTCATTCTCGGCATGTGGGTGTCGCCGGCGAGGCTGGCTGGCATTTATTGCCCATCCCTAGTTGCCCTGAGAAGGTGCTGGTGGGTCTTCCTGTAGTGGTTTGATACAACTGAGTTCATTGTTAGGCCACTGCGGAGGGCAGTTAAAAGTCAGTCACGTTCTTGTGGGACGGAGTCACATACAGACCAGACCAGGTAAGGACGGCAGGTTTCCTTCCCTAAGGATGTCAGCTATGGCTCAGTGGGTAGCACTCTCACCTCTGAGTCAGAAGGTTGTGGGTTCGGGTCCCACTCCAGGGAACTTGAGCACAAAAATCTAGGCTGACACTCTGAGGGAGTGCTGCACTGTCGGAGGTGCCGTCTTTCAGATGAGACGTTAAACCGAGGCCCCATCTGCTCTCTCAAGTGGACGTAAAAGATCCCATGGCACTATTTCAAAGAAGAGCAGGGGATTTATCCCAGGTGTCCTGGTCAATATTTATCCCTCAATCAACATCACTAAAAACAGATTATCTGGTCATTATCACATTGCTGTTTGTGGGACCTTGCTGTGCGCGAATTGGCTGCTGCGTTTCCCACATCACAACAGTGAGTACACTTCAAAAAGTACTTCATTGGCTGTAAAGCGCTTTGGGACATCCGGTGGTCGTGAACGGCGCTATATAAATGCAAGTCTTTCTTTTCTTTCGAAAGGACATTAGTGAACCAGTTGGGTTTTGTACGAGAATCCGACAGCTTCGTGGTCACTTTTACTGCTACCAGCTTTCTATTCCAGATTTTTTTTCTAAACTGTATTCAAATGTTCAAACTGCCAGGGGGGGATTTGGACTGCCTGAAAGTGAAAAGAAAAAATACCCAGAGAATAGCTTTCTATATATTAATATACCTCATGGTTGAAATAATTTCAGCTACCTGACTACAGCAATTATAAATTTGTGTTGTTAACTTGTTTTATGAGACTTCTCCTGCAACAGCTGTTTCAATTGGCACAACACTGACAATGAATCGTAGAGTCGTACAGGACAGAAGGAGGCCATTCGGCCCATCATGCCCATTCCGGCTCTTTGGCAGAGATATCCAATTAGTCCCGCTCCCCTGCTCTTTCCCCAATTTTGTTTGGTTAATAAAATCTGCCAGATATCAGCCTAATAATTTGCGGTATCAACTCGTACAAACAGGGCACATCACATGGGGCTGATTTTCCTGTGCTCCCCCCCCCCTTCGCTGGGCGCTTGAGACAAGCGTGGTGTACCCAGACTGAATTGTGTGTGTCCTGGCCTCTCTATACCCGAATTTAGTGGGCCTGGATCATTGGCATGGCCCAGTTGCATCTCTGGCACAGCCAGCCCCCACCCCTGACAGGGTATTATGCCTGGAGATGGGGCGGGGTGGGTGGGAACACAGGAACAACTGCAAGGACTGGCTGCCAGTCTCAGGACTTTCTCACTGCTGTTGGCCCAAAGGTCATTTGAGAGGCAGTAAAATAAGATAGGCCTCCAATGCCTTGCTGCATAGCTCCCCCCTCAGATCCTCCAATCACAGGGGGCCCGGACGCAAGGCCTAGCAAAAGCTGCTTGATGTGCCCCTGCGTCTGGGTGCCCTTCTGGGGCACGCCAGGGATTTCCCCATAGCACACCTCCATGCCTGCTCTTATTCTGCACCTGTTGTAGGCATAGACACAGGTCCACCTCATTGGGGAAGCCCTGGAAGTCGAAGGGCAATGTAAAGAAGATGGAGACCTGTTGTAACTGATCTCCACTCTATCTCCTGTGGTTTGTGCCTTGGGAATAAGTGTTCACCAGTCACAAGCGACAAGAAAATGGGTCCCCTTGTCATAGCCGAAGAATGAAGTCAGAGTAAGCACATGATTAAAACCCCATGACTGGTCCCTGAATACATTTTATTGTGCCATTATTTGGAAGTTGACACACTGGTGTCACTGCGAGATATGATTTCAAACACATAGGCATCGCATATACTTCACAAATACTATAAATTCCGAGAGAAAGCAGTGACTGGCTGAGGAAACAAAAAATAAATATCATTGGCAGGCAGGGTCTTGTAATGTTTAGTCATTGAACTAATATAGCCTTCAGAAATAACAGTATCAACATTTAAAATGACATAATTTTACAATCCAAATCTGGTCCTAATATATAGATTAGAAGGTTGAACTTTTTTTTCCAAAAATATTTTCAATTCCATTCACTTTTGCCTCTGTTAGTTTTTCTATATTGACCGGCCTGTGAAGCAACGTGATGACACTGCTGTGATACAATCTTTTTACAGGATAACTCTGAACGACTCCAAGCTTCAGCGTGTGTGCAGGGTTCACGGTGCTGCTACCGTGCCCCTCCAAGGGCTAAACAGGAGTTCTGCTGTGTGAAGTGGGTGACTGACTGAGGTCCAGAATTTGGAGCTAAGTAGGTCACCAGGCCCAGGCATAGCTACCTGCCAATGCTGGCGGAAAACTGCTTTCTGCAGGCTTAGGTTTAGCAAGTAGGCAGATACAGAGCAGTGAGGCTCACGTGGAGCATAAACACCAGCATGGACCGGTCGGGCTGCATGGGCCTGTTTCTGTGTAATACCATAGGTATCTTGAAGCAGTATTTCAGATGCCTCAACAGTTCAGGGGCACTGTACAACACAGCACTGCCAGGGTCTCTAAGTGAGAAGTCGCACAACACCAGGTTATAGTCCAACAGCTTTATTTGAAATCACAAGCTTTCGGAGCGCTGCTCCTTCGTCAGGTGAAGTGAAGAAATACATATGGGCACAGCATATATAGTCAGAGAACACTGCCAGATGATTACAGTTAATCTTTCTAACTGCCCTTTATCACACCTCGGCAGAGAGATAATCACGGCAATCAAAGGTGTGGATGGTGTCCAACCAGGTCACATTTGACCCCTTGTGACCCCACCTCATTGTCTTTGTTGTATTTTGCTATCGTCTTTGATGCAATGTTTTCCTGACTGACCTGGTTGGACACCATCCACACCTTTGATTGCCGTGATTGTCTCTCTGCTGAGGTGTGATAAAGGGCAGTTAGAAAGATTAAGTGTAGTCGTCTGGCAGTGCTCTCTGACTATATATGCTGTGCCCATATGTATTTCTTCACTTCACCTGACGAAGGAGCAGTGCTCCGAAAGCTTGTGATTTCAAATAAAGCTGTTGGACTATAACCTGGTGTTGTGCGACTTCTCACTTTTGTCCACCCCAGTCCAACACCGGCATCTGCGCATCAGGGTCACTAAGGTCATTGGTGGTTTGCTGTGTGCTGCATAATTGGTCAGAGGCCTGACCATGCAAGAGGCGGCTAACTTTCAAAATCACGGCAGGAGCAGGATGCAGATACTGGGACACCAAACCACTGGGGCCAGCTAGATGCCCCTGAGATGACCAGATGGACTACAGCGGTCTTTTCCAGTCCTATACATTCCTATTTTCCTGTGTGTAATTAGGGACTGAACCGTACGCTCAGACAGAAACACTAACATCAACATTGGAATTTTTATCCTCTGGAATCAAATTTCAGTTTAAAAGCAGAAATTACAGTCACCCTGAAAGACACCACACCAAAATAAAAATGGGAACTGTACCTTAACCTTCATAATCCAAGCAAAATCAGGGGCAATGTTTCTGTGATAGCACTTCCCTGCCACTTGATGGCACTAGCGCATCTTCAATAATATTTAGAAAGTGCACCACTGCCCCTTTGTGGCAAGTAATTAGTACTGCAGCTAATTGACAGCTTGACATTGTTTCAGTAACTATATTGATATTTTTATGATCATAAATCTTAAAGTACCGTGGATTACTTGCAATAGCTAGAAATAATTGAGAAGTAACTTGATAAACTAGGGGTCCAATCTGGAAGAGAGACATCTCAGGGGATCTTCTTAGAGATACTTAGCAGGGTAGAAAAAAATAAACCCCAAACTATACTTTCAGATACACCAGGACAGCTGGGTAAGAGGGCAAGGTTCAGGATTGTGAAGAACAAATTTAGGAAATATTTCTCTACACGGAAGGAATGAACAGCTAGAGCAGATTTCTCGGAAGTGTGTCTGAGGTCAGAACACCGGACTCATTTAAACAACAACCAGGTACTGCAATGAGAGACAGGTTTCGCCTTCTGGAAGAACGAGATGCAATCGGTTGAAGGACCTTCATCCAAGTCTATTTTGTGATAATTAATCAACGTGGTTGCATATGAATTGTAGACAAATGAAGAGACTAGAATTGCACTTAGAATATAACGTGGAGGTAAACGGTGCAAATACTCGGGCAAAAAGACTGCAAATGCACAAAATGCTTGCTAATTGGGCACAAATTTACTCTTGTGCAGAGCAGATTTTCTTTATGGCAAATATTCAAACAAAACTTACGCAATTTCTGGAAGTGCGAATAACCTCCCGATTTTGTTTTCAAGATATTTCTGAATGCGGTTAGATGGAGACAGGTCACAATTGTTTTAACCGAGAAAAAGAAAACAAATAAAAAGACACTCCTCCGCACACCTCAACTAACTTGTCTGCAGCCATGCCTGCCATGGAAAGCGGAATTGGCATTGTCCTCTCGCTTTTTCCATTTTTCTGTCTCTTTCACCTTCTCAATTTTTGGATCTCTGCCTTTTGCTTTGTCTTTCTTTATGAAATGGGTCACTTTCACTCTGTTCGCCCTCTTGCAATCTAGTCATGTTTCACCACAGTCAGACTACTGTTCTAGCCTGTCACTGTCCCCGGGTCTCGCACATCTTCTGGCCAATAAGAGCATAAGAAATAGGAGCAGGAGTAGGCCATTCAGCCCCTCGAGCCTGCTCCGCCATTCAATAAGAGCATGGCTGATCTTCTGCCTCATCTCCACTTTCCTGCACTATCCCCATATCCCTTGATTCCCTTAATATTCAAAAATCTATCGATCTCTGTCTTGAATATACTCAACTGCTGTGCAAAACTGAGTCAAATAGCATACTTTATGACTGATAAGATGGCATCAGGGAGCAGATTTGGATGCCAAGACCTCGGTGCCCATTTTATTTGCATATTTCTCCATCTCAGCTGTGATCCTTCTTAGGCAGTCCCTCGGAACCGAGGATGACTTGCTTTCACATTAAAAATGAGTTCGCAGGTGGCTGATGAGTCCAATGCGGGACCTACAGTCTCTGTCACAGGTGGGACAGACGGTGGTTGAAGGGGCGGGTGGGTGGGGTGCTTGGGTTGACGTGCGCTCCTTGTGCTGCCTGCGCTTGGCTTCCGCTTGCTCCTGGCAAAGAGACTCAAGGTGTTCGGCGCCTCAGCTATGATACGTAGCCAACGTCACCACAAAACCAAAGGGAGGTGGGAAATTGAAAGTTCGTTGCTGTGCCTTTGTATATTTCTGAGTGTTTTCAAACTCCAGCCCCCCCCAAATCCCAAGTTAGAAGCTACGACTCCCATACCCATCTAACATCTACAAGGCACAAGTAAGGAGTGTGATGGAATACTCTCCACTTGCCTGGATGAGTGCAGTTCCAACAACACTCAAGAAGCTCGACACCATCCAGGACAAAGCAGCCCGCTTGATTGGCACTCCCTCTACCACCTTAAATATCCACTCCCTCCACCAGCGGCGCACCGTGGCTGCAGTGTGTACCATCTACAAGATGCACTGCAGCAACTCGTCAAGGCTTCTTCAGCAGCACCTCCCAAACCCGTGACCTCTTCCACCTAGAAGTACAAGGGCAGCAGACGCATGGGAACACTATCACCTCCAAGTTCCCCTCCAAGTCACACACCATCCTGACTTAGAAGTATATCACCGATCCTTCATCGTCACTGGGTCAAAATCCTAGAACTCCCTCCCTAACAGCACTGTGGGAGTACCTTCACCACACGGACTGTAGCAGTTCAAGAAGGCGACTCACCACCACTTTCTCAAGGGCAACTAGGGATGGGCAATAAATGCTGGCCTTGCCAGCGATGCCCACATCCCATAAAAACGAATATTAAAAAAAATACCCTCTGAAGGTCTTTCAAGGCCTGAGCCCCTCCTACCTCTACTTCCTAGCCCCACATCAATTTCTCACACTCCCTCCCAGGCTGCACCTTTAGCCTCCACCCCCCCCCCCCCCCCCCCCCCCCTTTCTCTCATGTATGCCTGATCCTGAGCCCAATACATGTTGGCTGCCATCTCAGTGTGTGTCCTGGTCTTCAAAATAAAAGATAGAAACTGTGTACATCATTAAAGGAATGTGCGTAAGAGGCACACAGATAGATTGGGAAGCATAAAGACAGAAGATACAGAGGGGAAGGAGAAACTTTTGGAAAGAATAAGATAAAGAGTCACAAACTAATAAAGACACAGACACAACAATGAGAAAAAGTGTGTAAGACTTATTTGGAGACAGAGAGGAAGAGTAGAAGACAAAGAGATGGACACAAAACCATTTGATTTTATATTCATGTTCTAGAATCAAAAATAACAAAGAAACATTATTAATCAAGCTGATAAACAAAAATTGATTTCTATTTTTTTTTAAGTGGAAATGTAAATTGTATTTCCACTGGTAGGATATCACAGTCTCAAAGAAACATCAAAAAGCAACTTAAGCTGATTTTTTTTTTGGACGACAAAAATACTATAAAAGGAAAGTGAACTGAAAGGGAATGATAGGGACGGCTGGAGGAAAGAGCTGGGCCACCAGAAAACACATCTTCCAAAAACCAATTGCTGTCCCAAAGACAACCTGAGAAGAAGGGGGAAGGCCAATGAGGTGGCGAGTGATATCCTGAATGTTAATGACTAACAGGGAAAGTGAAATGGAGATGGAAATTTGTAGATTACTGGCACCATTTTGTCTTCCTAAAAAGTATACATTTAGAAGACATTTTGACATTTCCTTCACATTGCAGGAATTGAATCACTTGGAGCTAAGACTCTACAATATGCTCATGTACAAAATGGTAAGAGATCTCAAGTCTGGGGGTGCATCCCTTAACCTGAATCACAAATCCTTTCCCCACATCCAATCAGTTACCAAGACTACTTCCTTTCACCTCCACAAAACTCTGCCCCACTGCTGCTGTAAGCCTAATTCGCACCCTTATCACATTAAGACTTGATGGCCTCTGCCTCCACAATCTACAGCTCATTCAGAATGTCACAGCTGCACATAGACCCTCACTCCCATCGCCCTTAGCCTTACCAAGCTCCACTATCTCCCTGTGCCCAGCGATTTGATTTTAAAAATCCTCATCCTCACTTTCAACTCCCCACAGGTCTACCCACCCACCCTACCTCAACCATCTCCTCCAGCTGTATCCTCCACTGCTCTGATAGAGCCACTGTGCTCCCTGCCCTTCTCCTTCAGCTTTCAAAATGTGTGAGGCATCTTTCTGTACTTGAGGAATACTACAGAAATGTAAGTTGTTGATTGCACGAGAATGAGCAAGGAAACTCTCTCCTAATTCTTCATAAGTACTATACACTTTATGGGGTCAATTTTACTTGGTTTTCTGCCCTTAAATCAGGCCAACTGAATTGGTAGCATTCATGGCTCTGAGTTTGAAGATTATGGTTTCAGGTCTCACAGTACTTGACCATATAATCTAAACTGATACTCCTGTACAGTACTTAGGGAGTGCTACATTGTCAGAGGGGCCACTCTTCAGATGAGTCTCTAAGCCAAGGTCCGATCAATGATGAAGAGTTGATCTCAGATTGCTTTTAAATCAGTAAAAATGACATGTTGTTGACTGACTAATCGCAGCTACGCAGCAGTCGGGATTCTAGTTCGCCTCAGCCCTCCCTGGATTACAAAAGGAAGAAAACAACCAGGGTTCCAGCTGCTGATCACTATCCGGTGAACCTCCTTGCAGAAAGTATGTGTGTTTGAGACATCCAGTACTGGATGAGCAGAAATTTCCTGCAACTAAATATCATGGACTGATACAGCACAGGAGGACATTCAGCCCATCGTGCCTGTGCCAGCTCTATCCAATTAGTCCCACTTCCCTGCTCTTGCCCCATATCCCTGTAATTTTTTTCCCCTTCAAGTATTTATCCAATTCCTTTTTGAAAGTTACTACTGAATCTGCTTCCACCACGCTTTCAGGCAGTGCATTCCAGATCACAACAACTTGCTGTGTAGAAAAATGTTTCCTCATGTCGCCTCTGGTTCTTTTGCCAATCACCTTAAATCTGTGTCTTCTGGTTACTGACCCTTCTGCCACTGGAAACAGTTTCTCCTTATCTACTCTATCAAAACCATTCATGATTTTGAGCACCTCTCCTCTAACATTCTTTGCTCTAAGGAGAACAACTCCAGCTTCTAGAGTCTCCACATAACTGAAGTCCCTCATCCCTGGTACCATACTAGTAAATCTCTTCCGCACCCTCTCTAAGGCCTTGACATCATTCCTAAAGAATATTGGGAAGAGCGAACCCATTGTCTTCAGTCCCTGCCTCAAACTCTGTTAGCTAGCCACTGACTCCATCCCTCTTCCTGGCCACAATCTGAGGCTGAACCAGACCGTTCGCAACCTTGGCAACCTAACTGACCCTGAGATGAGCTTCCGAACCCATATCCACTCCATCACCAAGACCACCTACTTCCACCTGCATAACATTGCCCATCTCCATCCCTGCCTCAGCTCATCTGCTACTGAAACCATCATCAATGCCTTTGTTACCTCTAAACTTGACTATTGCAATGCTCTCCTGGCCGGCCTCCTGTCTTGCACCCTCTGTAAACTTGAGCATATCCAAAACTCTGGTGCCCGTATCCTAACTCACACCAAGTCTCGTTCACCCACCACCCCTGTGCTTGCTGACCTACATTGGCTCCCAGTCCAACAACAACTGGATTTGAAAATTCTCATCCTTGTTTTCAAATCCCTCCATGGCCTTGCCGCTCCCTTCCTCTGTAACCTCCTCCAGCCCTACAACCCTCCGAGATTGCTGCGCTCCTCCAATTCTAGCCTCTTGCACATCCCTGATTTTAATCGCTCCACCATTGGCGGTGGTGCCTTCAGCTGCCTAGGCCTTAAGCTCCAGAATTACCTCCCTAAACTTCTCCGCCTCTCTACCTCTCTCCTTCTTTAAGGCACTCCTTAAAACCTACCTCTTTGACCAAGCTTTTAGTCACCTGTCCTACTATCTCCTTATGTGGCTCGGTGTCAAGTTTTGTTTGATAAAGCTCCTGTGAAACACCTTGCGACGTTTTACTAAGTTAAAGGCTCTATATAAATGCCATTTGTTGCTGTTGTTGTTGTGCATGTGTGTGCACATCTAGACACTGAAAGCGGATAGAATTGGCCTTATCTGTGATGGCCTCCCACAGTCAGGTGGCCTAGTAACGCTCATTGTGTAAGCTCACATATGAACAAAGTTCACCTAATTGAGGCACTAAGCGCGGCTGATAATGCAGAACTTGCTCAAGCAAGAGTCTTGAGCGTATTGTACTTATTTACAACTATCAATAAACTATAATGTGTTTTGGCTGGAGTCTAATTAGCTTATCTACTTGATAATATAGTATGTTTTATGGATTATTTGAAGCTGTTTGTAGTTTATACTTGAATTTATAGGAAAACACATAAATTAGACAAATTCAATAGACTTGCAGCTGAGTATTACTACTTTTAATATATTTAAACGTTTTAACCATTACAAAATACATTGCAAAACATTCATAGTAAGGTTTTTGATTGCAGAACTTCAAGTACAAATTGTTAATATTAAATACAGCTAATAATCAACAATATAGTTTGTGGTGTCAATGGTATTTGTTGCTTTCTTTCACTGCCTCACCCTCATCTATGCCTTTGTTACCTCTAGACTTGACTATTCCAACGCACTCCTGGCTGGCCTCCCACATTCCACCCTACGTAAACTTGAGGTCATCCAAAACTCGGCTGCCCGTGTCCTAACTCACACCAAGTCCCGTTCGCCCATTTCCTCTGTGCTCGCTGACCTATATTGACTCCCGGTTAAGCAGCACCTTGATTTCAAAATTCTCATCCTTGTTTTCAAATCCCTCCATGGCCTTGCTCCTTCCTATCTCTGTAATCTCCTTCAGCCCCACAACCTCCCGCCCCGAGATATCTGCGCTCCTCTAATTCTGCCCTCTTGAGCATCCCTGATTATAATCGCTCAACCTTTGGTGGCCGTGCCTTCTGTTGCCTAGGCCCTAAACTCTGGAATTCCCTGCCTAAACCTCTCCGCCTCGCTACCTCTTTCCTCCTTTATGACGCTCCTTAAAACCTACCTCTTTGACCAAGCTTTTGGTCACCTGCCCTAATTTATCCTTATGTGGCTCGGTGTCAAACTTTTCGTCTTAAAATACTCCTGTGCAGCGCCTTGGGACGTTTTACTACATTAAAGGTGCTATATAAATACAAGTTGTTGTTGTTGTGTGGAACCCTCTCTGTAACATTACAGAAAGTTTCACCTTTCTTTTTGATATATACCTTTTATTTTTCTGAATTGTGCGTCATGTTTCATTTTCCTTTGAAGCGGTTTAACTGCTTGCTTCTATCTTGGCAGTTTAATCCTTTTTATCAATGGAGTGACTATTGACACCGCGACCATTCTGTATCACGCTATCATCACCACAGCCCAGTTTAGTGTTCGGGATTAGGGTTGGGTTGGGAACGGTTTAGGGTGTTAGGATTATGGAGATATTGGGGATTGTTAGCGCTGTCCACTGTGCGAGGTCTGAGCTGATATTTGAGTAGCTACCTCTGCATTGCCTGCAGAAACAACTATTGACTGGTCAATCATCAATAGGACCTTGGAGTACCACAAACCTGCTTGGTTCAGGTGTCACATTATTTAGTTTGCCACAACTTCCATCATCAGGTATGTCAAGTGGCAGCCACCTCGACCCCAAAAGGACTGCAATTACCTCATCCGCAAAGAGGATAGTCACTAACTGACAGGCACAGGTTGGAGTCCTCACTTGGTGGACAGCAGGTACCAGGAGCTCTTCACTAGCATAATGAGCCGCACAACTCGTCATAAAACTGCCACCATCTTGTTGATTGCAGCATTGACACACACCATACCCTATCTAATGGTGGTTCAGCAGAAGTAGCTTGTCTCTGCAAACCTACCATGGTAGGCACACATATGTAAGTGCATGTTCTCATACCCAGCCTCCAGTTAATGCCTTCTACCAGCTGTAGTCCCAAAGTCTCAAGAGTTTCTTTATCAGCATTTGCTTTCAGCATGGTGGAAGGACCTACACAGGGCTGCTCGCATCATGCCAGTCATCTTGATGTACTTAGCATCCAAGTCCAGTGCTGCATACCACACTTACTCATCACTAACTCCTTACGTACGAGACTTCGGCAAAGAGGCATCCCACCGAGAAGTCTGATTCTCTCTCCAGGGTATTCAATGACTAGTTGGTGTAGACTAGAGTCTCCCTTCTCTGAAGCTGCTTGTTTTTTTTTGCCACAAGTCCACCCAATAGTTTGGTTTGGATCACACACATGGGCCAGAGGAAGGCAACCTAGGAGTTCCGAATCATGAAAAACTGTTTGGACATGTCATATATGTCAACAAACTTAACCTGCATTAGGACCTTGCTATCACTGAAGAAAGGGAACAATCAAAATATCCTTCACTCCTTCTCTGTGTGGTCCCAAAGTACTGCAATCAGGCTGAACATGACATCCACTAGGATCACAGAATCCACAGTGCAGATAGAGGCCATTTCGGCCCATCGAGCCTGCACCGACACATATCCCACCCTATCCCTGTAACCCCATGTATTTAATCCCCCCTAACACTAAGGGTCAATTTATCATAGCCAAATCAACCTAACCCGCACATCTTTGGACTGTGGGAGGAAACCGGAGCACCCGGAGGAAACCCACGCAGACACGGGGAGAATGTGCAAACTCCACACAGACAGTCACCCGAGGCCGGATTCGAACCCAGGTCCCTGGCGCTGTGAGGCAACAGTGCTAACCACTATGCCACCGTGTTACCCACCGTGTGATCTTCAGGTACTAGTATGAATCAATGGTTAGAACAGATGCCCCGCGTGGTCCTATTAAGCTATGCAAAGTAAAACACCACAATTAGGGGAATACACCTATTTATCTCACTGATTAGCCGATTGATCAAGATGGAGCACCACAACACCTTTAGAAATGCCAATAATGGACACTATCAAGCTGTCCCATATGATGCCTTTCAATGGATCATTGACAAAGATACAAATAACATGGAGGACATTGCCTCACTTCTCTTTCAAGATAACATCAGTGAGTGTCTCATGAGCAACATGCCCTTCCCAAGCAGAATTAACTCAGGAAAAGTTAATGACTGCAATATAAATGATATTGAAGTCCTAGATAGGCTAAAAAAAATACATCCCAAGAGATGGTTAGGAAATTGGCTGAGCGGCAGGAGACAGGGAGTAGGGATAATGGGCAGGTACTCAAATTGGCAGGATGTGACTAGTGGTGTCCCGCAGGGATCTGTGTTGGGGCCTCAACTATTCACAATATTTATTAACGACTTAGATGATGGCACAGAAAGTCATATATCCAAATCTGCCGATGACACAAAGAATAGTGGCATTTTAGGCAGTGTAGATGAAAGCATAAAATTACAAAGAGATATTGACAGATTAAGTGAATGGGCAAAACTGTGGCAAATGGATTTCAATGTAAGCAAAATGTGAGGTCATCCACTTTGGACCTAAAAAGGATAGAACAGGGTACTTTCTAAATGGTGAAAAGCTAAAAACAGTGGAGGTCCAAAGAGACTTGGGGGTCCAGGTATATAGATCATTAAAATGTCAGGAACAGGTATAGAAAATATTCAAAAAGGCTAATGGAATGCTGGCCTTTATATCTAGAGGACTAGAATACAAGGGGGTAGAAATTATGCTGCTGCTATACAAAGCCCTGGTTAGATGATACCTGGAGTACTGTGAGCAGTTCTGGGCACCACACCTTAGGAAGGATATATTGGCCTTGGAGGGAGAAGGTTTACCAGAAGGATAAGGGCTAAACCATTTAGGACAGAAATGAGGGGGAATTTCTTCACTCAGAGGGTGGTGAACCTGTGGAACTCATTGCCACAGAGGGCAGTGTACGCCAGCTCATTAAATATATTTAAGAGGGAATTAGATATATTTCTACAGGCAAAAGGGGTTAAGGGTTACGGAGAGAAGGCGGGGATGGGATACTGAATTGGAGGATCAGCCATGATCTCATTAAATGGCGGAGCAGGCTCGAAGGGCCGGATGGCCTACTCCTGCTCCTATCTTCTATGTATCTATGTATCTATGATACCCGGACTTCAAGGGTTATGTTACGAGGAGAGATTACACAAATTAGGGTTGTATTCCCTAGAATTTAGGAGGTTAAGGGGTGATCTAATCGAAGTTTTCAAGCTATTAAGGGGAACAGATAGGGTAGATAGAGAGAAACGATTTCCGCTGGTTGGGGATTCTAGGACTAGGGGGCATAGTCTAAAAATTAGAGCAAGACCTTTCAGGAGTGAAATTAGGAAACACTTCTACACACAAAAGGTGGTAGAAGTTTGGAACTCTCTTCCGCAAAAGGCAATTGATGCTAGATCAATTGTTAATTTTAAATCGGAGATTGATAGCTTTTTGTTAACTAAAGGTATTAAGAGACATGGGGCAAAGGTGGGTATACAAACCTAATGCTAATTGGTTACATTTGCAGATGATACAAAAATAAAAGGGGCAAGGGGAAATGGCATCAGATGTAGCTTAGAAATTACAGAAACATGTTGTTGAAATTCTGACGAAGTTGAAAGAGACTTAGGAATCTTAGTAGATTTGGTGCTTATAGGAACAGGAGTAAACCATTCAGCCCCATGGGTCTGTTCTGCCATTCGAGTAGGTCATGGCTGACCTGTATCTCAACTCAATTTACCCACCTTTGCTCCATATCCCTTGATAGGCATTTGGTAGGAAGAATGAGGAGAGGGAATATAAACTAAATAGTACAATTTTAAAAGGGGTGCAAGAACAGAGAGAGCTGGGGGTATGTGTACATAAATCTTTGACGGTGGCAGGACAAGTTGAGAAGGCTGTTAAAAAAGCATACGGTATCCTCGGCTTTATAAACAGTGGCACAGAGTACAAAAGCAAGGAAGTTATGCTAAACCTTTATAAATCACTAGTTAGGCACCAGCTGGAGTATTGTGTTCAGTTCCAGGCACCACATTTTAGGAAGGATGTCAAGGCCTTAGAGAGGGTGCAGAGGAGATTTACTAGAATGGTACCAAGGATGCGGAGACACTCTGGCCAATTCTGGCCTCTTGCGCATTCCTGATTTTAATTGTTCCACCACTGGCAGCCGTGCTTTCAGCTGACGAGGCCCTAAGCTCTGGAATTCTCTCCCTAAACCTCTCTTTCCTCCTTTAAGACGCTCCTTAAAACCTCTACCTCTTTGACCAAGCTTTTCTCATCTGCCCTAATATTTCCTTATGTGGCTTGGTGTCAAATTCTGTTTGATAACTCTCCTGTGAAGTGCCTTGGGACATTTTTACTACGTTAAAGGTGCTATAGAAATGTAAGTTGTTGTTATTGTATCATTCTATGATTCTATAACCTAACCTAACAAAAATCTGTCAATCTAAGTCTTGAACATTTAAATTGACCCAGCAGTTACAGCCTTTTGGGGAGAGAGTTACAGATTTCCACCACCTTTCGTGTGAAAAATGCTTCCTGATTTAACTTCAAATTGGCCTAGCTCTAATTTTAAGATTATGCTCCATATTTCTGAATTGTCCATCAGGGGAAATCAGGTTTCTCTGTGTCTACCCTACTGAATCCCTTTATCATTTTAAACACCTCGATTAGATCACCCCCTCAACCATCTAAATTTAAGGGAATACAAGCCAAATTTATGAAACCTGGCCTCATTATTTACCCCTTTAAGCCCTGGTATAATTCTGGTGAATCTCATTCACAGCCAACATATCCTTTCTGAGGTGTAATACTCAAAGTTGAACAGAGTACTCCAGATGGGGTCTGGCCAAGGCTCTGTACAACTGAAGCATAACTTCCTCACTTATGTATTCCAGCCACCTTGAGATAAAGGCCATCTGTTTATAACACCTTTTTGCAGTAACTCTGAATGATTTGTGTACATGGACACCTAAATCCCTCTGCTCCTCTACAGTTCCTAGTCTCTCACCATTAAGAATATATTCCAATTTGTCTTTCTCAGTTCCAAAGTGGATGACCTCATACTTCCCCACATTGACCTCCATATTCCAGTTTTGTCCACACACTGAATCTGTCTATATCCCTTTGTAACTTCCTTCTCTCATCTGCACAGCTTACTGTGCCTCCTAACTTAGTGTCATCTGCAAACTTGGATATACAACTCACTATTATCTTCATCCAAGTCATTGATATATATGGTGAAAAGCTGAGGCCCCAGTACAGATCCCTGGGAAACACCACTTGTCACATCCCACCAATCAGAGTACGTTCCCATTATCCCTACTTTCTGTCTCTTACCTCCCAACCAATTACCAACCCACGCCACCTCCAAATCCATGCGCTTTCATTTTGCGAATTATCTCTTGTGCGGAACTTTATCAAATGCTTTCTGGAAGTCCATACAGATAACATCCATAGAAACTCCCTTATCCACCAAGTGAGTGATCGCCTCAAAAATTCAACTAGATTAATCAGACATCACCTACCCTTCACAAATCCAAGCTGACTCTCTTTGATCAGCTCAGATTTGTCCAAGTGCTCAGTCACTCTGTTCTTGATTCCAGTAACTACCCCACAACTAATGTTAAACTGATAAGTCTATAGTTAATAAAAATCAGACAGCATTTATGGAGAGAGAAACAGAGTTAACGTTTCAGGTCAATGACCTTTCATCAGAAGTCTCTAGTTTCCTGGTTTCTGCCTCCCTTGGCCCCCTCATATTCCTTATCAACAGGCTGTTACTTGACAACATCATCCACCAACATGGGGTCACCTTCCACATTAATGTTCCACCCCTCCCTCAATCCCTCCACTGGTTCTGTGTTATCAGACTGCTGGTCCGACATTCAGTCTTGGATGAGCCATAATTTCTTCCAGTTATACACTGGGAAGACCCAAGCCATCGTCTTTGGCCCCTGCCACAAAATCTGTACCTTTGCCACCGATTCCATCTGGTTCAGCTTAGACCTCTGTGTTCTATTTGATCCCAAGCTGAGCATCCAGTACCATATCCACTGCTTACGTCCACCTCTGTAACATCACCCATCTCTGCCGCTACCTCAACCCATCTGCTGCTGAAACATTTATCCATGCCTTTGTCACCTCCAGGCTCGACTACTCCAATGCTCTCCTGGTTGGCTTCCCATCCTCGACCTTCCATAAACTTGACCTCATCCTAAAACTCTGTTATCGCACCAAATCCTGCTCACACCTGTCCTCGCTGACCTGTATTGGCTCCCAGTCCCCCCAAATTAAAAATTTTCATCCTTGCGTTTAAATCCTGTCAAGGTTTTTCCCCTCCCTATCTCCATTATCTTGATTGGCACCCCATCCACCACCTTAAACATTCACTCCCTCCACCACCGGCGTACCGTGGCTGCAGTGTGTACCATCTACAAGATGCACTGCAGCAACTCGCCAAGGCTTCTTCGGCAGCACCTCCCAAACCCGCGACCTCTTCCACCTAGAAGGACAAGGGCAGCAGGCGCATGGGAACACCACCACCTCCAGTTCCCCTCCAAGTCACACGCCATCCTGACTTAGAAGTATATCGCCAATCCTTCATCGTCGCTGGGTCAAAATCCTGTAACTCCCTCCCTAACAGCACTGTGGGAGTACCTTCACCACACGGACTGCAGCGGTTCAAGAAGGCGGCTCACCACCACCTTCTCCAGGGCAATTAGGGATGGGCAATAAATGCTGGCCTTGCCAGCGACGCCCACATCCCATAAACAAATTTTTAAAAATCTCCTCCAAACCTACCCCAAACTCTCCATTCCTCTGATTCTGGCCACTTGTACATCCCTCTCACCCCATCCCTTCATCCCACCACTGGAAACCATCAGCCACCTGGGCCGCACACTCTGGAATTCCCTTTCTGTCTCAATCGCCTCCTCTAAAACCCCCTTAAAAATCATCTCTTGACCAAGTTTTTGGTGACATCCTCCTAACGTGGCTCAGTGTCTTGTATTTTTTTTTTGCTTACACCTCTGTGAAGCACCTTGGGATGTTTTTCTATGTTAAAGAGGTCATATGAATAGAAGTTGTTCATTTAAGAACCAAATAAATGCTACACCGTTATGATCATGCTGGATGGATGAATTAAGATGGAACAAATGGTTTTCCTCACCCATTATTGTCTTGTGTTCTATCCTAACATAGCTCTTGGAACTGCAATTCACATCCTGGATAAAATCCAAGATTTGGGCACGAAGCTTCCAGCTGCTTTACGAGAGTTGCATCAGGCGCTAGATCAAAGGTCTTTGGAAAAATCTATGAAAACAATGCCAATGAGTTTCGCAAGCTTCTAATGCTCTTCCACCTTTCTGAGAGTGAAATCCAATCTGGTTCTTTTTGATTTACGTACAGGCTACACAGCATCTAATATAATGCTGCGACAATCCAAAGAACCAGTTTAAGATCCTGAGAAGGCTGAGGGGTGACCTGATAGGGGTCTTTAAGATTATGAAAGGGTTTGTTAGGGTAGACGTAGAGAAGATGTTTCCACTTGTGGAGGAGACCAAAACTAGGAGCCATAAATATAAGTTAGCAACTAATAAATTAAATGGGGAATTCAGGAGAAACTTCTTTACCCAAAGAGTGATTAGAATGTAGATCTCTTTACCACATGGAGTGGTTGAGGCAAATAGCACACATCAACAACAACAAAAACTTGTATTTATATAGCACCTTTAATGTAGTAAAACATCCCAAGGCCCTTCACAGGAATATTATGAGACAAAAAATTTGACACCGAGCCACATAACGGGAAATTAGGCCAGATGACCAAAGAGGTAGGTTTTAAGGAGCATCTTAAAGGAGGAAAGAGAGGTAGAGAGGTTTAGGGAGGGAATTCCAGAGCTTAGGGCCCTAGGCAACAGAAGGCACGGCCACCAATGGTTGAGCGATTATAATCAGGGATGCTCAAGAGGGCAGAATTAGAGGAGCGCAGATATCTCGGGGGGTTGTGGGGCTGGAGGAGATTACAGAGATAGGGAGGGGCAAGGCCATGGAGGGATTTGAAAACAAGGATGAGAATTTTGAAATCGAGGCCTTGCTTAACCGGGAGCCAATGTAGGTCAGCGAGCACAGGGGTGATGCGTGAACGGGGCTTCGTGTGAGTTAGGACATGGGCAGCCGAGTTTTGGATGGCCTCAAGTTTACGTAGGATAGAACATGGGAGGCCAGCCAGGAATGCTTTGGCATAGTCAAGTCTAGAGGTAACAAAGGCATGGATGAGGGTTTAAGTAGCTGCTGAGCTGAGGCAAGGGCGGAGACGGGCGATGTTACGGAGGTGGAAATAAGCAGTCTTAGTTGTGCCGCGGATATGTGGTCGGAAGCTCATTTCAGGGTCAAATATGACACCAAGGTTGCAAACAGTGTGGTTCAGCCTCAGACAGATGTTAGGGAGAGGGATGGAGTCGGTGGCTAGGGAATGGAGTTTGTGACGGGGACCGAAAACAATGGCTTCGGTCTTCCCAATTGGAGAAAATTTCTGCTCATCCAGAACTGGATGTCGGACAAGCAGTCTGAAAATTGCATTTAAAGGGAAGCTAAATAAAAGAAAGAAAAGACTTGCATTTATATAGCACCTTTCATGGCCTCAGGGCGTCCCAAAGTGTTTTACAGCCAATGAAGTACTTTTGAAGTGTAGTCACTGTTGTAATGTAGGCAACGCAGCAGCCAATTTGCGCACAGCAAGATTCCACAAACAGCAATGTGATAATGACCAGATAATCTGCTTTTTAGTGATGTTGATTGAGGGATAAATATTGGCCAGGACACCAGGGATAACTCCCCTGCTCTTCTTCGAAATAGTGCCACAGGATCTTTTACGTCCGCCTTAGAAAGCAGACAGGGCCTCGGTTTAACGTCTCATCCGAAAGACGGCACCTCCAACTGTGCAGCACTCCCTCAGCACTGCACTGGAGTGTCAGCCTAGCTTTTTCATGCTCAAGTCTCTGGAGTGAGGAATGGAAGGATATGCTGATTGGGTGAGGTGAAGTAGGGTGAGAAGGGGCTCGTGTGTAGCATAAACGCCAGCATAGACCAGTTGGGCCGAACGGCATGTGCTGTACATGTCATCCTTCCACCTCTCCATTCCATAAGAACATAAGATTTAGGAGCAGGAGTAGGCTGTACGACCCCTCGAGCCTCCCATGCCATTCAATAAGATCATGGCTGATCTTCGACCTCAACTCCACTTTTCTGCCCTATCCCCGTATCCCTTGGTTCCACTGGAGTCCAAAAATCTATCTCAGCCTTGAATATACTCAATGACTGAGCACCCACAGCACTTTGGGGTAGAGAATTCCAAAGATTCACAACCCTCTGAGTGAAGAAATTTCTCCTCAATCTCAGTCTTAAATGGCTGACCCCTTATCCTGAGACTATGCCCCCTAGTTCTAGACTCTCCAGCCAAGGGAAACTACTTCTCAGCATCTACCCTGTCAAGTCCTCTCAGAATCTTACATGTTTCAATGAGATCACCTCTCATTCTTCTAAACTCCAGAGAGTATAGGCCCAATCTACTCAATCTCTCCTCATAGGACAACCCACTCATCCCAGAGGTCGATCTAGTGAATCAATTCCGCTTGTTTTCAGAAGCCTTCACCACAAGCCTTGGCGTTGACAGCTCCTCCACCCCCACTCCCCCAACCACCCACATACACACCCTCCCTACCCTACACACACAAACCCCCAACCACACCACCCCCACCCACACGCCCAACCCCCCCACCCATACTACATCCCCCACCCACACCCAACCTCCCACCCACACTACATCCCCCACCCACACCCCCCCAACCACACCACGCCCCCACCCACACCCAACCCCCCACCCACACTACATCCCTCACCCACACACCCAACCCCACCCACACCACACCCCCCACCCACACACACCTCCCATCCCCCACACCACACCCCCCACACCACACCCCCCACCCACACACCCAACCCCCCACCCACACCACACCCCCCACCCACACCACACCCCCCACCCACACCACACCCCCCACCCACACCACACCCCACCCACACCACACCCCACCCCACCCCCCCCACACACCCCACCCCCCACCCACACTACACCCCCCACCCACACACCACCCAACCCCCCCACCCACACTACCCAACCCCCCCACCCACACTACACCCAACCCCCCCACCCACTACACACCCCAGTCACACCACACACCCCACCCCCTCACCCCAACCCACCCACACCAACCCACCCTCACCCCCCACCCCCTCACCCCCACCCCCTCACCCCCACACACACCAACCCACCCTCACCCCCACCCACACCCCAACCCACAGCCCCCCAACCTCACCCACCCCCATCCACCGACAACCCCCCCACTCACACCACACCCTCACCCCCCACTCACGGAAGACACAAAAAACTTCCCGGAAATAGTGGACAACCAAGGGTCTAGCAAGAATGAGGAACTAAAAGATATTAGTATTAGTAAAAAAGTAGTACTGGAGAAATTAATGAGATTGAAAGCCGATAAATCCCCATGACCCGGTGGCCTGCATCCCAGGGTTTTGAAAGAGTTGGCTATATAGTGGATGCATTAGTTGTCATTTTCCAAAATTCCATAGATTCTAGAACGGTTCCCACGGATTGGAAGGTAGCAAATGTAACCCCACTATTTAAGAGGGAGAGAGAAAATGGGGAACTAGACCAGTTAGCTGGGCATCAGTAGTAGGGAAAATGCTAGAATCTATTATCAAGGATGTGGTAACAGGGCACTTAGAAAATAATAATAGGATTGGGCAGAGACAACACGGATTTATGAAAGGAAATCGTGTTTGACAAATCTGTTAGAGTTTTTTGAGGATGTAACTCGCAGAATTGGTAAGGGGGAACCAGTGGCTGTGGTGTATTTGGATTTTCAGAAGGCATTCGATAAGGTTCCACACAAGAGGTTATTGAACAAAATTAGGGCTCATAGGTTTGGGGGTAATATACTAGCATGGATTGAGGATTGGTTAACAGACAGAAAACAGAGAGTAGGATTAAATGGGTCATTTGCAGGCTGTAAGTAGTGGGGGTATGCAAGGATCAGTGCTTGGGCCTCAGCTATTCATAATCTACATCAATGATTTGGATGAGGGGAGCAAATGTAATATATCCAAGTTTGCTGATGATACAAAGCTAGGTGGGAATGTAAGTTGTGAGGAGGATGCAAGGAGGCTTCAAGGGGATATAGACAGGCTAAGTGAGTGGGCAAGAACATGGCAAATGGAATATAATGTGGAGAAATGTGAAGTTATCCACTTTGGTAAGAAAAATAGAAAAGCAGAGTATTTTTTAAATGGAGAGAGATTGGGAAATGTTGGTGTTCAGAGGGACCTGGGTATCCTTGTACACGAATCACTGGAAGTTAACATGCAGGTACAGCAAGCAATTAGGAAAGCAAATGGTATGTTGGCCTTTATTACAAGAGGATTTGAGTATAAGAATAAAGAGTTCTTACTGCAATTATATAGGGCCCTGGTGAGACCACACCTGGCGTATTGTGTACAGTTTTGGTCTCCTTACCTAAGGAAGGATATGCTTGCCATAGAGGGAGTACAACAAAGGTTCACCAGACTGGTTTAGGACTGAGATGAGGAGAAATTTCTTCACTTAGAGGGTTGTGAATCTTTGGAATTCTCTACCGCAGAGAGCTGTGGATGCGGAGTCACTGAGTATATTCAAGACAGCGATCGATAGATTTTTGAACATTAAGGGAATCAAGGGATATGAGGACAGTGCAGGAAAGTGGAGTTGAGGTAGAAGATCAGCTATGATCTTATTGAATGGCAGAGCAGGCTCGAGGGGCCAAATGGCCTACTCCTGCTCCTATTTCTTATGTTCACCCACCCCCAGCTCCTCTCCACACAACCAACCCCAACCCACACCCTCAACTACCCCTCCCCACACCCATACCACTCACCCTCTACCCCCCTCCTCCCTGACACCACATCACCTCCACAGAACACCTTCAACCCAGACCCTCTACCCCTCATACCTTTCCCCTCCGATGACCGACAACAACCTCCCCTCACGCGCCTTAACCGAACCCAACCGAATCTCGGTTCAAAAACGGAAATGTTCCGCTGGGAGCGCGCGCGCCTGCGTCACAGGTCGCGCGACGTCAGTTCCTGCGCGTGCCAGCGGGGGGTGACGTCAAGGGCCGGGTCGAGGTGAGCCGGTAAAGAGGCCTTTCGAGAGCGCGGCGGCGGAGAGTGAGGTAAAAGCCGACACGATCTATTTATCTGTCTATATACACACATACCATGGCCACCAAGAGCAACACCGTTTCGAAGGAGGGGGTGAGCGGCCGCCCAGCCCCGCAGGGGGCCGACAAGAGCTGCGTGCTGTGCTGCCAGGAGCTGGAGATTTACGCCGTCGGCAAGTGCGATCACCCGGTCTGCTACCGCTGCTCCACCAAGATGAGGGCCCTGTGCGGCCAGCGGTACTGCGCCGTGTGCCGGCTGGAGCTCGACAAGGTAAACGCGGGGGCGGCGGCGGCGGCGGCGTGGTGGAGAAAATAAGCACCTGGGCCCACAGAGAGGCAGGGAGGGACTCGGACTGAAAGGGAATGGTGGCTGCGGTAGGACCCGGGCCCGGGTCGGACCTGGTCTGGGGAAGAGGCGAGGCCACAAAAGGCCTCGCTCGTGTGCACCACTGGAGCGGGCGTTACAACCAAACGTTTGCTGGCCATGTCTTCCTGGGCCTGAGGCGACTGAATGGGCGAGCCTGCTTGGAGCCGCAGCGAGAGCAGGCCCAGGCAGTTTTTGAATCTATATATTGGACTTGCAGGCGCCAATTGTTCCTGCATTTATTTACCAGTGTGCATTTTACTAGATGCAGACCGCACGTTTTCTGTACTGTCAATTGCCGTGCTTTCAAAGACGGCGATGTACAATAAGGGAGAGGGGGAAAACTCTCCCTCTTCTTCCCCCTTCTCCCCCACCCCACCAGGGGAGTTCGAGTTCTCCGATGGTCAGGATCGTTAGCTCTTGTTTTGATCTGAGATTGGTCGGCACCGGTAGTATCTGAATGCTAAGCCCGTGTGTGACGTGTTTTACCTGTGACTTATTTTTGCCACTGTGACCCCACAGCTTTTGCAGGGCGTGTGGAAGTTGGCTGGCAGTATTGCAATATGCCCAAGTGCAGTGTCATTAACCTTTGAGTTTCAATGCACTTTCTGTTTCTCATTGATGGAGTAACTGGAATCGAAAGCCAAGAAGTAAACTCTTTAACAGTGAATGTTGCAATGCGATTTGAAATGACAGGATGTTGGAATATTTACAGCAGGACAATCGATCGGAAAAATATTGGCGTTTTGGGTGGGGCTCTTTATTAGAATTCAGTCAAAGAACATTTACCTAACTCTGATGCTGCTGTCAATTTCTGGTATTTTCTGTAACTAGCCTTATACTCGCACAGAAATCATAACTGTCCTCAAAGGTTTAAAGTGCCAACCAATAGTGAATTTTTGGCTTGTTTTAATAATGAAATGTCTTATGAAAGAAACGATATTCCATGTTGGAAAGCAAAACTGCTCACCTATAGCCTGACTTTCTAAACTGTATTTGGTACAGTGACTAATATGGTTAACTACCTATCTTCACTGCATACCTAAGAGAGGAATACCAAGTTTATTTTGAGAACCAGTGTAGTAATCTCAGTTCACTATTGAATTTTAAAATCTAGGTGGTAGGTGAAAAGTATAGACTGCTGATGCTTTTCTACAACTGGCACAGTCTTCTGCTACAGGAACTTTTAACTAACCTGTTCAGGTTATTGACCATATAGTCATTTAAAAAAAAAAAAAAAAATTTAATTTGAGAGATTTGGGTGTCCTTGTACAAGAAACACTGAAAGTTAGCACGCAGGTACAGCAAGCAATTAGGAAGGCAAATGGCATTTTGGCCTTTATTGCAAGGGGGTTGGAATACAAGAGTAAGGAAGTCTTACTATAATTGTACAGGGTTTTGGTGAGACCTGGAGTACTGTGCGCAGTTTTGGCCTCCTTATCTGAGGAAGACATACTTGCCTTAAAGGTGGTGCAATGAAGGTTCACTAGATTGATTCCTGGGATGAGAGGGTTGTCCTATGAGGAGAGATTGGCCCAAACCCTCTGGAGTTTAGAAGAATGAGAGGTGATCTCATTGAAACATGAGGGGGATTGGCAGGGTAGATGCTGAGCGGTTGTTTCCCCTGGCTGGAGAGTCTAGAACTAGGGGGCATAGTCTCAGGATAAGGGATCGGCCATTTAAGACTGAGATGAGGGGGAATTTCTTCACTGAGGATTGTGAATCTTTGGAATTCTCTGCCCCAAAGAGCTGTGGATGCTGAGTCATTGAGTATATTCAAGGCTGAGATAGATAGATTTTTGGACTCATGGGGAATTGAGGGATATGGGGATCGGGCGGGGGGTGGAATAGAGTTGAAAACTTGGATGCAGGAAAATGAAGGGTGTCTTCCATAGTTAAACCAAGTTTATCAAATTAATGGAATGGTTTCCTGGACTCAACCCAAATGTGGGACCTAAGCCCATTTTATGTGTTACCAAGTATTTTGCCTTAAATTTGATTTCAGGACAAAGTAAGCCATCTGTGTTAACTTTATTTTCCACTTTGAATCAGTGTATATATACATAGGAATAATGTCTTTGAAGTGACATTTTGCATACCAGACATGATGAGTATTTTCTTCAATGTGTGTAATGAGACATATTAATTAATCTCATAATAAAGGATCCTCTAGGGAAGAGTGATCATAACATGATAGAATTTCACATTCAGTTTGAGGGTGAGAAAATTGGGTCTGAAACTAGTGTCTTAAACTTTAAATAAAGGCAATTGCAAGGTTCTGAAGACAGAGTTGGATAAAGTGGACTGGGAAAGTAGATTAAAAGGTAAGACGGTAGATAAGCAGTGGCAGACTTTTAAAGAGATATTTCATAACTCTCAACAAAGATATATTCTAGTGAGAAAGAAAGACTACGAGAAGGATGAATCATCCGTGGCTAACTAATGAAGTTAAGGAGGGTATCAAATTGAAAGAAAAGGCATACAATGTTGCGAAGATTAGTGGTAGGCCAGCAGATTGGGAAATTTTTAGAAACTTGCAAAGGATGACTTAAAAAAATAAAGAGGAAGGGAAAAAAAATAGCAAGAAATATAAAAACAGATAGTAAGAGCTTCTACAAGTATATAAAAAGGAAGAGAGTAGCTAAAGTAAATGTTGGTCTCTTAGAGGATGAGACTGGGGAATTAATAATGGGAAACAAGGAAATGGCAGAGACTTTGAACAAATATTTTGTATCTGTCTTCACGGTAGAAGACACTAAAAGCATCGCAATAATAGTGGCAAACAGGGAAGGGAAGGAAGAGCTTAAAACTATCACTAGAGAAAGAGTACTAGGCAAACTAACGGGACTAAAGGCTGACAAGTCCCCTGGACCTGATGGCCTGCATCTTAGGGTCTTAAAAGAAGTGGCTGCAGAGATAGTAAATGCATTGGTTGTAATCATCCAAAATTCCCTAGACTCTGGAAAGGTCCCAGCGGATTGGAAAACCGCAAATGTAACGCCCCTATTCAAGAAAGGGAGACAGAAAGCAGGACACTAGGCCAGTTAGCCTAACATCTGTCATTGTGAAAATCCTAGAATCCATTATTAAGGAAGTAGTAGCAGAACATTTAGAAAATCATAATACAATCAAGCAGAGTCAACATGGTTTTATGAAAGGGAAATCGTGTTTGACAAATTTATTAGAGTCCTTTGAGGATGTAATGAGCAAGATAAGAGCTCATGGTGTTGGGTAATATATTGGCATGGATAGAGGATTCACTAACCAACAGAAGACAGAGTCGGGATAAATGGGTAATTTCCAAGTTGGCAAACTAACTAGTGGAGTGCCACAGGGTTCAGTGCTGGGGCCTCAACTATTTACAATCTATATTAATGACTTGGATGAAGGGACCGAGTGTACCGTAGCCAAATTTGCTAACAATACAAAGATAGGTGGGAAAGCAAGTTGTGAGGAGGACACAGAGTCTGCAAAGGGATATAGATAGGTTAAGTGAGTGGACAAAAATTTGGAAGATGGAGTATAATGTGGGAAAATGTGAGGTTATCCACTTTGGTAGGAAGAATAGAAAAGAAAAATATTATTTAAATGGAGAGACTACAGAATGCTGCGGTACAGTGGGAGCTGGGTGTCCTCGTACATGAAACTCAAAGTTAGCATGCAGGTACAGCAAGTAATTAGGAAGGCAAATGGAATGTTGGCCTTTATTGCAAGTGGGGTGGAGTATAAAAGTGGGAAGTCTTGCTACAACTGTACAGGGCGTTGGTGAGACCACATCTAGAGTACTGCATACAGTTTTGGTCTCCATATTTAAGGAGGGATATACTTGCATTGGAGGCAATTCAGAGAAGGTTCACTAGGTTGATTCCTGGGATGAAGGGGTTGTCTTATGAGGAAAGGTTGGGCCTATACTCATTGGAGTTTAGAAGAATGAGAGTTGATCTTATTGAAACATAAGATTCTGAGGGGGCTTGACCGGGTGGATGCTGAGAGGATGTTTCCCTTATTGGAGGAATCTAGAAATAGGGGGCATAGTTTCAGAATAAGGGGTCGCCCATTTAAGACGGAGATGAGGAGGAATTTCTTCTCTGAGGGTCGTGAATCTTTTGGAATTCTCTACCCCAGAGAGCTATGTAGGCTGAGTCATTGAATATATTCAAGGCTGAGATAGACAGATTTTTGAACTACAGGGGAATCAAGGGTTATGGGGAACAGGCAGAAAAGTGGAGTTGAGGCCAAGATCAGATCAGCCATGATCTTATTGAATGGCAGAGCAGGCTCGAGGGGCTGAATGGCCTACTCCTGCTCCTATTTCTTAGGTTCTTATGTTCTTATCAAAACAGGTCCACAGTAACCAAATTTTAAAGTGGTCTGTCATATCTCATAAATAGATAAAAATATATAATCTGTCCTGTGCTTTCCATTGTGGTTGAATTCTTCCTAGTCAGTCACTGGCTGCTTAATAAATCCTCACAATCCTCCAGGGTCCTAAAGTGAGCCCTTTCTCCCTGCAACTATTTCTCCTTGTTACAATTCCAAGTTTGTTCTTGGATCTTGCATGCAGACAAAGGAATAACTTCCATTGCATACATGGGGGTTTGAACCATGGAGAACTGTTTGGATATTGGGATTTTGCTGTCATTCAAGAGTGTCATTTCCCAACTTTTTATTCGTTCATGTGATGTGGGCGTCGCTGGCAAGGCCAGCATTTATTGCCCATCCCTAATTGCCCCTGAGAAGGTGGTGGTGAGCCGCTGCCTTGAACCGCTGCAGTCCGTGCGGCGAAGGTACTCCCACAGTGCTGTTAGGTAGTGAGTTCCAGGATTTTGACACAGCGACGATGAAGGAACGGTGATATACTTCCAAGTCAGGATGATGTGTGACTTGGAGGGGAACTTGGAGGTGGTGGTGTTCCCAAGCGCCTGCTGCCCTTGTCTTTCTACGTGGTAGAGGTCGCGGGTTCGGGAGGTGCTGCCGACGAAGCCTTGGCGAGTTGCTGCATTGCATCTTGTAGATGATACACACTGCAGCCACGGTACCTCGGTGGTGGAGGGAGTGAATGTTTATGGTGGTGGATGGGGTGCCAATCAAGCGGGCTGCTTTGTCTTGGATATTGTTGAGCTTCTTGAGTGTTGTTGGAACTACACTCATCCAGGCAAGTGGAGAGTATTCCATCACACTCCTTACTTGTGCCTTGTAGATGGTGGAAAGGCTTTGGGGAGTCAGGAGGTGAGACACTTGCTGCAGAATACCCAGCCTCTGACCTGCTCTTGTTGCCACAGTATTTATGTGGCTGGTCCAGTTAAGTTTCTGGTCAATGGTGACCCCCCAGGATATTGATAGTGGGGGATTCGGCGATGGTAATGTTGTTTAATGTCAAGGGGCGGTGGTTAGATGCTCGCTTGTTGGAGATAGTCATTGCCTGGCACTTGTGTGGCACGAATGTTACCTGCCACTTGTCGTCTGAATGTCATCCAGGTCTTGCTGCATGCAGGCATGGACTGCTTCATGATCTGAGGAATATTTTTACGGCAGAGGTAGATAGATTCTTGATGAGCAAGGGGGTGAAAGGTTATCGGGCGTAGGCGGGAAGTGTGGAGTAATCAGATCAGCCATAATCTTATTGAATGGCGGAGCAGGCTCGAGGGGCTGAGTGGCCTACTCCTGCTCCTAATTTGTATGCATGTACGTATGGGTTGCAAATGGAACTGAACACTGCAGTCATCAGCGAACATCCTTACTTCTGACCTTATAATGGAGGGAAGGTCATTGATGAAGCAGCTGAAGATGGTTGGGCCGAGGACACTGCCCTGCAGTGATGTCCTGGGACTGTGATGATTGACCTCCAACCACCACAACCATCTTCTTTTGTGCTAGGTATGACTCCAGCCAGTGGAGAGTTTTCCCCCCGATTCCCATTGACTTCAGTTTTACTAGGGCTCCTTGATGCCACGCCCGGTCAAATGCTGCCTTGATGTCAAGGACAGTCACTCTCGCCTCTGGAATTCAGCTCTTGTCCATGTTTGGACCAAGGCTGTAATGAGGTCTGGAGCCGAGTGGTCCTAGGCAGAACCCAAACTGGGCATCAGTGAGCAGGTTATTGGTGAGTAAGTGCTGCTTGATAGCACTGTCGGTTAAGAAGGCAAATGGTATGTTGGCCTTCATAGCGAGAGGATTCGAGTACAGGAGCAAGGATGTGTTGCTGCAGTTGTACAAGGTTTTGGTGAGACCACACCTTGAGTGTTGTGTGCAGTTTTGGTCACCTTATCTGAGGAAGGATGTTCTTGCCATGGAGGGAGTGCAGCGAAGATTTACCAGACTGATACCTGGGATGGCAGGAAGGACGTATGAAGAGAGATTGGGTCGATTAGGCTTATATTCGCTAGAGTTTCGAAGAATGAGAGGGGATCTCATTGAAACTTATAAAATTCTAACAGGACTAGACAGACTAGATGCAGGAAGGATGTTCCCGATGGTGGGGGAGTCCAGAACCAGAGGTCACAGTCTAAGGATAAGGGGTAAGCCATTTAGGACTGAGATGAGGAGGAATTTCTTCACCCAGAGAGTGGTGAACCTGTGGAATTCTCTACCACAGAAGGCAGTGGAGGCCAATTCATTAAATATATTCAAGAAGGAGATAGATATATTTCTTAAGGCTAAAGGGATCAAGGGATATGGGGAGAAAGCAGGGACAGGGTACTGAATTTGGATGATCAGCCATGATCTCGTTAAATGGCGGAGCAGGCTCGAGGGGCCGAATGGCCTACTCCTGCTCCTATCTTCTATGCTTCGATGACACCTTCCATCACTTTGCTGATGATTGAGAGTAGACTGATGGGGCGGTAATTGGCCGGATTGGATTTGTCCTGCTTTTTGTGGACAGGACATACCTGGGCAGTTTTCCACATTGTCGGATAGATGCCTGTGTTATAGCTGTACTGGAACAGCTTGGCTAGAGGCGCGGCTAGTTCTGGAGCACAAGTCTTCAGCACGACAGCCGGGATGTTGTCGGGGCCCACGGCCTTTGCTGTATCCAGTGCACGCAGTTGTTTCTTGATAACACGTGGAGTGAATCGAATTGGCTGAAGACTGGCTTCTGTGATGGTGGGGACTCAAGAGGAGGCCGATATGGATCATCCACTCAGCACTTCTGGCTGAAGATGGTTGCAAACAATCCCCTGGCTTGATGGTAATGGTAGCGTGAGGGATATGCCGGGCCATGAGGTTACAGATTGTGGTGGAATACAATTCTGCTGCTACTGATGGCCCACAGTGCCTCATGGATGCCCAGTTTTGAGCTACTTGATCTGTTCTGAATCTATCCCATTTAGCACGGTGGTAGTGCCACACAACACGATGGAGGGTGAACTTAACATGGTTTTGAATGCCAGTGTCCAAGCTAAAGTTGACATCTATTAAAACTCCCAGGTACTGATTTGAATTAACAATCAGATAGGCTTTCCTTTTGTTTTCCAATAATACCTTCAAGATCCCTTCTTGAGCTGCACATGACCACAGTGCCATGCTTCAGAATTTGCCCCACCATATTATGTTTTGGATTTTCCCCTTTGGATACAGCTTGTTGTAGTTCAATAACCGACTTGTCTATCCAATTATCTCTCAATCAGAATCTCTTCCCTTTCTGCCCATCCTCGCCCCAAAACATTAATGCAGTATTTTACTAAACTTGCTGCTGGTGCAGCCATTTAGTATACACCATGAAAGTGTAATACTGATTGGTTAATTTTTACATTTGGAAAATGGTTCTTAACACCTTTTAATTTCACAATACATGCTTGACATTTCTAGACATTCTAAAGGGGCAAATAACTTTTTAAATCTGCAAAGGAGTAATATTCTCAATTTGGCATACTCTTGCAATTCTGGTTAGGTTATTGGATTCTGCAAATTTTGGCTGACGACATGTCGTGGTTGTGGACTGGAGCCCTCCATTCGGTTGCTGCATTGTGGCATCTTCATTGTAAAGAATTGATTGCTATAATGCTGTAAAAGTATTAAATGAAGATGTGTAGTTACTGAAATACAAACCCATTGCAAAGAAAACTTACTAGAAATAGAATTTTTTTTTGTAACCAGTTGAAATTTAATTCTTAAATTTGTGGTTAGTTCAGCATCATTAATCTTGTATGTTCTTCAATATATACTGGTGAGATTAGCTGCTCTGATTGTGGCACAAAAAATGGTATTCGACTTTAATAATAAAAATGATGCCAGGGAGGTGTAATCTGGGCTATGATCTGATGAGATTTCAGATTGAGTTGGAATTTGATTATTACCTAATAATTATTCCAGAGTTCTATTATTTACATTGTTCTGGAAAATGCTGTGGAGTAAAACATCATCTTGGCCCAGATTTTGCAGTCAGCAGCGAACGAGCAGCGCCAGCTGTTCATTACACTTGCATTTGCCCACAGACTTTCTCTGGGGTTTTACACTGGAACTTGCGGTGATTAGAAATCCAAAATAGCACGGCACCCACTACAGGGGATCTGTGACCTGTGAACAGGGCAAGCAACGGTGTATCTCCTTAACCAATCAGATTGAAGAATCCTTGCTGAGACATGCAGAGTCTGAACCAGGAAGTGTACATTAGAATAGTTAATTCAATGCCAAATCATGTACGGTAAGCAAAATAAAGATAGGGAAAGAAAGATGGAATTAACAAGACAGAAAGAAAAAGTAAAAAGAACATTTTTTAAATTTTAAATCTCCAACAATAATTAGAATCTGAAGAAATGAGACTCTACATTTGTAAAAGTTAATTTTCAGGGCCAGAGAAGTTGTCTGGCAGTAATTAACACTTATCACGCTGTTAAAAATTCACTTGCATTTGAATGGACAAGCCCTAACTTTTTCTGGCGTGTTTAGTGGGTACCTATGGCGTAAATACCCCCAACTTTATGCCCTACCATTTATTTGAATGCTGAGTCTCGGCTGAGGTACCGGTGTGGCAAAATTTCTGGAGGAGCAGGGCGACTCAGAAAGCAACATCCTGATTTCCGCGTTTAACTATGCATGTGTGGTCGGCGGGAGTTGCTGTCCGATTTGCTCATTAATAACAATGAGTGCCGATAGCCTCGCCATTATTTTTATTGCAAAATCTGGCCCTTGTGTGCGCCACTGATAATATGAATGTTTAACGTACTGTTTTTACCTTTGTGCCATACAGGTTGTGTTTGTGAAGAAAGTTGCTCCATTTTCAACAATAGCAACTCATCAGTTCCACCATGAAAAGAAATTTGACATTTATATTGCCGATGGGAGGATTCATGCTCAGTTTAGGTATTTTGTGCTTTTATTTTAAAATATAAAGTGGTAACGTCAAGGTCAGCAGTTCGAATCTTAGTCCAGTTTTGTCTATATAAAATCCTTGTTTTACTAACTTTAAAGAACCATGGGGAAAGTTAAAAGGGAACATGTGGATTTTGATATCCAGTTCAGGCACTTGAGGGCAGATTTTCTTGTTCCTGGGCATATTGGATCACACGCAGAGGAAAATTGAGCAGGGAAGACCAGACAAACATAAGGCATTTTTCCATCTGCTAATAAAAATGGACTGAAAATTGAGCAGGTTCTCTTAATGGTGTACAATCCTTGCTGCCCAGTTTTATTCTATGCACCATACCCAGACAATCCAGTATGGCCGGGAATAGGAAAGAGTGCCCTGTAACACTGATGCTCATAATTTAACATTTTTGACCAGTCGGGTTTTTTGTAACAAGCTAATAATTTTTCCAATTAAAAATGATGATTTCTCTCCCAAGCACTGACCAATTCTTTGAAGAATCATGACAAAAAATATTTGATCACTTTTTTTTAAGTTTTACAATTCTCTGATTTAATAGGACAGAAGAAGGTGTCATGTGCTGGCTGTTTGAAAGCTTGGCTGTCTGAAAGCTATCAGTTTACCGCCACTTTCCCTATACAGAGTTTTTTTTCTTTTTTTTAATATTTATCTACTTCCGTTTTAAAGGCAATCATGGATTCTACTTCCACCGTTGTTTCTAGTAAGGCAAGAACCCTAAAATCTCTGAAATTGTCTTTTTGCTGGTGATCATTACATTTAGGAGAGTGGGTAACTCCCAATATTTAATTTCCTGCAACTTAAAATACTTCAGGTTCAGGTATGCTGTTTCTGCTAATATCCAGATTTTCAACTTCCCACCTTGTGCATTGAAACAATGACTCATCCATGAATTACAAAAGGATTATAAAGACTACTGTAAGATGTTTAAGCCTTTAGATGTAAGAAAAATACATTGCAACTTGTAGGGTTTCCTCGCAGGATTTCATAGACGGTGCAGGCCTGTTTTTAAAAAAAAAACTCTTGCTCAAATTCAGTGGATCTTGTACATTCTTGTGATTGTATCACAATGCTCAAATGATTGAATATATTTTACAGATTTACTGGTTTGAGAACTTTATGTGCTCAATAAATCCCAAAGTTGACTACATGCTTTTGCAGGGTCCACAGTAAGGAGTATACTTCCTGAGAGAATATTATGGAGAATGTGTGCAGTGCTTATTTTTCAAAATAAGAATGTTACTTTCCCCGCCCCCACCATCCCTTCTCTTCTGAAGGATTGATGCTGGGGTGTAATTCCACGAGTATCTACATCCCTCTGTTAGCTCTCCCAACTCTTTATAAAAGCTGAAAATACACATCAGTCGTTAGTGTTACGATGAAAAAGTACACACCTAAAATGTCATAACCTGTCTTTTCTCTTTACGGATGCTGACTGACCTACTGTTTATTTCCAGCACTTTGATTGTATTTCAGATTTGCAGCGTTTCCTTTCTTATTTGGCCATTCGTTTTATGCTTGAGCTTAGATAGTTTAGCTAGGTGATTTTTTTCCTGTTGCCACTCAACCCCACCCTGTCCTCCCAGTACCTACACTGCACACTTTCTAGTAAGCATCATTGGATGGCAATAAGAAGCTCACATTCTGGGTCATTTGTTTCACTTTCCTGGGCCGTCTCATCTTATTTGCCACCCAACTGAGATCAGTTTATTCTGCTTAGCTTTATTTAATAAGGATATAAAAATGGTTACATCTGTATTGCTACTGTACAGTTCTTTAATGCTGAACTTGTATACACATTTCAGTAAACAGGGGTAAGACTAAATTATATTTTGAACTCTGTTTTAATAATAGCTTGATTCTTACTTTATTTGTATAATTTCTGTTAGGAAACTTCTGCAACATGACTGTCCAGTATGTGTTGAGTCAAGACCATTTAATACTTTTGAGGACCTAGAGCATCACATGAGGAAGCAGCATGAGATGTTCAGCTGTAAGCTCTGTGTAAGACACCTCCAGGTAAGTTACCTGATTCTGATTTTGAGATATTAGTTATCTAGTGATGTCTGTCAGTTGTGCGAGTCTGTCTGTGTCTCTTTCATATCCCTTTATGTATATTTTATTCAAAAGAACACAAAATACATAGTTTTTAAAGTTAACTCTTGGACTGCTGGCAGGTCTGGGAAATAGCAGACTTTTTGGCCTGACTCTTATTTTTCCGCTTTCACGCTGCAATGTTATAACCATTTTTTCCAGTAATAAAGCTACTCAAGTGTTGGGCATGGCTTTAGTAGTGTCATATTATCTGAAATTGCAAAACTAGACTTTTTTCCCTATATTCTAATTCTGTCTTAAAACTTTGCTTAACTGTGTTCTTCTTCCTTCTGGTTCCCACTGTTTAATTTGAATATGGAAAAACTTGTAAAAAATTTGTCTTGAGGTGAAAACTTACTGCAAAGGCTTATTTATATTTTCAGTCATCAAAAGTATAATTGCATTATTAAATAATCTGGTTATTTTAGACAATCGAGCAACATGCTGCAATATACTAACAAAGCTTTATTTTTTAAATTGCCAAATCAGTTACTCAAAGCTGGGTGGGCATGTGTGCTGTGAGGAGGATGCAGAGAAACTCCAGTATGATTTGGACAGGTTGGGTGATTGGGCAGATGCATGGCAAATGTCGTATAATGTGGATAAATGTGAGGTTATCCACTTCGGTGGCAAAAACAGGAAGACAGATTATTATCTGAACGGCAATAGATTGGGAAAAGGGGAAGTACAATGAGACCTGGGTGTCCTTCTGCACCAGTCGCTGAAGGTAAGCATGCAGGTGCAGCAGGCGATTAAGAAGGCAAATGGTATGTTGGCCTTCATAGCGAGAGGATTCGAGTACAGGAGCAAGGATGTCTTGCTGCAGTTGTACAGGGCCTTGGTGAGACCACACCTTGAGTATTGAATGCAGTTTTGGTCACCTTATCTGAGGAAGGATGTTCTTGCCACGGAGAGAGTGCAGCGAAGATTCACCAGACTGATGCCTGGGATGGCAGGAATGACGTATGAAGAGAGATTGGGTCGATTAGGCTTATATTCGCTAGAGTTTTGAAGAATGAGAGGGGATCTCATTGAAACTTATAAAATTCTAACAGGACTAGACAGACTAGATGCAGGAAGGATGTTCCCAATGGCGGAGGAGTCCAGAACCAGGGGTCACAGTCTAAGGATAAGGGGTAAGCCATTTAGGACTGAGATGAGGCATTTCTTCACCCAGAGAGTGGTGAGCCTGTGGAATTCTCTACCACACAAGGCAGTTGAGACCAATTCATTAAATATATTCAAGAAGGAGTTAGATATATTTCTTAAGGCTAAAGGGATATGGGGAGAAAGCAGGGACAGGGTACTGAATTTGGATGATCAGCCATGATCTCATTAAATGGTGGAACAGGCTCGAGGGGCCGAATGGCCTACTCCTGCTCCTATGTTTCTTCACAAATGCTAAAATTAAACCATTTCTGGTAAATCTGTGAATTTGGAGAAATTACTTGGATATGTGTTAAGAGTTCTGGCTCAAAAGGAATCTCCCAACATCAGATTATCACAGACCTGAAACGTTAACTCTGTTTTTCTCTCCACGGATGCTGCCTGGCCTGCTGAGTGTTTCTAGTATTTTCTGTTGTTATTTCAGATTATTACTGTTTGGTTGTACACGACTATTAGAACACTTCACTGAATAAAGTCGAGGCCTTTACTTGGGTTGCTGCAATGTTAAACAAATTAGACCATTGCGATTAAACTGTAAAAGTGAAACTTTTATTTTTCCTTTTCAGATTTTTACCTATGAACGCAAATGGTACAGTCGGAAGGATCTTGCACGTCATCGAATACACGGTGACCCAGACGATACCTCACATCGTGGGCATCCTTTGTGCAAATTCTGTGATGACCGTTATTTGGATAATGATGAACTGCTAAAACATTTAAGAAGGGACCACTATTTCTGTCATTTCTGTGATTCTGATGGTGCTCAGGAATATTATAGGTGAGTAGGGGAAAAACTGTCTGGTTTTGGATGCTGTTCAGCAACAGCCATAACTGCATAATGGAGGGTAACATTGAGCCAGTTTAAAAACAAAGGAGTTGACAAAGGAACTTTACCATAAATTGTGGAGGCAACAGTGGACTTGGTGATGCAGTAGCTTAATGCATTTTACCTTTTGAGATCTGGGTTAAAATCCAGGTCAGACTAAAGGGATGTAATAAAACAAATTTGGATAGTTTTCATCCAGTTAATAGTGGATAGGCATTCACAGTGCAAAACTGCCTGTAGTTCGGCAGCCTAATTCAAAAACCATAAGGATGACCGATGGGAAATCGAAATGTCATATTCGTAGAGTAGAGGGTGCCCAACCAAAGTTGCTGTTGAGCTGTGTAGAAGGAACTTTTACCCAGAATTTAATGTGTTTGATGTTAACACTGGGTGCACAAAGTAAAGAAAAAAAGTCCACTAATATCCTTCATGTTGAAGCCTAAATTTGCCAGGACATTGTAATCAAAAAGTAACATCACATCATGGCTATTAGATCTTTTGCTTTCCATCAGTTGTTGCAGACCCAATATCCCACTCTACCTCAAACCTTAAAATTTTTTTTTTTTCTAATTTTCTCCCCTTCTTTCCTGAAGATACTGTCTTAATTCAAGTGTGAACCTAGACATTGAGTGTTGTGGGGGCATCACAACTGGACTCAATCCTGTTGTTACTTGATGCACTTTCCAACAGGGGTCTCTGGTTAGCAATCAGTGGCAGAAACCCTGGCTAGTTTTTTTTTTTCATTCCTTCTTCTCCCCTAGTTCCATATCCCAGGGGGCTAATTGTAGAATCCTTCACTGTCACCATGCTGAATAAAATTGGGACTTTTCTGATCTGTGTGGCTCTGTTGCACACTAAATGGTATTTACCAGTTGAGCTATGGGGGAAAAAATTGCTAAAATGTACTACTTGTGTTTTATTGCAGCGATTATGATTATCTTCGCGATCATTTCCGTGAGAAGCACTATCTGTGTGAGGAAGGACGTTGTAGCACTGAGCAGTTTACTCATGCTTTTCGCTCAGAAATTGATTACAAAGCGCATAAAGCTGCCTATCACAGCAAAAGCAGAGCAGAGGCCCGACAGAATAGACAGATAGACCTGCAGTTTAACTATGTTCCTCGGCACCAAAGGCGGAATGAAGGTAATAATTGTGCAGTCGCTGGCACCTTGTGCTTTAATGCTTTCATATGAGGTAAAAGTCTTGTGGTAGATGCATAACATGTTAGAATGGTGCTGCAGCTTTTACTGTCTCAGCAATGCAGTTTATAGTCTGATGTTTGGGAAGTGCTGAGTCATCTCCACTTTCACGGCTGCTTCAGAAACTTGACTGCTTTCCCACGCTGTTATTTCAGCTTAACATTGAGAAAGGAGCTGAAGAATCCCAGAGATTCACAAAATTGTAGAAATTTTGGTACAAGCGGAGGCCATTTGGCCATTGTGTCTACTGATGCTAGATTCACCACTGGAACCATCTTTTCTAATCTCATTTTTCTGCTCTTTCCCATCAGTATCTTTCAGTGTTTATCTGATTTCCTCTTAAATGGCATTGACTGACTTTAATAGCCATTTGTGGTAAAGTGTTTCATATCCTGATAACCCTTGTGTGGAAACGTTCCTTCTAATATCCCCATTTATGCTTCCAGTACCAATCCAGAGCTTATGCCCCTTTGTTGCCAATTCATCAACCACTAGGAACAATTGTTCACTACTCTTGGGGCCCTTTCAGAATTTATATCTGTTAGATCCCCACTTAACCTTCTCTCCTCCATTTAATGTAACTCTGGTTTTATTGAGAGTTTCATGATATCCTTTCATTCCTGGTTATCATCCAAGTGAATCTACATTACATCTTTCCATGCTCCAGTGATCTTCCTCTAATGGAGTGCCAAAAAGAGAACAAAGTACTCCAACTGCAGCTTTAACAATGTCTTGTATAGATTCATCTTTTACCTCCTGGATTTATATTCAGTACCCATTTATAGGATCCAGAATTGCACATGCCGCTTTTGTCTCTTTCCACCTGCAATCCTGCATTCTACAGGTCAAATCCTGCCCTTTGTTGTAGCTTTCTCCAGTTGCACTCCATTGTTTGGATCATGTAATTGTGAATCATTGTGTAAAATCCACAGGTCTCTTGTGAACTGTTCCTCTGATCATCTATCCCTTTCCTGATGAGCGTGATCCAATATGGGCCCAGAAATTGCTGGAAAAATAATGGCGAATTCATGGCCCCAGCCATTGTTGGTGTGTAAAAACCCAGCAATTTGTGGGGGAGAAGAGACACCATGAGCTCCCATTCTCCACAAATTGCTGGACGATTTGTGCCACTCCGCCATTAGCCTTGCCAAAACCGAATAAATTGCCATCGCACCGTGTCATGAAATTGCTGGATTTGCACCATTAATACGAATGAATCTCGTTGCTGCCATTTAGGGCTGGTAATTCATGTCGTAAGGACCCTGCAAATAATGTGATTTATGGTCCCAACATGCCACTCAATCTTGGAGGCCCAAAAAGGGAGCAATGAAACTGGAGTATCACTCCCGCAAGTAGTAAATTGTTCCTAGAGGTATTTTTAACGTTACGTTTTTTTCTTGCTTTTTCTTTGTCTTTTTTTCTCTCTCTTAATCCACTCTTTTCACCCTTTTATTTCTCTCTCTATCTAATTTCACTCTAATTCACCCTGTTTCCTTTTGTCGTTACACTCTGTTTCTTTCTCTGTCCTTAAATTTAATTGGTTAAGGAGCTAGACCTTTGGATCCGACGTTCATGAAATCCCAAATGCCTGTTGACGTCGCCGTCCATTATCAATTGGCATTTTAGCAATTTGCACCACAAAAATAATACGACCTGAAGGGTGAGGTAAAAATATCTAATTCACGGCGCTTGCCGCGAGATGCCCCGCTCCAACAATTCTTGGGCCATTAGCTTTATGCAACCGTTTAGTTTGACCTGAAGTAACTTTTTTTTTATTTCAAACAAAGTGTCATTCTATTACTTGAACAATGCATCTTTTTAGTATTTTGCCTTGTGTAAGAATGTTTATATACATTTATTTGTAAAGCGCAATTCTATTTCGCTTTTTATTGCAGGTATGGTGAGTGGAGAGGATTATGAAGAAGTGGAACGGTTTAATAGACGAGGAGGAGGAGGCCAGAGCAGAGGAGGACAAAACCGTAGAGGAAGATGGAAATATAATAGGTAACGTGATGTATGATAACTAGAAAGCATTTGTGATTTAAAATCTCATCCTTTATGAAGATCTCAATAACCACATAAATTATTGCTCCCATTTTGAACAGCTTAGTGTAGCCCTGCGTGCCTTCAGTGTCTTTGGGTCATTAAGATCTTTATGCTTCTGTGTGTGGGAGTATTTGTTTACTTCCAATGTTCTATTTATATCAGTGAAGCTAGTCACTTTTTTGTTTTCTCGTTGCTGATTGCGAAATGCATGGCCAATTCTTCTGATTTTGAGCCAATCTTGCAATACTTGGCCATTTGTTTTTCCAATATCATACCTGGCATGCTGTAACTTATTTGGAGTGAATTGTACTGGGAATTTAACCTGGTACCCTGTTTGCCGTGAACCTATATTGAAAGCATTGGGAGTGATACACTATTAACGCCCAGATCTTTTTCTTTTACCACTGGCTTTATTTCTGTTCCCTGTAGGGTGTATGTATATTTAAATTGGGCAATCATCTAAATCGGCCAAAAAGTGCCGACCATCTTCCATTTCTATTGGTCAACTACAAAGTTGCCGCTTGCAGTGTGTTAAGTGATCTGTGTATTTTGGGCAGAAATGGATGTTTACTCAATAGTTGCTTCAATTAATAAGCTTCTTGAATAAATGATACAAATCCATGAAGTGTTGACTGATTAATCTTTAATTTATCCAGTTATTGTTTGATTGTGTTCAGTATCTCGCCACAGATCTTTCACTTCTGGTTCTGAATCCTCATCAACTGGTTCAATTGTCCCCACTCTCCCAGAACAGCTGTGGATTCCTTCCCTCTGCGGATGCTCCTCATCTCCAGATTCCATTTATCTCACTCCACATGCCGATTCTTCCTCTGTGTGGTCCTCTCGATCACAGCGGATGGTATCTCAGCTGCCAGACACCATGAGGTCATTGCCTGTGCTGTGCTCCCACTGCAAAGTACAGGTGCATGGACCTCCGGTGAGAACACTGGGATATCCTCACACTCAAATACTCACATTCTCTGCTCAGGCATCACTCGCTACTAGGTGGCTGTAGCATTTCCCTTTAAACCGTCCAACGCGCCCGTTATAAATGGCGGGGACTGTAATTCCCAGCTTTGCATTCTCATTTATTGTCAAGTGGGTGATCCTTCCCAAGGTAAGGATTGAAATAAGGTTGATAATCAGAAATGGAAGGTATTGCTTCTGTGTCACCCTCATTCATGTAAGCCCACTGCAGCATTAATTCAACCTACTATATGTTTGGGCAGACCAGTAGTAAACAATTTTGAAGGGATACTGCTCTGTGGTGTGGGGAGGTGAAGCCATCCAAGTCTCCTATCGATGAAAATAAAATGGCGTGGGGGGAGGGAATCTCAGTTCCTTGATAAATACTTGGGAGGATGAGAACCAGAAGCCTCAAAGAGATAAAATGGGGAGAAATTAAGTATACCAACTGTCTCAAAAGGGATAGGTCAAGTCAGAACCACAAGGGTGATGTGCAAAATGGTAGGTAGTTGAATTGTTCCCCTTGAAATGCGAATGTGTTTTAAAATCCAGATGAAGTGACTGGGTGTCACAACTCCTATTTTGGTATAATTACCAAATCTGCTTTGTAACTGAAAGCTTTGGTTTCTAGAGAGGAAGAAGATCGGGATGTAGCTGCAGCTGTTCGAGCATCTATAGCAGCACGAAGGCAAGAGGAAAAGAAGCAGGTTGCTTCAAAAGAAGAAACCGATAATGGCAAAAATAACCAGGGTGAAAAGGAGATGGACGATGCATGTAATGCTAAGAATGTGGTTAGAACATCTAGTGAAACTACAGGTTTGTATTAGCTCTACTCCTTACTGTAAAACATAGGCAAGAGAAGTTTAAGATACATACTTGTTTCTGGTTTTGGGCAAGTAGTACCATGTACAGATTTTACCGCTGCTAGTGAGCCTGACATTTGATGCCAACAACAAGAGACTTCCTGTAGGAAGGAAGGAATACTGACTTTGATAATGACAGGGACTTGAGTCAACAGGATTTTATGAGAAGAAAGTCGCGACTGACAAATCTGATGGAACTCTTTTTTAAAGAAATAACAGACTTGGTGGGCAAGGGGACCTCATGGATGGTAGATTTTACAAAAGCTTTTGATCGTGTACCACGTGTGGTTGGAAGGCATGGAACAATATGAGGACTTCTGAAGTGGGTTAGAAAGTGATTAACTTGTGGCACATAAAGGGTAACTATTTATGAAACTACATTGGCATGGATGAAGTCTCTGGAATCAGTGCTTGGTCATTGTTTAGTGTTCCAAAATGGTTTGGAGGTGGGAACAGGTGTAAGTTTGCTGATACCAACCTGGTGGTTGAGGTTACAAATAAAATGGAAGAAGGGGACAAAATACAGGGGGATTTTGATAGATACAAGAAGTTAGCTGGCAACTGGCAGGTCTTGTTTAATTTGGAATAGTGTAAAGTGATGAGATTGGGGAAAGGAAATAGATAGTTGGAATATAAGCTTAAAAAAGCCATGGGTACTTGTGGAAAGCTGACGGATCCCATCAGTACAATGCAACAGCAGTAAAGAAAACAAATCCTATCTTGGGCTGTATTGTCAGAGAGAGAGTATATAAACCCCAGACGTGATGATGCGCTTGTATAAAATATTGGTCCGGCCTCGCCTGAAGTTCTCTGGCCAGCTCTGGTTGCCCTACCTCAGTGGATACATCCTGGGATTAAAGGGGAACTAAATTGAATTAGACACCTGAGCTACAAGGAGAAGCAACAGAGATGTGGGAGAGCACTTTTTTTTTGTATGTACATTCTTATGTTGCTATACTGTTTGGGGGGGGGGGGGGGGGGTAAATATGTTCAGTGCAGCCCAGCCAGAATCAATTTTTTTTCTCTAATGCTATTGGAGTTGTGGGATCACTATCAAATATATTGGGAAGAATGCCAGTCTGCAGAAACTAGCAGACCTACTGTATCTGTCAGCCGAGTGACTGTGTTCTGACTGTGTGATCCAATGTGGATGGTCTGCAGCAAGGTGGCCTGCAGCTGAAATCCTGGGCTTTTTCCTGAAGGACCGGAGAAATTGGGTTTCTAGTTCTTCACACAACTTTTCCCTTCAAACTCGTGTTCATTGGTTTAATTGTTGCCTCAATGTCTTGAACTGGCATTCTTCCCAATATATTTGACAGTGATCCCACAACTCCAATAGCATTAGAGAAAGAAAATTGATTCTGGCTGGGCTGCACTGAACATATTACCCCCCACCTTCCTGTAATAATAGTCCAGTGGTTTACTGTATAGGGGCTCACCTGCAAATATTGAGATACTCCTGGGCACACCCTGTGTCCTAAAGTTGCAAAAGAATGTTGGCTACCCAAAGGAAAAACTGTATTCATTACACAGTAGATAGCAACATAAATGATGGGGTAATATTAAGGTGCTAGCTGGTCATCAAATACAGAAAAATTGAGAAATCTGGTAAGATGGACAAATTTCAACTTGAGGATTCTGGTTTGAAAAATGAGATGAGGGTTTATGCCAATGCTTTGTGTTTTTTGTTACCCACTATTTAAAGTGATTGGCATAATACTAGTAGCACTCCTGGGGTGGGGGGAAGAGAAGTGTGGCTTCATCTATAGATTTGTCATTCCTTACACTTAGTGGCGGTGTCGCACGCTCCCACATTTGGCATAGTGTGATTCAATTGTGGAATAAATTTCTTCCCAAGAAACATTGTCTATTTTCATATGGATCTACAGTTAAACTGTGGAAACCTGTGCATATGGATTTATAAATAAAATGGACTGACATTGGGTGTTGGAGGATTGCCTTTACACTTCTAAGATTTGGATGTCAATGGAAGAATTCCCTTCCGATAGCTATACCGTTCCTGGGTACAGTGAGTTTGCCTAGTCTCCATATGTTTTCTGGTGAGCGCATGTCCATTTCACAGAATTGTCTATGATTTGACGCTAAATTGAAGTCTTACTGTGACTGTAATCGGTTGTTACAGAAAGTGCCCATTGTAGCTGGAATGCATTATTGCAACATTGTGGAGGAAGTTTTACTTTGCTTCTGAAGTATTCCATACCTGACTTGGGAGAATAAAATGTAGAACGAGGTACAAGAAAGTAAATGTTTTATTTCATCTGCTTTGAACTTCCCCACCTTGATGAGAAGTGTTTTTATTTAAAGAAAACTGACTTTATAGTGTTACATAACATTATAACAGTGTCAGCTGTGGCTCAGTGGGTAGCACACTCGCCTCCGAGTCAGAAGGTTGTGGGTTCAAGTCCCACTCCAGGGACCCGAGCGCACAAAGCTAGGCTGACACTCCAGTGTAGTGCTGAGGGAGTGCTGCACTGTCGGAGGTGCCGTCTTTCGGATGAGATGTTAAACTGAGGCCCTGCCTGCTCACTCAGGTGGACGTAAAAGATCCCATGGCACTATTTTGAAGAAGAGCAGGGGAGTCATCCCCGGTGTCCTGGCCAATATTTATCCCTCAACCAACATAACAAAAAAAACAAACAGATGATCTGGTCGTTATCGCGTTGCTATTTGTGGGAGCTTGCTGTGCGCAAATTGGCTGCCGCGTTTCCCACATTACAACAGTGACTACACTTCAAAAAGTACTTCATTGGCTGTAAAGCGCTTTGAGACATCCGGTGGTCGTGAACGGCACTATATAAATGCAAGTCTTTCAAGTCTTTTTATATAATAGTACCCTTTGGAGCATGTGCACAAAAACGTGACTCGTGAAACTGCTGTAAAGTATGACCAAGTGGATTTTTCTTGAGTTTCAATCATTGTTGGATTTATTCAAAATAAAGATTACTGTGTAACTGTAGAGGTGTGTGAATAAATTAGATTTAATTTGCCTTTTTATTTAAAGGTACCAAAGATGCTGCTAAAGGTCCTTCAAAGCAAGAGAATTTCCAAGCACTGGGTGCGACTGCTCCACCTAACCCAAGGTATAGAACCAAAGTTTTTCTGTAATTTGCAAAATTCACTTTTCTGATAGTGGTATATAATTCAAATTATTTGAGAAGATTCCAAGATAGTTTTATTCAGATTTACATTTGTTCAAGTTACATGTTCAAATGCATGTTTTTCAGTAACCGTTTTGCTTTAGTTTAGCAACAATGAGACGTGAGAGTTGTTCAGGCATTTTGTTATGGGGGAAAGACAGTACAGCAGTGCGAGTTTGTTTCTGTAAAAGGAAAAAGTGAATATGTGTGATAAAGGCAATTTTTCCTTATTCAGTTTCCAAATAAAGTTGAATAGGCAGAGGTGAGAACTGATTTGTCAACTAGGGAGGAGCATGGGGAACCAGGTCACTGGGGCTCTAACCTGCTGACATTTTGCCGCCTTGCTGTAGCTTTGTAAACAGGTGGTATTGCCATGCTATATATGAGGCCTCGGTCTGGTGTTGCTCTTCTGTATTTCCTGTCACCTGTGCAATTTGTTAATGTTGACACACGTGAAGAAAAAGTGCAACAATAAAAATTCACATTAAAGTACAGCTAAACCCTGAACAGTTTTGTAATTCTGTATTTGAAGTTTACCAGTTTTTCAGATGTTGATCCCTGTATAGCTTTGGAAAGATCGGAAACCACATGGGAGTAGATTTGTGACGAGTGTGGAGAATATTATTCTTGAACTTCTGTAAACAGTGTTGACTCCATTATGGTGTGCTGCTTCTCAATTCCACATTTTCACGATGTAGTCTCCTCTTCCTGCTAATTATACTAAGTAGCACAAAACTATTGACTTGATAAGACATAAACTCCAGTTTAAAAAAAAAAGTCCTTCAAATCATTAAATGCTTCTGAGATATGATTAATGCTTAGGCAGCACATTTTAAAGGAATCAAATAGATCATGTAGCTTTTTCTAAGTATATATTTGTCATGTAACTAGTAAAAAGATTAGTTGACAAATGTTATTTTTTGGCAGTTCTAATCATTTGATTCCTGTTCGCCTAAATGAAGAGGAGTTTCCCAGCTTGTCTGCTTCGGCACGTGGAAATACCACAGGCCTTACTCCAGCTTATACGTCTGCAGCCAAGAAAACCACCACTTTTCAGGAGGAGGACTTTCCTGCTCTTGTGTCTAAAATTAAACAGCAGAAACCCTCAACATCTGCATCTGCATCTGCATGGACTAACGTTCCTGGCAAAAGTGTTTTGAAAACTGTCCATTCCAGCAGCAACAATTCTAGTCAAGCGGTTAAAAAGTCTTTACCGACTCACAGTACCAAAGCAAAAACAAAAAATAAAACGGCTTTAAAGACTGATGAGGAGGAAGAGGATGATGGCGGTGGGTTGACAGCTCAGGAGTTCAGAAGTGCACCCACAATGTTGGATATTTCTTCTTTGTTAACTACTTCAACACAGACTGTCTCTAAAGTTGGTAAAAAGAAAAAGATAGGAGGTGAAAAGCAAAATTCGTCACCGGCTCCAGTTACTGATACCGTTGTAAATAAAGCCCAAAAGGAGAATGTTCCAGAAATTAAACAGAAGAGTATGCCAGTCACCAGTGTGTTGAATGGTCACACTGACAAACTATGTACTGAAAGTGCAAGTATATGTACACTAAAGGAACCACCAGGCTTCAAGAAGCCTGAAGATGGTCCAAGTCCTTTACCTGAAGAAGATTTTCCTGCACTAGGGAACCCAGTTATACCAAAAAAGCCACCTCCAGGTAAGAATTTTAGGAATGATGGTGCTGTACCATGCTGAAGTATTCTAATATGTAAGCAGACTTGTACATGCATTGGAGTTGAAATGATTTTTGGTGTCATCTAGAATGGTGTTTCTGGGGCATGAAAACTGAATCGTTTTGAACTTGAAGAAGGGAGCTTGTGAGAAAATGGCTAGCATTCTTGAATTATCACTTCTGTTCCCAATGTTGTAAAATGAAAGCCACTGCCAAAGATGGAAACCTTTTCTGGGAATGTACTGGTCAGATATGTGGCTAGAGGGTTGGTACGTGGTCGTAAAACTGAACCTGTCAGTGACCGTGTGCTGCATGTACCAGACACTGCATGGATTCTGCCACTAAATAAGTGTACCCTTGGTCTTGGGACCTGAACTACTTTTGTTTTACTCTAATCATAACCTGAGAGAGAGAAGAGTTTTTAGTGCATCCATTTCTTTTACCCCCTGATCAATCTTGTTCTCATGTTTCTACACGGACCATTTTTATTTTGTTTGAAGCGTGACCCTAGTTTTAGTAGGTGTCAGTTTTGCTCATTTCTAACAAAGGATTTAAATTCTGACTTGTGGCAATCCATTAGTTTAGAATGCTAATAACTTGCCACAAGACCTGTTCTTTTCATGAGGATCCTGACCAATTTGTCCTTCAAGGCCTTTCACTCAATCACAATTTTTGCAGTGACATTTATATTTTTTTTAAAAAGCATTCCCCAAATGTGAGCGTCACTGGCAAGGCCGGCATTTAGTGCCCATCCCTAGTTGCTCTGCAGCAGTTTGATACAACTGAATGATTTGCTCGGCCACTTCAGAGGGCAGTTTTGAGTCGGCCACATTGGTGTGGGACCGGAGTCTCTCACAGGACAACGGGTTTCCTTTCCTAAAGGACATTAGTGAATCAGTTGGATTTTTAATGACAATCTGATGGCTTCATGGTCAGTTTCACCGAAAACCGCTTTTTAAGATTTTTTAATACTGAATTCAAATTCTGAAACTGCTGTGGTGATATTTGAACTCTCATTCTCTGGATTAGTGGTCCAGACCTCTGGATTGCTAGTCCAGTAACATATTTCAGACCTTCAAACCAACATTGGAAGAAGCATCAGATTTTATGACGGAAATATTTCTAACACCATACTTTTGACTGGAAGTGTAACCTTGTTGCCTGGTGCCAGAATAAGGACAAGCTCCTCACTGTATATATACCAGCCATTGCTGAATTATTTTTCCCTATGGGAAAGCTTTTTTGGTGGTTTTGATATTTTTTTTAATTAATCTGTATACCACAGCATCTCTGTTTCCAAACTTGATGAGCTGTCTTGTGGTGCACTTCATCAGTTGAAAATCACCCTCTTAAAAAATTCCAGAGAGGGGTGAAGTGTATTGACTATGACTTGTGACCCAGTGCCTTTTGAGACTAGTCTCAATGAGCTTTAGTAAGCACTGATTCTGGACTAGTAGGTTAGAAGATTAAGATTTGACCTTTTTATAGTAAGTGAACACTGGGCTTTCTGCTACTGTCTGGACAAAAAGCTTTAAAAAGTCAATGTACCCTTTGATATTGAGATGATGGGTTAACCTGTTGATCAGTTTGGGTGAATTGGTAGCGGCTTTGTGAGCTGGGTGGTTGTGGGTTTGAGCACCAGTGCAGGATTTTAGTATATGATCTAGGCCGCCATTTTAGTGGAGTACTAAGGAAGTGCTGCATTGTTAGAGGTGCTGTCATTTGAAGTATTAAGCCAAGCAACCCCCCCCACCCCCCAAAATGTTCTGGTGGTTCAAATGCCATTTCTTCAATTGGGGGTTCTCCTGATGAGCTGGCTATTCCTTTCACCCCCCCCCCCCCTCAAATGTCAATTCATTTCATCAGTATGGGACCTTGCTGTTCTTAAAATGGCTGCTGTGTTTGCCTACATACTGGCACTTCAAAGTAATTCATTAAATATGAAGCACTTTGGGATGTTTCTGGGAGACTGGGTAGACATTATATATGCAAGTGAAAACAAAATGAGATGGTTGTGCATTCAACGAATAATCCATGCTTAACCAAAATTAACTGTCTTGGGACTAGTCGCTAATGTAGGGCTCAAAAGAGCCAGCTGTATTTATGGCCAAACCTTTACATAGTAACGCTAAAGAACTTTCAAAATCTTTAACTGTAGGTGATTGAAAATGTTGTTTAAACTGTCTACCTTGCGGTCGATAGCTCTGTATAGACATGTTATCACAAGAAATTTCCAGGCCTCAAGTCTGCCATCATTTGAACAATGCACTGCGTTGTTTTAAAATGTGTTTCAGGTTTGACATGGATATTGCTGACACTGTATGTAACCTTCAGCCATTTTAAAACTTGGGTCACTGAAATTTTATTTGTAAGAACTAACTAGTCAAAATTGAAGTCATCTCTTTATGGAGACGAGGTTCTAAGGATTGTGTACTGGAGAATGGGTAAGTGCTTGTATCAATATTTGGCGGTTAAGGAAATGCATGGAGATAGTGAGTTTCTGAAAAGGCAGCTGGGGCTTGAACACCATGTATAGGCAAATGTGAGATCAGGGGCTTGATGCTAGCGGCTTAGTGTAGTGAGCAATGAATGCTTTGCTTTGAGAGTGCAAAACTACTGTAATGACAACTAAAATATCTGGCTCTTCCTTTTTTTTATAAGCAATTCAAAGTTAAAGTTTTAGCAAATTTCAGACATTTAATTCTGAATTTATTTTTTATCCAGGTTTTAACAACTTATTACCAGTGAAGAGCCCACCATCCAACCTTCCTCCTCCACCAGGATTGTCTGCCCCTGTTAGTAAACCCCCTCCTGGCTTTACTGGTGTCCCTCTGAATTCAAACATCAGCGAGCCTATGATTCCAGCACCAAAACAGTATGTAAAGTACTTTCCACTGTGAGGCAACTCTTCTTTTGTTATCCACTTTAAAAACCAGGGGTTCAGTACTGGTGGATTTCCCTGTCAAAACCGCACAGTTCATTTCTATTTCCTTAGTGTTCTCTGGGGGGTATTTCAACTTGTTTTAATATAAAAGAGAATCTCTACTGCAGCTTGCACGGTTGCAGGGTGTGAGAACTAACTTTTTGTTACAAGGTGAAAGTCTGGTAACTTTGGAAAACTCCTGAATAGTGAAGTCCTGCTGCATGTGCTGAGCTGTTCCACAATAAAGCCCAGGCTACTGCTGCTTTTGGGAAGTCTTTGCTGTGTTGCCTGTATTTATGTGGAAAGCAGTGTGACTTTGCAATGTTCTGTTCCGTTGCTGTTTTGAAAAGTGCTTTGACTGGCCAAGTGCTTTATTTCTGACTCCATTGAAGGCTACATAGGTTACTGAGATCCAGTAGCATGTTGAGCTGTCCAGTGATCGTCCCTTTCAGAATGTCCATGGCAATAGAATTTTCTACTGTTGTTTAAGCTTAGATACGGCTACAGATATGAATATATCTTACTAATGCAGTAAATACGGCAGGCAGTTTGTGTACAATTTAATTTTGATGATGACGCTACATTTTGGGGTCCAGTACACTGAGGTAGGGCACGTGTCCGCATTTGGATTTCCTAACCAGTCGGTGCATTCCCGATCTCTACTGCTGTGTCATGAAAGGAGTTACTGAGTGGAGGCCAAGTTTTGTGCCGGGGGAAGGAGATTCACCCAGCTGCATTTAATGCCCACACCAATGCTGACCACTGGTCAGTATTGAGAGAGGCCTGCTGCATATCTCTTGGCCAGGGCCATTTATTAAAAAAAAAAATTCTAGCTATGAACCTGGAATACTATATTGGAAATCTGACGCATCCAACTGTGGCATTGTTCTGACTGGTGGAAGGGCTCGTGCGTGTGTTTTCATTGAATGAAAACCCCCTTCTCCCACTGGCTCAGGTAGTAAATTCACAGCTTAATGTGGAACTGAACCATATGGAGAAGGAAGATGTCCCATTCCCAGGTTTAATCTCTCATCTCTGCTGGGTTGTTAACTGATCTAGTCAGGGGAAGATGTATATTTGGTTTCTGTGGCCCTGGCCCAGGAGTATTAACATTCTTGGCTGTTCTCTGGAGGCACCTGCCAGGAAGTGTGGATGGCAGTTGAGAATAGGATCAGAATTAGCTGTGATGCTCTCCACTGCTAAATTGTCTGTCAACACTTGGGGGGGCCCCCGATGTCTGTGGGATTGCTTACTAACATGGGTCGGTGCCATCAGGAGAGAAAATTGGGCAAAAAATACTTGAGCTTCTGGCATCAGAAACCTTGAATTAAAGTACTGCCTGGTAATTATTTTGAGAGATCCATTATTCTCCAGTTTGTAATAAGATTTTGTTGGCAAAACAGATCTACATTATTGTGCAAATGGAGAGATTCTGAAGATTTGATCTGAGCAGGGGATTTAGTCGATATACATGTATAATTGGAAATCATTAGGTATTGCAATATTGCTAGGGTGCTTCTTAAATACTTCATACTGCAGTGTTTTTAAAAACCATGCAAGGTGCAACACAGTTCAAATACATTGTAGTGTATGAAAAGTGGTCATTTTTCATTTTCCTGATTCTGCAGTGTTTTAAAGTAAAAGTTCTGTCTTGCCATGAATAATCTTAGAATTTTTATACTGCCTGTATTACAGGTATTCTCGCATGAAATACTGATATTTCTAAGGGCTAGGTTTTGCACATTTATTGGATAGTAGAATCTGGCGTGTGCCATTTTTCCGTGGTTTTATTACCTCTGTACTTGCGTGACTTGTACACTGGTGAGTTGTAGTCCCGGTTTAATGGAACTTATTCTAAGCTTGAAAGGAATCGATGTAGAAAATAATTCTCAGTAAAATTTGGGACTCCCTAGTGTGCAGTCTATCCATGAGTTACCACTTGGTAATGGCAAGCATGCTAGGCTGATGCATCAAGTGTCCAGGGTGTTACCAATTGGGACTGGGGGTGGGGGGGGATTAAGAGACAAGAAATGGCTGCTGATGTTGATTTTCTTGCCACCTTTGATCCATTTTTTAAAATAATTCTTAATTTGCTTTAAATGTAGAGTTCTACCATCATCAAATATTTACCTCATTCCTGAGAACTTTCAGCAGAGGAACGTTGAGCTAATCCAGTCAATAAATACATTTTTACACAATGATGAAACAAAATTCAACAAATTTAGGACTCAATCTGGGCAATTCAGACAGGTAAGCTGCAATAGCAAAATGTAAAGTAATGTTGATGGAGAAGCACCTAACTTTTTCTTGACCTATTGCTATCCTTGTAAGTGTTCAGCATATAATTTTCTGCACCACAACTGGATTTTTTCCTTTGCTTCATTAAAAAAAAAATTCATGGCTCAACACTGATGTTTTGGATGAAACACCGTGGGAATTAAATAAATGGGAATGAAAATCAGGCAGTTTTTATAACTGATAGCCGAACCCGCAATGCCAGTTTTACACCCAGGTGGCAAGTTCACAATCTATCCCCGTATCTTTAAAAAAAAAAATGTTTTTTAATTTAAACTTTGATTCATTTTGTGCACATCAAGATAGAACACAAATAGGAGCAGGAGTAGGCCATTCGCCCCTCGAGCCTGCTCCACCGTTCAGTAAGATCATGGCTGATCTTCTACCTCAACTCCACTTTCCTGCACTATCCCCATATCCCTTGATTCCCTTAGTATCCAAAAATCTATCGATCTTTGTCTTGAATATACTCAATGACTGAGCATCCACAGTCCTCTGGGGTAGAGAATTCCAAAGATTTACCACCCTCTGAGTGAAGAAATTTCCCCACATCTCCGTCCTAAATGGCCGTCCCCTTATTCTGAGACTCTGACGCCTAGCTCTAGGCTCCTCAGCCAGGGGGAAACATCCTCCCAACAGCTATCCTGTCAAACCCTGTAAGAATTTTGTATGTTTCAATGAGAGCACCTCTCATTCCTCTAAACTGTAGAGAATATAGGCCTAGTCTCCTCAGGACAATTCCTCCATCCCAGGAATCAGTCTAGTGAACCTTTGTTGCACTCCTTCTAAGGCAAGTATATCCTTCCTTAGGTAAGGAGACCAAGACTGTACACAGCACTCCAGGTGTGGTCTCACCAAGGGCCTATATAATTGCAGTAAGACTTCTTTACTCTTATCTTCTAAATTCTATTTCTGGAGTATAAGGGATATCCAGACTTGGGCAATGATTGAGTCTTCCAGTTTTGGTATCCTGAATCTCCCAGATGCACCCCCCCCCCGCAGATCAAGCGTAGTGCAAGCAGATAGAAAGTGAAGCTCCCTCTAACACTATCTCACAACATCTATTGCACCAACATTACTGTCCTTGTGGTCTGAGTGAAATTGCCCACTGGAATTGTGCTAACTTTGTGCTGTGAGCCCCTGGCTACTGAGTTGACTCTACTTCAGTCTGTCTGCTGGATAAAAATTCTATTCCTAATACAAGTTTTCTGACCTCGAAATAGTAATCTGTCGAGCTATTTGGAATCTGATGGACTGTGGTTGACTTAGATTTTTACACCACTCTCCTTTTTGCTTTCACAGGGTCTGATTTCTGCTGCAGAGTATTATAGGAGCTGCAGAGAACTTCTGGGAGAAAATTTCTTGAAAATATTCAATGAACTGCTTGTTTTGCTGCCGGATACAGCCAAGCAGCAGGAGCTTCTCTCTGCTCATAAGGACTTGAGAGTACAGGAGAAACAAGGGTCAAACAAATCAAAAAAGAACAAGAAAAATGCGTGGCAAACCACTGTTAACTCGGAGCTCGACTGCCAGGTGTGTCCCACGTGCCAACAGGTGCTGACCCAGAAAGACTTTGTCACCCACAAGACTTCGCATTTCGAGGATGATGAGTTTCCCACCTTGCAATCTGTGAGCAGAATCATCAGTTAATAATCAGACCTCCTACTGCAGGCCCAAGGGAAGACTTATTTGAACTTGTAGAGTAATGATGCACATAGGTGGTGTGCGGTTGCTATTTACAGGCATATGTTGCTTTAAGGGGAAACCTGGGTGAAATATGATAGTATAGTATGTAGGTGAGAGGAAGGAAATGGTATCTGTGTATTAGAGAAGTGTTGACACAGTACCTAAACCTGCTGCTATACTATTATAGAAAGTAAAAGACGGTGCATCATTATACACTTTTTTGAATGTTTTTGAAACTATACTTTCTACACCAATTTGCAAAAAGTAGTACTGAAATAAGTGATTTAACAAAATGTGCCACTTCAGCAGTTCAAAGGTGTTGCATTTGAAATTGATGGCTGTTAAAAGCAGCAAACCTGTATGCGCAAGTGCTTTGCATAAACAAAATATATACTGATGTACATTTGCACATCAGAAGAAAGTGTACTGAAAATATTTGAAATTGGCCCAATAATTAATGTAGAATACCATATTTCAAATAGTGTGATTTGCATGCAGCAAATTGCAGCATCTTTTTGTATCCCTTGTAGATATTAATGCACTAAACTTGTTCAATTACACTTCTAACGACTGCTGAGTTTCCCATGTGATGGTTGTTAAAATGTAAAGTGCAGGGTAAAATACAATGGTTTAGAAACTAGAATTAAATGCAGGATATTGCATTGCTATAATCAGTTTTTTTTTCTTGGTGTATAAAATTGGTAGCTCACATGCCAGCCCTACAGAGTAATGTCTATATTTTCTCATTGTTTAAACAGCAGGTCATGCCACCAGTACAGTGAATTAAATTTTTGATTCCATTGCCGTAGGTTGTATTGTGCAATGGAGACAAACTAATATTTAGGCTCACGGGTCCTATTAAATTTCATCACTGCTTCAGTAAATTGTGGAGTTCCATGAGTTAGGCAATAGCAGTGACTGTGGTGTTAGAGGTGTTGCAAGATAATATATATGCCAGTGTTGCTCTCATGATCTTACTTTATCAACAGCTCAAAAATTAAGCCTTTTTAATTTGGCTAAAGAAAGTTATAAGTGTAGAATAAGTGGCACAGGCAACATCGCCCTGGAATATGGTGATTGTCCCTGTGTTTTGTGATCTCCATGATAGTGGAATGGGTTTACTTTTCTTGTAACATATTTTGATTAGTGGTGGTTGATGTCTGTATTGCTACAGATACAGTTTGATCAGTGATGGTATTCATTAAGTATCACCTTTAAAAGTTTTTAGTGCAGAGGTTGGATTTTTAAAAAATTAAAGCTTAAGATAGCATATGTCTGTTAACATCCACTAGTGCCAGCAATCACTTTCTTGCCAGTTTTCTGTTTCTTTATCCCGCCCCCTTTCCTGAAGGTATTGACTTCTAGTTCCATGAGCACTTTTGGTATCTTATCTAGTTAGTCACTATTCATGTGAGTGTTGCAGGCTGTTGAGCTATGGAGCATTACTACATGGTCCGAACCTTTTCTCTACTAGATGCTTGCACACCTGCCCTTCTAGTAGTGGTTGCTAAATAGTGATCAGGAGCTGGATCGCTAGCTATTTCCTTCTAACCTAGGGCCCTGAGAGCAATGGTGGTGCCCCTACTGCTGCTCTGGCTGAGATCAGTTAACTCTGCACAGAACAACTTGGGACCTTGTTGGTCTCTATGGCACAATTACTCTCCAGGTAAACTCAGTGACCCATTGGATGAACTTTTTCCAATGACTTTCGAATGAACTTGTTCATAGCCTACTTTTATAATGCAGATTCCAAGTTACTAGCTCTACATAACTAACTGAAATTAGATGAATTATCCTTTTATTTCCAAAGATCAAAATTTCAGTGGGCTCAGATGAGAGTAGATGGGTTTTTTGGGTAGTCCAGTGGGTCACTATCTACTGCACTATAGTCTCTTCTATCAATCTTGCCACTGAATGATGCTGTAATGACTTTGTGATGCAATACACTCCTGTTATGTGTTGACTTGATTTTTTTTTAAACTCACCTTAGCCGGAGTATATGTTCAACACTAGTTAAAAAGAATGCTGCAGTATAAAGTGATTTTTGATTTTTTTTAAATTTAGGACTGCATAAGAAGCTTTGTCTATATTCTGTAAAATTTAATACAAAATGAACAGTTGCAGCAATGAGAATGGGGACAGACTCTCAAATATTTTTCATGAGTGGTTCTCGTACATTTATTGGGAGTTTTTTTTTAAAGGAAGCGCTTAACTGGAGTAGGTATTTGGGTAAAGTAACCTGAACGTACGTACTTACAATGACTTGTAACTACTTCAGTAGTAGTCTGAGTCACTGGCTGTCACCAGCAGCACTAAAACTGCACCACAATGAGTCAACTGAATTAGCCACCATAACTGTTTTTGCTTCACGTGGCATTATCTCTCTGCACTTGCATTGAGCACTAAGTGGTGCTGAATTAAAATGAATGTCCAAGTCAATGGAACAAACATTTAAAGAACAACTAAGTATACCTGTGTGTGAATATTCAATATTATCATTAGCATAGCTTTGGGTAAGAACAGATCAACGTCTTCTTGAAAAACTGCTGTTTTAACCTGACACTTGGAGGTCCAATTTTGATATATTCCTGGCATACTAAAGGAACAACAAATGGGTTAATGTAAAAGTTTTAAAAGTGCAAACTGAAACTATGTAATTTTCTATAACTAGGAGGGGGTGGGAATGAAATTAATTGGTGCCGATATAACCACATTTTTATTTTGAATCTTGGCTTCAGTAGCATTAATGTTGAGGCACATTCTAGGCAATTTCTGGAGCCTAGGTTTGTGATTTAAGTGTTTGCTATAGGCAGCTGATAACATCTTAAGGATATAGTATATTAGCAGACTTTTTGGTACAGAGGAACTCCATGCTGTCTGATGTTTTCAAAAAGAAAATGAACCTAATTTGGTTATCAATTTATATATATTTTCTGTTCAGTAATAAGTTTGAATTCATAGTACCCCTGTACAAATCTGCAGGTGGCCTCCAAGATAAGAAATGGTGTAGGATTGTACTCTGCATCATCACCTTAGTGGACTTAAACCATGCTATGCTACAGTTACTGGAACATGAAACACCTGTACATTTGTTACATTGGTTCTGCATTTGTACCTGTTTATCACTAATTTAAAATATTTATATCCATGCAATTCCTGCATTCAATGAATGTTTGTTTGGCTGAGTGAGCACTAATAACTGAGTAAGTTTGCCTCAAAAGAACCATATACAGTATATCCTGGAATTCTTGAAGGGTGCCAATAAAAACTGTTTATGCAATAAAAGTGTTTGATTAATGCTATGTTTTTAGACAGAATGAACACATTTAAAAAGGTGTATTTCAGATGGCAAGAAGGACACCACACACAAACATGAAACCATTACAGTTTATGGGATTTAATTGTAATCACTGTTAAAGACAACAACAAAACTTGCATTTTTTAGTGTCTTTAACGTAGTAAAACATCCCATTGCTGTTGCTGCTTCTTCCAGCATTGAGTGCCATGGGGTTATGAGTTTTGCTTCCATCTTCGTTGAACTTTGTTCTGATGTGTATTCATATTCCATCTAAGATGCCAACAATCAAATGATACAAACTCATAATATAAAATAAAAACACAAGAAGCTGGGAATACTCAGCAGGTCAGGCAGCATCTGTGGAGAGAGAGAAACCGTTCACGTTTCAGGACGATGACCTTTCGTCGGAACTGAATTAGAATTGCTATGAGCATATGTTGGGCTATAGGGACTGTGTGACTTGAAGTTTGGAAACCTCAGAACACAAAGTGAGTCTCTTCTGCTGGAATAAGGTAAGTCAGCACTTTTCTATTTCCTAATGTAGCTGGCAGTAGGAGAATGTTGCATGAGCCTTCAGTTGCACTTTCATATTGCATAAAAGTACTGTAAATCTTTGTGCTCCAAGCAGACAGCATGGCACAATAGAGATTCATGCCTATGTTTCAGATATCTGAAGCCGCACAGCTGTCTAGGCGCTAAGCTCTGGAAGTCCCTCCTTAAACCTCTCTACCTATCTCCTTTTAAGACTCTCCTTAAAACTTACCTCTTTGACCAAGCTTTTGATCACCTGTCCTAATATCTCCTTATGTGGCTCGGTGTCAAATTTTGTTAACATTCCTGTGAAGTGCCATGGGATGTTTCACTATGTTAAAGGTGCTATATAAATAAGTTATTATTACAGGAAGCTTTTGTATTGTAATAGTGATGACCGGGACTATGGATGAATACTGTAGGTGTTTTAGGGATTTTTTTTTATAGCAGAGGAAGGTCAAGCTGAATGAAATCTGGGTGTTATGCTGGATGGCATGTTTATAAGAAAGTTTCCAGGATTTAATATCTCCTATATGGTTAAGCTAACTTTTAGCCTGACTACTTTGTGGTCTCTCAGGAGCCTCCTCTTCGTCCTCTGGCAAATCACCCAGCTCCTCCACTGCCCAGTCCATTTCCTGCTCCTTCAGATGCATACCCCTGTCGATGACTGACTAGGTTGTGTAGCACACAGCATGCCACTGTGATCCTGGATAACTTCCCCAGATTATAATGGCATCCTAGGAACAATCCAGGTATCAGGACCTCAGCTTCAGCATGCTAATGGTGTCCTCACTGGTCACTCTTGTGGAAGCCTAAACATCATTGTATGTTCTGCTTCATTAGACAGAGGCCTTGAGGTGTCATTAACCATTGGAACACTGGGTAGCTACGGTATCCTAGCTCTACAATCCTTGCCCCCCTTCAAACAAGAGTGGAATTGTAGATTGTCTGAGGAGAAAGTCAACATGTGTGCTGCCAAGGATCCTGACATTCACCTGTATAATTTTGTTTTGGTGATCATACACTAGCTGTACATTGATGAAGTAGTATCCCTTTCAGTTAATGTAAGGAGCACTCCTTCCATGGAATGTGGGTCCCATTTTTTTTAATTTAATAATTAATGGGATGTGGGCATCTCTGGCAAGACCAGCATTTATTGTCCATCCCTAATAGCCCTCGAAGGTGGTGGTGAGCCGCCGCCTTGAACCACTACAGTCTGTGTGGTGATGGTACCCCCACAGTGCTGGCTGTTGACTCAGTGACGATGAAGGAACGGTAATATATTTCCATGTCAGGATGGCGTGTGTGACTGAGGGAAAGTTGGAGTTGGTGATGTTTCCATATGCCTGCTACCTTTGTCCTTCTAGGTGGTAGAGGTCGCAAGTTTGGGAGGTGCTGTCGAAGAAGCCTTGGCGAGTTGCTGCAGTGCACCTTGTGGATGGTACACAGTGCGCCGGTGGTGGAAGAGTGAATGTTCATGGTGTGGGATGCCAATCAAGCGGGCTGCTTTGTCATGGATGATGTTGAGCTACTTGAGTGTTAGAGCTGCACTCATCCAGGCAAGTGGTAAGTGTTCCATCACACTCCTGACTTGTGCCTTGTAAGTGGTGGAAAGGCGAGGGGGAGTCAGGAGGTGAGTCACGTGCTGCAGAATACCCAGCCTCTGATCTGTTGTAGCCAGTGTTTATGGGGCTGGTCCAGCTTTCTGGTCAATGGTGACACCCCTGGATGTTGATGGTGGGGGATTTGATAATGCTATTGACTGTCATGGGGAGGTGATTGGGCTCTCTTTATTGGAGATGGTCATTGCCTGGCACTTGTGTGGCGTGAATATTACTTGCCACTTATCAGCCCAAGCTTGGATGTCGTCCAGGTCTTGCTGCATGCGGACACAGACTGCTTCATTATCTGAGGAATTGCAAATAGAACTGAACACTGCAATCATCAGCAACATCCCCACTTCTGACCTTATGGAGTGAAGGTCATTGATGAAGCAGCTGGAGATGGTTAGGCTGAGGAACTCCTGCAGTGATGTCCTGGGGCTGAGATGATTGGCCTCCAACAACCACAACCATCTTCCAGCCAGTGGAAAGTTTATCCCTTGATCGCCAATGACTTAAATTTTACTAGGCCTCCTTGGTGCCACACTGTCAAATGCTAACTTGATGTCACCCTCACCTCTGGAATTCAGCTCTTTTGTCCATGTTTGGACTACGGCTGTAATGAGGTCTGGAGCGGAGTGGTCCTGACTGAACCCAATGAGCATCGGTGAGCAGGTTATTAATGAGTAAGTGCCGCTTGATAGCACTGTCAATGACACCTTCCATCACTTTGCTGATTGAAAGTAGGCTGATGGGGCGGTAATTGGCCAGATTGGATTTGTCCTGTGTTTTTTGTGGGTAGGATATACCTGGGCAATTTTCCACTTTGTTGGGTAGATGCCAATGTTGTAGCTGTGCTGGAACAGGTTGGCTAGAGGCGTAGCTAGTTCTGGAGCACGAGTCTTTAGTACTATAGCCGAGATGTTGTTGGAGCCCACAGCATTTGCTGCATCCAGTGCATTCAGCCGTTGCTTGACATCACGTGGAGTGAATCGAATTGGCAGAAGACTGGCATCTGTAATAGTGGGGACCTCGGGAGGAGGCCGAGATGGATCATCCAGTCAGCATTTCTGGCTGAAGATGGTTGCAAACGCTTCAGCCTTGTCTTTTGCACTCTGCCACCTTAAACATTGACACCCTCCACCACAGGCGCAACATGGCTGCAGTGTATATCATCTACAAGATGCACTGCCGCAACTTGCCGAGGCTTCTTCAACAGCACCTCCTAAACCTGCAACCTCTACTGCCCAGAAGGACAAGGGTTAGGGTTAGGCGCATGGGAACACCACCACCTCCAAGTTTCCCTCTAAATCACATATCGCCCTAACTTGGAAATATATCGCTGTTCCTTCATCGTCGCTGGGTCATAATCCTGGAACTCCCTACCTAAAAGCATTATGGCAATACCTTCACCACATGGACTGCAGTTGTTCAAGAAGGCAGCTCACCATCACCTTCTCAAGGGTAACTAGGGATGGGGAGTAAATGTTGGTCTTGCCAGTGGCACTTATATCCCGTGAATGAATAAAAATACACTCTCCTAGTGGGCACCACCATCGTTGAGGATGGGGATGTTCATGGAGCCTCCTCCTGTTGTTTAATTGTCTGCCACCATTTACGATTGGATGTGGCAGGACTGCAGAGCTTTGGTCTGATCTGTTGGTTGTGGGATCGCTTAGCTTCCACTGTTTAGCATGCATGTGGCCTGTGTTGTAGCATCACCAGGTCGGCACCTCATTTTCAGGTATGCCTAGTCCTGCTCCTGGCATACCCTTCTACACTCCTCATTGAACCAGGGTTGGTTGTTCAGCTTGATGGGAATGCTAGAATAATGGATATGCCGGGCCATGAGGTTAGATTGTGGTGGAATACAATTCTGTTGCTGCTGATGGCCCCATAGAGCCTCATGGATGTCCATTTTGAGCTGCTAGGTCTGTTCTGAATCTACCTCATTTAGCATGGTGGTAGTGTCACTCAACATGATGAAAGATGGCCTCAGTGTGAAGACAGAACATTGTTTCCACAAGAACTGTGTGGTGGTCACTTCTACCAATACTGTCATGGTCGGGTGCATATGCGACAGGTAGATTGGTGAGGATGAGGTCAAGTAGGCTTTTCCCTCTTGGTTCTCTCGCCACCATCCACAAGCCCAGTCTGGCAGCTATGTCCTTCAGGACTTGGCCAGCTGCGTCAGTAGTAGTGCTACCGAGCCGCTCTTGGACATTGAAGTCCCCCACCCAGCGTACATCCTGTGCCCTTGCTACCCTCAGTGCTTCTTCCAAGTGGTGTTCAACATGGAGTACTGATTCATCAGCTGAGGGAGGGTGCTGGGTAGTACTCAGCAGGAGGTTTCCTTGCCCATGTTTGACCTGACTTAATGGGGTCCAGAGTCAATATTGAGGACTCCCAGGGTCACTCACTCCCAACTGTGCGGCCAACTGTGGGTCTGCCCTGCTGGTGGGACAGGAATGGTGAAGTAGTCTGGGACGGTGGCTGATGGGTATGATTCTGTGAGTATGACTCAGGTTGTTGCTTGGCTAGTCTATGGGACAGCGCTCCCAATTGTGACACAAGTCCCCAGATGTTGGTGAGGAGGACTTTGCTGGGTCAACTGGGCTAGGCGTGTCTTTGTCGTGTCTGAATCTGCAACTGTAAGGATATAAGCATATGCCGTAATCCTTTGCTGTAATAGTTTGTTGTAACTTGACCAAACTTAAGTTGAACAACTTTAATATACCAGCATTCTTCAGGAGGCCGAGAGGCAGGTTCCTGTGAGAACTTTGTACGAAAACTTTTGACAGATAAAGACGACCTTGAACAGGGACCAAGACCACCTACTTCAAATGTAAAATAGACTGCTATGGTTGTAAGATGTGAAGGCTGCCAGCTGCCTTCTAACAGATGAGGAAAACAGACCATGAGAGTTCTGTGGAAAAGAAGCTATTGAACTATTGAGCCGTTGCAAAAACGGGAATATCTTCAGACATTGGAATGTAACCGGCCTTGAGGCCCACTGACTGATCACTGATAAGAGAAAGAGGAAAACAACTGCTGACCATTAAGTTTGGGACACGTATGCAGTGGGTGGGTTGCTAAGTTTTAAGGTATAAAAGATGCTGTAAAAAGACACTCGGGGCTGCAGTCGAGAGCAACCTGGTCAGTTGCCAGTTAAAGTCGTACGTCTAGTCATCGCCGAACCGACCACTCGCTGGTGTTAGTACGTACGTAGTGTTGGCTTACTGTCACTTAATCGTAAAGTAAGGGGATAAATCAGTGTATGCTTAAGTATAAATCGGGGATTGTTAATACGCAACAGTTTTGTGTGAACTTACTTGTAACCTCTTGCTGATTTTAAGCAAAAAGAAGTTTTCACAGATTCATTGGGTTTTGTGTTGTCTGTTCCACGGGTCAGAACTCTATAAACTGTTGGACGGGGTGAGGGGTAATTTCCGCACGTCTTGCGCAGCCTAAGTCGATGCCGTGTGGTCCGTCCGGTTTTATTCTTGTACTTTTTTGAAGCGGATTGATACAATCGAGTGGCTTGCTAGTGGCCATTTCGGAAGGCAGTTAAGAGTCAACCACATTGTTGTGGGTCTGGGGTCACACACAGGCCAGACCGGGTAAGGACAGCAGGTTTCCTTCCCTAAATAAATGACTTTAGTGAACCAGTTGAGTTTTTACGATAATTCGCTAGCTTCATGGTTACCATTACTGATGCTAGCTTTTTTTTATTCCAGATTTATGCCAGCTGACTTGGCCCTTGCAGAACTCTCAATGGTTTCTTTTTTTGGTGGCGCCCTCTTTTAATGTGGGCAGCTGGCAAAGGATCTGTAACCATCGTGACCCCAGAACTCGGGTCGTAGGTCATCGTGACATCATAAATTTGACTCAACCTCTCTGTTGCACCAGGAGCAGGTGCTGCTGTTCAAATAATGCAGGTCTGTTTATATTTTTAAAAAAAAGGTCAGGAAGTCCGGGGCAGCGCTATGGGAGTGAAAACCTAGCGCTACTACAGGTCTCTGCTTATAATTCAGAGGCACAGGGCCTCTCATGGAGGCACTCCTGGGCTGTCAGGGCCAAGAAGATCATCCATTATTTGTTTCAATCTGTCCAGCAATCCTGTCACATGGCTTCTCCTTTACTCCTCACCTTGTGCTTGTGTTAAGCTTCTGAAGCACCTTGGGATGTTGTAAGTTAAAGGCGCTATATAAATGCAAGTTGTTGTTGACTGCTATCTGGGTAACAGGCATTCATAGACCAGCTGCACGTTAATGAGAGGAAGCCCCTTCCTAGTCATGAAAGTTGGGGGTTTGGGCCGCAACCTTAATGAATCAATAATGGTCTGCACTTTAGGGAAACACAGGAAAAAGTGCATGCTCTCTCATGCTGCTGGCTGTTTTCTATGGGGAACATGCTGAAAGAGTTAATACTGACAAACAATGCATCAATGTACTGTTGCTTGTGAAATTTAGCATATCTTCCCTGCTATTGCTTGAAAGGATCCAGAAGCCTCGGGATTCTAGGCCGTGGCCACCTTGACCTCACTGTTCCTACCCCAGAAGTTATTGGAAGGTCTAGCTCGAGGCGCAGTGAAGCATAGGTGATTAAAAACAGATCTCCTCAGACATGTCAGTGTCTTGATCTGTAGACTCCTATAGTTGGGAGAGGGTAAGTGTGGCAGGAGCACACCTCCCTCTCGAGCCTTCCATTTCCTCCGCTTTCTGCTCCAAAAGAAGCAACTGGAGAGGTTTGCCCAACAGGATGCCAGTCTTCAGAATCGAGGTTCCGCCAATTTAAATTGCAACCGCCAGCAAGTCACAGATTTGGGGGGGAGGGGGGGTAAAAAGGGGGCTGAAGCTAAATGCAAAAACTAAGCCGCAATCGAAATTGCGTTTATAACTTGCATTTATACAGCGCCTTTAACGTAGTAAAACGTCGCAAGGGGCGTCATCAAACAAAATTTGACACCGAGCCACATGAGATATTGGGACAGGTGAAGTAGGTTTTAAGGAGCGTCTTAAAGGTGGAGAGAGAGGTAGAGTGGCGGAGAGGTTTAGGGAAGGATTTCCAGCGCTTCGGGCCAAGGCAGCTGAAGGCACGGCCACCAATGGCAGAACGATTAAAATCAGAGATGCGCAAGAGGCCAGAATTGGTGGATATCTCCGAGGGTTATAGGGGTTTACAGCGGTAGGCAGAGGCAAGACCATGGAGGGACTTGAAAACACAGATGAACATTTTAAAATCAAGGCGTGGCTGGACCAGCAGCCAACAAAACAATGCAAAAAAAAAACTAAATGAATTCTTCAGCAAAACCAAGTTCTATGGCTAATAATGAATTCTCCTTTAAGAATGCAATCTCCAAAATGTCTGAACGTGTCTTTGTTGCAGTAGCCATTTTAAATGGACGCTCAACAACTTCAGCATATTCCCAGTGCAGAATGTTGGAAATGGTATTTATATATTAATCCCATCCCTGACCACCAGATGGCCCTAAACCACCTTTGGCACAGCCTCCCTGACTGCATGTTGTGATCTTCAGTTCCAGCTGAACTTTCAGGTGTGGCCTGTTGAAACACCTAACACACTGTAGTACACTACTACTGGCGGAAGATTGTGTTATTGAAGTGGATTTATTGATTCAGAATAGAAAAGAGAGGAACCTGATTTAAACATTTCAGGTTTCAGTAAAGGATGAGCTGCAGTTTCATCCTGTTGGGGTAATCATTGTTTTTTTCTAACTTTTTCATTTGATTTAAAAAGAACAACTTTATTTATCATGTTGTACCATTATTCTGCCAACAAATGGTTCTTGTAAATTGTGCATTTAACACAATTGAAAGCTTTGTTGAAGATAAAGCCTCAGCTGATGCCCCTTTTTCTTCTTAATTTAGTTAATTTTGATCTTTATTCCTATTATCTTGAGAATCCATTCTTTAAATGAGCAAATACTTCAAATTTTTAAATCTTTATGGATTGAAATCACGGGCTATCTTAATAACTGTCGTGTTAATTCCTCTTAAAATGGCACACACAGGAATTTCATATAACTATTGATACATTTATTACTATATCTCTCAACCGTTTTAGCCCATTAGTGAATTAAGGGTTAGGGTTAGAAACAGTAATAAATTCATAGTAAAATTAATGCATCTCTTCGGGCATTGATATTGGGTAACCTAAGAACTGGAGCAATTTTACCGATGGAAATTGATTATGTATTTATTTAATGAGGTTGATTTCCCATCCTTTATAAAGCAATAAATTAATAAATTCAGAAATAATTGTTTCCCTGCATTACAACATTATCTACACTTCAAAACGACTTCATTGGCTGCAAAGCACTTTGGGACGCCCTGAGGTCATGAATTTTTTATTCGTTTATGGGATGTGGGCGTCGCTGGCAAGGCCAGCATTTATTGCCCATCCCTAATTGCCCTTGAGACGGTGGTGATGAGCTGCTTTCTTGAACCGCTGCAGTCCGCGTGGTGAAGGTACTCCCACAGTGCTGTTAAGGAGGGAGTTCCAGGATTTTGACCCAGCGACGGTGAAGGATCGGCGATATACTTCCAAGTCAGGATGGTGTGTGACTTGGAGGGGAACTTGGAGGTGATGGTGTTCCCATGTGCCTGCTGCCCTTGTCCTTCTAGGTGGTAGAGGTCGCGGGTTTGGGAGGTGCTGCCGAAGAAGCCTTGGCAAGTTGCTGCAATGCATCTTGTAGATGGTACACACTGCAGCTACGGTGCGCCGGTGGTGGAGGGAATGAATGTTTAAGGTGGTGGATGGGGGTGCCAATCAAGTGGGCTGCTTTGTCCTGGATGGTGTCGAGCAGTTTGTGTTGTTGGAGCTGCACTCATCCAGGCACCGCCGAATACCTAGCCTTAATTGGCTGCAAAGCACTTTGGGGGATGGGGTGAGATTGTGTACGTGAGCTGCGTGTCTGAGTGACAGCTGCTCGACAACAGAAACTGAAGCAAAACTGCTGGAGGCTGCAGGCAGCAAGGGCAGGGATAGAAACAACAGGATGTGTCACTACATCGCATCTACATATGCTGGGCAATGGTGAGGGTTCTGCAGGGTTTAGTAGTACAAGGCAAAGAGATTTTATGATCAAAGAGCAGACACCTTTGACAGTTTCCCGTTATCACTGTTGGCTTGCATCTGTCAGCGCCCCAGCAGTTGGGCAGAAAATCACATCGTATGACTGGGCGGTTAAACCAATATGACATTGTAAAAGCTATGAGCTAGATCTTCCATGAAGGAAGCTCTGAGGTGGTGCATTATGAAAACTATTGGGCCCCAAAGCTCAATTAAACGATCCAACCTCTGGAAGTGGAGCAGGAGGTAAACGGACTGAAAGATGGGGTGTGCGCATTTATTGGTAATTACTTTTTTGTGTATCTATTGTGTTATAAATTTTTAGGGGTTCGTGGTGACCCAGCATAGCAGCTCAAAAGACCCTTTTTTGTTGATCGGTTACTTTTTAATGACTGACGACTTTTATTTCAAGAGAAAGAGGTCATTAATTCATTAATACAAAAGCAAAATACAGCATCTGTGGAGAGAGAAACGGAGTTAACGTTTCAGATCCAGCGTGATCCCACCCACAAACACATCTTCCCCCCTCGCCTCCCCTTTCAGCATTCCGAAGGGACCACTCCCTCCACGACACCCTGGTCCACTCCTCTATCACCCCCAACACCCCTTCCCCTTCGCCTGGCACCTTCACGTGCAAGCGCAGGAGATGCAACACATGCCCTTTTATCTCCTCCCTTCCCACTGTCCAGGGCCCCAAACACTCCTTCCAGGTGAAACAGTGATTTACTTGTACGTACTTGCAATTTAGTACAGGTTGAGCATCCGGAGTTCTGGAATCCGGACATCCTTTTCAAATTTGAAGATGGTAGCAAAAGATACAGGCCGGGAAGCTCCCATTAAATACAGTTACAGAGTACTGCGTTGCAAAAACAAGAGAGGAAGGCTTACCATGCGTTGTGAAGAAGTGAGGACTACAAGGCCTGTGAGGAAAAGAACTACAAGGTGACGTCCAAAAACCGGAAATATCGCAACCTGGGCCCAGGCATTTTCGGACTCTGAACGTGTTTCTAATGTCCGAAGTCTGGAAACGCCCGAGCCCAGGTTGCGATATTTACGGACTTCGGACATCAGAAACATGTTCCGAAGTCCGGAAAAACACGAAAACCGGCTCGGCCTCGGTCCCGAAGTTGCCAGATTCGGGACGCTCGACCTGTCTACTGTATTCGCTGCTCACAACGCAGTCTCCTCTACGCTGGGGAGACCAAATACAGATTGGGTGACCGCTTTGCGGAACACCTCCGTTCAGTCCATAAGGGTGACCCTGAGCTTCCGGTCGCCTGTCACTTTTTAATTCTCCGCTCCGCTCCCACTCTGACTTCTCTGTCCTCGGCCTCTTGCACTGTTCCAATGAAGCTCAACATAAGCTCGAGGAACAGCAACTCATCTTTCGATTAGGCACTTTACAGCCTTCTGGACTCGACATCGAGTGCAACAATTCAGACCATAACCTCTGCCCCTATCTTTTTTTTATTTTTTCTTCTCTCACATGGCAGCTGTCGATCATTCTGCCATTGCCGTTTACACTTCATCTAGAGTCATCTTTTGTTTCTTAACTTGTCCCATTACCATCTCCTTTTGCCTTGCACCATCATCCCTTTTGTCTCTTAATCTCTCCTGCCCTCCATCCTATCACAGACCTTCTCTTTTGTTCTTTCCTCTCCTCCCCCCTTTCCCTGCCCCTACACTTGCTTAAAAACCTGTTCCATCTCCAACTTTTTCCAGTTCTGACGAAGGGTCATCGACCTGAAACGTTAACTCTGCTTCTCTCTCCACAGATGCTGCCTGACCGGCTGAGTGTTTCCAGCATTTTCTGTTTTTATGTCATTAATTCATTGTTTGAGCCAGTCAGTGCAGACTCGCCAGAATTATACTGGGGCTTAAATTATGAGGCCCAGTTGCATAAACTTAGCTTGTATTCCCTTGAGTTTAGAAGTTTTGAGGGATGGCCTAAGTGAGGTGTTTAAAATGATAAAGGGATTCGATAGGGTAGATGCAGAGAAACTATTTCCTCTGGTGGGGGAAATCAAGAACAAGGGCAGAAACTTAAAATTAGAGATAGAACATTCAGAAGTGAAAATCAGGGAGCATCTTTTCACACAAAAGGTAGTGGAAATATGGAAAACTCTCCCTCAAAAAAGCTGTGAATGTTGACTTAAAATCTCCCGGGCCTCACCCCTTTGGGGGGTTGGTCGGTTTACCTGCTGCTTTGGCCCCCTCGCATCTGAATCCTAGCCCAAGTAAAAATCGCCCCTTAAGTTTTCATCGATACCCTTGTAGAGTACTGAGGGAGTGCTATACTGTGACAGGTGGATGAGATATTGAACTAAGATTCTGGCAGCTCAGGTGAACATTAAGAACCTATCATGCCTATTTGAAGAGCAGCACAAACGTCATCCAGTATCTTGGCCACCCTCAAACAATATCATCAAAAAAACAGATTCATCGGTCATTCACCTCATTGCCATTTATGGGGTGCTGCTGAGGTAGAATGACTGCCTATCTAACAACAGTTACTGCATTCCGAATTTATTGAGTGAAGCACTTGGAGACGTTTGAATGTGGTAAGTTGCTACGTAAAAGGAAGTATTTTTGTCTATTGAAATTATGATTATATACAGAAGGACTTGTAATAGTTTCTGCTACATTTAACCACAAGAGCAAAGGCCCTGAAAATGAGTCCTCTGCCAAGATCCTGATGACATGGAAGTGGTCATTAATATTTCCGCTGGACCTCGCTCCTGTTTTTATGTTAAGTGGTTTTGTGAATTTGCAGGTATTCGATAGAGCATTACAAATATAACAAAATCCAATCGAGGTGTTCGAATATCCATCTGTCATTGGGAGAGGATGTGTCACCAGCTTAGCAAGGGGTTAGGGATGTCTGATAGAATCTGTTTACTAGACGGCAAAGATGATGAAAAAATAGGCGGAGATAAATGGAATTGAAATCCCATTTTTCTTCTGATTCCAGTTCTGGCTGCTTCCGCTTATGATGCTACTGTGCATCAAAGAACCAGGACTAGTCATGAAAGGCAACGCTGCCTGGTGTGGCTTTAAATTTATAATCTCCCTGTGACTCAGATGATGAAACGAGAAGGCTGCCTTTTCTTTGAATAATACTCTAGTAATCCACTTGAATTCTCTCAACATTTAGTTTGGTTAAATCTGATTTCCAATTCCCTCAATCAGCACCTGGAACATTCTCCACATCGAAGCCCAGCGTTGCTTCCAGATTTCGGAGGGGAGGGGAGGGGAGGAGCTCCCCTGCTAGAGGTCCATCTAATAGACTGTCACCTGCTCCATGATGGCCCAGTTGATGGGATTCACTTCCCAGAGGAATAATGATGAACGTGAGTTTGTAATAGCTCGGCAAAAGGAGAGACTAAACTTCAGTCAGGATCTAACCGCGATTATGATGGTTGTGGTATTGTATCATTAAGGTCCTACCACTTGACATTTTCTAACAATTTACTTTAAGGGCAGCTTGATCCTCAATCTGGTCACTTCTGCAATAATGAAAAGCCAATTATGAATTAAATGTAATAGTTGCTGAGAGAAACTTAGTTATTGGATTTCTATCACTAAGCTTATATAACTAGTTGATCTCCAGTGGCAGTGGCAAGACCAAATGTAGACTTAGCCTCTAGAACTGCTTCAGTTTATGAGATCATTGATCCAAGGTGTACAGACATCATTCAGTCCCCATTTTAAAATCATAAATTATGTTCTTATTTTTGTATATTCCCATTACAAATTCCTACGTCCACATTTATAATAGAAAGTGCCAATGTAAACTGTCTGCCCTCTCAGGTGGACGTAAACGATCCCAAGGCATTGTTTTGAAGCAGAGCAGGGGAGTTCTCCCTGGTGTCCTGGCCCAAGTTTATCTGGTCATGAATTCATTGCTGTTTGTGGGTTCTTGCTGTGCGCAAATTGGCTGCTGCATTTCCTTACATGAGATAGAAAGAAAGACTTGCATTTATGTAGCGCCTTTCGCGACCACCTGACGTCTCAAAGCGCTTTACAGCCAATGAAGTACCTTTGAGTGTAGTCACTGTTGTAATTGGCTGCCCTGTATCCCACATTACAACAGTGACTACGCTACAAAAGTACTTCATTGGCTGTAAAGTGCTTTGGGACATCCTGAGGTCGTGAAAGGCGCTATATAAATGCAAGTCTTGCTTTTTTCTATCATTACAACCTCCTACCAGTGATGATGGTGGAGCTTTGTTCTGAAGTGCCGACATTTCTTTTAATTTGCTTGTCCGGGCACGGGTTGTGCACTGTTTGTGGTTATCCTGTGAGTCGAACTCTTCAGAGGAGGTTCAGCTCTTCAGTGAAACAACTGCAGAGCATGGCGAACTGGGACCTCATCCAGCCAAAATGTAAATACAATTATATCGCAAGATAAATTGTAGGATAAATATGGATTTTTTAAAAAGCCATTTAACCCATCTTAGTTCATCCATCACAACACTTAACTGTCTCTTAAATGTCGCAAGATTTTCACTCCACCCACCCCACATATTAATCACTCTTTGCATGAAGATCTTCTTGACATCAGTCTTAAATTTGCAGTGTGCCAGTTTGAACCTTTGCCCCTTGAAAGGTTGCTTCAGATAGCTCTTTCATGTATTATTAATATTTTACGTGCACCTCTAAAAGGTCACGTTTTTTTCCCCCAAGGGTGAAGAGTCCAAGTTTTTCCAATGTTTCCGTATAATTCAATCCTCTGATTCTCGGAGCCAGCCTCTTGCTTTTTGCTGTGACACCTTCAAGGGCTTGAATGTTTCCTTGGGCTGAATTTTCAGGCCTCTTCGCCCGGTGGAAATGCGGGGGGAGTTGGGGGCCGGGTAGCACCTTGACAGTGGTGGCCGATGACTTACGCTCCGTTGCTGGCGTCGCCCTGCCCACGGCAATGTTCCCCGAGGCCTACCACATGGGTGGCCCCTCCTGAGTCAGATGGTAGGCTCATTTAACGTGGAAACCAGGGTCCTAATGCGTACATAAGACCCCCCCCCCCCCCCCCCCAACCCAACACCGAGGTTTCTGACAAGAATACAGTAGGAGATTGGGAGAATCCCCTGTGAAAATTCCACCCTATTGTGTAAAAAACAAAGACTCCGCTTTGACGGGAACAGATACAGAGGCCAAACGTACGATTTGGTGCCCCCAGTGCAGAGCTTCTCGTGACAGGAACGTGTGTCAGGAATATGTCAAGACCATGAAAATCAGTGCGCTTGATTCATACCGAGTGGGGACACCTCCATGTCCGAATGCACAGGAAGCTGTGCAACAGTGAATGCTAAATTTAAAAGAGCCATTCTCACTGTGCTGAGAAAATGTCCTGCGATGCTTTCTGGGAACATGGTGTTGTGCCTGTGTTGTTCAAGTTCGCATTGCGCGAGCTGCAAGAACAACAAATTGGAAGCACCACGGAGGAGCACAGGTCATCTGTAAAATGAAAAGTCAACAATTCAGTCGGCTGTGCAATTGTGCTGTAGGCTCTCGGGGAGAATAAATGGCAGTGGCTAAAATGATCCTTCTCTAACACGTTTTCCAAGTAGCTGCAGCTCACATTCACCCGACAGCACTCGCTGCTTCTCGAAAAGCTCTCGTTACAGCCAGCACTGAAGCAGTTTCCAGAAATGAGAAAAAAAATCGCATGGAAGGTCATCAAAAACGACTGTTGTTTCTAAAACATAAGAATTAGGGAGCAGGAGTCCGGCCATTCGGCCCCTCGAGCCTGCTCCGCCATTCAATAAGATTATGGCTGATCATCGACCTCAACTCCACTTTCCCGCCCGATCTCCATATCCCTTGATTCCCCTAGAGTCCAAAAATCTATCTCTACAGCCTTGAACATACTCAAAGACTCAGCATCCACAGCCCTCTGGGACAGAGAATTCCAAAGATTCACCACCCTCTGAGTGAAGAAATTCCTCCTCATCTCAGTCTTAAATGGCCGACCCCTTATCCCACATATTTTGCAAGTTACAATGTTGGGCGCCCACAATTATCTGCAATTTATTTATTCAATGGTTGCAGCTTTGGGTAATATTTTCTGTTGACTGGAGCACAATCCAGCAACTGAGCAGCAGAAATGATGACCAAACACTCTGAGAAGTCGTTGTCTGAGTTGATAAATAGAGGATATATGATGAGAGGTCATGGGGTACGATTTATGTTCCATAAATGGCCTGCCCTGATAAGTGAATTACAGTCGGCGGTGTCAGTCGGATATTAATTACACTTCATGGCTACTCATCATCGCTCTGTTTCTACTGCACGTTAGTTAAGTAAAATTAGAAGAATTAGATGTAAATCATTTTCAGCGTGATGTATGTTGCTGTGTAGATTTTTGGGCTGGTTCTAACAGTATTTTTTTCTTACAGTCCCATCTGTTCTCAATCATGCTGTCATCTCGGAGTGAAATATGAAGAATATTTTATGGCTGCAACATGATGACATGCGGTCCAAATGACCTTGTATTATAATGGGATGCAGATGGTGTCTCACAGGTACCATATTAAGCAGAATCACAAGAGCACTGTTGTTACAGCATTCAGACATTGAGCTAAAACACTGCTTTCCCAGTTAGTGGAACCATAGAATCCTACAGCACAGGAGGAGGTCATTCGGCCCATCGTGCCTGTGCCGGCTCTTTGAAAGAAATATCCAATTAGCCCCACGCCTCTTACTCTTTCCCCATAGCTCTGCAATTTTCTCCCCTTCAAGCACTTATCCAATTCTCTTTTGAACGTTACTATTAATCTGCTTCCACCACCCTTTCAGGCAGCGCATTCCAGATATTAACAACTCGCTGTGTAAAAAAAATTTCTCCTCATCACCCCTCTGACTCTTTCCTTTGTCAAGCACCTTAAATCTGTGCCTTCTGGTTACCGACCCTCCTGCCAGTGAAAAGAGTTTCTCCTTATTTACTCTATCAGAACCCTTCATGATTTTGAACGCCTCTAATAAATTTCCCCTTCTCTGCTCTAAGTTATCAACTGAAGTTCTGATAAAACAGTACGTTAAAGTAATACCACCTCAGCCCTGTGATAATGCGGCCAATGCGCAGGTCTCACCCATTTTTTTTGTTTACTCCAATTAGTAGCAGTCAAAAGAGACACGATAAAAGTGTTTGCATGTTCAGTAACTGCTTTAAAAGTCAAACAGTCTTATTTATTTGAATAAAAATTTATTAAGGGGAGCTCCACAATGGTTCAAAGGCTGAATGCACTTCCTAACAGAATGATACCAGGGCTTAAAGGGTTAAATTATGTGGGCAGGCTGCATAAACCTTAAGTATAGAAGATTGAGGGGTGATCTGATCGAGGTGTTTAAAACGTTAAGAGGATTCGATAGGGTAGATACAGAAAAACGACTTCCTCTAGTGGGGCAATCAAGAACGAAGATTAGAGCTTGGCCATTTAGGTGGGAAATCAGGATTCACACAGATTGTAGTAGAAATCTGTAATTCTCTGCCCCCCAAAAGGCTGTGGTTGCTGGGTCAATTGGAGCTGAGATCGATAGATCTTTTGTTAGGTAAGGGTATCAAGGGATAAAGAGCTAAGGCAGATAAATGGAGTTGAGGTACAGATCAGCCATGATGGATCTAATTGAATGATGGAGCAGGCTGAAGGGGCTGAATGGTCTACTCCTGTTTCTAATGTTCCTATGAACAGGTCATGGAGGTTTTCTTTTATTCTTTCATGCGTCGCTGGCAAGACCAGCATTTATTGCCCATCCCTAATTGCCCTTGAGAAGGTGGTGGTGAGCCGCTGCAGTCCGTGTGGTGAAGGTACTCCCACAGTGCTGTTAGGGAGGGAGTTCCAGGATTTTGACCCAGCGACGATGAAGGATCGGCGATATACTTCCAAGTCAGGATGGTGTGTGACTTGGAGGGGAACTTGGAGGTGGTGGTGTTCCCCTGCGCCTGCTGCCCTTGTCCTTCTAGGTGGAAGAGGTCACGGGTTTGGGAGGTGTTACATTCTGCTCTTGGTCTGTGCTTGTTAGCTGATCTCAGCTAAGGTGGCAGCAGGAGGGCTACAACTGGTCTCTTTGCCCCTAAACTAAGAAAATATCCAGGGTTCCTGCTCCTGGTTACTCTTCAGTGGCCCCTACTGGAAAGTAGACATGTATGGATGTCAGATGAAGACAGGATTGGGCTGGGCGAGGATGCTTTCATGGTCTAATAGCCCATCACTACTGGATCTCTGGATATGCACAAGAAGAATTTTCACTTGTGGAATCACCCCCTGGCATGTGACAGCACCTTCAGGAAAGGAGAGATAAAAATCAAAACAATAGAAACTTTTTATGTCACTGAGCTACCCGTCTCCTGCCCCTGGACTGAAGCACGATGTTATGCGTTTTGAAAGCTATCATGGGGACTGTGAAGAGGATGAGAGTTAACTTCAGTTGAACAGCTTTGGCAAATTACAACTTTTATCTAACAAAGTTAGAACATTTTAATTCAATGTAGGAAACGATTAGGATTGTATAGCCAGTTATAATTAGGTATGAAATGCAGCACCATTGCGATGGACTTGTACATTATACTGACATTCCAACTCGCATGCATGAAACAATCCCTTAAGTAAATCTACTTCTAAATGCAGGTACAAAGCCTTTAAGAGTGTATTGTTATGTATGAACACCCGATTTCAAAATAATGACTGCTGTGTACAAACAATTTTAATTCAAAAAAAACTATAATGCACTAAAAAGATCAAGTCCCATTCTGGACGGGTATTATCTGTAGAGTCCGTACGCACTGTTTGACTGTGAAGCTGGAGTTAATAAGGAGCCTTTACTTGACTCATATTATGCGAGTGATAGCCTATTGGTATATACTTAGGAGCAGCAAGCAAAGGCTGTAGTGGTCCTGCTGTGTAACTCAGAAACCTGATACTTTGAGTATGAACATTATCCCTGTAAAGATGGAGTAGAACCTGGATCTAAAATGAACAGTAGCAAAGTTGTGAGTCTTTTGGAGCGATTCACTTTGGGTAAACGTGGCTTTCTGTACACACACAACAACAACTTGCATTTATATAGCGCCATTAACATAGTAAAACGTCCCATGGCTCTTGCACTCACACACGCAAATTATTTTGATAATTGAAGTAGGTTTTACAGCATTTCCGGAAATCATATGAACTAACTTTGATGTGACCTGGGACTTAACGTTGCTGAAGACCACTCTTAGCTGTACAATTTTAGAAAAGCCAGTTTCAATAATAATAGGGAAGAGCTTGAATAGATCAAGCGGGGGGAAACTATTTATTGACACCTCAAACAAATGGATCACCTTCACAGGTATATTTGAAAAGCTTACAAGATAAATATATACTTAGGAACAGCAAATTTAGGCTAAACAAGTATGATCCTAAATGGAGAAACCAAACAATCTGAAGTAAACTGAGAAAGAAAATGAACTTTACAAAGCCCGAAAGAGTTTGAAGGATACAGTATTATTCATAAACATATTAAAAGGGTGGTCAGAGGGGAATCTGAAACTGGAATTAGCCACAGACTGGTTGGGGGAAACTAAGGGAACTTGAAAGTCAAAGCCTCTCTGTTTTACTGTGACAGTTCATTCAAGCAATGAAGTGGAGCGTTGCCTGTGACTCTGACTGCTATGTTTAGTCCGACTGTATTTTCGAAGCCATTATGAACGGGATTCATAAAAGTCCGTAAGCCTTGAGGAGAAATTCAGGACAGGGGTCACGACCTCTGAACATTCGAAACACTTCCTTTGGGTGGGTTCCGCCCCCAAGACTCAGCACAGTGTCTCTGAACCTGCAGGCAAGGAGAAGATGGAAAAGGTGTTACGTAAAGCACAGATTTAAACCAACATATAAAACCATATGTGCATGCATATACTCCTGTATAAGATGAAAAATGTTTGGGATATCTTATACATGGGTAATACCCATACCATAGTTGCCACCATCCACTTTTTCAGGCACCTCATAATGCACCACGGCTCAGCTCTAATGAACATACAATAAAACTTCACACAGAGGAGGTCAGCTGTGGTGCATTATGGAGCAAGTGCAGCTAGTCCTAAACCAGCTGTTTCACCCCCCCCCCGCCCAAACAATGTGAACAGGGACTGGAAACGACTGTCAGGCATTTTACTCTCCTGGCCAATATTTATCCTTCAACCAACGTCAGTAAAACAGATTATCTGGTTATTATCACATTGCTGTTTGTGGGACTTGCTGTGTACAAATTGGCTGCCGTGTCTCCTACATTACAACAGTGACTACATTTCAAAAGTACTTCATTGGCTGTAAAGTGCTCTGGGATGTCCTGAGGTTGTGAAAGGCGCTGTAGAAATACATTCATTCTTCTATGAGGAAAGACTGGAGAGGCTGAAGTTATTTTCCTAGGAACAGAGGAGGCTGAGGGGAGATTTAAGTGAGGTGTCTGAAATTATGAGGGGCCTAGATAGAGTGGATAGGAAGCACCTATTTCCTTTAGCAGAGAGGTCGATAACCAGGGGGCAAAGATTTAAAGTGATTGGTAGAAGGATTTGAGGGGAACTTTTTTCACCCAGAGGGTGGTGTGGGTCTGGAACGCACTGCCTGATAGGGTGGTCGAGGCAGAAGCCCTCATCACATTTAAAAAGTACTTGGATACGCACTTGAAGTGCTGCCATCTACAGGGCTACGGACCAAGAGCTGGAAAGTGGGATGAGGCTGGGTGGCTCTCTTTCGGCCGGCGTGGACACAATGAGCCGAATGGCCTCCTTCTGTGCTGTAAACTTCTATGATTCTTTGTTTATGCTGCTGGGCTGTCTCCAATTTTACATCAGCCCTGGGGGACTGGACTGTCATCAGGAGTTAGGAGGGAGAAGTCTTCATTTAAATATCATATTACTGGAGAAGTGGAGCGACAGTAAATGTACTCCACTTCTCCAGCGCTGTGAAAACTCCCCCCTCCTCCAACCTCAGCCCAGCCTCCTGCTGCTGGTTTTAAATCATCTCTCTCTGAGTCTATCCTGCGGGGATAACCGTGGCTGGAGATTGGCGGAAGTCCCAGAGAAACGGCATAACCCGCCATTCTTAGCCATATCTCCAGGGGCTGCACCAATCTCTCGCTGGAGAGACCCCACAGAAACTCCGGGCACTGATGTTTCCTCGTGAAGGAGCTGCGGCTACCTGCTTTATTTTGGTTTTTTGTAGCGTTCAGCTGAAGCCTCCCAGGTTATCGTGCCACTTTACCTGCGTCCAATCTTGGATATTTCCCTTCGATTTTGTAAACCGGCCTCCTCAAAGGCTCCAAACGCATCCTGGGAAAGCACCTCCGCCCATTCGTAGGCATAATACCCAGCCGCATAACTCCCAGAGAAGATATGCAGAAACGTGCAAGGGACACAATCCTCCTGAGAGTGAGAACACATGGGGTGGAGAAAGAATGATAATCCGTTCGTTTATCGGCCTTAACCCTATCGCTGCATAAATCTAGATTCTAGAGCCGAGAGACTTACCTCGAGGACACCATCAATCCACAGTCAGGTCTGCATTGTTATGTGTTTTGGGAAATCTATAAAAGGTGTCATCAGTGCAAACGTATACAACCAAGAAACATATCAAATAGATGCACTTCAACAAAGACTTTAATCAACAACATGAGAAGTAGTGGGAAGAGGAAAAGGTCCTTGGGTCCAATGAGCCCATCTCTTCTTAATAGACAAACCTCACTTAGCCACTTTCTCATCACATCCGTCAGCCCTTCTCTTTCCAGAAATGCATCGAGTCACATGGATCAGGAAGGTCTCTGATTTCTGGTCTGTGCTGATTTCTGGTGATGTCGGCCAGAGCGCCAACATGGCAGCGACAACTGGCCTCATAGCTCCTGGGTGAGGGAGCAGAAAATTGGCCGGGGTCCCCGATCCTGATCCATGTGTACGGACATTCGGTGCAGATAGGATTGGGCGTGGCTGCGATGCCCCTCACGGTCAAACGGCCTTCCAGTGCTGCCAAGGCTGACGCGGGAATAATGGCCACTTGGGTGGACAGCCGCGTGGAGCTGTACCCAGAAAGCAGTCACTGCCTTCAGGGAGGAGGCGAGAAGAGAAACTGAAGAAAAGAAGCATTTCAAACATTTAATTGTCTCGTGAATACGTTTATGTTGTCCACTTCAGTGACCTTCTCGGGTAATTCATTACACGAATCTGACATCTTTTGCACATAAAATTTCCACCTGACTTCCTGTTAGAAATTAGGGTATCCAAAATATATGGGGTTATGCGAATAATACCGTGCTTAGATGATTGTATTAGAACTTGAAACAAAAAGTCTCTTCAGACTAGTATTAGAATAACTGGATAGATGCTTAGAATCTGCTTGTGTTTTGATTCCCTGCGGATGTTATAACATTCTGCACCGTGGCGGTGACCTTGTTTCCAGACGAGCTCTCTGCTGTGTGTGCGCTAGAAAGGTTGTTGACTGTATCTTTAATTTGGCCAACCGAGGCCCAGTGGCTATGTTTCTTCCATTATTGCTAATAACCATATTATAATAGTAAGTTAGGATTTTGACTTTGTTTAACAAAGCTGCTTTAAAATGCATAAGTTAATTAAGTATAAGGACATAGAATAGAAGATATCTTTGGGAATTTAATGATTCATTCCATAGTACAAAAGTCTGATAAACAGCATGAACATAAATAACAGATAACAAGCAGCTACGAACATCTGAAGCATAGAAGATAGGAGCAGAAGTAGGCCATTCGGCCCCTCGAGCCTGCTCCGCCATTTAATGAGATCATGGCTGATCATCCAAATTCAGTACCCTGTCCCTGCTTTCTCCCCATATCCCTTGATCCCTTTAGCTTTAAGAAATATATCTATCTCCTTCTTGAATATATTTAATGAATTGGCCTCCACTGCCTTCTGTGGTAGAGAATTCCACAGGTTCACCACTCTCTGAGTGAAGAAATTCCTCCTCATCTCAGTCCTAAATGGCTTACCCCTTATCCTTAGACTGTGACCTCTGGTTCTGGACTCCCCCACCATCGGGAACATCCTTCCTGCATCTAGTCTGTCTAGTCTGTTAGAATTTTATAAGTTTCAATGAGTTTTATATATGAAGGCCGAGAATAGCATGTCCGACTCCAAACTTGGGAGGATAAGCACGGGAGAGGTAGTAGGAAATCATTTGAAAGTATAAACAGGAAAGACATGTGAAGGGGAGGGTTTTCATTCAAAAGTTGAGACAAAGAACTCGACATACCATTGGGCACCTTGGTTTGGGAAGAGCCCTTACAGGTTAGATAGTCCTGTCCATAATCTACCCTAGGCCCACCCCTAAAAAGAGAATAAAAGAGATATCTAAAGAGCCTTTAACACAGACGGTGGAGGGGAGAGCCATACAAGAGCGGAGATGGTCTAACACTCTTCCGGGAGTGAACCCAATCTAGGAGGTTCTAGACGAGAGGGAGAAAGGCCGTAAGCTGGAGAACTGTTCGCGCACGCCAGCCGTCTGTCCAATTGGGACTGGTACCAGCTGCTTGTCACCGTCGTATGTTTTTGCTGTATAACTAGTGTGTTATATTCCGTCTAAAACTCTGATTAAACACAATATTCCCACCATATTGGTTTGCAGTCGACCCTGATTATCTGAAAGACCAGAGATAAGCTAATATCAACAAATTGGCTAATCTCAACATTCCTGTCTTACTCCAAACCTCCTCACTTTAACTTGTGTCCTCTGATGTCTTCGCCACAGCGAACAACTTTGTCAATTCTCTTCAAAATCTTGAGAGCTTCCATTAGGTCACCTCAAAGTCTTCCCTTTTCCCCAAAGAAAGCAAACGTTTTCTTATTTGTTAATCACCGGTGTGGAGCCTGGTCAAAGCTTGCTGAAAATCCAGGTATATAACATTGCCTGCAATAACCCTGTCCACTATGCCAGTAATCTCTTCAGATGATTCCAGCAGGTCAGTTACACATGACCTCCCTTTCCTGAATCCTACGACACGCGTAAGCGCACACGTAAGTGAGACCTGTACAGCAATTACTCACAGGAAGCTGCTTCATTACTGTAAACCTCTCAGCGACCTCCTCCACAACACTCATCCATGAATCTGAACTGGAGAAACATGGGAAAAATATCATGTCATGCTAACCTATCCTTGATAAACATCTCAAATCTTTACTTAACACCTATCTTTTAAATATAGGACTAAATGTTTCCCATTTGGCAGATCACTTTGATAACAGTTAGAAAACTGAAAGCGTTAAAAACATAAGGGGTGCGAACCTGTGACAATTTTCCAAACATTCATTTTAATTTGATCCCAAATTCCCAATGTGCACTCCCGATTGACGAAGCTCCATGGCTGGGAGTGCACATTCATATCACTACCCCAAAAAAGTACATTCATCAGAACCTCTATGTGCTGTGACTTGGCAGGATGTGTGTGCAGTGTTGCCACATGATGTCTAGCAGACTTTAGAAATAAGGGGCAATTTTTCCAAGTTCCAAGATGGCGAAGAGCCTCACCCGCTGCCAGGGCATGTCGGAAAATTGCGGGCACACTGTCCACCATTTTCCTTCCAATGTAGATGGAAGCCATTTCCTGGCGTGCCCTGGCAGTGTGTGAGATACCTGGCACTGGTGGCTACTCAGAAAATTATACCCATAACCTTACCCGCAATGTAGCTCACACTTGCATGTGACCTTCCAAAGGGTTAGTTGGCCAGAATGGTGGTGGGGGGGCGGGGGTTAGAAGTTTCTTTGGGGGCTTCACCCAAGCTCCTGCAGTAACTTGAATGGAAGATCGGTGGAAACTCCAGAGAAATGGCATGAAGGGCCATTTCTGTTATTTCTCCTCAGCTTCGCCCATCTTCTGCTGAAGTTCCAGCGGGGATTACATAGGATATACGGCCCAACCAGTCCATGCCGGCGTTTATGCTCCACACGAGCCTCCTCCCGTCTTTCCTCATCTAAATCTATCAGCATAACCCTCTATTCCCTTCTCCCTCATATGCTTGTCCAGCCTCCCCTTAAATGCATCTTTACTATTCGCTTCAACCACTCCCTGTGGCGGCGAGTTCTACATTCTCACCACACTTTGGGTAAAGAAGTTTCTTCTGAATTCCCTATTGGATTTCTTGGTGACTATCTTATATTGATGGCCTCTAGTTATGCTCTTCCCCACAAGTGGAAACATTCTCTCTGTATCCACTCTAGCAAAACATTTCATAATGTTAATGACCTCTATTAGGTCACCCTCAGCCTTCTTTTTTCAAGAGAAAAGAGATCCTTTCCTGATATGTATACCCTCGCATTTCTGGTATCATCCTTGTAAATCTTCTCTGCACCCTCTCCAGTGCCTCTACATCCTTTTTATAATATGGCGACCAGAACTGTACGCAGTACTCCAAGTGTGGTCTAACCAAGGTTCGATACAGGTTTAGCATAACTTCCCTACTTTTAAATTCTACCCCTCTAGAAATAAATCCTAGTGCTTGGTTTGCTAACCTGTGTCGCAACTTTTAGGGATTTGTGTATTTGTACTCCGAGATCCCTTTGTTTCTCTACCCCACCCTCCAAGTGATAAATGACCTCCCTATTCTTCCTACCAAAACGAATTAGGCAGAATCCCAGAGGAAATGTTACCCCAGGATGTACCCGGGTTTTGGTATCCAGGCTGTGCTGGATTAGACAAGCCCGGCTGGAGTATTGGTCGGGAGCGCTAGAATTAGTCTGGGCTAGGAAGGGGAAAATCAGCCAAGGTTCCCACTAATTATCACTATCAAGTGACCCCTGGTAACTGCGTAGATACGTCCCCGTGATTACAGGTTTCGGCTCAGCTATGCTGATGCTTGCTGTCGGAACTCACACGTAAAGAATGGCCACTTGGACAGGTACTGGAGGGCGATGTGAACCAATGGAACCATAGACCAGTAAAGGTCCAATAGCATCAGAAAGTTACGAGGAAAGACTGGAAAAACTTGGGGGGTGTTTCAGCCCAGAAAGTAGATGACTCAGAGGGGACTTCATCGAGGCATTTAAAATAGTGAACGGGAGACAGAAAGTAAATCCAGATTCGTTTGAAATGAAGTATTAGGATTTGGGGGCGCATATTGAAACTAGCAAAAGCCGAATTTAGGTCTGATGTCAAAAAGTTGTTCAGACAAGCACTGAACAATACTTGACCGGATTTCGAGCTGGGAAAAAGCCCCACAATCATTTAAGAAACAGTTGAATGCTGTGATGGAGGGGCTGTAGTTTCCGTCTGGAAGTATAACCCTTGTTGGGCAGCATGGCATTGCTCATCTGTACCCACCTTATGATCTTATGAGTCAAGCAGCATACAGTGGAATCTGAATACTGTCATCTCTTTCCCTGTTGCTGCCTGTCTGTTAACACTTTGAAAGTGTAGTTCACCCTGTATACATAGGAGAGGGTTTACCTCGTGTGTAACTTCATGTCTAGCGCCGAAAGGAACACCTGCCTCAGCATAATAGACCCTCCCTGGTAATGACGTGCTGCAAAAAAAATACTTTTTAAAAAAAAATCATGATATAATTTTGAAATATAGAGATTATAACTTGGGACGCCAAGCGACACCGAAGTATCTTGAGGGTGACTGTGGCCTCAGAAGCAGTTTATGCAAATCAGAGGTCAGAAATACAATCATTTTATCATCTCAGGATGCCATGACCTATTTTCTGAATCAATCAATCACCTCCAATTTTAGATACACTTCTATTTTTCATTAGATCCTATTTTCAGCAGCTTTTGCATGGTTTCATTGTTGTGTAGAACATCATAATTCATCTTCTCTGTTTATTGACACTATTCTCCAATGGTGTTGGGGCAGTTTTAGAAGTGGGTATAACTGCACTTCTTCACTTGCAGGATTTATTTTCTGGGAGGGTCTGGAGACATGCTGCACTAGAAAACTTTGATTTTGGACACTTTTTTTTGTTTCAGAGTAGACTTTATATATGTAAATACTTTCTGGTGTGTACATTGCTTCGCAAGACAGTATATTTCACCTAGTGGAACTAAAAACTGTCAGGTGAATCATGCACATTATGCCAATCTATTGTAATCAGAGGCTGGGTATTCTGTGGTGAGTGGCTCACCTCCTGACTCCCCAAAGCCTCTCCGTCACCTATAAGGCCCAAGTCAGGAGTGTGATGGAATATTCGCCATCCAAGAAGCTCGACACCATCCAGGACAAAGCAGCCCGCTTGATCGGCAGCCCGTCCACCACTTTAAACATTCACTCCCTCCACCACCGGCGTACCGTGGCTGCAGTGTGTACCATCTACAAGATGCACTGCAGCAACTCGCCAAGGCTTCTTCGACAGCCCCTCCCAAACCCTCGACCTCTACCACCTAGAGGACAAGTGATGGTGCATGGAAACACCATCACCTCCAAGTTCCCTTCCAAGTCACACACACCATCCTGACATGGAAGTATATTGCCGTTCCTTCATTGTCACTGGGTCAAAATCCTGGAACTCCCTCCCTAACAGCACTGTGGGAGCACCTTCACCACACGGACTGCCGCGGTTCAAGAAGAAGGCCCACCACCATCTTCTCAAGGGCAACTAGGAATTGGCAATAAATAGTGGCCTTGATAGTGATGCCCATATCAGGAGAATGAATAAAAAATCTATTATTAACAAAAGAATGTATTGTTTCTTGCTACGCCATTATAATGTTTAAGCTTAGAAATGACTGCTTACGATATTAGTATGTCTTTCCTCTGCTGTTTTAACGCAGGCATTTTACTATTTATTTTAAACAGGTAAATGCTCCAGCTAAAATTGCAGATAGAGTTGTCAACAGTATTTTCTCAAAATGAATTACTAATAATGTAAATTGTATTGCATTAACTGCCACAGAGCCTTCATCAGAAGGGGTACGATAGTGTAGTAGTTATGTTAGTAGACTAGTAATCCAGGGGCCTTGTCCAATATTGCAGAGAATATGAGTTCATATCCCACCGTGGCAGTTTGAGAACTTGAATTCAGTTTTAATAAATCTGGAAATAATGAACTAGTATCAATAAAAATGACCATGAGGCTGTTGGATTGCTATAAAAAGCCAACTGGTTCACTAATGTCCTTTAGGGAAGGAAACCTGCTGTCCTTACCCAGTCAGGCCTATATGTGACTCCAGTCCCACACCCAAGTGATTGACTCTTAACTGCCCTCTGATGTAGCCTAGCAAGCCACCCAGTTGTGTCCAGGGCAGCTAGGGATGGGCAATAAATGATGGCTTTGGTAGCGATGCCCACATCCCAAGAATGAATAATAATTTTTAAAAATCAGAAGGTGGCTGCCAGTATTGTTTTGACCTTGTGTGATTTACCATCTTCTGCTTTTGGAGCCAGAACCTTAGCTGCCAAAAACAAAATGGGAATATTGCATTGCTAAAATGAAATGCTTGGACTTGGTGGTGCATTTCAGAAGTAAAAAGAAAGAACTTGCATTTATACAACTCCTGATCACCTCCTCAGGATGTCCCAGAGTACTTCACAACCGATTAATTATTTTTCAAGTGCAATTGTTGTTGTTGTGTAGGCAAACACGGCCACCAATTTGTGCATAGCAAGGTCCCACAAAACAGGAAATGAGGCAAATGGCTAGTTAATCTGTTTTTGGTGGGGTTGGTTGAGGAAGGAATGTTGGTCAAAATAAAATGAAAAAGTTGGTGTTCTACTTATACCATCCATTACAATCTTGCTATCCTCAGAACTTTATGGGGGCGATTTTCAGCAGCGCGTTCAGGCGCAAACAATCCTCCGACGTGGCCAAGGCTGGGGACATGAGCTGAAATGCCAGTTTAGCCCACGTTTAGCGCAAGGTGCCATCTTGGTAAAGGAGTTGAAGCGCGCACTAGGAACGGCCGCCCAGATGCTCTTTAAGGGGCTGATCGCCACTTAAATTGCCTGCTAGTGCTCATTAAAGAGGCTGCACGGCATTCTGGTGGCTAGCGCTTGACCATACGCCCTCTAACAGCAAGCAGCTGTTTGGAAGTAAGCATGGCGTTGATCTTGATTTCAAGTGCTACTTAAAGGGCTCCTCACCATTTCATGCTCATTGCTGCTGGAGCTGTGAAGAGGACCTGTGAAACACATCGGGAGCCTTTCTGGGACACTGTGTCAAGACTTCACCAACACTCTGTCAACATTTATTCCGGAAATTCTCTGAGGACTTCACCTAAAAATAGTAAGTGCTGGGCTACTCCACCTTATAGGAGTCACCAGGAGAATGGGAGTGCTTGGCCATGGGCATCTTGCTAGGGGCTCCCCTTGATCTGCAGGAGGAATGGAAGGAGGACATGAGGCTAGGCAGAGCAGCACTAGCTGCTGCAGGAGAGAGGGCGAGGAGGGCGAGGTGGACTCCCCACCCGCCCCCCGCCCCGCGGGTACAGGACATCCCTCCTCCTCTGGACCACCTCCACCCGGACCACCAGGAGCGCCCTCGATCCCTGGGCCATCCTGCAACATGCTGCTGTGTACCAACCAGAGCACTCCACATCTTCAGTGCAAGTGGGTGCGAGGAGCTCACGTATACTGCTCCATGAAAATTGCGTCCGTCTAATCAGCACTTGAGTGCTAAACCTGCAGACGTCTGGTTCAGCACCTCCTCGCAAGTTCATATTATGGTAATCAGCAATTAGGACCAAAATTGAGTGCTAAATCCAGACTTTCAAACAGGCTACTCTTATTAGCACTGCACCCACTTAGCGCCTGTTTTCATCCTTTGGCCAAAATAACTCCAAAGGTGTCTAAGATATTAGCATGGCTTTAAATATTTAAAAAAAAGAGAGGTTGAAGAAAATTAATTTGAATACTACTCTGTACCTTTCAGTAGTTGTTCAAAGATACTCTGTGGCAACGGTTCTCCTGTCTGGTAATGGCCACTGATCAGTGCCACTGTGTCGTTATCATAGACCCAGTTCTCCATAAACTGGGAGGGGAATTCAACTGCATCCCATTCAATGTTATTGAGCCCGGCTGCCATGACGTATGGCACTGTGGTCAGCATGTGCTGCAGTGCATGTCCAAACTGTAAGCAGAATTTACAATGAACACAAACTGAATAGTCCATTTACTGTGATATAGAGTGAAATATATGTAGATACACAAGGGGAAATATTGCGGCATCCCCTGCCAGAGTATTATTGGAAAATCACGGGCGTATGCTGGGATTTTCCGCTATGTACAGGCTGCATGGGAGATCCTGCTGTCTGTGCGGGTCTCACCAACTTTACCCCACAGAGTGACATTTGCATTAATCAATTACCTCTGGTATCTGTAAACCAGCTGACTAAAGGCAGATGGGCTGTTGAATCCAGCTGACAAATCTGAAATGCTTATGCACGAAACCCAACGATAATATTTGGAGACGGATTTCATTTTGACTCGTCATCTCCTGAAGGTGCTGACTAATGCTGGGCACAGTTCCCCAGGCTTCAGCAATCATCTGGTACCTCAGCTCACTGAAGCGCCCGTACTTCAAGTGTGAGCCGATTAATATCACTGTGGCGAGCCTCACAGTTGAGCCTTATCCTATCCTCATACAATGACCGCACACTTTCCACAAAGGGTCCTTGTTAGTGATCAGCAGCAAGTTCTCTGACCAATTTTTCCCTCCGCTAGCCCAGCGGGGCTGAGGCCAGTTGTAGAGTTCCTACTGCCACCTCGTCTGAGATCAACTAATTCAACACAGGCTGGTGATTGAACCTGGTACCTCCCGGGTCTGTGTGGCTCAGTACCACACTGGACAGTGTTGTTATGCACAATGCCAGTTCATAAACATATCGCAAGAGTGCCACCATTACTAGCCATAAATAAGGAAGCAAACAGATAAGAGGTCAGAAGCAGGGGTTTACTTTCTAAGCACGTGGCAGAGAACCTCATGGGTAGTGGGTCCAACACTTTCCAATCGGCACTGCCAGCAGGCGAAGGTCTGCACCGCCAGTCTGTACTCAGAAAATGACACCTTAGGTTTAGCGTTCTTTTGTTCATTTCTTCCTTGTCTTTTTCAAAATGTTCACTGAAACAACAAATGACTGGATCTACTGTGCCTGATTTTGTGAAGGGGCTGAAATAGCATTGTTTTAGTATTACTTTAGAGATATAACCACTAACCCAGGGTGTGGCAGCGGTTTTGTACTTTTGACTGTGTGTGGTAACTTTTCACACTGTTATCTTCCACATTGTATGGAAGCCAGCTGACCTGATGATGTCATCGCCACTCAGCGTTTTTAACCTTTGTAAAAACAAGAACGGATGATGAGAGGGTTGTCCTATGAGGAGAGATTGAGTAGATTGGGCCTATACTCTCTGGAGTTTAGAAGAATGAGAGGTGAGCTCATTGAAACGTACAAGATTCTGAGAGGGCTTGACAGGGTAGATGCTGAGAGGTTGTTTCCCCTGACTGCAGAGTCTAGAACTAGGGGGCATAGTCTCAGGGATAAGGGGTCGGCCATTTAAGACTGAGATGAGGAGAAATTTCTTCACTCAGAGGTTGTGAATCTTTGGAATTCTCTACCCCAGAGGGCTGTGAATGCTGAGTCTTTGAGTATATTCAAGGCTGAGATAGATAGATTTTTGGTCTCTAGGGGAATCAAGGGACCGGGCAGGAAGGTGGAGTTGAGGTCGAAGATCAGCCGTGATCTTATTGAATGGCGGAGCAGGCTCGAGGGGCCGTATGACCTACTCCTGCTCCTAATTCTAATGTTCTTATGGCCACATTAGCAATTGGTTCTTCAATCTAGGTCTAAATCCCATTGTCATCTGTAGAGGACAGCTGGCCGGGACTGACTAATCTAGATGTAGGGATGGATAGGTATTCAGTAGTTTCATTTGATTACCTACGGGGATCAGGAAGTATTTATGCAGAACTTTTCCCCATCAGATTAAATAGCAGGAGAGAGACTTATTCTGAGGAATAAAGGGACTTGGTGGGCCAAATGGCCTATTCTCATCCATGCTATCTTATGTTTAAATTAGAAACCTGTTAAGATAGTTTTTTGTGTCTTGGCAAAGTTCTAGTAAAGAAAGAACCTGCATTTATCTAGCACCTTTCACAACCTCAAGATGTCCCAAAGTACTTTACAGTGCCTTTTTTTGAAGTGTAGGCAGTCTTGTAATGTATGAAACGCAGCAGCCAATTTGCACACAGCAAGGTCCCATAAACAGCAATGAGATAAATGACCAGATAATCTATTTTAGCGAATGTTGCTTGAGAGATAAATTTTGGCCAGGACACCGGGGAGAACTCTCTTGCTCTTTGAAATAGTGCCAGGTGTTCTTTTACGTCCACTTGAAGGGCAGAAGGGTCCTCAGTTTAACATCTCATCCGAAAGATGACGCCTCCAACAGTGCAGCATTTCCTGGGTACTGCATTGTATGTGCCCAAGCCTTTGGGGTGGGATGTGAACCAACAACCTTCTGACTCAGAGGCGAGAGTGGTACCCACTGAGCCACGGCTGACACCGTCCAAATCTAGTCCAAATCTAGCCAGAAGTTGATTGCACACAATTTTTCTGGGACAGCTCATTGTCATGATTATTCACAGATCCCAGTGCAACATTAGCCTAATGCAGAGAGCTAGCCTATAACAGGGGGACCAGAAAATGGCAGTGCTGTTGAAATTTAAAGGGATGCAGCCACTTAGGCTGCATAGGGGAGCAAAAGTCCGTTAGAAAGGTTCAAATGGCCTGCTGGCAGCCTTTGGTGAGACTGAAGTGAGAAATAAGGGGAAAAGTGCCAGATTTGTGGCAATGAGCTGATCCGGGAAAATTTTGTGCAGCCAGCACATTACACTTCTGGCGAGATTTGCATTAGAACCTAATCCAGGACCTAAAACTGCATCCTAACAGGTTTCTAATTTAAACATAGGAAAGTACGGAATCATGCCCATCAAGTTCCAGGAAAACTAATGTGGAGTTGTGATGCCGAGTCTGGGGAAAGTTACAGAGAGGCACAGTACCTGACCTCCTGTTCCATGTCTGGCAATGTGAACCTTATGTTGCATGAGGTGGGTGAGAGAAGGGTTGCCCTCTTTGGCATTGTAGGGTAGCCTGCCCGTAGGACAGGAGTGCAGCATGCCCAGAATAAGAGAGCTGAAGTGACTTTCACAGCCTATGTTGTGCCTGTGTTACAGGTTGGCTGCAGATTGCAAAGCTTTGCAATTGGGTCCTTGCTGGCCTAGAGCCTTCGGGGGTGGGGGGGGGGGCAGATGTTTTCAATGATTGGCAGGTAGATGTGCCAAGGTCTGCAGTATGGTTGGTGGCATAATGACAGGCTTAGGTCCATGCTGTTCTCCATGGTATGCCTCAAATCATCTTGTACCACTTCAACCATGAAATACTATCATTGGGACACACAAGAATCACCCCACATCATAAAATTTACCTTCATTTACAGACTGCCACAGGACTTTGCAGCTTGCAATTGAATGCCGAGCTCCCGTGAAAACTGGTAGTGGAAGAATTGCTTTTCATGTGCCCTTTTTCTCCTCTGTTCCTGTTCTGCTTAAGTCCTGCAAATGATTCATTTACAAACCACCTTCCAGCAACTTAATAATGGACTTTTTGGGGAGGACATTTCAAACCAAATTTACTGTAAGTAAAAATGGTTTCCCAAAAAATAATTCCACTAATTCTTCTATTTGTAAAGAAATATTGAAAAAAATCTCTAAGAATACAGCACTAAAAAGGCACAGTAAACATTGCCATTTAAGAGCGCTGTTGCACAAGGAGATTGCTTTACAGGCCATTGTCAATGGTGGTCGAACTCCAAACCATCGTCAACACCTTCACCGAAGCGTACGAGAGCATGGGCCTTACACTAAACATCCGTAAGACAAAGGTCCTCTACCAACCTGCCCCCGCCACACAGTACTGCCCCCCGATTATCAGAATTCACGACAAGGCCTTGGACAATGTGGACCACTTTCCATACCTCGAGAGCCTACTGTCAACAAAGGCAGACGTCGATGACGAAGTCCATCACTGCCTTCAGTGTGCCAGTGCAGCCTTCAGTCGCCTGAGGAAGAGAGTGTTTGAAGACCAGGACCTCAAACCCGGCACCAAGGTCATGATCTACAGAGCAGTAGTGATACCCGCCCTCCTGTATGCCTCAGAGACATGGAGCAGTACAGCAGGCACTTCAAAGCACTGGAGAGGTACCACCAATGCTGCCTCCGCAAGATCCTGCAAATCCATTGGCAGAATAGGCGCACCAACATCCCCAGCATCGAAGCTTCGACCACGCTTGATCAGCTCTGATGGACAGGTCACATCGTCCGCATGCCCGATAAGAGACTCCCAAAACAAGCGCTCTACTCAGAGCTCCGACATGGCAAGAGGACCCCAGGTGGGCAGAGGAAACGCTTCAAGGACACCCTCAATGCCTCCTTGAAAAAGTGCAACATCCCCACTGACACCTGGGAATCCCTGGCCCAAGACCGCACAAAGTGGAGGAGAAGCATCCGGGAAGGCGCCGAACACCTCGAGTCTCTTCGCCGGGATCAAGCGGAAGCCAATCGCAAGCAGCGGAAGGAGCGCACGTCAACCCAAGCACCCCACCCACCGTCTGCCCCACCTGTGACAGAGACTGTAGGTCCCGCATTGGACTCATCAGTCACCAGAGAACTCATTTTAATATGGAAGCAAGTTATCCTCAGTTTCGAGGGACTGCCTAAGATTGTCAATGGACTTTGTAGGGACAAAACCCAATCATGGTGCGAATCCCGGGGTAGATTTTGACTTTGTGCGATAGTGTAAAATGGGTGATAGTGAATCGGCAGCCCGTTTTACATCTCTCATGATTTTTATTTCCAGTCAATTCGTCATCACCCATTTTACACTATCGCACAAAGTCAAGATCTACCCTGCTGCCTCTACACTTAGTTTGCGTATTTAGCAGGTGTAGACTGTATGCATGTCAAGGCGGATGTCAGTTAAGGGTAAATTTTCCACTTTTGCATTTCTTGGCACAGAGCAGCACACACTAGGAGTGCCGACTAGAATATTGGGTATGAAGGACACTGAGCCTGTTATGCAACCCACCCAACTTTCTGTCCTTTTAAATGAATGGGCAAAGTAAATCAGGAGGGTTGTGCAACGGGCCTGCAATTGTTGGTGCCCAATATTCCAATTAGTATGGCCAACATGCATTGCACTGCTCCAGGAGCGTAAACCCTTTAGTTGCAGATTGGGAAATTTTGTACATTTACACTCCGTGAATAACATTTCCAAATTTGATTAAATGTTGCAACATTTGGTTTGAAAGTTACTGTCGGCAATCTCACTCAGTTGCCTTACCTCGTGAAAAAGGGATTTGACCTCTGAAAAAGACATGAGCGATGGTATAGCGCCAACTGGTGGGAGTTGGTTACACACGAGAAATGCAACAGGCTTCTTGTGTAACAGATTGCTTCTGGCTGTTGGGGAGAGAATGTCAAAATAATAACAAAAATAATCTAATAACAGAAATATATAATATGAAGAATCTTTGTGTTATGTGCTTTAATTTCCCTTTTAGTTTGACTTGTCAGGCTTATCACATGACTTTTATTTGCAATTGACAAGATTTTTTGGTTACAGTGAATGATCATAATTGATTTGGCTTTTTGATACAGCGTAAGTGATAAATCTTATTCATTACAGTGTGCGGTTGTAATTGACAAGTTTCTAGAATATGTTCAGATTTGTTTTGCATTAATGGCAGCAGTAAATCATACAATAAAATAACTGGATGGATAATAATACACTACAGAGTCTATATGGGGTGTACAGCATGATAAATCACTGGATAGCTCCACATAATAGACTTGTTAGCAAAGTTAAAGCCCATGGGATTAAAGGGACAGTGGCAGCATGGATACAGAATTGGCTAAGGGACAGAAATCAGAGGGTTGTGGTGAACGGTTGTTTTCACCCGTACACTGTAATAAGTAAGCTTTGTTGGGGGAAGTATACAGTGGTGTTCCCCAGGAGTCGGTATTAGGTCCACTGCTCTTTTTGATATATATTAATGACCTGGATTTGGGTATGCAGGGCATAATTTCAAAGTTTGCAGATGATACAAAACTCGGAAATGTAGTAAACAATGAGGAGGATAGTAACAGATTTCAGGAGGACATAGACTGGTGAAATGGGCAGACACATGGCAGATGAAAGTGTGAAGTGATACATTTTGGTAGGAAGAATGTGGAGAAGCAATGTGAATTAAATGGTACAATTTTAAAGGGGGTTCAGGAACAGAGACCTGGGGGTGTATGTACAAAAGTCTTTGAAGGTGGCAGAACAGGTTGAGAAGGCTGTTAAAAAAGCATATGGGATCCTTGGCTTTATTAATAGAGGAATAGAGTACAAAAAGCAAGGAAGTTCTGCTAAACCTTTATAAAACACTGGGCAAGCCTCAACTGGAGTATTGTGTTCAAATCTGAGCACCGCACTTTAGGAAGGATGTCAAGGCCTTGGGGAGGGTGTAGAGGAGATTTACTAGAATGGTACCAGGGATGCGGGACTTCAGTTATGTGGAGAGACTGGAGAAGTTGGGATTGTTCTCCTTAGAGCAGAGAAGGTTAAGAGGAGATTTGACAGAGGTGTTCAAAATCATGAATGGTTTTGATAGAGTAAATAAGGAGAGACTGTTTCCAATGGCAGAAGGGTCAGTAACCAGAAGACGCAGATTTAAGGTAATTGGCAAAAGAACCAGAGTCGACATGAGGAAATAGTTTTTTTTACACAGCGAGTTGCTGTGATCTGGAATGCACTGCCTGAAAGGAGATTCAATAGTAACATTCAAAAGAGAATTGGATAAATACTTGAAGGGAAAAAATTTACAATGCTATGGAGAAAGAGCAGGGGACTGGGATTAATTGGATAGCTCTACCAAAGAGCCAGCACAGGCACGATGGACTAAAGGGCCTCCTTCTGTGCTGTATCATTCTATGATTCTATGAAAAGTGCAGCAATGAAAGCGGCAATTATTTAATAGTTTAAGTATATTAATTATTCATATCCCTGGAAACAATATTATGAAAATATCATGCAGAGAGAACATCCATCTATATATATTAGTATGTTGATGTGATGTCACTGTTGCTCCTATAAAATTGTTTTATAGTGCTTATGGAATGAATAATAACTTTGTAACACAAAGTGCAAAAAAACAATTAACAGAATAAACAGAAGAATGTACTCAAATTCATGTTTTGACTACTCCTTTGTCACTTAAAAACCATTATAGGAGGATATTAGAGCCAAGGAAAAGGTACAGCGAATATTTAATAGAACAATTCCAGAGATCAGAGCTTATAATTATGAAAAAAGTAAAGAAAGACTTGCATTTATATAGCGCCTTTCACGACCACCGGACGTCTCAAAGTGCTTTACAGCCAATGAAGTACTTTTTGAAGTGTAGTCACTGTTGTAATGTAGGAAACGCGGCAGCCAATTTACGCACAGCAAGCTCCCACAAACAGTAATGTGATAATGACCAGTTAAGCTGTTTTTAGTGATGCTGATTGATTAAATATTGGCCAGGACACCGAGGAGAACTCCCCCTGCTCTTCTTCGAAATAGTGCCATGGGATCTTTGAGGTCCACCTGAGAGAGCAGACCCGGCCTCGGTTTAACATCTCATCAGAAACTCGGCACCTCTGACAGTGCAGCACTCCCTCAGTACTGCACTGGGAGTGTCAGCCTAGATTATTGGGCTCAAGTCACTGGAGTGGGACTCGAACCCATGACCTTCTGACTCAAGGCAAGGATGCTACCAACTGAGCCACGGCTGACAGATTGTGGTTCTAAAAAGGTTCCAAAAACCTGGGCACTTCTTGGTCTGTATGGCTCAACAGCTCCCTGCTTCAACCAGCTGGAGCATGCTATTGAGTCAACATTAATAAGTGGTATCTTTCACATAGGAAACCATGAGCAAGAACATACAGATTTCTATGTTGCTTGCCAGTGCTACTTCATCACTAGTCTCACGCAACTTTGTCACGTTCCTTTCCCCAAAGTTGCCCGAGGTTAACTCACAAATAAAGGACGTGGTCCAGGAACCCCTCTCCTTCTCATTTGGGCGCGAGTAAAGATCCAGAAAAAACGAAGCAATGTGGGAACCTGTAGAAAGATTAGCTCGGTTTAGAGGATTTTACTGACGTACTATTCATTGCAAGGTTCCTTGTACCATATCCCAAAGTACAAGACTTGTACTTCCCATTCTCTTCCTGTTGCCATTATTTTGGACATATTCCGTAGCTTGTTTCAGAAATGGCACAGTATCATTTGTTTGATAATATTGAAAATCGTCACGGAAATCAGTGTCAGAGGCTGGAATTTTGCCGGCGCTCAGGGGGTGGGTTTGGAGGCGGGACCTCCGGCAAAATCGCAAAGATTGACAGCAGGCAGGAAACCCGCTGTCAACCCGCCTCCAATCAATCTTCCCAAGTGTCGGGTCCCTGATTTGCGCATGGACCCGACACCTAGCGGCGAGAAGAGGATTAAAGCCACTTAACTGCCTGTTAAAGGTTGTTAACAGGCAATTAACAGGCTCTTTTTCAATGTTGACACTTCTACTTCGGGTTTCCCGACGTCCGGACACCACGCCAGGTAAGTGTGGCGTGTTGTGAGTCTGCTGTAATGTTTCTGCATTGATGACAGTTGCAGAAGTGGGGTGAAGGATCCTGTGGTGCACTGGTGAGTTTCAGAGGTAAGAAAATGTTGGGAAATTCATTTTTAATGCATTTAGACTTTTCTGTAGGTAACAAGTTTTGAATTGTATGTCTAGTCCCACCTCATTGGGAGAACCTCTCTCACCAGTGACAGATCGCTTCTGTAACCTCACCTGCAGCTGCCATCTGTTCTAGCCTAAGGAGGGAGTCACTGGAGAGCCTGGGTGCAAGAGCTCACCTTTGTACAGTGATTGTCAGTGTTTGCAGCACCTCAATGCTGTCAAACACTGAGAAGTCAGCTGTCAAAAAAAAATTGTACGTGGTCCCTTTAAGAAAACCGGCAGATGACGCATCATCAAATGACGTCAGCTGACCGGCTTCGTCTTAATTGGCCGACAAGCCCGCATGGCAGGCTTAACAAGGCCAATTGACATAAAATCACATCTGTGGGCCGGACGTAGTTGGGGTGGGACTGGAACCCGGAAGCCACCTGACCCGCTCCCAAGCCGCATCGATCGAGAAATACGCGGCCACAGTATCTGGACAAACTGCAATATTGTGGAATACCATGAAGTCATTATTTTTTTTTAATGTAATGTTTTGTCCAAGTTGTATTTCTTTTAATCCATTTGTTAATGGATATATTACAATGATCATTGTTTAGAAAATCACAGCGCATACAAAACTGGCCAACTCTAGAGGGGCATCATAGCCAAGCCCTATGACATTCTCAACTGACAGTTATGAGCATACAGTGCAGGAGTTACTGAACAGCTATCAGGAGTGGAAACCCTGGCTCAGGAACACTGAGGCCCATTATTACTCCTATTGCCAAGGCAACATCAACTAACTCAGCACAAAGCAGAAATAGAACCTGGTACCTTCCCCGTCTGTAAGATCCAGCCTCACGCTGGACATTGGATTGATCCACTAAGCCAAGGGTGTCCAGAACATGGGCTGTGGGCTGGAGCGCCTTTTACTTCACCTCTGGTTCTCCTCTTCTTTGTGCTCAACACCAACTGTAGTAACATTGGAAGCTTGCTAAGGATGGCCTGGGATTTTCATGTCGGAAACCCTGGAATTGATGACTAGGTTTCAAGTGCCCGAGACTTGGAGGATTAGCAAAGGTTGCTCACTGATTGGTGAATTTTAACCAATGAGGGAGCAGCCTCTTGGTACCAATCAGGAATTCGCCTTTACCAGTCTTCCTCACCCGGGAGGTTTAAGGAGCTCAAACTTCATGTGACTGTAGGCACGGAGGCAGCAGCAGAGAGAGATCAAAGTGGGGGAGCAAATAATTGAGGAGGACAGTGGATGCTAATGGACCTGTGCGAGCTGGGGTGGGGGGAGAAAAAGGACAACAGTCAAGCAGACCAAATCATTCCTAGAAGTGAATGGCAGAAAGCTAAGCCAGCTAATTTTTCTGTGGGAAGTTTGGATCTTTGTGAATGGAAGGTTTTGATTTTGGTGTGGACGGGAGGCTCGTGTTTTTGTGTATGAGGATCGGTGTATGGGGTTCGGCGTATGGGGTTCGGCGTATGGGGTTCGGCGTATGGGGATCGGTGTATGGGGTTCGGTGTATGGGGTTCGGCGTATGGGGTTCGGTGTATGAGGTTCGGTGTATGGGGTTCGGTGTATGGGGTTCGGTGTATGGGGATCGGTGTATGGGGTTCGGTGTATGGGGTTCGGCGTATGGGGTTCGGCGTATGGGGATCGACGTATGGGGTTCGGTGTATGGGGATCGGCGTATGGGGATCGGCGTATGGGGTTCGGCGTATGGGGTTCGGCGTATGGGGATCGGTGTATGGGGTTCGGTGTATGGGGATCGGTGTATGGGGATTGGCGTATGGGGTTCGGCGTATGGGGATCGGCGTATGTGGTTCGGCGTCTGAGGATCGGTGTATGGGGATCGGTGTATGGGGTTCGGTGTATGGGGTTCGGTGTATGGGGTTCGGTGTATGGGGATCGGTGTATGGGGTTCGGTGTATGGGGTTCGGTGCATGGGGTTCGGTGTATGGGGATCGGTGTATGGGGTTCGGTGCATGGGGTTCGGTGTATGGGGATCGGTGTATGGGGTTCGGTGTATGGGGTTCGGTGTATGGGGATCGGTGTATGGGGTTCGGTGTATGGGGTTCGGTGTATGGGGTTCGGTGTATGGGGATCTCACATTTTTATGTAATCATATGTGGGTCGTTTACTGATTGTGGCACATGTATCCAAAAGGTTGAACACCCTTGTACTAAGCATTAGAGATAAAGTTGATAAATTAGAATGAATTTAAAATCCATTATTATAACTAATATTTTATTCAGCAACACAATTTTAGAGATCACTAATTTTAAAAAGTATTTTGCAGAAGCAATGTAGTTTTCTTCACGTGTTAGTAAGCATCAAAGGTCATTGCAGGGAGGAAGAAGGCCCAGTTCTGGCCTCCTCTCCCTCCAGAATGGCCCAATACACTTTGGTATATCTAGGGCCAGTGTAACTACCTGTACACAATGTATATACTACATGTTATACAGAACCAGCTCTGCTGCTCTCACCGGCCCAGGAATACGTTCACTCGTGGCTCCAGTCCAAAGAACAGTATGCTGCTATCCTCAGCTCCAGGAACACCTCCACTCCTGCCCTGGGCTCTGTAATGTGTCTGCTCCTGTCCCCAGCTCTAACAACATTTCCACATTTCCTAACCCTAACCTTGACACCTGTCCTCAGCCCCAGGAACGCCTCCACTCTTGGCTTCAGCGCCAGGAATACCTCTGCCTGCTTCAGGCCCGAGATTCTGCTGCTCCCAGTTGCCAAATAACAAGGAACCGATGCTGGTTCATTCCTGGCTCAATTCAGGCCTTATGTCTAGGCTCCAGCACCCACTTTACCAAACTGTTCTGCTCTCTGGCTCCGTGTTTCATTCCCCACCTGACTGTTCCAGCGCCTTCTCCATGCTCTCACTCCCCACCCAACAGCTTCACTCCCTGGCCCAGATTCCAGAAAACCCATGAGCAATGTCACAGGAGGTGAACTCGTATCCTATAGTAATCCCTCGTCGGGATGTGCACCTGATGACTGACTGTATCAGTTTCTCCCATCCCCATTCATTAAAAGGGAACACTCTGTTCATAAGAGAAGCAGCTTCCAGCAACCTGGCTGAGACCTGATGAAACTTGCCAGCTGGACGTAGTGAACATTAACAATCCAGACACTGGATGGCGGAATCACAGCAGAAATGTTAAAGATGGAGAAAGAGAACGCAAGGTGAATCCTTCATATTTTGTGCTCTCCGTTTCTAAGATTTCAAAATCTTCGGTATTTTGACCATATGGATATCAAGGTAAATAACAATTACGAAACACTGCTACTGTACCCAGGAACCTGTTAGCTGCACACACAAAAAAAGCCCATACCACGCAAGTGGTGGGGCGTGTTATCGTATCCAGGACACTGCTTGGTGCCAATGGTTTCCAGGTGGCGAGTTCCTGGTCTCGGTCGGGCATCGGGACACCTGTTGAGCAAAAGTTGGCCGCTTCCCATAGGGGAGAAGAAAAATCAGTGGCTGGCTCACCCAGCCTGTTCTTGTGCATCAGCGAGCTCCCAGCTACAGGGGAACAGAGGCCTAAGAACAGGTTGTTTGCTGCCCTTTCAGATGGGGAAATATGAATAACGGAATGGAAGCCAAAAGGCAGGTGGGGTAAGAGCAGGGTGAAATTTTTTTTTTACCTTCAGTTAATTTCACAGGAACATGTTGTGTGATTGCAGTGTGAATGCCTGTTCACTATATACTCCGAGAAAGTGATTGAAATATTCTTCAGGCAGGTTATTCATTTAATTTTTCTCGATGTAGATTATAAATATATTTTCTACCTTTCTCATCATAGACATTGAAAACCCTGACATCAGGGTGCCAGACTTCAACCTCCCGGTCTGCAGGTCTGATGATTATCCCAAATAAGTCTGAACTCAGTTGAAAGAGCCCGGAGAGAACGCTGGGGGAAAGAAAGGGCAGATCTGATTTTGAGCCCAACAGGTTACAGCAAGTAGGCCTATTAAACATTTAGTAATCAGATTTAGTATCTTTAAGAGTGGAGGAAATAGACAGATATTTGGATATCGATATATCTGCACCATCACTAAGACCACCTCCGTAACATCACCCAACTACCTCAGCTCATCCGCTGCTGAAACCTTCATCCATGCCTATGTTACCTCTAGACTTGACTATTCCAATGCACTCCTGGCTGGCCTCCCACTTTCTACCCTCTGTAGACTTGAGCTCATCCAAAACTCTGCTGCCGGTGTCCAAACTCGCACCAAGTCCTGTTCACCCATCTCCCCTGTGCTCGCTGACTTACACTGGCTCCCGATTAAACAACACCTCGATTTTAAGATTCTCATCCTTGTTTTCAAATCCCACCATGGCCCCCCCCCCCTATCTCTGTAATCACCTCCAGCCCTACAACCCTCTGCGATATCTGTGTTCCTCCAATTCAGGCCTCATGAGTATCCCTGATTTTAATCACTCCACCATTGGCGGCCATGCCCTCAGCTGCCGAGGCCCTAAGCTCTGGAATTCCTTCCCTAAACCTTTCTTTCCTCTTTTAAGACGCTCCTTAAAACCTCTTTCATTTGGCCTATTATCTCCTTATGTGGTTCGGTGTCAAATTCTGTTTGATAATCGCTCCTGTGAAGCGCCTTGGGACGTTTTACTACATTAAAGGTGCTATATAAATACAAGTTGTTGTTGTTGCTGGGGAGGGGTGGCTGCATAGAACTGTTCTGGCTTGCAGGTCTAACCAATGACTCCCAGGTGACAGTGTCTAGTTGCATTCAATAGTTCCAGTCAGTGTACACAGTTGGGTGGTGTTTCAGCCTTGACCTACTGATATTAATTCTTAGAACTACCGGTTAGTTTGTTAGTAGGTCACTACAATAGATTAGCTGCACAAATCCCCTTCTCCCTTACACTGAAAGTGAGCCTGAACTCGAAGTGGTATGAATCATCTGTGGTGAACACACCAGTGTTCAAGTCGATGTTTAGTGAACTATGGCTGTGAAACCCTTATTATTTCATAAGGATTCATCCATAGTTGCTAACCCTGGAACATTATAATGGCACACATTATCCCTGCTGTACAGATTCCTGTCATAAATGTATTTTTGACTGTTACTGGTGTTGTGTACAGGGTTGAGAACAGGTGGGAAAGAGATGAGAAACTATCTTGCTGTGGATGCTGAGCCAATTGAAATTTTCAAGAGTGAGATCGATAGACTTTTGTTGGGTAAGGGTATCAAGGGATACGGAACAAATGGAGTGGAGGTACAGATCAGCCATGATCTAACTGAATGACGGAACAGGCTCAAGGGGCCGAATGGCCTACTCCCATTCCTATATGTACTTGGAAAAATTAGTATCCCCTTTAGAGCCTGAGGCACGCTTCCTTAGGTATTTTTAATAAATAATAAAATTACATTTCCTGAAATTTGGGTGGATATTTTCCTAGATTATTTTAAACAAAATCATGGAAAATATACTGTAAGTTTATTGTTTATCTCGACCTATTTCAGGACACAGGATAGAAATGTCAACAAGAATGAGCACAACAACAGCTATTGGTCCTGCCCCAATAATCATCCTACAATGCACATTGACTGTTACACCTGATATCATAAATTGGATACTAATTTGAATTAGTTCCCCCCATGGCTTAGTAGGTAAATGTACCACTTGATGTGATTCTGAGCCATGCAGAGTAGAAAAGTCTCAGGTTTAATTCTCTGGTCTGTGCTGATTTAGCTGCTCTAAGCCGGGACACCAGTGGCACACTAAAATTGGCCATGGAACATCTGACTATGGAGGGGAAAAATTCAGACAGGGCTCCCACCCCTAACCACTATCCAATCAGCACATGACCTGGTGCCGAGTTTCCAACCCCGTATCGTCTCCAACACAAAGACCACTACTTCCACATCCATAACGTTGCCTGCCTCAACCATCTGCTGCTGAAATCCTGATCCATGCCTTTGTCACATCCAGGCTTGACTATTCCAATGCTCTCCTGACCGGCCTCCCACCCTCTGTAAACTTCAGCTCAACCAAAACTTTGCTGCCTGAACCAAGTCCCGCTCACCCATCACTCCTGTCCTCGCTGGTCTACATTGGCCCTCGGTTCCCCAATGCCTCAAATTAAAAATTCCCCATCTCTACAACCTCTGCCAGCTCCACCGCTCTCCACCCTGCCCCCATCCCAGAACTCTCCAATTCTCTTACTCTGGCCTCTTGCGCATCCTCCTCCCTTCGCCCCGCCATTGGCGGCCGTGCCTTCAGACGCCTGGACCCTCCGCTCTTAAATTACCTCCCTAGCCCCTCCACCTCCTGACACGGGTCATTGCCGGCTGCTACTCACCCCCCTTCCCCGATTGCCTCCCCCCACCTCCGAGACCCTGCTTCCACCTCGGCCGGCAGCTGAGCCGACTCATCTTTGTTCTTCCCGGGACAGGCGAGTTTGCTCTGGAGCCCACAGGGCGCTGGTACTAAACAAATAAGGCCGGCGGACCAATTCCACCTCAACTCGTGGGTCTGATCCGCTTTCTAGGCCAGTGTCTTCAGGAGGAGACAAGAGAAAATTGAGGAGGGAGAAGGACATGAGGGGGGGCGGATCATTTCATTCTTTAACTTAGTCATTAAGTTACTTTGCTAAATTCATCCCAGGTCGGAGAAATATTATAGCCTTGTTTGTCTCTGATGCATGTTCCCATATAGGTACAGGTTCAGGTACAGACAGAGTGCAGACGTAGGTTAGTAAACAGACAGAGGCACGTACAATGCTGAGCCCTTATAGACCTCATTAAAAAAGATGCAATAACTCACCGTTGCAATGGGAAGTACGGTCTCAGTTGCTCCTCTGTTACACTGCAGCAATAAGCACAGCAAAAGACCATTACTGATTTCAGACAATTTCAATAACACATGGCATTAATGCATTAAAAAAAAGAAACAGGGCTCCCACTCCTAACCACTGTACAATTTCCTTTTTAATGAGTTACAACATATTTGTCCAAACGCAAATGGATACCAACACTTTCATAATAAAGTTGGGGGGAAAAAAAAGAAAAAATATTTGAATTTGAAATAGTTTTCATTTTCTCCCAACAGGAGTAAGAACATAAGAAATAGGAGCAGGAGTCAGCCATTCGGCCCCTCGAGCCTGCTCCGCCATTCAATAAGATCATGGCCGATCTTCTACCTCAACTCCACTTTCCTGCAATAAGAGGTTTTTTTTGCTGTTGGACAGGCGCGGTCGTGTAGCACGTCTTTCTGTACCTGAATAGCTGAGTGCTTTGCTGCTCATCCCAGTAATCTCGGTCCCACTGCTTCAGCTCGCCTTCATGGCCACGGCTCTCTGCAAACTGCTGCAGAGTCTTCAGTTCCTGCTGTGCCACTGTCGGATGAAAAGGAATTTTGCATCAAAGAAAGAAAGAACTCGCAATTATACAGCGCCTTTCACAACCTCAAGACGTCCCAAAGTGTTTACAGCCAATCAAGTACTTTTTGAAGTTGTAGTCACTGTTGTAGAAAACACCGCAGCCAATTTGCACACAGCAAGCTCCCACAAACAGCAATGTGATAATGATCCGATAATCTTGTTTTTTAGTGATGTTGGTTGAACACTGGGTATAACGCCCCTGCTCTTCTTCGAGATAGTGCCATGGGATCTTTTACATGCGTCTGAGAGAGCAGACGGGGCCTCGGTTTAACAACTCATCCGAAAGACGGGCACCTCCGACAGTGAAGATCTCCCTCAGTGCTGCACTGGAGTGTCAGCCTGGATTATGTGCTGAAGTCTCTGGAGTAGGGCTTGAAGCCACGAGCTTCTGACTCAGAGGCAGGAGTGCTACCCACTGAGCCACGGCAAGTAAGCGAGAAGCTGCATTGTGCTTCAAAGACAATTTCATTACATTTTGTTGCTTCTCATCAACTTTCTGCTCTCCCACCTCTCCTCCACTGAAGGCGCCGAGTCCTTTCTGGGGTAAGGTTCCACAGCCACTGGTCCCCCTTCAATTACCTCACCCAAGTGAAAGTTGACAGACGATTCCACTATGGGGCCCATCACTGCTGACCTTCTCCTCACCTGATGTCCGCACACCTGCATGGGCAGCAGAGGTTGCTGCTCAGAAACCTGCAGTGGGAACTCATGCAGGCACTGAGGCAAGTTGTAAAACAAAGAAAAGAAGAAAGACTTGCATTTATACAGCGCCTTTCACGACCACCGGACGTCTCAAAGCGCTTTACAGCCAATGAATTACTTTTTGAAGTGGAGTCATTGTTGTAATGTGGGAAACGCGGCAGCCAATTGCGCACTGCTAGCTCCCACAAACAGCAATGTGATAATGACCAGATAATCTGTTTTTGTTATGTTGGTTGAGGGATAAATATTGGCCAAGACACCAGGGATAACTCCCCCTGCTCTTCTTCAAAATGGTGCCATGGGATCTTTTACGTCCACCTGAGAGAGCAGACGGGGCCTCGGTTTAACGTCTTATCCAAAAGACGGCACCTCCGACAGTGCAGCACTCCCTCAGCACTGCACTGGCGTGTCAGCCTAGCTTTATGTGCTCAAGTCCCTGGAGTGGGACTTGAACCCACAACCCTCTGACTCAGAGGCGAGTGTGCTACCAACTGAGCCACAGCTGACACTGCTTAAATGCCCTTTCCGCACCCCAGCTGAGATCAGGCAACTCCGTACTGACTGTCAATCATCCCTGAATTGTATAACTCAGTTACCTACTGTGTAAACCTAATGGGGCAACTTTCATCATGAAATTACTACTGAGAATAACAGGAAGCATGTTATGGCTGCTGCATTTGATTACAAAACAACAGTGACTACACTTCAAAATTAATTCATTGGCCCAAAAATTCGTGAGGGAGCCTTCGTGCGAGGGTAAGGCTTCCCCGCGATCTCTCACTGCGCGCTGGCTTTTTCAGTCCCAGCTCGCACGAACTTGATGTTCTGGACAGCAGCTGTGCAGGGCTTCCGTATCCCACAGGCGCAGTTAATTCGTGCGAGCTGTGGGATCACGTGACTCAGTTAGAGCCAATGGCAGCACACCATCTTTCATTCATAGCTTTCACATAAGTGCTGTGAAAGCTATGAATCTATACCCCCCCAAAAGAACAGCTAAACCTCAATTAATTTTTTTTTAAAAAACCATCACATTAATAAAATAAGTATAGTTAAATAAATTAACCATTTTAAACAAAAAATTAAATTTTTGAAAAAATTTAAAATCTTTTAAAAAGTTATAAAAATAAACTTACCTGTCTTTAAAGTCTCTAAAAAAGATATACCTGTTAAAAAAAATTCAAAATAATACTTAATTAACTACTTACCTTGTTAAAAGAGGGTCTTACGCCTCCTTTCTTTATGTCTAAAATGTTCCATGCTTACCTGCGCGTTCAAAGCACTAAGTGCACTGCGTGCGCGCAGCCTGTAGCACGCACGCGGTTCACCTAGGAACCGCCCCCTTTTGAATTCACCAAGTGCCGGTTTTCAGCGCATGCGCAGTGCATGCAGAAATTGGAGACAGAATACGCGAGAGTACACAGTGCGTACTCTCGCGTAGCGGCACTAATTTTTGGGCCATTGGCTATGAAATATTTTGCGATTCCTGAGGACATGAAAGGCACTATATAAATACAATTTATTTTCTTTCGTTAGTTTCTATCTCATATAACTGAGTTATGATGAAGGATCGCACCCAATACATTGATCTACCCTTCACTTTCAGACACTTGCAACTATTTTACATAGAATTACATAGGAAATTACAACATGGGAACAGGCTGTTCAGCCCGACTAGTCAGTGTTGGTGTCTACCCTCTACATCAACAGTGGTCCTAATCTCATATGCCCACCATGTTCCCTTACTCCCCTTTCCTTCAATTTGATGTAGTGCAGGTTTCCAGCATTTCCACTTTTGTCTTTCTATCTTTTTTAAAGGAAGCTGTCACAATGATAAAATGGCCCCCAAGTGACAACTAAATTTAAGATTGAGATACAATGAAAGTTTGTTGGAGCTTCTACATTTAGAGATGTAATTGGTAATTTTAACTTCCTCTCTCTCCAGCAGAAATGGGGCAGGAGTGGAGTTAAAATCGAGTTGGCCGATTTAATGTCCTGTTCCCGATCTGCCGCCATTTTAACTCGGGCCTTCCACTGGGTGGCTCAGACGCTCACCTGAATCAGGCGGGAGCCTTATAAATCTACGCAAGATGGAGTCCTATGACGTACATAGGACCCCAATGCAATTTTGAGGGCCGACTGGGTGGAGCAACGGATTCGCTGCTCACTAAAACTGGTGGTCAAGAAGGAAGAGGCCCTAAATATGTAAGACTAAAATTATTTTTTGTGAGGCCAGGAGGAGTAGGTGTCCTTCTCTGAGCTCCACAAGAATAACGTGGGCCGCTGCTGCCCTGGGGTCCCCGCTCCGCAATTGCTTCCCTTCCCCCAGACCTACCTTCCTGCCAGCTGGTTGGCCTTCAGACCACCCGATATTGGGCCGGCCCGGAGCCGGCGATCTGCAGTGCGACGCCCGCTCAGGCCTTGAAGCTCGCCGGTAGCATGTTACTGAGGCCCCGCCCTCAATGCCGGAGGGATTGGGCAGCCAGGCCACCCACTCCGCTGGCCGGCCTCTCGATAGTTAAAATCGCCCCTAAGGCCTTTTCTACACTGGGAGCTAGCTGGTGGTCAGCATGGAAGTGTTGCAGCAGAGTTTTTGAACAAAATATTTCTGGCTGTTTTGGCAACCATGCCTGAAAAATCCCTAATATAAAACAATGCCCCTTAACAACAACAGCGCCTTTAACATAGTAAAAGGTCCCAGGACGCTTCACAGGGACATTACCAGACAAACTTTGAAACCAAGCCACATTAGGAGATATTAGGACAGGAACCTTGGTCAAAGAAGTAGGCTTTAAGAAGCGTCTTAAAGGAGGAAAAAGAGGTAGCGAAGCGGAGAGGTTTAGGGAGGGATTTCCAGAGCTTAGGGCCTAGGCAGCTGAAGGCACGGCCGCCAATGGGGGAGCGATTAAAATCGGTAACAATCAGGCTTCATTTTTGCAGTTTTGAAAATTAATGATTAATCCCAAATCTCACTCACTCACCCCAACTCCAACAGAGTTCACAACTCCCCATTTCCCCATCTTACCTGAATAACTCTTGTCACGTAGAGCATTAATAAACTCCCACACCTTGTCCACACTTCCTGCCATTTTTCTACTGAGGGACAATTCCGCAAAGTTCTTGTATCCAAGGATTCTAGCAAGCTCATGCCTATAAGCCAAACAGAAATAAGGTTGTATTCAAAGTAAAAGTCTTTCCACTTAATGGGATAGATTTTCACCTCTGGCACTGAATCGGCAGCCGATGGGAGGGGCGATCGGGCCAAGAAAAGTGCGAGAGGCCCAAATCATTTTGATGGTCTGGCCTCATTAGTGAATGTGAGCTGTGTGGCGTTAAGCAGCAGCTTGCTAATGGGCAGGATTGCTAACCCTCCAGGATTGTCCTGGCAGCTCCAGAAATTAAAGATTAGAAACATAGAAAAATAGGAGCAGGAGTAGGCCATTTGGCCCTTCGAGCCTGCTCCGCCATTCAATATGATCCTCTATCTCAATACCATATTCCCGCTCTCTCCCCATACCCCTTGATGCCTTTTGTGTCTATCTATCTATCTCCTTCTTAAATATATTCAGTGACTTGGCCTCCAAACCCTTCTGTGGTAGAGAATTCCACAGGTTCACCACCCTCTGAGTGAAGAAATTTCTCCTCATCTCGGTCCTAAATGTCCTACCCCGTATCCTGAGACTGTGACCCCTCGTTCTCGACCCCCCAGCCAGGGGAAACATCCTCCCTGCATCCAGTCTGTCTAGCCCTGTCAGAATTTTATACGTTTCAATGAGATCCCCTCTCATTCTTCTAAACTCTAGTGAATACAGGCCTCGTCGACCCAATCTCTTCTCATACGACAGTCCTGCCATCCCAGGAATCAGTCTGGTGAACCTTCGCTGCACTCCCTCTATAGCAGGTATATCCTTTCGTAGGTAAGGAGACTAAAATCAATCTCCTTGACACTGCTGCGAGCCACCCAGGAAAACAAATCATAGGGGGATTTTTTTTTAAATGCTGTGCTTTTTTTTTTCATTTTCTTTGAATAGATTTGTTTATTAGTTGTACAAATATTGGAGATGGGAAAAAATAGACTGTTGACTGACAATCAAGAATCCAGTTGGGTACCAAAAGAGTCTGTTCGCTTTCCAAATGGCGTGGGAAGGCGGTACACTGCGAGGACAGACATGTCAAATGGGCCATAAGAACATAAGAAATAGGAGCAGGAGTAGGCCATTCGGCCCCTCGAGCCTGCTCCGCCATTCAATAAGATCATGGCTGATCTGATCTTGGCCTCAACTCCACTTTTCTGCCTGTTCCCCATAACCCTTGACTCCCCTGTAGTTCAAAAATCTGTCTATCTCAGCCTTGAATATATTCAATGACTCAGCCTCCACAGCTCTCTGGGGTAGAGAATTCCAAAGATTCACGACCCTCAGAGAAGAAATTCCTCCTCACCTTTGTCTTAAATGGGCGTCCTCTTATTCTGAAACTATGCCCCCTAGTTCTAGATTCCCCCACGAGGGGAAACATCTTCTCAGCATCTACCCTGTCAAGCCCCCTCAGAATCTTATATTATTCAATAAGATCACCTCTCATTCTTCTAAACTCCAATGAGTATAGGCCCAACCTGCTCAACCTTTCCTCATAAGACAACCCCTTCATCCCAGGAATCAACCTAGTGAACCTTCTCTGAACTGCCTCCAATGCAAGTATATCCCTCCTTAAATAAGGAGACCAAAACTGTATGCAGTACTCTAGGTGTGGTCTCACCAATGCCCTGTACAGTTGCAGCAAGACTTCCCTACTATTATACTCCATTCCCCTTGCAATTCCATTTGCCATTCCTAATTACTTGCTGTACCTACATGCTAACTTTTTGTGTTTCATGTATGAGGACACCCAGATCCCTCTGTACCGCAGCATTCTGTAGTCTCTCTCCATTTAAATAATAATTCGCTTTTTTATTCTTCCTACCAAAGTGGATAACCTCACATTTTCCCACATTATACCCCATCTGCCAAATTTTTGCCCACTCATTTAACCTATCTATATCCCTTTGCAGACTCTTTGTGTCCTCCGCACAACTTGCTTTCCCACCTATCTTTGTATCATCAGCAAATTTGGCTACGGTACACTCAGTCCCTTCATCCAAGTCATTAATATGGATTGTAAATAGTTGAGGCCCCAGCACTGATCCCTGTGGCACCCCACTAGTTACAGTTTGCCAACCTGAAGATGACCCATTTAGCCCGACTCTCTGTTTTCTGTTAGTTAGCCAATCCTCTATCCATGCTAATATATTACCCCCAACCCCGTGAGCTCTTATCTTGTGCAGTAACCTTTTATGTGCCACCTTATCGAATGCCTTTTGGAAATCCAAATACACTACATCTACTGGTTCCCCTTTATCCACCCTGCTCATTACATCCTCAAAGAACTCTAATAAATTTGTCAAACACAATTTCCCTTTCATAAAACCATGTTGACCATGCTTGATTGTATTATGATTCTCTAAATGTCCTGCTACTACTTCCTTAATAATAGATTCCAGCATTTTCCCAATGACAGATGTTAGGCTAACCGGCCTATAGTTTCCTGCTTTCTGCCTCCCTCCTATGGCGGGAGAGTGGGGAGGTTCAGAGGCGGAAGGTCATGGGATGAAAAAAAATTGAAAGGTAAGGAAGACACTAAATCCTAAAGAGAAAATTCACTCATTTTCACCCTTTAGCATATATAATGGGCCAGAATTTGCCATCAAAATAACGGCAGGGTTAATGGCACTTGCTGTTATTTATGGGGAAATAGCACAGCAATTTCAGGCGAGGAACAGAGATGCGCGGTTAAATGAGAATATTCAAAAGTTGCTGTCCGAGTTGCGTTACTCCGCATTTCACCCTTAGCTTCCCCATTTTTTTTAGGAACTTGCCCAGTAATTGCCCATTAAACTCGCCTCAGAAAGATAAATCTTGTCAGTACAAGTATAAGTACCCTATTAACGATGTGATAAGTGTTAACAACTGCCAATCCACCTCTCTGACACCGAAATTTAACTATTACAAGTGTGGAGTCGCATTCCTTCAGGTTTTGAATTTTTCAGGGAGATTTTAAAAATGTCAAATTTTAAATTAAAATTGTTTTTCTTACTTTTCTGTCTCTTTTTGTTTCTCTCTCTCTTAATCCAGTCTTTCTGTACCTCTCTTTTTGTACCTGAGCTGACCTTTAATTCATCCTCCTCCTCAGTCCTTCTGCTGTTTATTTCCCAATCCTTAAATCTGATTGGTTACGGAGATACTGCCCTGTTGACTCAGATCCCAGATGCCCTGTTTCCCTCGCTGTGCGTTATCAGCTCGTACTTTCAGCAACTTTGTGGGCAGAATTCGTTTGAGCTGACAGGGGCAGGGGCAAGTCTAACTAACGGCAGACGTCGTTAGATGCCCTGCTGCAGCAAATTCTGGCCCAATAAATTTACAATTTTCAACCTTACTTTTGGACTTGATTTAGCAACATTACTACAGTCCTTAGAGAGTTAACAAGCCATCAGTAATAAAGCTACAAATAAGGAAATATCGTTTACACAAACTGTTCAGTCTAGTTTCTTTATAAGCATATATATTTCTGATTTCACTAAACATAGCTTGTGGAGGAAATCTTTGGGGTAAAGTTTGACTTTGTGCGATAGGGTAAAATGGGTGATAGCGACAGTTTGGCTCTGTTTGTGACTCACACTTTACAGGACTCAAAGCCTCCTTGAAAAAGTGCAACATCCCCACCGACACCTGGGAATCCCTGGCCCAAGACCGCACAAAGTGGAGGAGAAGCATCCGGGAAGGTGCCGAACACCTCGAGTCTCTTCGCCGGGAGCAAGCGGAAGCCAAGTGCAAGCAGCGGAAGGAGCGCACGTCAACCCAAGCACCCCACCCACCCGCCCCTTCAACCACCGTCTGCCCCACCTGTGACAGAGACTGTAGGTCTCGCATTGAGCTCATCAGTCACCTGAGAACTCATTTTTAATGTGGAAGCAAGTCATCCTCGGTTCCGAGGGACTGCCTAAGAAGAAGAAGAACAGGACTTAGAAGTTCTGGATGCTGCTTCAGGAAGGTGGGAAGTGTTCTGTTCTCTGGAGAAGCATGGAAAAACACATCTTATAGCTGAGTAGGAAACAGATCTTTTAAGTGTACATGGAATAGCACAAATTACCTTAGCCGTCTAATCTCATCGATCAATGCACTGTTGTCATACGGCCCACCTCTGGCTCGAGAGATAAAGGCTTTGTAGAGATGTTCTTTTAACTGCCTGTTTCTACTGTACAGCATGAGTGGTTTAAAACTGGGGCTATCTAATGTCACCTTCCAGGGACCATTCTCTGGATCTGGGCTGCCACAGAGAAAATGGAAAGATTTTTAATTGATAACTATGTAAAGCTTATAATTCCATAAAATTCATAAAGTTAGAAACAAATAAATGTAACAACTTCCAGTGATAACAAACTAATGCCCATTTTACAATTTGCCTTGAGTCACATCCAAACTGATTCTATACCTAATACTAAAGGCATGACTTTTTTTTTTATTCATTCATGGGATCTGGGCATCGCTAGCAAGGCCATCATTTATTGCCCATCCCTAATTGACCTTGAGAAGGTGGGGGTGAGCCGCCTTCTTGAACCGCTGCAGTCCATGCGGTGAAGGTACTCCCACAGTGCTGTTAGGGAGGGAGTTCCAGGAATTTGACCCAGTGACGATGAAGGAACGGCGATATATTTCCAAGTCAGGATGGTGTGTGACTTGGAGGGGAACTTGGAGGTGATGGTGTTCCCATGTACCAGTTGGCCAGTTGATGACCTATTTTCAGTAAAGAAGACTAATGGGACCACTGCTGAGCAATATTTATGGAGATATTAGGAAAGAAGGTAAGGTACTGACAGAATCCAACATAAAGTTCCAATTGTTTCCATTTTAACATTTCTAAACTCTTAATTATCATCTTGCAAACATATTTTAAATGCTGTCATCAATTTAGTTTACAAAAACAACTTACATTTATATAGCGCCTTTAACGTTGTAAAATGTCCCAAGGCACTTCACAGGAATGTCATCTAACAAAATCTTACACCAAGCCACATAAGGAGATATTAGGACAGGTGGTCAAAGAGGTAGGTTTTAGGGTGTGTCAGAAAGGAGGAGAGAGGGGTAGAGAGGCGGAGAGGTTTAGGGAGGGAATTCCAGAGTTTAGGGCTTTTGCAGCTGAAGGTTGAAGTTTATTCTGTTATGTTGCTCACAAGCCAGGAAGACATTTTGCTAATGCAAGATGGTCCCATTAGTCTTCTTTACTGAAAAGAGGTCATCAACTGGCCAAATTTACCCCATGGTTGAAGAGCAAGAAAGTTCTGTCACTTGTAGGGATTAAGGGCTGGATTTTGCCAATGGGGAGCTTTTGGAGGCGGGACTCCCACTTGTCGGGTTTCAGTCCCTGCCTCCATCAACTTCTGGCCAACCTACGCTATTTTCCCTTGATTGACCTTGTTAAGCCCGCCCAGCAGTCTTAGCAGGCCAATTAAGGGAAAGCCGGTTACAGAGAACGTCAACGTATGATGTTTCATCTGTCAAAAATGACAGTCTCTGTAGTTTGATGAGTTCTTGAATTCAAGACCTCATCAAACCTCTTTCTTTTGTAGAAATTAGATGGTTGTTGCATTGGAGAATGCAGCAGCCATCTGTCATCTCTACCGCGGAGGTGCGAGACTCTCCGCATACCCACCGACTGAAGCCTGCAGGAAGAAACAAAGGTAAGTACACTTTTTCTAACACTTTGCACTTACCTCAGATACTCACCTCTCCACACTTGCACCCATCACTTACCGCCACAGCACACTTTTGGACCCCGCAGACCCCCGCAGACCCATTACTCGCCTCAGTGACCCTGGCGGGTTTCGGAGCCTTCGGAAAGCCCGCACTTTTGTGGGTAAAATGGGGATATTCCTCTTATCTGTCTGTTAACTACCTGTTAACAGTCAGTTAAGTGGCTGTAATCCCTTCCCGCCTCCAAAGAGATGGGACCCGGCGCGGGAAGGCTTCCCGCCTCCTGGCAAGATGGCACGGCGGCAGGTTGGGCACCCGCCCCCAAATTCTGCCATTTTCCCAGCAGTGCCGCTTCCAAACCCGCCTCCCCAGGGCTGGCAAGATCGCGCCCTAAATATCTGGTATAAATTTGAGAACTGCTTGCAGCAGTGCAGGCACTGAATAAAATTAATCAACTGCAATAGGACATCCCAGCAACAGTTTGGTGGCAAAAGCAAATGAGTGGGAGGAAGAACATGAAACCAATATACCAATAGAACAATACCTTATCTTCCCCACTTCCTCACCCATTGATGTTGGCTCTCGTGGTGATACAGTACTATGGGCACAGCCTACCATCTCTAGTACCTTCCCCAGGTGCCCATTCTTCATATGTGAGCTTAGACAGTGAGTATGATAGGCTATTTGACTGTAGGAGCATCACAACCAAGACCAATTTGGTCCTTAACCAGTGCCTGCATGCATGCACTTTCCAGCTGGAGTCTCTGGTTAGTGATCAGCTCATAAGTGCTATTCTTCAATGGCAGGCTAATACTAGAAAGGACACCAGCCCCAATACTGGTCAGTGTCAGCCGTGGCTCAGTGGGTAGCTCTCTCGCCTCTGAGTCAGAAGGAGCATGGGTTCACGTCCCACTCCAAAGGCTTGAGCACAAAAAACTAGGCTGATACTCCAGTGCAGTGCTGAGGGTGTGCTGCACGGTCGAAGGTGCCGTCTTTCAGATGAGACATTAAACCGAGGCCCTGTCTGCCCTCTCAGGTGGATGTAAAAGATCCCATGGCACTATTTTTAAGAAGAGCAAGGGAGTTATCCCCGGTGTCCTGGCCAATATTTATCCCTCAATCAACATAACAAAAACAGATTACCTGGTCATTATCACGTTGCTGTTTGTGGGAGCTTGCTGTACACAACTTGGCTGCTGCATTACAACAGTGACTCCACTTCAAAAATACTTCATTGGCTGTAAAGCGCTTTGGGACGTCCGGTGGTTGTGAAAGGTGCTATATAAATGCAAGTCTTTCTTTTCTTTTTATTTATTGCTCCTTTAAAGGTAACAAATACGCTCCTTCCTTCACAGTGTATTTGCATTACTTACCGAAAATGAAATAAGCTTTATTTGTTTCTGTTTGCAACAAATATAAGTATTCTTACAACTCTGTGAACTAGCTCAATAATTATGGAAATAACATTAAAATGAACATTATAAAGAAATGATGATATGCAGGAAATCAAAACTGGAACTTCAAATTTCTCAACGGTTTCTGATTCCCACTCAGCATATTGTTCCATTAAACGGATCACTGCCCACAAGTGCCCACATCTGGAAATCAGATGGGAATATGGATTGGTGTAAGGTGCGAAGATTCGGATTGGTTTATTGTGCCAGGAAGCTTGAAAGCAGCGTGGCATTATTTCAGGACTGATTCCTGCGATAACGGCAATACCATTGCTATCTGTGTGATGTGGAAATGTTGGGGGCTGCTGTTCTATATGACTTTCCAGTAATCAATTTTTTTTAGACCAAAGTGAGAAGTCGCACAACACCAGGTTATAGTCCAACAGTTTTATTTGAAATCACAAACTTTCGGAGCTGCTGCTTCTTCCTCAGGTGAAGTCTTGCAGACCTCAAAAATGTTACTTTTCCCACAATTTTTCTAACCGATGGGAATTGTGATTTTTTTTTTAATTCAGAGCTGGTGGTTTACTGCATCTAAGCCAGGCTGTACGTTTGGTGTGACTTTGTGACGTACCTTTGTTCCGTGCCAACCACTGCGTTACTGGCCAGGAGTCTGCGGGCCGTTTGGGGGAGCCCTTCAATGCCAGCCTTGTCTGTCAGCAGGAGGGAGTAAGCGTTTGTCGAATCTATCACGTTGTTACTGATAATAATGGAAGGGAAAAGAAACATAGGCTGAATCCTTGCTCAGATCACAGTCCTTCCTCAATTCATTTTAAATGTATTATATTTTAGCATATTTCCACAGGGCTGCTCACAGTAGTTTCTTCACATTTTGTTATTGGGACTCATGTGAAGACACATATATTGGACAGCAACAGCCTGAAGCTGTCCTGCAATGCTGGCTTCCAGCTCCACCGAGAGATGTCGCTATATCAGTGACATCAGGAATATATTTATGAAGATGTTTTCTGTTTGCAATTTCTAGCAAAACATGTTCCAACAGAATGCACTTATATTTAGCCAGAAATACAGAACAGAGGAAATCTGATGATGTGGCTATATATAGTGCCTGCAGTAACGCTTGCTCGAGGTCGTTTCTATGGTAGTGTATTGCAGGGTGATCACGACAGCAGATGGATCGACTTTAGAACGGTTTTAAACATTTTTTTTGTTAAAAGCTGCTCTTTGTCTGACCTACAAATGGGTGTATCAACATCCCTTCCCCCCATAGCACAGACACCATTAGATTCAAATTGTGCTGAGCGAGATTAGTAATGAACAACGAGCAGATGAGATTCCTCTGCCCACTATTTTACTAAAGGTGCTAACTCGTTTGTTGTAAACAGGTCAACGCTTTAATTAAATAGCAGAGAAACTTCATATAACTGTGTTCATGCATTTACCCGTAATAGCCCACTGCCATTTGTTGGAATGGCACACGTTTGCCAACTTCACGAATCGCAAAAATTCCACGGTTGCAGCATGGCGGCAGAGCTGACGATGCATGCAGCAGAATGCCAGGGTACAAATGGCTCCCACCAGAGTCAATCATCCCCAGCCACCCAAAGCTGTTGACTGTCAAATGACTGTGTAAAATGTTTCCACCTTAAAGAAGGCCACAGTTATAAGAACATAAGAAATAGGAGCAGGAGTTAGGCCATTCGGCCCCCTCGAGCCTGCTCCGCCATTCAATAAGATCATGGCTGATCTGATCTGATCTTGGCCTCAACTCCACTTTCCCACCCATTCCCCATAGTTGAACAAATTGGAATGAAAAAAAGAGCCTTGCCGTTTGGTCATTTTCTGCTGTTGTTGTCTAGGTCAATGCCTGGGAAAAGATTCATACAAAAACAGAAAATGCTGGAAATACTCAGCAGGTCAGGCAGCATCTGTGGAGAGAGAAACAGAGTTAACGGGCTGGATTTTGAATGACCCATGGAGTCGGGTTTGGAGGCGTGTGGGGAGTTAAATTTGCGGGGTCGGGGGTCCCGACCCCATCCCGCCTCCACGCAATTTTGACAAAATCAGTCGCGGGGTTCCCGACTCCGTCCCGCCTCCAAGAGGCGGGAGAGGCCATTAAAGCCCTTAACAAGCCCTAAATTGGCTCTGTAATGCCATTTTGAAATGTTTTAGCTAGTTTAACCCTTTTCTGACGTGAAGTACGCCTGGTGTGAAACACTCCAGTGAAACCTGGCGGGAGCACGTGGATAGCTGACTATCAGCTGCAGGTCCACTATTACAACGGAGATGTGATGAAGGTAGTAGTAGTATTAGGTCTGAAAGTCGCTTCTGATGCTGCTGCATTGAATGTCTTCAGAGACTGCCTGGCCTTTGCTGTGAGAGGACTTGGATGCAAAAAAATTCTCTCTCTCTCTCTCTTTCTCTGTGTCTCTCTCTCTCTCTCTCTCTCTCACACACACACACACACACACACACACATATATATATATATATATATCAAGTTTGCATCCAGGTCCAATCACATCAAAAGCCAGGCAGGTCCTCTCTCAACAACAGCCAGACAGTCTCTGAGACCCTGCAGACAGTCTCTCACCTGCAATGCAGCAGGAATGATGACATCATCAGAGGCGACTTTCAGACTGAAACCACTAATTAATTCATGGGTTCCCACATGCTGGAACTCAATTGCCCAATTAAGTGAAAATTGCATCATTCATCCACATTAATCTGGAGTCGGGGGGGGGGGGAACACGAAATGCGGATGACACGACCCCAAGACAAAATCCAGCCCAACGTTTCAGGTCGACGAAGGGTCACAGACCTGAAACGTTAACACTGTTTCTCTCTCTCCACAGATGCTGCCTGACCTGCTGAGTATTTCCAGCATTTTCTGTTTTTGTTTCAGATTTCCAGCATCCGCAGTATTTTGCTTTTGTAAAAGATTCATACAGGTCAGTGACAAAAAAGCCATTTCGCTGACTGTAGGGAGGGAAGTGGGAGCACTTCAGCTACCTCCAACAGGGAAAGACGGCCCTAGCAGAGGGGGCAGCTCAAAACCACTTTCCAGTGCGCGGCTCCACCAGCAGTGCCTGCACCATTCTGCTTACATTGCAGGTTTGTGACTGACTTTAAGAGGTGCTGGCACCAGCAAACTTTGATTTAATGGGGTCACTAGTCAGGAGAACATTGATGCAGAAATTCCAGTTCATAGCTTTGAGCCCCGAGGGGTGGCTGACACGCAAACAGATGTCTACCGTGAGTGCGCTCAGCTGTCATTCGAACCACTAAGTGTGAATGAAGCTTTGCACAAGCAAACCCTTTCACTTCGTCTGGGGAGGGAGGAAGGGACCGACACAACGGGGGGAGGGGAAGTCTCCTCATGGCAGAAAAATTTCCTTTAACCATTATTTCTAGCCAAATGTATTTTTTTTTTAGAATGCCATGTGTTAGAAATAGTGAACATTTAAAACCCTCCTGCTCCGATGTTACCACGGCAACTGCACACTGCTTTCAGCATTAGAAAGCACCACGGAATCTGTGATCTCCTTGGTGTCCTCCTCAGTAAATAAAATGAAAGAAAATAAATCGACACTGGAAGAAAAGATCCTCGCAATGCTAAATTAATCATATAAAACTACAAAAGTAGTTTACATCTTCTGGCTCGTCTATTCCCGAAAGCACATAGACAGCCCAGTGTGAATCAGCATCTTAAACTACAAAAATGTCAACAACAAAAAATAATTCGCAATTGGAGGCTCACAGTCCAAAAGGCTTGGATTGGACGGAAGCCTGCAGCCCACAGCCCCCTTGGCTGAACGGTTTACTGCTTCTCTGCACACCTGAATATCTCAGTGAGGTTTGCGAGCTGCAGCTGAACGTCATTGAAGCGGCTTTTAGTTTCTCCCTCGAGTTCAACGCCGCCGTTCTTGGCCACACGTAGAGCAGAATTAATGATACGAAGCTGCATACCATTAAGCTGCATGTTTCCCGAGCTCAGGCCCTGCCAGAGAAAAAAAAAGTGCAGAGTGGGAAGTGCGCATGTGCTGGCAGTTTCTCAATGTCCACAAAAAAGTTTCTCACTGTCCTTACGGTAAGGCTTCTTTTTCCCCACCCCAGCCTATTTCAACTAAAAGGCCGGACATTTTAAGCTCCAGAGTTCTCCACAATCGCTGCCAATTGTACGCCATGATGTGGAGATGTTGGACTGGGGTGGACAAATGTGAGAAGTCGCACAACACCAGGTTATAGTCCAACAGCTTTATTTGAAATCACAAGCTTTCGGAGCTGCTGCTCCTTCGTCAGGTGAAGTGAGGAGATGCATATAGGCACAGCATATATAGTCAGAGAATCATCTGGCAGTGTTCTCTGACTATATATGCTGTGCCTATATGCATCTCTTCACTTCACCTGACGAAGGAGCAGCAGCTCCGAAAGCTTGTGATTTCAAATAAAGCTGTTGGACTATAACCTGGTGTTGTGCGACTTCTCACAATTGTACACCATGGTCAGCCTACATGTGGCTTACCTATAATTAAGGATTGGAGACAACATTAGCTTTTCCTTAATAACAACAGAAAATGCTGGAAACACTCAGCAGGCCAGGCAACATCCGTGGAGAGAGAAACAGAGTTGACGTTAACTCTTGTTTCTCTCTCCGCGGATGCTGCCTGGCCTGCTGAGTGTTTCCAGCATTTTCTGTTGTTATTTCAGATTTCCAGCATCCGCAGTATTTTGCTATTGTATTAGCTTTTCCTTCCTTTGCTCAGTCAAGAAATGATAAGAATATATTTCAACCGTAGTAGAAACCCTGGTTTATTCCCCCCCTTCTTCCCTTGCCCAGGCATACTGAGGTCAGTTACGCTGTCTCTATCTACTGCTTCCTCCACTGAGTTCAGCTGACTCAAAGTGGAGTGGGGACAAGGCTCGAACATTCCTTGTCTATATGGCTCAGACAGACACTGGGGACACTTAACACCTGAGCCATTAGGGGGAGCTCTGGATATGAGTAATGGACAACCTTTTAACCATATGCAATGCAAGCAGGAAGTGTTCTTAATATATTACTTTCTCAGTCTCCCCACCCAAGCTCATGCGTTGTGCATGTCATGATAACATCATTTGAATACTGCAATCTTTCAGTGCAGACCTTCAGGAGTCACTCCATGGGTGCTCAAAGCTTCATTTAAAAAAAAAACAAAAGGCATCTGCAGCCCAAAGACTTGTGCAGATTTGATGGAAGGGTTCCTCTTGACGACTTTCTCCAGCAATACTGTAAACGTGTTCTTTTAGAATGTTTTTACAATTTTGCTAGGCATACTGAACATGGGAGATTAGTCGCCATGGTTACATTTATTACAAATAGAAGCCGAGATAAATCTTCCCCTGTGGTTTTTCGTGTTTTGCTATGAAGAAACAGCAGTGCAATTAACGATGTTACATTAGGTCGAAAATGTATATAAGTGCTCATCTGTTCATTTTGGAAAGAATTGGCCTCCCTGTCTCAGTAAGAATATCGTACCCAAGTTAATGGCCAATAATTGTCAGGAAGGTTAAAAGCATAGAACATTTATTATCTCAATGTGCTACATTCAGACTTTCAGATGTAAGCAGATGCTTGAGTGTTTTACTAATAACGCACTGGTGATTTATTCTTTCATGTTTTCAATCAAAACTTTGAAGAAGTGATCGACCTCAGAGTCTGTAGTACAGTGTTGTGGTGTCATAGAGAAGGAGGGGGGGGCGACTTTAAAACCTCACTGGCAGCTTTCTTTTCTTATTTAACAGCTGTCACCAACTTTCAAAGCCTTTTTGTCCTTACCGACACAATCAGAAGAAATTGCGGAACAGCTAATGATTGTGGAATGACCCAGTGTTAATTGAGCATAAAACTATTTGGACCGCACTGCAGCCTTCCCAATGCTCTGTTGCTAGTAAAAACACTGTGCTGAAATATTGGCCCAGAATTTGCAGGTCAGGATGACGGCAAACTTTTTTTTAAAATTGCCTTTTTCCCCATGTGAGAGCCCCAATCTTTGTTTTGCTCTCTCTAACATTTTTAAAAGTTAGAATTTTAAGAGCTTACCCACTTCCTTATTCGCGGTCTGTGAGAATTTTGCATTTTGATTGGCTGCTTAGACAGCTTGTTGACGTCACAGCAGTTCGCACTAGGGGATCCCCACTATACTCCGTTGATTTGAATTGAATGTCGGAAAACCTGAAGTTCGCGACACAGGGACCGCGAGATCCTTGCGCGAAGCATACTTCGTGGCCAGCGGTGAACGCCTTCGCTTCGCCGCTGACCGCAAATTCTGGGCCATTAAGAAGGTTGAAGTGTGGTTGCAGCTGGGGCTTGGACTCTTGACTTCAGTTTGGTTTGAAACATTCTAGCGAGCTCAGATTCAAAGAAATGTTGCTTCTATTCACCTTGTAAGCATTGTACAATGTAACACTCTGGGAATATCGATTATATTCTCTCACAATCAACGGTTCTACCTGCAATGCAAAGTATTGGCTGGGTCAAATTCATTCTAAAGTAGATTCCTTTGGCATTATTCAGCGAATTAAGACGACGAAATATCTTAATACCTTTAAACATTATTTCATCTGAAGCAGTAAGACTACATATAATTTCAAAGCAGAGTAGCTAATGCTATTAACGTTTCTGTGCTCTGACTTCAAAAAGGGCCCAGTTGCTACGTTACCTACTCAATGTGGAACTAAGCCATACAGATCAGCAAGGTAGCATAGTGGTAATGTTACTGGGCTAGTATTCCAGAGGCCTGGATTAATGATGCGAGTTCCAAATCCCACCATGGCAGCTGGGGAATTTAAACTCAATTAAATAAATCTGGAATAAAAAGCTATCGGATTGTCATAAAAACCCATCTGGTTCACTTCCTTTAGAGAAGAAAATCTGCTGTCCTTAGCTGATTTGGCCTATATGTGACTCCAGACCCTCTGAAATGGCTAGCAAGCCACTCTGTTGTAACAAACCGCTACGAAACACAATAACAAAACTGGACAGACCACTTGGCACTGGCTACGGACACGACAATGGCACACCCAGCCCAGTCGACCTTGCAAAGTCCCCCTCATGTGCCAAAATTGGGAGAGCTGTCCCACAGACTAATAAAGCAATAGTCATAGAATCATACCTTTCAGTCAATGTCCCACACTCCCCCATCACCATCCCTGCGTATGTCCTGTCCCACCGGGGTGGCTGCACAGTGGTATACCGTCGGGAAGGAGTGGCCCTGGGAGTCCTCAACATTGACTCCTGATTACCACCTACTGCCCTCCCTCAGGATGAATCAGTACTCCTCCATGTTGAACACCACTTGGAGGAAGCACTGAGGGTAGCAAGGGCACAGAATGTACTCTGGGTGGGGGACTTCAATGAAGGACATAGCTGCCAGTCTGGGCCTGTGACAGGTGGTGAGAGAGCCAACACAAGGGAAAAACCTACTTGACCTCGTCCTCACCAATCTACCTGTCGCAAATGCATCTGTCCATGGCAGCATTGGTGACCACCGCACAGCCATTATGGAGACAAAGTCCCGTCTTTTGACTGAGAACACCCTCCATCAGATTGCACTACCACCGTGCTAAATGGGATAGATTCAGAACAGATCTAGCAGCTCAAAACTGGGCATCCATGAGGCAGCAGTAGAATTGTATTCCACCACAATCTGTAACCTCATGGTCTGGCATATCCCTCACGCTACCATTACCATCAAGCCAGGGGACCGACCCTGGTTCAATGAGGAGTGTAGAAGAGCATGCCAGGAGCAGCACCAGGCATACCTAAAAGTGAAGCTGCAACACAGGACTACATGCATTATAAAAAGCAGAAGCAGCATGCTATAGACAGGGCTAAGCGATCCCACAATCAACGGATTAGATCAAAGCTCTGCAGTCCTGCCACATCCAGTCGTGAATGGTGGTGGACCATTAAACAACTAACGGGAGGAGGAGGCTCTATGAATATCCACATCCTCAATGATGGTGGAGCCCAGCACATGAGTGCAAAAGACAAGGCTGAAGCATTTGCAACCATCTTCAGCCAAAAGTGCCGAGTAGATGATCCATATCGGCCTCCTCCTGAGGTCCCCACCATCACAGCAGCCAATTCAATTCACTCCACGTGATATCAAAAATGGCTGAGCGCACTGGATACAGCAAAGGCTGTGGGCATGGACAACATGCCGGCTGTCGTGCTGATGACTTGTGCTCCAGAACTAGCCGTGCCTCTAGCCAAGCTGTTCCAGTACAGCTACAACACTGGCATCTATCCGACAATGTGGAAAACTGCCCAGGTATGTGCCTGTCCACAAAAAACAGGAGAAATCCAATCCAGTCAATTACCACCACATCAGTCTACTCTCAATCATCAGCAAAGTGATGAAAGGAGTCATCAACAGTGCTATCAAGCGGCACCTGCTCACTGATGCCCAGTTTGGGTAGTGCCAGGACCACTCGGCTCCAGACCTCATTACAGCCTTGGTCCAAACATGGACAAAGGAGCTGAATTCCAGAGGGGAGCTGAGAGTGACTGCCCTTGACATCAATGCAGCATTTGACTGAGTGTGGCATCAAGGAGCCCTTGTAAAGCTGGAATCAGGGGGAAAACTCTCCACTGGCTGGAGTCATACATAGCACAAAGGAAGATGATTGTGGTGGTTGGTGGTCAATCATCACAGCCCTAGGATATCGCTGCAGGAGTTCCTCAGGGCAGTGTCCTAGATCCAACCATCTTCAGCTGCTTCATCAATGACCTTCCCTCCATCATAAGGTCAAAAATGGGGATGTTCGCTGATGACTGCACAGTGTTCAGTGCCATTCATAACTCCTTAGATAATGAAGCAGTCCATGCCCGCGTGCAACAAGACCTGGACAACATTCAGGCTTGGGCTGATAAGTGGCAGGTAACATTCACGCCACACAAGTGCCAGGCAATGACTATTGCCAACAAGCGAGTCTAACCACCGCCCCTTGACATTCAACGGCATTACCATCGCCGAATCCCCCACCATCAACATCCTGGGGGTCACCATTGACCAGAAACTTAACTGGACCAGCCACATAAATACGATGGCAACAAGAGCAGGTCAGAGGCTAGGTATTCTGCGGCTAGTGTCTCACTTCCTGACTCCCCAAAGCCTTTCCACCATCTACAAGGCACAAGTAAGGAGTGTGATGGAATACTCTCCATTTGCCTGGATTAGTGCAGCTCCAACAACACTCAAGAAGCTCGACACCATCCAAGACAAAGCAGCCCGCTTGATTGGCAACCCATCCACCACCTTAAACATCCACTCCCTCCACCACCGGCGTACCGTGGCTGCAGTGTGTACCATCTACGAGATGCCCTGCAGCAACTCGCCAAGGCTCCTTCGGCAGCACCTCCCAAACCCGCGACCTCTACCACCTAGAAGGACAAGGCAGCAGGCGCATGGTAACACCACCACCTCCAAGTTCCCCTCCAAGTCACACACCATCCTGACTTAGAAATATATCGCCATTCCTTCATCGTCGCTGGGTCAAAATCCTGGAACTCCCTCCCTAACAGCACTGTGGGAGTACCTTCACCGCACGGACTGCAGCGGTTCAAGAAGGCGGCTCACCAGCACCTTCTCAAGGGCAATTAGGGATGGGTAATAAATGCTGGCCTTGCCAGCGACGCCCACATCCCATGAACGAATAAAAAAAAAGTTCACAGCTTTCATTTGAAAACGATATCTCATCTTCCGTAATTTAAAGTTTGAGACTCGTTCCATGTTGGTACATTTTATTGTCATTTAATCCAAAACAATTTGAAACGGTAGGGCCGTTTATCGGTTTTGGCCGACACCAGGCCGGCAGTAGGTGGAGCAACTCCGACCGAGGTCACCAATGATATAACTGAAGGAAAATGTAAAGTGATTCCCCAAGACCGTAATCTTGATAAGCACATACATACAGGCAATAGTGTAAGATAAATGTTGTGATTGTGTCCGTTGAAATAAAAAATCATGTATATGGGATTAAAATTCAGAAAGATCTTGTAGCTGATGTCATCGTATTACTGACAAACGCATCATAAGTTGCACAGTATCTAAACAAGACTGTCTATCTGGAACCTTAGAAAAACCCTAATTTTTTTTTACATTTTCCCTAATTTAAAGTTTGAGACTTGTTCCATGTTGGTACATTTTATTGTCATTTAATCCTAAACAATTTAAAACATCTAAATTGGCCACCACAACCTCCATCCCTGTACTCACACCGTATGCCTCTGCTAATATTGCTTCTGGGTTGATCCAACACACTTTAGCAATGCGGGGAGCAACACCCACCCCAATTTTTATGGTCAAGCCTCATTGCCATTCAGTCAACAAGCTGCTCACGCACTTGGAGATCGGAGAAGCCTGAACACCCCCGTGGTTCCACCATAGAGGCCAGTCTGTCAGACATGAATAACTAGGCCTGTATTCACTGGAGCAGAGAAAATGAAGTGGGATCAAATAGAAGTGTTCAAAATTTTGAAGGGGATTGAAATGGTAAATAGTGAAACATTATTCCCACTGGCCACAAGAGAATTACGGGTGAGGAAGGCCATTCAGCCCACCTCAGTTCATTCATCCAGAAAGAGCCAGCATTGGCATAGCCAACATGGGTCAAATGACGTCCTGTGCTGAAATTTCTATGATTCTCTGAAAAGACCATACAAACCTGATGGTGAGCCTTTCGTAGTTCTGGACTGTTCTTTACTTTATTCATGTATGCCACGATTCCCCAGCTGTAGTGAATAGGGAACTGCAGGATTTCCAATTTGTCAATCACTGATGCCCACGTTTTCTGTGCATTTCCTAATGTAACATAATGATTTATTTTTTAGCAGCTTTTCTCTCACGATTTTCAACATTTTCATAAGCTTAATAATAATCTGCTATAAAGGGGATCTAAGACCACATTTACAGCATCATTTAACTCCCAGTGTTCATACCTTTATTACGCAATGATAGGTTGCTGACTTCAAGCCGAGATCAAGGACGACTAATGTCGTGTTCCATGCTCCCACACATCCATCAATGTCTTTGACAGAAGAGTGTGATAGATTGTCTTAGAATATTGTCCTTTCAGCACTTGTATACAGGCTTGAATCCAATTCATACAAGTTGAAAGTCTTAGCACTGGCACCTCCATCCCTATACTCACACCATATGCCTCAGCTAATATTGCTTCTGGGTTGATCCAACACACTTTAGCAGTGCGGGGAGCAACACCCATCCCACCAAAATACTTTGCCTAAGCTGGCAAACTTATCTCACTCGAAACATCAGGCAAGGCTGAAATTTATAGCTGTTTTGTTTTTGTTTACGTAACTACATATTAAAGAGATGATGTAGATCTCCTTTAATGAAAGTTTAATGTTGTCCTTATTACATAGTATTTACAGCACAGAAACAGGCCATTCGGCCCAAAAGGTCCATGGCGGTGTTTATTAATGTCTTCCTGTATTTTGTCACAGTCCTCCGCTGTTTTAACTATACCCCCCAATTTGGTGTCGTCTGCAAATTTTGAAATTGTACTTCCGATTCCTGAGTCCAAATCGTTTATGTAAATGGTGGACAACAGCGGTCCCAGCACTGATCCTTGTGGAACACCACGTCCCACCTTTTGCTAGTCGGAGTAACTGCCTTTAACCCCTACTCCGATCAGATAATTTGTTTCAGTGATGTTGGTTGAGGGATAAATATTGGCCAGGACTCCCCTGCTCTTGTTTGAAATAGTGCCGTGAGATCTTTCATGTCCACCTGAAAGAGCTGACGGGGGCCTCGGTTTAACGTCTCATCCAAAAAGACGGCACCTCCGACAATGCTGCGCTCCTCCCTCAGCACTGCACTGGAGTGTCGGCCTAAAAATAACCACATAATGTGTTGGCATTACCTAAAAGTACTGCTTACCGGATGCTTCCAAGTTCTTTTCCATCTCTTGTAGGTCCTTCTCATGTTCCTGAACCAACTGTGTGATCCCAGGCACTACATGTTCTGCAGTAATGGCAGAGAATCGTGGCAAACCTTCATTATCAAGTAATGGATTTTCTGCTTCCCTTTTTTGTACCTCTGCTGCTATGGAATATCTGCCAATATGGAAATGTTAATATAATATTGTGACTGCAGCAGAGGACTATAATTGTGTTATTTGCAGCAGATCAGACAGGTAATACAGGTATAGAATTTTTCATTTCCATTTCATCTCTAGGAGATAGAAACCAGGGAAAGCAGTAGTGGTGAACAGATGTTTATCCAGACTGGAGGGAAGTATACAGTGATGCCCCCCAGGGGTCGGTATTCAGACCACTGACTGCTCTTTTTGATAAATATTAATGATGAGGACTTGGGTATAGGGGGCACAATATTAAAGTTTGCAGACGACACAAAACTTGGAAATGTAGTAAACAGTAAAGAGGAGAGTAGCAGACTTCAGGAGGACATAGACAGACTGGTGAAATGAACAGACACATGGCCGATGAAATTTAATGCAGAAAAGTGTGAAGTGATGCATTTTGGCAGGAAGAATGAGGAGAGGCAATACTAACTAAATGGTACAATTTTAAAGGGGTTGCAGGGACAGAGAGACCTGGGAGTGTATGTACACAAATCTTTGAAGGTGCCAGCACAAGTTGATATGGCTGTTAAAAAGTATATGGGATCCTTGGCTTTATAAATAGAGGCAAAGAGTACAAAAAAAGTTATGCTAAACCTTTATAAATCAATGGTTAAGCCTCAGCTAGAGTATTGTGTCCAATTTTGATCACCACACTTTAGGAAGGATGTAAAGGCCTTGGAGAGGGTGCAGATTTACCAGAATGATACCAGGGATAAGGGGCTTCAGTCATGTGGAGAGACTGGAGAAGTTGGAATTGTTCTCCTTAGAGAAGAGAAGGTTAAGGAGAGATTTAATAGGCATTCATAATTATGAGAGGCTTTGATAAGAGTAAAAAGGGAGAAATTGTTTCCCCTGGTTGGTAAGTCGATAACCAGAGGACATAGATTTAAGATAATTGGCAAAAGGACCAGATAAGGGGAGATGAGGAGAATTTTTTTTACGCAGCGAGTTGTTATGATCTGGAATGCACTGCCTGAAAGGGTGGAGGAGGAAAAATGTGCAGGTCTATGGGGAAAGAGAGGGGGAGTGGGACTAACTGGATAGCTTTTTCAGAGCCGACACAGGCACGATGGGCTGAATCATTGCAATGCATAGGACAGGTATCTCCAAATATGTTTTTTAAATATTGATTCCCATTTGAAGTTTCTCTTTTTTTATAGTTCCTATTTATAAATGTCCCAGTAGTTTTATCTGTGTGGCTGACTGTCAGGTTTTTTTCCCAATGTAAAGCATCCTTGATTTTATTATACCTTCCATAACAAATACCCAGTAGAGCCCATGTCTACCATACACCTCAAGCTACATTGCTTAAAAAATGGGGCAATTCAGTATCACAATAAGTTCAATAAAAACAGCAATGACGGCTCACCGGTTCGGCTATTTTTATGTAGCACAGACTCTCTGTGATAAATGCATGAGTGCATAAATTAATAAGTGCGAGATGTAAATTCCCAATCCCAGCCAAGGATGTCTAAGATGACACCAGGCTCTGCTGTTGCACACTTTCTTACAACACATCATAAGTGAAGGAAAGTAAGGGAATGAGGGTGTCGAGGAAATGGGCAGAGAAAACATTGTTGGTGATAGAGATAGGGATTGGAGAGACCACGGGGGATAGCAAAGTTGAGGGGATGGTTGTGAATATCTTAGGAGAGTTTATATGAAGGGAGATGGTTATTGGAAATAGTTTCACAGCAACTGTTAGACATCAGGCTGGAATTTTCTCCCACCTCATTGTCAATGGGGCAAGACGCCACACAAGATAGTTTTGCTTTGTTGACTACTGCCCACTGTTAAATTCCAAAAGGGCTCTCCTTCCACAGTATGTTCCACCAGTGGCTATTTCCTTGTTAACGTCTTCTAATAACTCTTATTTAAAAAGAAAATTCAAGTCAAGACAGCACAGAATACCTTTCAAAAGATGTAAACATCCATTTGCACAGTAAGAGGAGCATCAGTGCTTGGATACGCCAGCTGCATGAAATGAAACACATCCCATTAGCCTCAGAAAATATTTGGTTCGTACTACTGCTGTGTGTTTAAAACAAACTTTTATAAGCCATACAGAAATCTATAATAAGCATCTTATGTATTAATTTTCCATGCTGTATTAAAAATACTTTGATATTATTAGTGAAGGAAAAATGAATAAACAACATACATGTTCTAGGATGGTGGTGTTCTGGAACCTTATGAAGATTTGAAACATTACAGGATTGATATGAGCTGAGGTGTTCTATTGTGAATTGTTACATCATGCTACTCATTAACTTTTTGTTGAGGGCACAACTCCAAGCAATGTCTTACCTAAGGAACACTTTCAGGGGTGGAGGTGTGTGGTGTGTACCAGAGAGTGTTCCTGTAAAGGCTCCATGGTATATCAGTGATACAATGAGGGATGTGGGATTTATCAGTGTTACAGTGATGAGTTTGGGGTATATCAGAGTGTTACAGTGAGGAGTGTGGGGTATATCAGAGTGTTACAATGATGAGTGTGGGGTATATCAGAGTGTTACAGTGAAGAGTGTGGGGTATATCAGAGTGTTACAGTGATGAGCGTGGGGTATATCAGAGTGTTACAGTGATGAGTGTGGGGTATATCAGAGTGTTACAGTGATGAGTGTGGGGTATATCAGAGTGTTACGGTGAGTGGTGTGGGGTATATCAGAGTGTTAGTGATGAGCGTGGGGTATATCAGAGTGTTACGGTGATGAGTGTGGGGTATATCAGAGTGTTACGGTGAGTGGTGTGGGGTATATCAGAGTGTTACGGTGATGAGCGTGGGGTATATCAGAGTGTTACAGTGATGAGTGTGGGGTATATCAGAGTGTTACAGTGATGAGTGTGGGGTATATCAGTGTGTTAGTGATGAGTGTGGGGTATATCAGAGTGTTACGGTGAGTGGTGTGGGGTATATCAGAGTGTTACGGTGAGTGGTGTGGGGTATATCAGAGTGTTACAGTGATGAGTGTGGGGTATATCAGAGTGTTACAGTGATGAGTGTGGGGTATATCAGAGTGTTACAGTGATGAGCGTGGGGTATATCAGAGTGTTACGGTGATGAGTGTGGGGTATATCAGAGTGTTACAGTGATGAGTGTGGGGTATATCAGAGTGTTACGGTGAGTGGTGTGGGGTATATCAGAGTGTTACGGTGATGAGCGTGGGGTATATCAGAGTGTTACGGTGATGAGTGTGGGGTATATCAGAGTGTTACGGTGAGTGGTGTGGGGTATATCAGAGTGTTACAGTGATGAGTGTGGGGTATATCAGAGTGTTACAGTGATGAGCGTGGGGTATATCAGAGTGTTACAGTGATGAGTGTGGGGTATATCAGAGTGTTACAGTGAGGGGTGTGGGGTATATCAGAGTGTTACAGTGAGGGGTGTGGGGTATATCAGAGTGTTACAGTGATGGGTGTGGGGTATATCAGAGTGTTACAGTGGGGGGGGTGAGGTATATCAGTGTTACAGTGAGTTTATAAGAGTGTGTTACATTGAGGGCTCCGAAGTATATCAGTGATACAATAAGGGATGTGAGATATATCAGTGTTACAGTGAGGGGTGTGAGGTTATGAGAGAGTGTTACAGTGAGTGGGATGCAGAAAAAAATCTCAACGTGCTTCACAGAGGCAAAACCAGAAAACAATTGACAACGAGCCAAAGACGGGGATACTAGGAAGGGTGAGCAAAAGCTTGATCAGAGCTGGCATTTAAAGAGGGTTTTAAAGGCAGAGAGGCGGATAGGCTTAGGGAGGGAGCATGGGGCTGAGACAGTTGAAGGCATAGATGCACAAGAGGTCAGAGTTAAAGGAATGGAGTGATCTGGGGGTGGGCGGGGCGGTGTTGAAGAGCTGGAGGAGGTAACAGAGATAGGGAGGGACGAGGCCATGAAGGGAATTAAAGGCAATCATGCAAATTTTAAATTGGAGGTGTTTAATTTAGTGGAAATGGGATCAAGGAGAGCAGCAAGTGGGTCTCATGGATGTTAAGTTCAAAGAGGGAATGAGGGGAACAGGGCGAGAAACTAGAGAGAGACATGGGCTCAGGGCTAGGGCAGGGGGTAGCCTGGGAAATGTTGGCTTCATGGGCAAGGGAAAAAGGGGTGGAAGCAGCAGAGGAAGCTGAGCAGATGGTCTCAATCAATGACAAAAAAGTCCAAAAGCTCCTCTTACTTGTTGTTAGAGGTGAGGGTGGAGGGGGAGGGGAAAGGGGTTTAAGGAAACAGTTGGTAGTGGAGAAAAAAAAAAAGCAGGGTTATCTTTGTTCTCCAGGATGATGGAGTAATGGGTAATTTTGGCAGAGGAGATGAAACCCAATAGCGCTTGATGTGGTTCGGCAGATGTGGTGGTGGATGACTAAACCAGTCGTGCACCAGATACGCTGAAATCTGTGCCCCTTGGACTTGCGGGAGCAAAGATGGGGGCCATACCAGGGCGAATGACCAGAATGGCGGAGAGTAAAGGTTTTATTGGGGACAAGGGCACCAAAGGTGGAGGTGAGCGATGGCTGGAGCAGCTCGACAGCTGCCAAAGGATTGTGGCCCAAGGCCAGGCAGTTGGCAGTTTGAAAGTTGAGTTGTAAGTAATGTGGGGAGGGAGGGAGGGAAGAGTAATTTTCCAAGGGTGGACTCGAAAACAAGTGGAGTTGGAAGGGAGTAGGGGGACGCAGGTGGTGAGGGATTGGAAGTGGTATAGCCAGATGGGGTGGCTTCAGTAAGGAGCAAGGTGCTGCCACCCGTGAGCCAAGTTTCAGTCAAAGCCATTATGTCAATGCAAAAGAAAATCAGGCGGAGTGTAAAACAGGCTTTTGGTTTCTTATCATTGTTTTGCACTACTGCTCAGAGGAATTGTTCTCCCATGTGTTAGGTGCATTTAAGAGAGATAAATAGCAGCTCAGTTCAGGAAGGGGTTAAAAAAATCTTAATGAAAGCCTCTCTGTTTAAGGTATTTTCTCCATTGTCCTTTTCTTCAGTCTCCTCACGCCATGGATGGCAAGTTTCTAGCCCTTTGCCAGTGTGACTGAGACTGACCAGGCGGCCTCTGGTGCGTCCCTCAATGTGGAAGAACAGCCGATATCAGAAGTTCTGTCTCGCTGGAAACCTTGGACATGAACCCAAGTCCTGCAACACAATACTGTACTTTACCTCTTCTACATGCCGTATTAATTTACTTGCTGCAAAATAATAAACTACTTACACAATCAAGAAGTATATTACTTAAAACTAAAATTTCAGGATTTTGAACTTTTGAGGAATGGATCTTGGCGAGGAATCCATTACTGTAAGTATTAAAAAAATATACAATTATCTTGGGGAATTCGTTGAAGAATAAGTTCTCATTAAGAGCAAATTTGATACAGGCGATGTGTTTCTTTGGGAGGAGGAGGGGTGCTCCTATTCATTTCCATAGCTCCGATTAAATCAACTACTTCAGATAGACCCTTTTCTTCAGTTGGAATGAGTTACAGTGGTCAAATGTAACCTTATACCATGATTGAAAGTAATAAAACCTCAGTCTGCATTACTAGCTTATACTTAAAATGTGAAAAGAAACAGATGTGCCATCTTATGTTGATAAAATACATCAGTCCCATGGATTTTCTTCATCAGGTGGCTAACTGGCAACCACATTAGTTAATAAATCTTCATTTGGCTTCTAAACACTAACACATTGTGTTTTACAAATGACTCCACTAAAAAGTAAGTGGCTTAGCTCCAATGATCTAATGAATTTCTACTCGTGCTATTATGATATATAAATACCATTCAAAAATTGCATAGGTTAATGCTATCCAGATCACATTTTGTGTAAACTAATATATGTTTGTGCTGTATGAAGAGTCTCATATCCAAAACCACTTGTAAAAATAAACACTTGAAAAGAATCATGACTAGCCTGGCTCAGTAATGTTTTTGTTTAAGTTGTATCAGTAGGGGCACGGACACTCAGGAATTACTGAGGTCAAGAAATTCTTCGAGGGGAGAGTAACACCATATGCAGCTGAAATGTTTAATGCTCGGGCTTGATGTTGGTTAGCGCTAATTCAGCTCTCTCATATGATCATGTTCAGTAACTCCTTCCAGCCTGTTCATCAGTGATGTGCTCAACACTCACCATTAACACAGATGCAAATACAAGTTCAGTTCTGGTTCACACACTAGATGAGTTGGCATGAAGAGTCTGTAATGCTGAGTTGGCGCAAACAGGGATTATTGGCAAATGCATCATCTTTGCTTTTGACACATGGAGACAACGCAGGCAGTCATTTTGAGCGTTGTAACTGCCACTGCATTACATTTATTGTGGCGATGATTTCTGCCAATTTTCAATGCAGTTTGCACCTGTACACAGAATTCAAATAGCCAGTCTTACTTCTTTCAAGAGTACTTGCACTTACATAGCACCTTCTCACACCAAAATGTCTCAAAAATGCTTCACGTAGTGGATTACTTTTGAAGTGCAATGACTGTTTTTATGTAGGCAAGCAAACATCTTAAATCAAATTTTAAATGCTAGGATTAGGCACATTCTATGAAAATTAATTTCTCTACTATGCACAGGGGGAATAAAAAGCACCAGCATTTTTGTGAGCCTGAAAAATCAGAATGCTGAAACAAAGCTGGATCATCCAGAGCTGTGACAGAACTGAAATACAGCCAGGCTTGAGGGTGAAATTCCCTTTGTAGTGAAAAATGATAGCATGCCTGTTGTTCTCTATATTTAACAACCCATCAATAACATTGTGGGAACACATAGCTGTGAAATGTGAGATTTCCAAAATTGTTATTTCATTGGTGGGTCAGAAGAGGTGAACATTTTTCATTAAAAGCAGAATTTTACCCGCAAAGGGGGCAGAAATCAGAGCCAGCTATGAATCAGATCGAGCTGAAGCAGTAGATTGAAAATAGAGACAAGCAACTGTTTTATAATTTAAAAAAAAATCTGTTTTCAACTGCCCTACAACTAACATTTTTAAATGTCCATTGGGCAATGCGAAACAGCTGTTTAATTTAGAATACAATATATCTCAAAGCAGTTGTGAAACTACATGAGTGTGAATAATATAAATGACTATTTAATCTAAAAATGCTGATGTTGGCAAATATAAAACCGGTTACATACATGGCCCAGCTTTTCTGATAGGCTTATTCTGTAATCAGTCTCTCTTTCAAAAATGTTACTGTGGGCAGCAGAAGACGACATATTTTGCACAAAGTGGAAATATTGAGCAGTCTCAGGTCAGGGACAGAACTGGTTGGATCATATATAGGGTAAAGCTCCCGCTAAATGTTTGGGCTCCTGCCTGCACCGATGTACACTTTACACAGACTTCATCAACCCATTCAGGCTAAATTTATTAGTGTGTAACCTTACAGTTCTGTTTGACCCTGAATGGAGCTTTTTATCCCACATCCTGCATTTCACCTCGATCCCCATTCTCCATGCTCTGGAACGTTTCCTGCTTCTGCCCCTACCTGTCCCCCATTACACTTTATCAATTCAGTTCCCGCTAAATGTCCTTATGCATGATTTGCCTGTACTACACCCTCTTGAGTCAGCCTCTAATTTTCTCTTGCATTGCTGGGGAAGTAACCTGCCTCCATTCAATGCTTCGCCTGGCCTTTAAGGGAGATTGGGCACTTATAGGCAAAAATCCACACAGACACTGAATGCAAATTGTGGTGCACAAAACAGAATTTCATGAAGAGATCAATTATTGTCAGAACTTCAAAAGAAAAATCTGACAAATAATTGATACCCAACTAAAATTATGTTTAATTTTTTTAAATTTCAATTTAAAACTGCGTACCGTCTGGAGAAAAAAAAGTTGAATTCATTAGCTGTAACAAGATCTCCTCTGATCCCAGTGTGGCAGATGAACTTTTTAAGCCACACAACATCAATACAGTGAATCCCTATCTTGGCTGCGAGACGCTCAAATGAATGTAGCAGGGGTTTCAGAGAGCCTGAGTGGAAAAATAGGTAAATATTTTCAGGATTTCAGATTTTGTTTTTTAATTGCCATTTGGCATAGGTTGGGGGCCTGATTTACATAGAAAAGCTAACATAGAGAGTTAAACATAAATTTTATACATTTCCTGTACACGGTTGGGGAAAATGTCAGTGCCGTTATGGTAAAACCTTTTAAACTAGCTTTCAGATCCACATATAAACGTTGAGGTAGAGTTTGCGCTAGGTTGCCCTGGTTTTACCGGTGTAATTCAGCTCATATCGGCAAAACCAGCGTAAAAGATCAAGGAATTTCAAGCGCAAGTTACATTCAGCGCAAATCGAATTGCCATGATCTTTTACGTTGATTGAAAAGATATTGCACTGGAAGCTGGCCCCGCCCACAAGACTGGCCCCGCCCCGATCGAATTAATGAGCATGGCGAGTTGCTGCCAATTGCGCCCGTTTGCAACCCTTCGAGGAGGCTCTTCAAGTTGAGCTTTTTTTTTTAAAGCACGAGTAGGCAACTTTTAAAAAAACTTTTAAATATTAAAAAATATTTAATTTACTAAGAAACTGACCAGTGTACACCAATGAAACTAGTAAATGGGTCTGTATAGTTTTTTAAAGTCATTTTTAGTTATTTAAAATCAGGTTATTCACAGGTGGTGGACTAGGCACTCTTATTAAAATGTTTATTTTTTTATGATACAGCTAAACTGCACCAGGTTACCACTCTTAAATACATCAAGGAATTTTTTTTTAATGGGGAAAAAAAAATAAACAGTTACATTCTAAAACGCTGACCGATTGCGCTGGTTCGTGGAAGATTTTACGCTTGTGATTAAGCAAATGAGTTTTAAGTGGAAACTTGAACCACGACTTCACTTTGGAAAACTAGCAAAATTTCGAGCACAATTTGATCCAGATTGCTGATTATGCCCAAAGCTGAAACTTTACCCCCACTATCTTGTACAGACAGACAAAACACACTAGTTTATTGGGTCATGTGTATTTCGGGCAAAAAAAGTAAAATATTACAACCACCAGAGGTTAGAAAAAGGTGTCTATTTAATTTCGATTGACTAAACCCGAATATTCAGGTTCATGTCTCGATTTTCACTTTCATTATAATAAAGCTTTGTGTGTACAAAAATTTTGTGGGCATCATCCACTTCCATCTGAAGACAACGACATAGCCCACGACAACAAACACATTAGTAACAGTCTGCACCACTGTCGTCGGAATTTTCGGCTGCTGCCAGTATGTCTTGTAGCAGAGATCGGAGACTGCTCTCAATGTGATCACTGCTACGTTCAAGCTGTTGGTGTTGGAGTTCCAAGTCTAGTGCTATCATAACCTCCATGGTGTCATTCACATTTTGCAAATTTAAGTTATTGTAGGAAAGCCAATTACTAAAACTTTCTCTGTTTGGTTTGTGTCCATCTGATTTGTTGTGGACTTCTATGTTGTCAGCACTGGAAGCACTCTCTTTTAGTTTCATTAGTATCTCGCATGCTTTCTGAGCCACTGGCCTATCACAGTCCCACAAAGCATGAAATAAGATATTAAAAATTCCCACATCACAGAGCTTCTGCAGAAAGACCTTCACTTGTGTAGAACGTGTGTTATTTGACAACACAACTGCATATGGACTTGTGGATAAGTTGGATGTTGACTGATCGATGAAAGCTTCTGCCAGTTCCAGGCTATGAACTTTGACCTCCCAATCCAAATCACAGCTTCCTATCTTTAAAATCACAGGGACCAAATTCTCCAATCCACATGAACTGAGCATGTGGCTATTTTTCAGCCAATCAGCAAACACTTTAACCACAGCCCTCCTGGGAAAGCCCTCAGTATCCTGGTTCAAAATGTCCATCAAATAGGAGAGAATATTTCCCTAGAAGGCAAAATATAGAATGTGGGATTATAATTTATTACATTTATTTGTTCTTAAAGTTCCCTGTGCCAAGCATCAACACAATATTTGGATTTGTATAAATGAGAAGTAAACTTCTTCATGCAAACATTTACTACTAACCTAAAATATTCCAGGATGCAAATATCTAATAATACAATTGAATTATTATTCATAAGTGACTACAACTTTTATTTATACTTCTTTATTCTTTTATGAATTACAACAGCAAATAATACTGCAAAGTAAAACATATTGGCTCCAACTGTATTTTTTAAAGTATGGGGTAGATATCCCACCTAAAGTGATGGGGCATATTGAGATAGGTTGTACGAAATAAATGACTGAAATATGGAAATATGTCATAGAAAGTAATCCCCGTCATTTCTCCCATGGCATTGCTGGATGCCAGGGTTGCATGTTCATTCCTGGCATCCGGCATTGGTATGGATGGCACAAAAGCCATTTACACTTTAAATACCCCAAAAACCTATGCAACTGAACAAAGTGATCAACTGCATGGGCGCCAACATTTAAAAAAAAATTAAAAATCCAAGATCTTCCTCAGCTAATCTTTGACCCCCAACAACCTGTGGACCCCCTGGCCAAGACCAGAAAGCTCACCAAAAAGTGTCCATGAAAACGGAAAATCAGCTGGGGTAAGGAGCGCATCTGTGTGTTGGGAAGACGTTCCACCATGCCAAAGATATGCCCCAATTTGGCTAAAGCGGAATAGGTAGGCCCATATATTCATGTCATAAGAGTGTACAGGTTTTTGGCTAGCAATACACTTGATATTTCTCCAGTCTAGCACCTTTAAAGCTGTGCATAGTTCAAACAAGAAATTATTGAAGCTCTAAAGTAGCAGCTTCTAAAAGTTTTACAGACCACACACGACCCAATAGTTACAAGGAGAATACTGATTTTAAAGCAACTGGTTAAGTTTTTACAATAAAATGTTGCGTAAAACATCTCCATTACACTGAAGGTCAGAAAATAATAAACTCAGCATTCATCACAGGAAGGGCAACCTCTTCCAACATAATGCAGCTGCAGTCTCTGCTGACTGATAATAACCTTTACTTGCCCTATTTCTTTTATTTAGTTTCAATATGTATGAATGTATGCTATCTAAAACCACTACTTTCATTTGACATTGCTTAATGTAGTCTGTGTGGCATCTTCACTGAGGATTTCAGCCCAATTTTTGGAAGACCATGTGGGGATGCATGTGGAATCCTCTACAAATATCAATACTTTAATTTCAAAATGTTCAGGTAAGCAAAGCTTTTGATTATAGGTTTTAAAAACAAATAGATTTTAAGATAAGGTTCTGCAAAGGCCTTAACGTCAAGTATTCATTCCACTTAAAAATACAGCATCAATTTTTTTTATAAATCACATCATGACTGGCCTTCCAAAGGAGCAGTTTGTGCTGTGTTTCTGCAGCTGGATGCCAAAACACATTTGTTTGATCAGAATCAGCTTCCATCAGCACTCCTACCTCAATGGCTCGTTGCTTTCAGGGGAGCAATGGAGGGGAGAGAGGATGAAGATACCAAGCAAACAATTATAATGTTTCAGCTTCAGAAACGAAGTAAAGTTAGAAAACCAGCCTCAAATGGCAAGTTAAAAACTAATAAATATGGGATGCATTTGTAAGAGAATATTTTTTAAATGCGTCACTGAAAAAGCAAACTCTAGGCTTCAAGTAATTGCATTTAATGAATAGAATACCCCCTAATATCTACTTCCCAACTTATGTGAACAGTTCTATCAACAGAATTTAAAACTGTTCTCAGAACTAATTTTCCTCAATTACTTGATGGTAGTGATTAACTGCTTTGGAGAGATCATTCACCATCTTTTATCAGTAGGTGGCGAGTGAACTATTGGAACTGACATCTTAGAACTATCTACTATATTGAGGTCTAGGTGAACTATGCTGTACGAGACTGTATATGATGCAGATCATTCCTGCATTGCCAACATTAAAATTAATTCTAAGGTGGCCTGGTGGTACAGCACATTAATCCACTGTACTGTGGAATAAAGTGAAGCAGGTTCATCCCTTCAATTTCTCATGTAGTGAGCTCTCCGTCTCAGTGAGATCAGTAAGAAAAAGCAGAGGCAAATTTCCTTCAGAGCTAGGTTAAAATTGGATTGCAAGCCAATTTCAGTGTTTTGCATATATTCTGGTGGCTACACTAAGCCTGGAACAGTTTGAGCTGCCAGATCCTCTTGATATTGTGGGGGAGAAAGAGCAGCTGAAGTGGAATTGTAGATCTTACAAAAATGAAGGCAGATATAAAATGCATTAAAAAAAAAACTGACCCACCTTCATCCCTGTGACACTCTTCTCATTTGGTAACATTTGCCAGTTAAGAGAGAGGTAGTTCATCTTTCCCAGTGCAGTAACGGCACTTGCTCGAACGTAACTTTCAGGGTCTGAAAGCAGCTCCAAAAGAAGATGAGGAATTCCACAGGAACCAATTAACAGACAGAAACTCTCAATTTCTGAAAGAAATATAGCAAGCCAACATTGAAATCCAATTACGGTAAATTTGATACAAATGAGCAAATCTTAGAACTGATAACGTAAGTCCGAGTATGAGCAATTGTTTTGTCCATTCTGACTTACTACAACTCCTAGCATTTCAGTGTATTCCATGTTACTTCAGTAACCACTTCAACTTGATAATCAAGAAAGTGGATGAACGAATTCTGTACTGCGCCAAGGTAGCTAATCTCAAATCATCCTTACAGGTTACCGTAAAATGTGAGAAGTCAGGTGACAGATTCCAATTCTGTAAGGATCTCACCAAGAGGACCTTCTTAGTCATGCAAGTAGCAATCAGTGCATCAATCATCTCCTAGGGCTCGACTGCTATGCTAACTGGCTGCTCTACCATTTATTGGTTGTGCACTATTGTTAGGTTTATATTGCTCCTATCTGAAAATATGCCCCATTAGTGAAACTGCTCATACCTTTAAACTGGAAGCACAGTTGGCCAAGGAACTCAAGCGTGGAGTCTCGAATCTCCCAATGAACATCAAATAGTCGCTTCTTCATTACTGATATGAAATCTGAGGATATAGTAATAGAGATCAGCATTAATTCCAGACCCATCCGGATATGTATCTAATACAAACCACACCAATTTCAATATAATCCAGCTGGACTTTCTGAAGACTGCAGTATCAGTTCTATACTAAATACGAGGCCATGTTCTCATACCTCCATAAAAAGACTGGGGGGGGGGGGGGCGGGGGAGAATTAAACTGAAAATACTCGGCTCTATATTAGTATTCCCCTTTAATCTTTCAAAAAATATCAAATGTCATATGAATTCTCAATTTTAGATATATTATATACACATAAAATCCATGTCTATTTTGAACTAACTATGACAATGCTAAGTACAGGAAACTCCTTATTAACCGGCACCGACGGGACCGGCGTGGTGCCGGTTAATCAAAAAGTCCGGATAACGGAGAGTTATATCTCCCAACGTACGAGAGCCCCGTACACATTGACATGCGCCTGCATTCGGAGCTCCGTCTCCCTGGGGACCGCCAGCTGACCATCTGTCGTGTCCGCTGCCTACCTGGGCTGCACATTCCCCTCCCAATCTACACGCTCCGATACAAGGCAAATGCCTCGGGGTTTTTTTTAAAGTTATTTTTAAAGGAGAGATGAAGGAAAACCCCGGTTACCTACTCAAGAATTTTGCCGGTTAAGAGAGATTTCCGGTTATTTGGGTGCTGGTTAAAAGAGAGTTTCCTGTAATTGAATATTTTTGGTATAAGGCAAACTTAGCACAATTTTTTAAGGGCTGAAGTTAGAATAAAACAATACAGTTCTCACTATAAACATTTTTAAAAGTCTCTGATAAAGGGGTCACTTCTGTATTTGGCTAAAGTCTAATCATGCCAGGACAGGTTTGCAGGAGAAAATGCTTATTTGCAGAAAGTCAGAACTGCACTGCCCACGTACTATATACAAGACTGCAAATAGGAATATTTTTTAAGTCAGCACACAAAAATATTCTTATTAATATAAGCAGTTCTACAGTAATGAATTCTTTACATAGCTAGTGTCACAAATCAATGCTTCAGGATGCATAAGTATATGCAAGTATTGTACCCAACTAGCCCAATATCGAAAGGAACCAACAGCACAATTAAAGAAATCGGGTATGACTTTCCTGACCCGTACCCCCAGGAAACACACATTTCTCCAGGCACAAAAGTCAGGAAAGGGGACGTAGAGGTAGACCTGTTTCACCAGGTCTCCACCTCCTTTTACGTTAACCCAGGATTTCTAGGGCTTCCGAATGGGGTGGGGTAGAGGTGGACCTATGCTAGCAGTAGGTGATGGCCCAATGCAGGAATGCAAACAAAGCGGTAGGCATTCTGGTCGGCCGCCTCATTTTCCTGGAACTCCGATTGCTAGGAAACCTGACGCTATGGCCTGTCCACAGACCCTGACTAACTGGAGGATCTATGGAGCTCCAGGGGGCAGACTGAAGACAGGCAGTTAAGTTTCTTTTGTTATGTGACAACCCCCACCCCTGGAAGAACTGAGCCACTTGGGACTTTCTGGCTGTTGGTCCCCAGCAGCAGTCAGAAGGTCCCTTTGGGTGCATTGCTCCTATCCAGTACTGGGACAGAGGGGGGGGGGAAACCCAAGAAAATCAGCCTCACTATCTTCAGTGAAAATTCAAGAACATTTTTTAAGTTATTGTGGTAACAAGTTAATGCTCAAGTACAATCACAAGGCCCATTATACTGGCTGTACCTTGTATAACCAGAATTTCAAAGAATGATCGGAGTACACTACTCAGCACATTTTGGAAATCCAAAACACAACCTGGAGAGTTATTGAGGCAACGTATTTAAAACAAAAACAAGTGCTGAATATTAAGAAGGAAATTATGAAGTTTGATTAAAAGCTGGTAGTTCTATAGAGATAAATTAAGTCTTTACATGAGCTTCTAGCACAGTTCTGTATTTTAATTATGTTTCATATCAGATGAAATGACCTGAAACAGTGCAGGGTGGCCAAAAAATAAAAATTTACTTTTTAAACGTGTAAAATTGGGATGGAAAACTATTTTCTTTGTAAAATGTAAATTCAGCACTTGTATGCTGCTTTGAAGTGATGCACTGCAGAGATGTGGAGGCAGGTTCTGCATCCCAACACCCTCCAAAAAACAAATTACATTGGCGATGCAGTTGTATCACACTGCAAATACAATCTGCCACTAATTAGGAGGGAGAGCAAGAGGAATCTGATTTGCTATATGTTTTTCCAAATTGTACTTGCATTTGAGAACATTGCACTAGAACTTAGCCCCTTGTGTGTATTATGAAAACTGCAAAGGAAATAAATCTAGTTCACCAGAGAGTTATAATAAAAGCATAACCATGTACTCACATAAGCTTGGTCCTAATGTGTAGTGCTAAATATCAAGCTTAAACACCAGTCTCTTTTCTATCCTTAATTTTTTTTTAAACTAATTTTCTCCTCCCCGGTCCTGAAGCTGAATGTTTAAACAGTCAGGATGATTTAAATGTAGTCGTCTGCCATTGTAAGTTACACATGCATTGTTCTCTATCTATATATGCTTTGTCGAGTCTGTATTTCTTTACTTCACCGGAGGAAGGGGCCACGTAAGCTCCGAAAGCTTGTGATTTCAAATAAAACTGTTGGACTATAACCTGGTGTTGTGCGACTTCTCATTTTTGTCCACCCCAGTCCAACACTGGCATCTCCGCATCATGACCACACCTTATTCAAGTAGCCATTCTGCATGTGTGTCACCAGGCTATTTTGACATCTACAGTCAAGCCTTGTCCTGTCCTCACCCAATGTCCACACAAGCACTTTTTTTTATTATCAGGAATCACTGTATAGCTATCAGGAACAAGAACCCTAGTCCCTGGCTCACATCAGTTAATTCAACACAAACTAAGAATCAAATCTCGGACCTTCTGTCTGTACGGCTTAGTACTAAACCACAATGTGCATTTACCCACTAAGCCACTGGGCGAACCAGTTAGTCCCATTTTACAAACTCAAGGCATTAAACCGGGTACAAAAAAAATCACTAAGAATGCAGCTGAATAAAATTGAAAGAAATGATATTGTCTTTCTTTTGTATTTTTACCGTAAAACATTGAAAGATGGGCAAGTATAGGTAATTGATAGGCATATTCAGTAGGAGGTAATGCCATGTGCACTTTGCTTTAGTGTATAAATTGAAGTGTACAAATATAGTTAGTATTATAATCATGGTCTACAAATAAGACTCATAAGCTTAGTGTGTGGAAATATATGTTGTAGATTGCTTTTGATTATATTTAGAAATAAAGCTTAGGTCGGATCGACAAAAACATTAAATATATATTGCGTAGAATATAGACACAGCAGACACCAGACTCCTACCTCCATGTAAAAACTCTTGCAACTTGGGTTCAAGTACATGAGAGTCTGCCGCTGCAGTACAATGTAACATCCAATGAAGTAAAGCCTGGAGGGATTTCTTCAAAACCTAAATGTTACAAATTTGATTAATCGTCAGAGCCTTTACATATGATATAATTCAAGTGTAAGTGGTACAAATTATACTTTCAGCAGTACAGTGAATGTGAAGATTTGAACTGAGTCCTGTTCAGTTGCCTTTGCGCTCGCACAGCTGCATGCAACTACTGTGGTGCTTTTCCACCATGGAACAGGTGCATAAACAACAGAGAACTACACTGAAATATTATGAACAGGTATATTTTAATGCAGAAAGATAGTACTCACAGTGCAGTCCGTATCTGGGTTTCTGATATAATCAAGGAGAATATTCAATGCATTGTCTACTTCCTTGATCCCCCCTAAAATTAAAATATATATTAATTTCAACAAAAATTAAACCAGTCTCAATATTATAGGTGTAAACATTTTTATAATTCAAAACTATACAGTGGCAAAGTTCAAAAACCCCGAACGGAGGGCTGCTATTACCCATGGAAGTTTATCAGGGCAATAGTTAGCGCCCAAGGACATGAGGGAAAAAAATAAAGTATACTTTTTTAATATGAGTGCTACTCACCCCATACGAAACAATAACTTGAGAAAATTCGAGATTTTAATCCATTAAGCTTCTGAGGCAAAATCTTACTTAATCTGGCACTTTAATTAATGAATCATATTAACTACTGTTAAACTGCACCAGTATAAAAGTTTGAATCACTGAAGATGTTTATTTATTCAAGGATAAATATTACTGACCTAAACAGAAATCTACTTCAATACTTTCATTAATTTTCCTGCATGCTAAGCTACCACTCTGCTATTAAGGCTTCAGTATACAGACGTGTGGCAGTCCTTAGACCCTCAGAGACAAGTGCATTTGTTTTGCTTGGTCAATAGGGCACAGCCCATAGTTTAAGTTCTAGAAGGTGTAGTCTGGAAGAAGTATAAGCTACTATAGGTCTTGAACCAGTCAGATATAGTTACATCAGAGACAGAGATTATTGCTTTGTTTTGTTTCATACCTGCCCACTGAGTGATTGCACCAAGAACATCTATTCCTGCTCTCTGAACTTTGATGCATCCAATCAGATGTCTGCTTATATTGACACCAGCTGAAGTGATGGGAATGGCAGTGCCAATGCACAGCTGTAGGACTGTAAGCACCGAGTTAGTCAAGGCTTGGTGTGGCAACTCTATTGTCTGAGAGGGCTGAATAAGACAAAGAAAGTCAACAATTTTAGCTTTATTTTACAAGATGCATGATAAAATTGATTTATATTTGGTCTCAATATCTTTCCTTTCTTGGCGTGGAACACATTAAATCGCCTCTAGAGGAAAAGGGACACTTTCTGTAGGTTAAGATAACCAATATCCATTGTTCATTAACTGCCCCTAGATATGAAACCAAGGATAGAGTAACATTTCCTTTGACACCCATAATATCTTTTATTTATTTTCCTGTTCACGATTCAGATTCCAGAGCTGAGAGGACGGCAGTATAATTTCTAATACAGTGCAACTCTTGAGGCTTACCTACTCACCATTTGTAAGAATTCCCAGAGATGTGAAAGTGTCTGACAGAGCAAGTTGATACAAGCTGATTTTCTGGAAAGACGCTGCTCAATATCAGCTCTGTAGTTTGAAGATGCATCCAGCAAGACTGTAGTAAAACATAAGGTACTTTCAGTATTAAAGAGCACAGCTTTGTTTGTGTTAAAACACAGACAATACTAAAATGCTGTTATCCAGTAGAGAGAATCAATATTGTTTTGTAGCATGCAATAGTGGTTTTACATTACAATCAGTAGGGGCTAACTCAATGTTACATTTGGAAAAACACAATTTAATGGAGTAACTACAGCACTTAAAATTTAACAAACAGAAAATGTCAACTTCCTGTTTGGATCCTCCCACAGAACTAGTACTATCTTCCTCCCCAGACCCATATTCCTCTATTGACTGCTTAATCAGGACTCTGACCAGTTCCCTTCTGGATGATGAGAAAATAGATGGAAAGAGAAAAAAAGATTCTGCTCATCAAGTCTATCCTTTCCAACTGTCCAAGTTCCAGTCATGGACTGTTCACTGCTTATCTAATCTCTTAAAGGAGATTTACAACCACAGGTACAACTCCCAAGAAGTTCACAAAATTTTGCCCTGACCCTCAAAAGAAAAGGTAGGAAGAGATGAGCACTTTCAATATAAGGTACTTTTCCCGATCAAAGTAAGGTTCAAAATAATCTCCCTCTGAGGAGATATTTGTGGTTTTAATATTCTTTACCCTCTTTGAGGATACACATTGGGGGTAATTTTAGCCCCCAAAAACAAGTGGGTTTGGGTCGGGTGTGAAGTTAAAATTAAAAAAATTTCAAACCCGAACCCAACCGGCTTCAAACCTGCCCACTTCTGGTGATAACAGAGGAGGGACGGGGGCAGGTGACCAATCCGCTCCCAGGAGGCGGGTCGGCCAATGAAAGCATTTAAGGAGACTGCGTGCCTCCATTTTAACATTCTTTCTATTTTCAACTAATTTTTAACTAATGTCGGCCGGGAAAGCTTGCAGCAGTTAAAAACTGTAGGACACTCGGGAAACCTGTACTTCCAGGTTTCCCATCCATAACTCCTCCCCCCCAACCCTCGCTCCGAGCGCGCGACTCTGTAAACATCAGGACCACTGTATCAGGAGTTCCAATAAGCAGCTCTTCAGATGACATCGGTCAGAGATATTCTGTTGAAAATTTTGCAGATCAACCTTCTCTCCAATCTTGCATGTGGATCAGGTGGTGTCTGAGGCAAGAAATTGACATTGAGGATGCCATGATTCCTTTTCTAAACCATTTTTTAAAGCAAAATTGGCAATCAGTTTGCACAGAATATTTCTGCAGATTAGATATCTGGTAAATGCCAGTCAAGACTACAAAGGACACCAATCTGATTGCAATTGCAACAAGCCCAATGGCCAATATCTGCTGTGAACGGAACCCAAAATGGTACACCTCTACAATGAGAGAAATGAATAAAAGAACTACAAGTATCTTCTATGAGAAGTGTGTGTGTGTTTGGGGGGAGCATTGGAGAAGAAAGAGGATTACAAATAGCTTCAGCTCATTCATCTCCCACAGTGCTCTATCCTGATCACAAAACTCCTCTTTATATTCACTTTATACATTTTACTTAAAAAATTGGCTTATTTCACTCTATCTCCCAATTATAGATTTAGCTTCCTTATCATTCCCATGTTTCAGTGATCTAAAACTTGGAACCATTTTTTCTGTCTTTCTCTGAATTCTTTTACTGATCTATGTATCTTACAAATGCTGCTACTAAGATTGTACTTAATAAATACTATTTTCCCCCAGAAAGGTACAATTACAACATTGTCACACTTATATAACTATTAACATAACAGATCATTCTTCCTTCAAAGCATTCCTTTGCCCACATCCTGGTACTTCACAACTCCTGCACAAGTGAGCATGTCTTAAAAATGTTATCCCTTCAAAAAACCACATGGTGCTTCAAGCACCATCATACCTTTCCTCTTTAGGTATTAATTTTAAGATCTACAGAATGAAGGTAAAATTTAGCACAGGCAGTATTAGCTAGGTTACTAGGATTATTGGATAATTAAATACATGATGTACCTGTATCCCCTGGGGTTGCACAGATGTCACAGTAATGATGTAATTCAGCGGTTGGAACACCGCTGTTGCAGCCTGCATCCTCAGTGGCTGTGGACTACAAAAAAATACATATATGCAAAGGAATTGCTGAAACCAACAAATAAAGGCTCCAAATAACTGTTGCCATCCAAGCATACAAAAAGAGACTCCAAATTGTCTAACAATGCCACAGATATACTCAAATTCCATGGAATCTTGAAAAGCTCCTGGTGTTTACTGAACAAACTTCATTCTTCTAAGTGGAATACATCTTTTTTTATAACAATAGCCACAACATTGCAGCCCTTTAGGAGGCAATTTCTGTGATTCACACAGCGTCTCAATTGAATTTTGTGCTATTGACCCACGAAATTCCTCTAAAGAACCAATTAAAGAGGGTATTTTCCTGGTGGGATGTTTTTACAACGGGGCGTTGTTTTGGGGGCAGCTTGGGCACAAAATGATACCCTGATGGTTGGTGGGAGAAAGAAATTATGTTGTCATTTGGACAAGAATTTCTTCACTGGTGTTCAAATAAATCCTTATTTTTCATTATTACAAAACACAGACCACTTAAGACATTGTGACATCACCGTATGTAAAGTGTAACCTTTATTCAGGCAGGACTCTTTCAATAGCATTTACCCCTCAAACACATTACTGTCCACATCAGACATACATTTATTATAGCCATGTTCCCTCAAGAGATACCCCAGCACTAGCGTGACAAGGGCAACTAGAGATGGGGCAATAACTGCTGGCCTTGCCAGCGACGCCCACATCCCGTGAATGAATAATAAAAAACACTGCCACAATCTCAATATGACCTTTTATCTTCCAGAATATTACGTACATATACATTTCTTGTGAAGTGATAGTAAATTTTGATTACACATGCTTTTGGGAGAGAGAATACCGTGGGATAGTGGATTTTTTGAGAGATTGCTAAAATAAAAAATCTGGTTTGGTATCTAAATAATAATAACATCCTCAGTGGAATAAATCCCCTGCAAGGAGTGGAAGCAGCCGTCACTTGATAATGAAGCTGATGTTATTTATTAAGCCTTCCAAAAAAGAATAATTTTATATATAAATAAGGGACACAATAAATTAACTTAAATTGTTTGCCAGAGGTAATTTAGATTGGCGATATGCTTGAATAGCCTTCATAAAGAGAAAATATTCAATTTATTCTCCAAGCTGAAATAAAATCCAGGTCCCTAAAGAACAATGTTCAAACATACTGCACCGCTCGTTAATCTTATAAACTCAAGATTATTTCCATAAATCTCTTGTTCAAAATAAATTTAGATTCTCTTTAAATATAGGCTCAATGTGTGATTTCGGAAAAAACTATATTGATGCAAAGTGGTCCACAGGAACCAAATTTCATATCTATCTATATAATCAAGAGCTTTGCATATAGCATGCATCACAAATTCAATGTATAGTGTGGTATATTAAATATGCCCATACCATAAAAATAAAATCACGTCAGTTTCCTGACCACATACATACACTGATTCACTCAAATATAGACATGCATGAAAAGCTACCCTTCAGGAAATGTATCAATCATGAATGAGGAACCTGCACAATTCACTCACTCAATTTTTTTCTGAAGGTCCCAATCTGGTTGCAGTAGAGACCACACAATGAACCAACTGCAATTTATTTATTCACACCGGTTTCAACCGCCATCTTGATTTCTGACCCACCTGAATAAATCAATTTAAATTAAATAATTCTGGGGGAAAGAATATTAAACTCACCCATTAGGTCACTGATTATTTATTCAAAATCCCTCCAAAACGTTTTCCCCAAACATGTCTGCTCTTCTTCTCAGGAAACTGAGACTTGAGCTCAGCTGCATTTCCCAACTTCCATTATGTACCTGGACCTTGCCTGCATTAAGATGCTCAACCGAGAACAGATTCTCAAAATGCACAAGCATTACTCTGTGCATGTCACACTGATGGATTAGAACTCCAAAAATTCAACAGTATCACTGTGCACGGAACTCTGAGGCACCCAAACTCCCAGATGCAGCTTATATTTGGCATCTTCCACTGAATATTGTACAATACTGGACAAAAGGGATGGGGGCTTACGTACAGGAAGTCATGGCACACTCTACAAATTGCCGGTCTCACTGTCGATCATAAAAATAAATTCTGGTGCTTTTTAAAGAAACAACTCAATTTTCTCTCTCCACAGATGCTGCCTGACCTGCTGAGTATTTCCAGCATTTTTTGTTTTTAACTCAATTTTCTTTTGGACATATTCCGCCCAGATATAGCCTTCTGATTGGACATCAGATCAAGGAAAAACAACTTCTCTCAGAACAGCTTCAATCGCATTTTGCCTTGTCTCTGATGCTACTAAATAGGTAAGCCCCTACTTCTCTTGAGTATAATTCTCTTGAGTACTGTGGTTGAACATCTGATTTTCAGTACTCTGTTCCTTGCCCTCCCCACCCACTTTCTACACCAATTCAGAATGAGACTACAGTGACATCAAGATCATGCCTTGCACCAGCATCCCTTTCGTTATTTAATCTCTCCTGCCTTCCCCCCGGTCACAGACCTTCCCTTTTGTTCTTTCCTCCCCTCCCCCCTTACCCCGCCTCTGCACTTGCTTAAAATCTGTTTCATCTCTAACTTTTTCCAGTTCTGATGAAAGGTAATCGACCTGAAATGTTAGCTTTGTTTCTCCATCCACAGATGCTGCCTGACCTGCTGAGCATTTCCAGCATTTTCTGTTTTTTACTTCAGATTTCCAGCATCCGCATTATTTTGCTTTTGTATGCATTTCAATAATTTGCGCAGAAATCAAAACCTCTGCCCAGAAGCAGTAGAGATTGTAGAAAAGTCCAACAGGTAACACTATATTTTTTCATGACATGCTTAGTGACATTTTACCGCCCTTCTACTGTCCTGGGAACAGTGTTCCTCAGTATTAATGGTTTTAAGAAGAATCCATTATTTATAACCTAATATTCTGAATAAAAGAACCATATTAACTCATATATTGGCTGCAGTTTTTTTTTTAAAGCATCAGTTTAAGTTGATAATGCACCCTATAAGCAAGTAATTTTTCACCCTGGGTACAGGGCTCAAGATGTGGCCTATACCTAGCGGAAGCCTATGCAAGTGTCCACATGGTACTTTCACTAATCAAGTACATAACCTATTTCTTATACAGTAATATATATTTGTAACAGAAATAAATGTTCAGACTTCCATACCAGTTCTGGAGCTTTAGGATCCCTGAAGCTAGTGTCAATGCTTCAGCCTGATTCAGTGACCTCAATAAGAGACCGAGTAACTGCCAGATCTTAGACTCCAGTACCTCACATGGAACTGTTCTGCAGGATAAAATGAAAACAATCCTTTTTCAATTCGTACAGTTTTTTCAACAACAAAAAAAATCACACTTATCGCCAAAAAGTTCTTCCACCAATCATGGTTTCATAGATACTTGTCTCTTCTTCTACCTCCTCCCTCAGTATCTATGCTATTGTCCCTGATCAGGAATGTGGGACCATCCAGGCTGCAGATATCTCCAGGGACATTGCCAATGTCAATTGTCATGAGTAGGAAGTCTGACTAGCCAGTTTTCTACCTCCCACAGATCACACAGTTGACAATGACAAAACATCCTCTTCAAGGCACAAGGATACAAATGCCATTGTAACTAAGCAGAAGTTTCAATGTTTTATCATATACTTTGAAACTGATTAGCAAATCTAAACATTTGGGAAGTCAATATTGTGGAGCTACACTCCACTCACTTTGCATTCTGGAAAGGTGGTGGTGAATTAACAGTAGATTATATGTTACAGTAGATTATATGTTACAGGATATTAATTTGTACAGGTATTGACCAATTTTCTCCTCTTTGTTTATTCTTTTACTTGGGCTACTCCATCTTTTGTATGCATCCTCCTCCTGCCATCAATTGTTACAATGCTTATAAAAAAGTCTTGCATTTATATAGCACCTTTCACAACCTCAGGACGTCCCAAAACGCTTTACAGCCAATTACTACTTTTGAAGTGTAGTCACTGTTGTAATGTAGGAAACGCGGCAGCCAATTTCCGCACAGCAAGCTCCCACAAACAGCAATGTGATAATGACCAGATAATCTGTTTTAGTGATATTGAATGAGGGATAAATATTGGCCAGGACACCCGGGAGAACTCTCCTGCTCTTCTTCGAAATAGTGCCATGGGATCTTTTACATCCACCTGAGAGAGCAGACGGGGGCCTCGGTTTAATGTCTCATCCGAAAGACGGCACCTCCGACGGTGCAGCACTCCCTCAGCACTGCACTGGAGTGTCAGCCTAGATTTTGTGATCAAGTCTCTGGAGTGGGACTTGAATCCACAACCTTCTGACTCAGAGGCGAGAGTGCTACCCACTGAGCCAATGCTGTTGATTAATCAAAGTGCCCATTCCAGCTCTATCAACAAGCAGAGAGACGACTATTACTTGCATTCTCAAACGTACCCACAGCGCATTCCCTTGGGTTCATTTATAAAATACTGTATTTAGAACAGCAGTTGAAGACTCTGTGTTGAGTGCTTTTGGTCAACTCTCAACTATTTGGCGAGTGTTTTACTTCTCATGCTCTAGAATTGTAATCTCACACAGGAACACTCAATGTGATGCAAGTATCTCCAAGTGGTATCACAGCATGATATAAGTCACAATATTGCTTCATACTTTGCTGAGGAATACACTTAGAGGGCAAGAGAGTAGAAGGCAGTTTATCTCCTAGAATAAGACAGTCACTTCCACAGGCTTCCCATCTAAAAAAACAACCAACTGGAAACATAATAAATTCATCACCCGTTAGTTCTGGTAGATTGCCAGAAAATGCAGGTATTTGAAACTGCCACAGTGGTGTGAAGCAAATCTCTTAATCACAATGTCACCAGATTGATTTCTGATGGCAAATAACATTAAATTGATCTTCCACTCTTACCTGGACACATTCAAGAAAAGCTCTGCCAAGGGTTGACCAATTCCACTCAGATCACCTTTTAAAAGTAACTCTACACTTCCTTCTATCTTAGGCCACAATGATACTATGGCAACTGAATGGCAGCTTCCAGAAACCTTGGATAGTAGTTTCAGAGCCTGTTGGACGTTGGAAGTGAGATCAGACCTCAGGAAATCTTCAATGTGTCCAGTAATTGCACAGACAGAATCTGACCAAGCAGCAGAATGCAAAGTGGTAACTGTACCAATTGTGTCAGTCAATCGGATTTTGCTGCCATTTCCCAAAGTAGCAAGTTCAGAGCGTCGTAAAGAGAAAGACAAAATGTTTGCTAAAAGTTGACTAGCTGTTGAGGCCACAAATATACTTGGATCCTTCTGAAGCCGTATAATCTCATCAATACAGTCTGTTGGCGAAAAGAGAAGGAAAATGTAACCTTTTGTTGAAATTAAAAACAGGACATTGTAGCAATTTTTCTGACAAATTAGAAATACAAACAGGATGTTAGTCTTAAAAGGTACTGATCATTTTTATCCAAAGAACATTTATGAGTAACGTCTCACTGGTATTGAAAACTTTTAGCGTAAATGGAATGGGTCAGCAAATTTAGTGATGCATTTGCCTAACAGACATTTTGGGCTGAATGGCCTCCTTCTGTGCCATATATGTCTATGATTCTATAACAGTAATGCCATTGGTGGCATTCTCAAATTCAGAAACAGCATTAAAAGGCAACTGAGGTAACCGTACAGCCCTGGCAGGCACCAAGATCAACCTGAAGTGGTGGTTTTGCCCAGTAATTTGAAGCAGAGGTGCCAATGCAGCCACCACTTTTTCCTAGTTGCAGTTAGCCAAGTGTGCTACACACTCGTACAGGGGAGGAATACAATTTCCTGTTGCCATGCTCTATGGACCTTCTCCAACCTTCAAGGAAAATCCTGCAGCCAGAAATAAAAGTTGTAATGTGGCACTTTCACTTTACCGCACATGCACAAGCTTTATTAATCTACTGCCACATGGAATCTGTTCCACAATTTAAATGGGACAAATTCAACAGAACTAAGGCTTTACAGAAGTGCTTTTTAAAAGCAGTTCTGTGAGATAAGCATGACACAGGTCTGATCCAAACTTAAAAAGCTACTGGCAAAAGCACAAATAATTAGCCTTTGCGAACACTTATAGACAACTAATGTAAATCCCCAATACAAGACAAGATAGTTAATAGTTTACAATCTAAGTGACAAACACAGAAGGCTGCAGGTGGCCAGAAATATACAGTGACAGCCTCCTCAATTCGCACATTTACAAAATGGTAGGAGAACACAAGGAATTACTACTCCAAACATCTTTCCTGTAGTTTTAGAATTTCACTGTCATCTATGCATTCTCCTGAAATTTTTCAGGTATCGCAATAGATACTTACAACAGAAAATGTGTGTATATTTTAGCATACTCACTTTCACATAGCAGAAGGCATATTTGCCTACAAAACAGGTTTTTAAGAGAGATTAAGTGATTACCGTATTTACAGAGAAATGGAATCACAGCCTCGTGCTGCAGCATATTTTGGATCCCCAAGAGCCATCCACACCGTACCGTTGCTTCCTCCCATGCTTCTGACCCAGGGTTTGCAGCATTCCCAAACAGACTGCTCATAATCCCATCATCCTGGAATAACAGCAGCACTGAAACTGTAGCATTGCTTTTGACAAGTAAACTACAATCAAAAATCAGTTAATCCATAGACCACCCCCCCTACCCAGTTTTCCTTCTGCAAATTAAAAAAAAATGGTTTCACCACATCCACACAAGAGAATATAATTATAATTGACACTGGTATCACCATGTCACCTTATGGACCTGACTAAATCACTTCCTAATCCTGTAGGCTTTCTGAAAACAAGATCCCTTCCTTCCCCACCACCACAAAAAAACAGCATAGTACAAGACGCTCAAGATGGAGAGAATACCATTCAAATGTGGCTTCCTTTAATTTTATGTTAATACGAAGGAGTAGAAAATCTGGTGAACACAGCAAAAAGTAGGTGCTACTTCAGTGAAAACTACCACAACTCTGGCTTTAGTTATGTTAAAAAAAACACACACAACAAGCCACTGATGCAAATTACTGCCCGGTTGATGGCATACTGAATTACCAATCTGCTGTGCCATCATACAGCAACAACGCCAATTTGTATTTATATCGCACCCTTAATGTAGCAAAATGTCCCAAGGTGCTTTACAGGAGCGTTATCAAACAAAATTTGACACCAAGCCACATAGGGAGATATTAGGATACGATAGCAAAAAGTCTGACGAAAGGTCATCGACCTGAAACGTTAACTCTCTTTCTCTCTCCACGGATGCTGCCTGGCCTGCTGAGTTTTTCCAGCGTTTTCTGTTATTTAGGGAGATATTAGGGCAGGTGACCAAAAGCTTGGTCAAAGAGGTAGGTTTTAAGGAGCGCCTAAAAAGGAGGAAAGAGAAGTAGAGAGGCAATTCCAGAGCTTAGGGCCTTGGCAGCTGAAGGTACGGCCGCCAATGGTGGAGCGATTAAAATCGGGGATGCGCAAGAGACCAGAATTGGAGGAGCGCAGAGATCTCGGAGGGCTGTAGGAGATTACAGAGACAAGGCCATGGAGGGATTTGAAAACAAGAATGAGAATTTTAAAATCGAGCTGTTGCTTAACCGGGAGCCAATGGTCAGCGAGCACAGGGGTGATGGGTGAACGGGACTTGATGCGAGTTAGGACACGGGCAGTAGAGTTTTGGATGACCTCAAAGGTACACATAATGCACATCAATATAAAAGTTATGAGAGTGTTCATTACACTTCAAAATTTCCAAAGTATAAAAAAAGAAAAAGAAAAAGCTGGAAATACACAGCGGGTCTGTCAGTATGTGAAAAGGGGGGTGGGGGGGGAAGTTTAACGTTTAAGATACCCTTTGCCAGAATAGATCTACACCCATAATGTTATTCTGTCTTGTCTCTTTTCAGATGCCGATAGATCTGCTGTATCTCCGGCATTTTTCATTTTTATTTTGGATTTCCAATATTTTAATTATGGGAACTATGAATCACTACAGCTAGAATTTAGCAGTCATATTTGATTATCACAAGTGAGCAATTCTTCACCAAAAAAAATTAAAGCTTGAAAATTAACTCTTTTCTAATTACTTCTTACCTCCAACTTAAGGAAATACTCTTCTGAGGCGGCAAATAGTCCAGTCAGCTTCATAATGAAGGACAGGATGCTAGGATTCAGGTTCCTCTGCTTGGACACATTTACAATTATATTTGTCAGACATGGATTCTTCTGCAGAATATACAGTTCACTTTCTGAAGGGACCCCAGAAAAGAAAAGCAACAAAAGTGAGTAAAATCTTACACAGATTTAAATGTCTAATTTTTATCACTACAGTTTACGGTCTCCCACTGCTTTTTTTATTTACTGCTTGTGCCAATTTTTCCCCTCCCCTCCTGAAGGCACTGACTCCTTGCAAAGCTTCAGTCTCAAGGAGACTGATTGCTCTCTGGCACAGTGCCTAGGTAGTCTTTCTTCATGTTCACAAGACAGTGTCAGCTTGCTATTTAATCACTGGGGCATCTTAGCCAAGACCAATTCTGTGCGCACTCAAGATCCACAATTGCACTTTCCAGCAGAGAATCATTGGATAACGATCAGGAGTCAGAACTCTCACCAGTTTGCTTCTTTCCAACCCATACATGCTGAGGCTAGTTTTAGCACGATCCTCGCTGTGATCAGATGACTCAGCACAGGCTGAGGATCGAGCTCAAGAGGTAGTCTTATGCCTTAGCTACTCTACCTTAAATCAGTTGTGCCAACAGAGGAAACTGCCATCTGTTTGGTAGTGAGGTGACACAATTTATTACGTCATGGATATTATAACATATTGGTGCTTGAGGCACATATGTTCCATAGATAACCAAAAATAGTGCAGCCAGGCTCTTAGGGGCAGATGAATGAGAATGTCAGATGAAACTGTAAATCAAACTTAGATCACATTGCCAGGAGACCAAATATGTTGGTTAGCAAGATTCTTGTTTGTGGCAATAATATCCTGATTACCATTTCAGAATCATATATGTGTTACTTAAAAGTGAACGGGATAAGCAGAGCTTAGAAACCATCTTTCACTAAAAATAATCAGATCTTGCATTAATTTGCAATGTTAACCCAGTTCTTAGTAGGTGCATGTCTATCGCAGTGCACAATTTGGAAACCTCACTTTGGAAGATCACAAGGATGGCTGATATGGGTACTTGGAAAAAAAAAATCACATTGGTGGAGTAGAATGTTAGTACTGAGAAATATTGTTGCAGCAGACTAGATGACAATGTGTTAAAAGTACAAACTGCAACATTCTCCAGTACTAATTCACCTTGATACGTACAAAAAATGCATTAACATTATACAAATTAAATTTATTTCATACCCTATGCACGTTGAGTTAATCAAGTTAAACAAACTGATTGTACAGTTACCGTTTCTTGTTATTGCCTGGAAACAATCAAGCAGCTTCTCCAAACAGGTATCATCAACAACTGACTGCCTGGTATCTGCTAACACCGCACAAACACGGGGCAGCAGCTCCACATACTCGCTTTCCATTCTCCAACTGTGTGACAAAATCTCTGGAAAAAAAACAAAAATGTAAATCTTCGTGCTTTTTTTTTGATGGTATACAAAATACTACTATGTGCCTACCCAGGAATGTCGCTAACAGGGTGTGTACCTTTGAATATGGCACAATTGTTAGCAAGTACCGACTTAGCATATCACACCACAGAAAGTTCATACTCAAAAACAATTCGCTAAGTACAATTTATTGATATTTAGTTCCATCTTCAGGATAGTAAATTATTTACTTCTTTTGAATGGTACTCATGATTTCTTCATGCCTTTTTGCTGAATATCAAAGTAAATACTTATTCCAGACATTCAGTAAGTTAGATTTCAACTTTTGGTTACTTTTTAAGTGGTACTGTCCAAGTTTTCTTTTCTACCCAATATCAGTTCAACAACTTGTATTCATCGTCATTTACACCTCATCCAGAGTCATCTTTTGTTTCTTAGCTTGTCCCATTACCATCTCCTTTTGCCTTGCACCATCATCCCTTTTGTCTTTTAATCTCTCCTGCTTTCCATCCTATCACTGACCTTCCCTTTTGTTCTGTCCTCCCCTCCTCCCTTTCCCTGCCCCACACTTGCTTAAATATCTGTTACTTCTCCAACTTTTTCCAGTTCTGACGAAGGGTCATCGACCCGAAACGTTAACTCTGTTTCTCTCTCCAGGATGCTGCCTGACCTGCTGAGTGTTGCCAGCATTTTCTGTTGGGAACGTATTCATTATTCAGTTGCAAATAAAATGGATAATGTATGCTGAGTACTATTTGTACAGAACGTTTAAGAATCAAATATATCTGCAGCCAAATGTAAAGCATCTATAAACATTTTGTTTCAATGCAAGACCAAAGCTACTAGTGCCAATTAAATGTGATAAATGCAAGTATTCACTCAAAATTTTCTAACTGCGTATCACAGTTTGGCAGGTAAGATAGGTCTTTTTTTTTCATTTCAGGGCATTCAAAATGTGTACAACGTATATAGCAGACAATGAAAACACACAGCAATGCATTAAACTAATTTTTCTAGTGTAAACAAAGCATCTCCGTGTACTCTTTTGAGCAACCCATAAACAAATAGACTAACTAAACTTAAAACATTAAATGAAACTTAACAAATGAAATTAAAATTTGGTTGCTGGGGGTGACGATGCACTCCAGTCCCTGCGGTGCCCGCCAGTCGCGGAAGACCTCGAGCGTGCCGGCGGACACTGCGTGCTCCATCTCCAAGGGCCACCCGGGCGCGAACATGGCCGCGGAAGAGAGGCAGGCAGTCGGGCCAGGCCCAGCAGCAGTCCCACGAGGAGGTCCCCCGACCTGCCCGCTCCCCTCTGCACCGGGTGACTAAAGATCAGGAGCGTGGGACTGAAGTGCAGCCAAAAACTAGGAGCAGCCCCTTCAAATAGTGGAAGAGGGGCTGCAACCTCTCACATTCGATATATACATGGAACACGGACTCCTCCAGGCCGCAGAAAAGTCCCCAATAGATAAAGGGAGGACTCCCGTGTAGAGAAGCATCTCAGTGTACTTCCAAGTTGAACAGGTAGACAATGAGAAGCAAGAGGGAGGAGACTTTGGAGGAGGGAATGAAGAGACCAAAATCCCAGTCAAAGAGATGGGTTTTATGGAGGATCTTGAAGGCAGTGAGGGAGATAGCAAGGTGAATTGCTTTTAGCAGAGAATTCTAGAGGACAGAAATATGACGACAGAGTGGTGAACTGCAATCCAAAGACAGAGGAACAGAGGGTGCAGGCCCCAGCATATCTCTGGAAGATAGGGTAGAATGAGGCCATGCAAAAATTTGAAGAGGATGAACATTAATACGCTGAGGGTCAGAGAGTTACTAAAGCTTGGCAAGGACGGGGTTGTTGAATGCACGGGAGAGGACACAGGCTGTAGAGTTCTTCATTAATTCAGACTTGGAAAGACGAAGGCAGCAAGGTTAGCAAAAAGAACAATGGAGAAGTCAATCCTGGAGGAGATGAAGGCATGGAATAAGGTTTCAGCAGGGGTGTGGGCGAGGTAGGGGTGCAAGTTGCCAATATTTTTAGAGGTGGATGAATGTAGTTTTGCAATGGGTCAGATGTGGGTTGAGGCTCAGCTAAGGGTCAAATAGAATGTCAACGTTTTGCAGCACCAGGTTTAGCCCAATTGCACAGATGGGGGAAGGTAACTGCAAGACTTCCATTGTTTCAGCATATCTTTGTTCCAATTGTGTAAAAATGTTTTTGTTACATATTTAAATGGAACATTAGTAAATCATAGAATGAATCATAGAAATTTACAGCACAGAAGGAGGCCATTCGGCCCATCTTGTCCGTGCCGGCCAACAAAGAGCTATCCATCCTAATCCCACTTTCAAGCACTTGGTCCGTAGCCTTGTAGGTTACGGCACTTCAAGTGCATAGCCAAGTACTTTTTAAATGTGATGAAGGTCTCTGCCTCTACCACCCTTTCAGGCAGTGAGTTCCAGACCCCCATCACCCTCTGGGTGAAAACATTTTTCCTCAAATCCCCTCTAAACTTCTGACCAATTACTTTAAATCTATGCCCCCTGGTTATTGACCTCTCTGCTCAGGGAAATAGATCCTTCCTATCCACTCTATCTAGGCCCCTCATAAATAAGCCAGAATCTGTAAGACAAGTATTATTCAGTTACCATTTTGTAAAATACAAAAAATCAGCTGCGAATACTAGTTACAGATAAGATCTAACCAAAAATGTACTATTTTGATGACTGATGAGTCTGTCCCAATGGGAGAACAACAAACATGTTAAGGAAAGGCAAGGGCAAAATACTATGGTTGCTGGAAATCTGAAATAAAAACAGAAAAAGCTGGAAATACTCAGCGGGTCAAGGCAGCATATGTGCAGCGAGAAACAGAGTTAACGTTTCAGGTCTATGACCTTTCGTCAGAAGGAAAGGTTATAGGCTCCAAGGGCTGCCCCAACTTAAAAGCAGGTTTAACGTAGAGAAGATGTTTACACTTTAGGGGGGGGAGAAGAGACCATAAATACAAGATAGTCACTAATAAATCCAATAGGGAATTCAGGAGCAAGTTCTTTACCCAGAGAGCGGTTAGAATGTGGAACGCACTTCCACAAGTAGTCGAGGCGAGTAACACAGATGCATTTAAGGGGAAGCTAGATAAATGCATGAGGGAGAAAGGAGGATATGCTGATAGGGTGAGATGAAGGAGGCTCCTGTGGAGCAGAAAGACTGGCATGGAGCAGCTGGGCCGAATGGCCTGCTTCTGTGCTGCACATTCTATATAACCAAATGACTAGGTGAGGCAAAATTAAGCTATACAGACTTTGTCATGCGGTGCCCAGCAGTCCCGCACAAACACACACAGAGCTTTTAGCAGAGATCAGAACCGCTGTAATCTGTCAACTGTCAGCAGGCGAGGGAACTTCGAATTGTAAAACCTCCGGTCTTCAACTTTCACCCAGTGTCGCCAACTGACTGGTGCGGCGGGGGAGTTGGTGGAATTTTTTTTTTAATTAAAAAACTTTAACTTTAATTTGGCTGAATTCGTTACTGGGGGTCAGTAACCGAACACAGTCCAGCCCCTTCCCCCCCTGTGATTCCTTCACTCGCTCTCCGCGCAAGGGGCACGCGCGCCGCCAGTCTTCAGGCCGCCAGCCGGGCCTTCCTTCGGACTATACTAAAGATGGCCTCAAGAGGGGGGGGGGGATCAGACAGTTCCATAACAAATACTTACCAACGACGTTCATCTTCATCCGCGAATTAGCGCCTAGAGTTTATTTCACATATTATGCAACTATATGCGAACGTCCCACAAATCAACAATTGTGATCTCTTCCCTGGGGACGACTTCAGCCCTCCACCCCCTCCCTCTCTGCATGTTTGGAAGAGGCGAGCCGGCGTGACCTCGAGGAGGGGAGGGGGTTACGCGCACGCGCATTAGGGTGCGCGCGCGTGTGTCCGCTCGGGAACGCGCACGTCCCTCCCTCGGCGAGGCGGCTGATGCGCGCCGCGCCCGCTCCGCTCGCTCGCTCGCTCTTTCTTTTTCCGGCCGCCGAGAGAGTGAGAGAGAGGAGAATGAAGGAGACGAGCGACGGCGAGGCCCGGGAGGCCGAGGATGAGGTGGTAGAGTTGGAAGAGCCGGAGGAAGGCTTCAGCGACCCTGAAGGCTTCGCGGACGATATCTCCGACGAGGGTAAAAAATGGGTTGAGGTTTTATTATTTTGACGCAGAGGAGCAAGAGACGGCGACGACTGAGCACTGAGTCCATGTGCGTTTGGAAGTGATTGGAGCCTGAGGCCTACCCTGGGCCTGGAGCCGGCTTCAGGAGAGGAGGACCACCCTTGATTTTTGCAGCACGTTAACTTTGGAGACTAGGCGGCTCCCCGGGTTATTTGAATCTAGGCCGCGCAGACTGCAATCGTTTAGAGCGGCACTTATTAGCTAATACCGAAAATTAGATTATATATATATATATATTGTATTGATCCAGAATCAAACATGCTACAGATTAAAATATCTGCGCAGGGCAGTGTAAGCTAATGGTGTACGATGCAGTATTGAAGTGCTCAGTGAAGGTAGCAATTAGAATTTTTCACTTAACTGAGGGAAGACACTTTTTACTTTTAATATATAAGCAGGATTTTTCACGAATTTTGTTTCAAATGTGACTTGATTGCACCACACAATGAAAAATTTCAACTCGGTAATATCCACCTAACTTCTAGTAGAAGCGTGTATTCAAGTAACTTTTTGAAGGCAGTGAAGTATACCATCAGCTGTCATTGCAAGCACTACAATGCAGTATACGTAAATTGCTACGGCACAAGCCATGTTTTAATTAATTTCACTTTAAATGTATTATACTCTTCTATAACCCGTTTTGGGGGGAATGGAGCAATGGTGTACAGGACCCTTTATAACTGGGATGAATGCACAGCATCTCCAATGAGGTAAAGGAAAAGGTTGATTTGGTTTTATTGTGGAAAAATTCTGCCATGAAACATTGAAAATGTGATTGTCACGGGCAGCTGGAACCTGTAGTCTGATTGCAGATGTTACTTTAAAAGTGTAGAAAATCTGAAATCAAACAAAATACTTGAAATCTACAGTAAGTCTGTGATCATGCAAAACAGAAAGATGCATTCATGTTTCAGGTGGTACTAAAGATATAGATAGATATATAGATATAGATAGATAGATAGATAGAGATAGATATAGATAGAGATAGATAGATAGATATAGATATAGATAGATAGATAGATATATAGATATAGATAGATATATAGATATTGATTAATGATGAATAGTCTCACCAGAAACATTAATTGGAGGTGAATGTTTTGGTTGTGGCATTCCAGATAGCTGACGAGTATGCTATGGGACAGTGCACAAGTACAAATATTTGTGTAACAAACACATGATACATTTCATTGGTGTTTTTGTTCTGTCCCTAGAAAATCTAGCAACTTCTCCAGTTAGCAAGACATGCTAGAATTCCAAAATTCTATAGATTCTGGAACGGTTCCTGCAGATTGGAGGATAGCAAATGTAACCCTGCTATTTAAGAAAGGAGGGAGAGAGAAAACGGGGAACTGCGGACCTGTTAGCCTCACATCAGTAGTTGGGGAAAATGCTGGAATCTGTTATAAAGGATGCAATAACTGGGCACTTAGAAACTAATAGTTGGGCAGAGTCAACATAAATTTATGAAAGGGAAATCCTGTTTGACAAACCTATTGGAGTTCTTTGAGGATGTAACTAGTGGAGTAGACAAAGGGGAACCGGTAGATGTGGTGTATTTGGATTTTCAGAAGGCCTTCAATAAGGTCCCACACAAGAGGTTGGTGAACAAAATTAGGGCACATGGAATTGTGGGTAATATACTAGCATGGATTGAGAATTGGTTAACACAGAAAACAAAGAGTAGGGATAAACGGGTCTTTTTCAGGATGGCAGGCTGTGACTTGTGGGGTACCGCAAGGATCGGTGCTTGGGCCCCAGCTATTCACAATCTATATCAATGATTTGGATGAGGGGACTAAATGTAGCATTTCCAAATTTGCTGATGATACAAAGCTAGGTGGCAGTGGCAGTTGTGAAGAGGCTTCAAGGGGATCTCGACAGGCTCAGTGAGTGGGCAAGAACATGGCAGATGGAATATAATGTGGATAAATGTGAAGTTATCCACTTTGGTAGAAAAAACAGAATGGCATAGTATTTCCTAAATGGTGAAAGATTGGGGAATGCAGATGCTCAAGGGGACCTGGGTGTCCTTGTACATGAGTCACTGAAAGTGAATGTGCAGGTGCAGCAAGCCATTAGGAAGGGAAATGGCATGCTGGCCTTCATTACAAGAGGATTTGAGTACAGGAGTAAAGAAGTCTTAATCCAATTATATAGGGCCTTGGTGAGACCACACCTGGAGTACTGTGTACAATTTTGGTCTCCTTACCTAAGGAAGGATATACTTGCCATAGAGGGAGTGCAATGAAGGTTCACGAGATTGATTCCTGGGATGGCGGGACTGTCGTATGAGAAGAGATTGAGTAAACTAGGCCTGTATTCTCTTGAATTCAGAAGAATGAGAGGGGATCTACAGGGCTTGATAGGGTGGATGCTGGGAGAATGTTTCCCTTGGCTGGGGAGACTAGAACCAGGGGCCACAGCCTCAGGATAAAGGGTAGGCCATTCAGGACTGAGATGAGAAATTTCTTCACAGATGGTGGTGAATCTTTGGAATTCTGTACCCCAGAGGGCTGTGGAGGCTCAGTCATTGGGTATATTCAAAACAGAAGTCGATAGATTTCTGACTAGTAAGGGCATCAAGGGATATGGCGACAGGGCCGGTGAATGGAGTTGAGGCAGAAGATCAGCCATGATCTCATTGAATGGCGGAGCAGGCTCGAAGGGCTGAATGGCCTACTACTGCTCCTATTTCTTATGTTCATAGAATCATAGAAGATAGGAGCAGGAGTAGGCTATTCGGCCCCTCTAGCCTGCTCTGCCATTCAATGCGATCATGGCTGATCATCCAAATTCAGTACCCTGTCCCTGCTTTCTCCCCATATCCCTTGATCCCTTTAGCCTTAAGAAATATATCCAACTCCTTCTTGAATCTATTTAATGAATTGGCCTCTACTGCCTTCTGTGGCAGAGAATTCCACAGGTTCACCACTCTCTGGGTGAAGAAATTCCTCCTCATTTCTGTCCTAAATGGCTTACCCCTTATCCTTAGACTGTGACCCCTGGTTCTGGACTCCCCGACCATCGGGAACATCTTTCCTGCATCTAGTTTGTCCTGTCCTGTCAGAATTTTATAAGTTTCAATGAGATCCCCTCTCATTCTTCTAAACTCCAGCGAGTATAAGCCCAATCGACCCAATCTCTCTTCATACGTCATTCCTGCCATCCCAGGTATCAGCCTTGTGAATCTTCGCTGAACTCCTTCCATGGCAAGAACATCCTTCCTCAGATAAGGCGACCAAAACTGCACACAGTACTCAAGGTGTGGTCTCACCAAGGCCCTGTACAACTGCAGCAAGACATCCTTGTTCCTGTACTCAAACCCTCTCGCTATGAAGGCCAACATACCATTTGCCTTCTTAACCGCCTGCTGCACCTGCATGCTTACCTTCAGCGACTGGTGCACAAGGACACCCAGGTCTCGTTGCACTTCCCCTTCTCCCAATCTATTGCCATTCAGATAATCTGCCTTTCTGTTTTTGACACCAAAGTGGATAACCTCGCATTTATCCACGTTATATTGCATCTGCCACGCTTCTGCCCAATCACCCAACCTGTCCAAATCATCCTGGAGTTTCTCGGCATCCTCCTCGCAGCGCACACGCCCACCCAGTTTTGTGTCGTCTGCAAACTTGGAGATATTACATTTAGTTCCCTTGTCTAGATCATTAATATATATTGTGAATAGCTGGAGTCCAAGGACCGATCCCTGCGGTACCCCACTAGTCACTGCCTGCCACTCGGAAAAAGACCCGTTTATTGCAACTCTTTGCTTTCTGTCTGCCAACCAGTTCTCTATCCGAGTCAATACCTTGCCCCCAATCCCATGTACCTTAACTTTACACACTAATCTCTTATGCGGGACCTTATCAAAAGCCTTTTGGAAGTCCAAATACACCACATCCACTGGTTCTCCCTTATCTATTTTACCAGTTACATCCTCAAAAGAATTCCAGTAGATTAGTCAAGCATGTTCTTATGTGATGCTGCTGAGGATGGAATATATTCTCACTCGCTGTTTGTTTCCCTTTAGCCACTTTCTGTTTCCTTTCAGTCTGACTTACCAAAGCAGTCTCAGTGCTATAGGCAAAGTCACTAGTGGCATACTTTATGATTGTAACTCTGATGAGTTATCCCTCCTTGTTCTCCTTTACCTCTCTGGTTGACCTCTGTAGGATTGCCATAGCTTAGTTCCATACCTCCCTGTCGCCATGTAGCAAGCACATCTGCAGCAATGGTTTCTGCTCAACCCCACAGTCACCTGGGGCGTACCCACTTTTGACCCCCTTTTTTCCTCATTAACATATTGTGCCCTGGTGACATTACCATGGGCGTGGTCAACTTTCACATGTACACGGGCAACATTCAGTACCCTCGACTCCATGGCCACATCTGTATTGTCACATGGCATGTCCAAGATCAATTCATAGGTGACATTTTCCAAATTAATGTTGGGAAGATCCATGCCATTCTGTTTGTCCTCCACTTAGAAAGAACACCCTTTTCCCTGCCTCCACTCCCCTCCCAGCTGTTCGCTTCAGGTGTGCGTCCTTGGTGTCTTGGTTAATCCGGAACTGTGCTTCAAGCGGCACGGTGGCATAGTGGTTAGCACTGGTGCCTCACAGCGCCAGGGACCCGGGATCGAATCTGGCCTCGGGTGACTGTCTGTGTGGAGTTTGCACATTCTCCCCGTGTCTGCGTGGGTTTCCTCCGGGTGCTCCGGTTTCCTCCCACAGTCCAAAAATGTGCGGGTTAGGTTGATTTGGCTATGATAAATTGACCCTTAGTGTTAGGGGGGGATTAAATATGTGGGGTTATGGGGATAGGATGGGATATGTTAGGGGGAATTAAATACGTGGGGTTGCGGGGATAGGGTGGGATATGTGTCTGTGCAGGCTCGATGGGGATTCTGTGTGGGAAAGCAGGGACAGGGTACTGGATTTGGATGATCAGCCATGATCGTATTGAATGGTGGAGCAGGCTCGACGGGCCGAATGGCCTACTCCTGCTCCTAGTTTCTATGTTGTCCCAAAGTGCTTCACAGCCAATGAAGTACTTTTGAAGTGTAGTCACTGTTGTAATGTAGGAAACGCGGCAGTCAGTTTGCACACAGCAAGCTCCCACAGATAGCAATGTGTTAATGACCAGATTATCTGTTTTTTAGTAATGTTGATTGAGGGATAAATATTGGCTCGCTCACCAGGGATAACTCCCCTGCTCTTCTTCGAAATAGTGCTGTGGGATCTTTTACGTCCAGCTGAGAGGGCAGATGGGGCCTTGGTTTAACGTCTCATCCGAAAGACGGCACCTCCGACAGTGCGGCACTCCCTCAACACTGCACTAGAGTGTCGGCCTAGATTTTTGTGCCAGGGACTTGAACCCGCAACCTTCAGACTCGGAGGCGCGAGTGCTACCAACTGAGCCACGGCTGACACGCATATTTTTAAGATTGTTTAATATGATGAGTTTAACAAAATTGATAGATCCAACTTGAATATAAACTTTCTTGGGAGGGCTTGGTCTGATAATTTTACAACTGGAAGCATGGGTTTGATAACATCGTGGTTGCTTTGTGTGTGAATGGTTTCTGTTTCCCCCTATGGTGTGTATCATATGGTCAAATAACCTGCTGTCAGGATCCTACCTATAACGATCTCATAAGTAGCTGCTAGATGATCAAGAGAAAATACTTGCATTTATACAGCACTTTTCTTGTGCTCAGGACGTCCCAAAACACTTCACATCCAATGAAGTGCAGTCACTAGTGAGCAAGTGTGGCAGTCAATTTGTGCATAGCAAGGTCCCACAAACAGCAAGTTAGATAAAGAACCAGCTAATTTTTTTGGTGGTGCTGGTTAAGGGATAAATGTTGACCGGGATACTGGGTGAATTCCCCAGCTCCTCTTTGAATAATGCCTTGGGTTGTTTTACATCCACCTGAGAGGGTTTAACGTCTCATCTGAAAGACCGCACCTCCAACAGTGCAGCACTCCCTTAGTACTGCACTAAAGTGTCAGCCTAGATGCTCTGAGAAATCGTTAACAAATTAATATAAATGTTACACAGGAAAACATGAACTGGGTGATGGAGTGTTTAAGATGCTTGAACCTTTTAAGGAATGGTCATTGATCACTCCCAAGTGTGTCTTTGCTGTCACCTTTAATGTACATCCACTCATGCCGTACTCTATATCTGTATTCTGTGCACATGTGTGTGTAACTGCACACATCTATATTGAAAAACATTTGACAATCTTGGGCCCACTTCTCCAACCTATCTAAATTCAGCTGCAATCTGTTTCCATCTTCTGAAATCCTGACTGTACTGCACAATTCAGCATTAAGTTGAAACAAAAGTGCAAGCTTTTGCTAACCAGGCAATTTGTATTCACGTTCTCTAGTCGGTTGCTTAATGTTCTGGAATTAGACTATCAGAATGCTACTAGTTTCAGTCCTGTTAACTATTTCCAGAATGTTATGCACTTGTTAAGGAGTTTGCCCTAGTGTAAAATTGAAAGCATAATGTCATACCCAATGTGTGTTATATCAACTTATATGCAGTATTGGGTATATTTGTAAGAGCATTGCCAGCTGCTACGTTTAGCCGCTTGCATGGAGCTCTGCTCTGTATTTAAGAATAAGAACATAAGAAATAGGAGCTGGAGTCGGCCACTTGGCCCCTCGGGCCTGCTCCGCCATTCAATAAGATCATGGCTGATCTTCTACCTCCTCTCCACTTTCCTGAACTATCCCCATATCCCTTGATTCCCTTAATATTCAAAAATCTTTCGATCTCTGTCTTGAATATACTCAACGAATGAGCCTCCACAGCCCTCTGGGGTAGAGAATTCCAAAGATTCACCACCCTCTGAGTGAAGACATTTCTCCTCATCTCAGTCCTAAATGGCTGATCACTTATTCTGAGACTGTGACCCCTGGTTCTAGACTCCCCAGCCAGGGGAAACATCCTGCATCTACCCTGTCAAGCCCTGCAAGAATTTTGTATGTTTCAATGAGATCACCTCTCATTCTTCTAAACTCTAGAGAATATAGGCCTAGTCTACTCAATCTCTCCTCATAGGACAATGCCCCCATCCCAGGAACCAGTCTGGTGAACCTTCATTTGCACTCCCTCTATGGCAAGTATATCCTTCCTTAGGTAAGGAGACCAAAACTGCACACAATACTCCAGGTGTGGTCTCACCAGGGCCCTATATAATTGCTAATGCTGGCAGTTGTACAGTAGTAATGTTCCATAGTCCCTACCATGAGCCATTTTTATTTCCATCTTGTTACTCAAGGTCACTCATTTTGATGTGTGTATGTTCTGAACACTAGTATGTTCCTATCTAGCTTCCAGTTTATATGGTGCAATGTACAATGACAGTTTGCTTACTATTGTACCTGTGTCTATCGGATTGGCTAAATTGGCATACATTTCGCACTTTGATCTTGACTTTACAACAACTTGTATTTATATAATGCCTTTAACGTAGTAAAACGTCTCAAGGTGCTGCACAGGAGTATTATAAGACAAAAAATTTGACACCGAGCCACATAAGGAGAAATTAGGGCAAGTGACCAAAAGCTTGGTCAAAGAGGTAGGTTTTAATGAGCGTCTTACAGGAGGAAAGAGAGGTAGCGAGGCGGAGAGGTTAGGGCCTAGGCAACAGAAGGCGCGGCCACCAACGGTTGAGCGATTATAATCAGGGATGCTCAAGTGGGCAGAATTAGAAGAGCGTAGATATCTTGGAGTGGGGGGGGGGGCTGGAGGAGATTAGAGATAGGAAGGGGCGAGGCCATGGAGGGATTTGAAAACAAGGATGAGAATTTTGAAATCGAGGCGTTGCTTAACCAGGAGCCAATGTAGGCCAGCGAGCGCAGGGGTGATGGGTGAACGGGAGTTGGTGCGAGTTAGGACACGGGGCAGCTGAGTTTTGGATGGCCTCAAGTTTACGTAGGGTGGAATGTGGGAGGCCAGCCAAGAGTGCGTTGGAATAGTCAAGTCCAGAGGTAACAAAGGCACGGATGAGGGTTTCAGCAACTGAGGCAAGGGTGGAGATGGGCGATGTTATGGAGGTGGAAATAGGCGATCTTTGTTATTGGATGCTCATTTCAGGGTCAAATATGACATCAAGGTTGCGAACAGTGTGGTTCAGCCTCAGACAGATGTTAGGGAGAGAGATGGAGTCGGTGGCTAGGGAACGGAGTTTGTGGTGGGGACCGAAAACAGTGGCTTCGGTCTTCCCAATATTTAATTGGAGAAAATTTCTGCTCATCCAGAACTGTATGTCGGACATGCACAATTTAGAGACTGTGGCGAGGTCGAGAGAAGAGGTAGTGAGGTAGAGCTGGGTGTCGTCAGCGTACATGTGGAAACTAACGCTGTGTTTTCGGATGATGTCGCCAAGGGGCAAGATGTAGATGTGAAATAGGAGGGGCCAAGGATAGATCCTTGGGGGACACCAGAGGTAACGATGCGGGAGCAGGAAGAGAAGCCATTGCAGGTGATTCTCTGCCTACGATTAGATAGATAAGAATGGAACCAGGCGAGTGCAGTCCTACCCAGCTGGATGACGGTGGAGAGGTGTTGGAGAAGGATGGAGTGGTCATCAGGATTCCATCAGGATGGAGGTTGCTGTGTAGTAAATTGTAAGGAATAACCAGTTTTGTACTACAACTTGCATTTATATAGTGCTTTTAATATAGTGAAACATCTGACGGCGCTTCACAGGGGACACAACAAATTGACTACTGTATTATAGAGTGCATTGGAGCACACTGCATCCTGCCAGCATTTTGTCTAGCAGGAAAAAAAAATCAAATGCTGCCACTGGTGACAGTAATTGAAGTTTTTTTTTTTCCCCTCCTAGAACTACTGGGTGATATTTTAAAGGACCAACCTCTCGAAGCTGATGGCATAGACTCTGTTGTTGTTGTGGATAATGTACCACAAGTTGGACCGGATCGACTGGAGAAACTCCGAAATGTCATCCAGAAGATCTTTTCCAAGTTTGGGAAAATCGCAAATGAGTTTTATCCGGAAGCAGATGGAAAGACAAAAGGGTATGTTTACAGTAAAGATTTGATTTTAAAAATTTGTTCCTGGGATGTGGGCGTCGCTGGGAAGGCCCGCATTTATTACCATATTTGGTGTTGAGCTGCCTTCTTGAACTGCTGCAGTCCGTATGGTGAAGGTCTTATTATTGTTTTTCGTAGTGGTTTGGTACAACTGAGTAGCTTACTAGGCCATTTTAGAGTTAAGAGTCAACCACATTGCTGTGGATCTGGAATCACATATAGGCCAGATCAGGTAAGGACAGCAGATTTCCTTCTCAGTTTTTCCGACAATCTGGTAGTTTCATGATCACCATTACTAATACTAGCTTTTTATTCCAGATTTATTTAGTTAACTGAATTTAAATTCCCCAGCTGCGTGGTGGGATTTGAACGTCTCCGGATCAGTAGTCCAGGCCTCTGGATTACTAGTCCAGTAACATAACCATTATGCTACCGTACCCCCAGTGTGAATGTAAACTTCTCCATTGTGTCTCAAACCACATTAGCTGCACTCCTGTTAGAGCATGATTGTGTTGAACCAGACCACACTGAATAATAGTGACCAATCTATCTAGAGATTGCATGTAATGGAGCATGTTTTCTCCAAGTAAATTAGACTTAGTAACCTTGTAGAATTTCTTGTTTAACAGTCGCAGTGAACCATTACAAAGCCAACCTTTTCTATTGTAACAGTACGATCACGCTACAACAACAACTTGCATTTATATAACGCTTTCACAGGAGCGTTATCAAACAAAATTTGAAACATAGGAGTTATTGGGGCAGAAAGATGTAGGCTTCAAGGAGCGTCTTAAAGGAGGAAAGAGAGGTTTAGAGAGGGAATTGCAGAGCTTGGGGCCTTGGCAGCTGAAGGCTGCCATGGTGAAGTGATTAAAATCGGGGGGGGTGCGCAAGAGGCCAGAATTGGAGGAGTGCAGATATCTCGGAGGGTTGTTAGGCTGGAGGAGGTACAGAGATAGGGAGGAGCGAGGCCACGGGGGGGATTTGAAAACGAGGATGAAAATTTTACGTGCACAGTCACAGAACTGCGGAGGAGTCTTTATAAAGTACTGAGAAATTATTTGAAATGCAAGCATTCTGTAGCATCTAGCGTCCTTCCTGCACATATGCCAACACAATGGCTCAGACTAAAAAGGATTTGATGTGCTGTGCAGTGGACCATTATACCATCTTTTCCATGGGAATTTGACATTGTCCCAATGTTGAATGCTTGCCACTGCTCACTGTGTGTTCTTCAATGACGACTGCTTTAGGAACAGAATTCTAAACTAAAATTGAATGGTGTATGAAGAAGGTTTTGAGTCTGACCAGAGTTTTTGGCCTTCAATTTTTTTTTAATTTGCTGACTTGACACTGCAGGCTGTTATCTAACCAAGAAGCAGACATTCAAAGATTTTATACGGAACTGTAATAAATAAAGTTTGTGGCAACCCCTTAATATTCACAATTTTGTTTTTAGGTATATTTTCTTGGAATACAGTTCGCCAGCTTGTGCTGTGGATGCTGTAAAAAATGCAGATGGATACAAGTTGGACAAACAGCATACTTTTCGTGTCAACCTCTTCACTGATTTTGATAAGTAGGTGTCAAATTATGGTGTTTAAGTCAACTTCATTATGTCTGTTGGGAGTAAAAGCACTCAAACTTTAATGTAATATAGATCCCAGGTTGTGATAGTTCACATACCAAGGGCTGCCGAGACACCGAGAACCATGTCCTTGCAAGAGGTTGAGGCGAGGGTGGAATAAGTGATAATTACACTGAAGTAAATTTCCCAATATTGCTTAATTGATTTAAAAACAAAGATTGATCCTGCTAGTTGCTAAAACATTGCTTAGCAGTATTAAATATTGTACGATAGCAAAATACTGCGGATGCTGGAAATCCGAAATAACAACAGAAAACGCTGGAAAAACTCAGCAGGCCAGGCAGCATCCGTGGAGAGAGAAAGAGAGTTAACGTTTCAGGTCGATGACCTTTCATCAGAACTGGGAAGAGCCGGAAATCAAATAGATTTAAGGCCAGGGTAAAGCTGGGAAAAGGGGGAGGGGATAAAGGAACAAAGGGGGAGATGAAGAGACATTAAGAGATATGCAAGGCTAGAGGTGGTGTTAATGTGACAGATTAAGGCTGAATGAAGTGTGAAATCCACTGGCAGAATGAAGGACAGCTGCCAGCTTCTAGGAGGAAAAAAAAGGTGGGGGGGGACAAATAAAAGGGTGGATAAAATAAAATATAAATGTGATTGGAGCTGAGGTTATGATCTAAAATTGTTGAACTCGATATTGAGTCCAGAGGGCTGTAGCGTGCCTAAACGAAAGATGAGGTGCTGTTCCTCGAGCTTACGCTGAGCTTCCGTGGAACAGTGTAATAGGCCGAGGACGGTGAGGTCAGAGTGGGAGTGAAGCGGTGAATTAAAGTGACAGGCCACCGGGAGCTCGGGGTCCCCCTTACGGACTGAACGGAGGTGTTCCGCAAAGCGGTCACCCAATTTGCGTTTGGTCTCCCCAATGTAGAGGAGTCCACATCGTGAGCAGCGAATACAGTATACTAAATTGCAGGAAGTACAAGTAAATCGCTGTTTCACCTGGAAGGGGTGTTTGGGGCCCTGGACAGTGGGAAGAGGGGAGGTGTAAGGGCATGTGTTGCATCTCCTGCGCGTGCACGGGAAGGTGCCGGGCGAAGGGGAAGGGGTGCTGGGGGTGATAGAGGAGTGGACTAGGGTGTCGCGGAGGGAGCGGTCCCTACGGAATGCTGAAAGGGGAGGTGAGGGGAAGATGTGTTTGGTGGTGGGATCACGCTGGAGGTGGCGGAAATGGCGGAGGATGATCCGTTGAATGTAGAGGCTGGTGGGGTGAAAGGTGAGGACAAGGGGAACCCTATCGTGGTTCCGGGAGGGAGGGGCAAGGGTGAGGGCAGATGTGCGGGAGATAGAACGGACACGGTCGAGGGCTGTGTCGACCACGGTAGAGGGGAATCCTCAGTTGAGGAAAAAGGAAGACATGTCGGAAGCACTGGTATGGAAGGTGGCATCATCAGAGCAGATGCGGCGGAGACGGAGAAACTGGGAGAATGGAATAGAGTCCTTACAGGAGGCGGGGTGGGAGGAAGTGTAGTCCAGGTAGCTGTGGGAGTCGGTGGGCTTGTAGTTTATGGTTCCTTACAACTTGATTCAATTTACTTTGTATTTTTTTGCCAGATACATGAACATCAGTGAGGATTGGGAAATTCCAGCGAAACAGCCATTCAAAGATTTTGTAAGTAATGGTAATATGCTAAACAAACCTTGTATGATAACTGCTTTCCATATTACTTTAATTTCATAGTCGTTGTAGCATTATTTTTGTCTGAAGTTAAGTTTTTCTATCCCAACGTTCAACTTGTTGGCCCTTTCATATCAGGCAATGTAATGTGTCTGGGACTTAATATATAAATCCAGCTACGACCAGGCGGGTGCAAGTCCCTACTGAAAATGTTACATAATTGGTTTTATGTATCTTTACGTATTAGAAGCAGGTATACAATCCCCACCACTTACCCGGACAGCCGCCTATATTTGGGCAAATGGTGCTGAGCGTAGGCGTCAATTACAAAGGCGCCGCTTAAACCATATTAAGTACATCAACTATTTTGGGCAGTTAAAGCAACTGTTCGCACTTCTAAAAGTGCCGATACGTACCTCAACCCCGTTCAACTCTCAACGGTACAGGCAAAACTGACTCTCTCTTTCCCTTTCCCTTACTGGGGCATTTAGAACGGGAAGTACAGAGATGGGGAATGACTATTCCTTCTGTGCTATTTAAGTTTCTTGTTTACACCAGCTGCCGCATATAGCGGGCAAATTGTGTTGACACCAATGTGCCCGCTGTAAGCGGTTGGGACTGTAATAATGGAAATGTTCCCTTTTCAGGTATCCCATTTCAAAATTGACAACCTCTTTACATCTGATCAATCAAGAAAAGGTTCATAACACTTGTGTATGTGATATAGGGGAATCTTCAATACTGGATAGAGGATCCAGATTGTAGAGATCAGTGCAGCATTATCTACGAGTCTGGAGATAGAACAGCTATTTTGTGGAATGATGTAAAGGAACCTGTCGTCATTGAAGAACGTGCAGTGAGTATCATCTACATTTAACACTTGACTGGAATCTAATGACTGAGAAGTCTTGGCGGGATAAACATGTAAAAACCAATTCACTCAGGCATCTAGTTTATGGTACATTTTTGCTTTAGTATCAATCTCGGTAAAATGGATGTGAAAACAAATTCCTCATTGGTTCTTGGTCAAAGCAGCATATAGTGAGTCATGGAGACTAGAAGGTCCCAGATTTGTGCTGAGTTGGCTAATCTTGGTCATGGTGACAGTTGGGTTTAGGAAAGGGTAATCTAGCCACAGTCGCACCTCTGATCACTATCATTTTTCCCCTCCTCGAGTGTATGTGTGGAAGTTGGGCAAAGACAAGATTGGGCTCAACGGTAATATATTGTGAAGTAACCTGCCAGCATTCAACACCTCGGCTCGTACTTGAAGAAAAGCCACCTGGGCAAGATAGCTGAAAGTGATGAGGAAAGGGTCAATGTGAGGATGAAGGGAGGAATTTAACCCCCAAAAAGTTGAAAGATGGACTATATTTTCCTTTTGCTGTGCTGTGTTTATAGTACAGAGTAATTTTGGATGGGCCACTCTTGTACTGGATGAACAGGCTCCCTAGATGGAAGCAGTTAGGATTGATTCATTCAAATGCAAATTGGATAGATTTCTTTCAGAAAGTAACATTTTGGGATACAGCATATGAGTAACTTGAGACATGACATGTGGTAAGTGTAGCATTCTTGGGAGAACAGGTGACTCTGGACCTATGATTCCCAAAGCGCTCAACCACTGGTTTTCCTCGCCTCATGTCTGGGTCTGTTGTAGACGGATTGATTATCATGATTAGTCAACAACTCCATTATACATTATATCGTTTGACTACCAGGATGGTAGAAGGCAAATTAGATGTACCTTGGTCCTTTTGTCTAGCAATTCCTGTGCCGCCTTGTATGGGAAATGTTAAAAGTTTATTAATATCCTGTATTATGTCTTTTGCTGCTGCGTGATTGAATAAGTTCTAATATCATGGTTGGTTTGTTGGGAATTATTAACTCTTGTCAAAGCTATTTGGATTTAAAATTGCCTAAAAGAGCAAAACCGAAAAGTGTTGATTTAAGGCTTAACAGAAATAAATGTACAAATGATTCATTGTGGTCCATGTATAATTGGCTCATTGTTAACGACTATAGTAAATGATCCCACAGGTCTTATGTTGATTAAGGGGCCTTTAATCACAGTATTCAGCTCTTGTAGCTATAAATTGTTCTCTGAACCATGTTTTTAGAAAATACCTCAAATTATTTGTTGTAAGTCTTAATCAGAACTTCAGCATAGTCCAACAGCAGATCTGGGGGTGCTTGTGCATATCTCCGTACAGTTGATCTTTGCTGAGATGATTCAGTCTTGTGGCAGCCATGTTTATTCTTGGTTTTTTAGCGGGGGAGGGGGGAAATGGGAGTATTTAGTAGTGCTCCTGGGTTGGCGATTCGCTGAGCTAGGTCCAACTAGGCTCAAACTGTTTAGGATTGTAAACATGTTTTGTTCTTTTGACAGCGTTGGACGGAGACATATGTCCGTTGGTCTCCCAAAGGCACTTTCTTAGCAACGTTCCATCAGCGTGGTATTGCTCTTTGGGGTGGGGAGAAGTTCAAGCAGATTCAGCGTTTTAGCCACCAAGGTGTCCAGTTAATCGATTTCTCGCCATGTGAAAGGTATCTACTTTAATTAGATGCTGGGCTAAAAGTCCCCACAATATATTTTTCTTAATCTTGGGACTGCTTTTGTACCAAAGTATTCTAGTTTTACCGTATTCTGAAGTGTGAAATATTTTACAATAATCTGTCCAAACAATTTAGATCAGATTACCCATACTATTTTCCCCAAGTATAAATATTATAGCTGGTTATTTTACTGATGCCTAAAGTCTTCACTTTACATGCACAATATGTTGAAATGATCATTCGTCATTTGTTAAATTTCCATATAAATATTATTAAAGTGTAATCCAAGTTTATGGGGAAGTGGTGGAGACCCATGGAGTAGAATTTTATGCCAGCAGCTGGTCATGTAGTCTTTGCGTATGACTGCTGTATATGATACCAGATTCTGGAAGATAATCTCTTTTTCTTCGGTCATCGGCGGCGATTCATTCTTTATCAGCAAAAGTTGCACAACTCTTTGTAGTCTCTTTGAAGTTTTTTTGTGGGGGGGAGGGGTGGAATATGTGCTCTGAGAAATGGTAATGATGCTTCTGGTACCCAGTGTCCATCTCGAGCATGTGCAGGTACAGTGTAAGCTCTAGCTGCTCTGCCCAGAAAAATGCTTTTTCAGGAGCACCCCATATGGCCCCAGTTTGTTTGCCGTACCAGGCATCTCTTTGAGCGAGATCTCCAATTTAGTGGCAAATTAGGGCCGGTTTCATGCTCGTGCTTAATAAGAGCTGGATTGAGGATGCCTAAACCCAGTTCATGTAGGGTCAGTGGACAGCAAATTTCAACCCCATCGTGGGCTGGATTTGAACCCGCGGTCCCATTGGTGAAAGTTCCATATCAAATCCATTGCTCTAATCTAGTTACCCTATTCATTTTCTCCTCTCTATTCCACCCCCCCCCCCTCTCCCCCCCCCCCCCCCCACCATCTCCTTTCACTAGTTCTATTTTTAAATTTTTGACTTCACTGTCATTGCAGCTTGCTTCTGACCGTGTGTACTCGTTCCAGTGTTGCTGGTGTTAGCACCAGCAACTTCACAAATTGTGAAAGCAGTTCTGTAGTATAGATATGGTGAGGAATGTATATGTCACACTGGCAATTTGTATTTTTTTTATTACTCCTGCAGATACATGGTGTCATTTAGCCCTTTAATGGACACAAAGGACGATCCTCAAGCCATCATCATTTGGGATGTATTAACGGGTCAGAAGAAGCGAGGGTTTCATTGTGAGAGCTCAGCCCATTGGCCAATATTCAAGTGAGTGTGATCTGAAGAGTTCAGACTAAGAGTTTGCCTTATTGTGCCAAAAGCTGTTTAATGGATATTGAGGAAAGCAAGCTTGTGTATTAGTTTGCTGTTTTATATATATATATATATATATTAAAAGTCGTGTGTATGTACACAATTACTGTTTCGTCACCCTTGCATTACTTCTTCCTGTCATGCTATTTCTGCCACACATGCCTGCCACATTTTTGTAACTATACCTATCGATACTTGCCTTTGGGTACTCCTGTCTCCTGTCTCTGTTTCATGTGGAGGTAAACTTCCCTAGTTAGCTAGCTGGGTTACCCTGCCCTCCCCCTCGCACCACCTCTCGTTTAAAAGTGTTGTTTGCCATTTTAAATAATTATAGGCTTTTCCAGTTCACTGCTGGAGAAACCACTTACATTTTTAAAAAAACCTTTGGGGAGGAAAGAGAAGAATTCTCCTAAAGTGCTTTCCCCCCCACCTGCCCTTGGGGCCTGTGCTTTCTGCCACCTTCCCACGCACATTGAGTGCCTATGCAGTTCCTCCACACTTGCCACTGCTGACCTGCCCCCAACAGAATTCCATCATTATTTTTCTCAATTACAGCCCTCTTCCCAATACATGTACACCCCATTTCCTCCTCTTTCCCTCTTCCCAAACCTGGCAGTGACATTCCAGTGCTCCCACACATCAAGACCATCCTCCTAACATTGCACAGCTACATAGTCTCCCTTTCTCTCCATTACTGCTACACAGTACCAACAACCTACTTGCAAACTCAGCATTGTCCTTTGCATCTTGACTCACTGACCAATGCCATTATACAATATTTCCAGTGTAATGCTGATTTTTTTTTTGCAACAAATTCGATGTGGGGAATTTTGTGTTGCTCAGCCCTAGTAGTAGATTTAATATCGAAGACTGTATAGTTTATGGCAACTTGGACTGTAAATAGCAGAACATGAATATCACTTTAAATGGTTCTTCTTCAATAGATGGAGCCATGATGGGAAGTTTTTTGCACGAATGACACAAGACACACTTAGTATTTATGAAACACCTGTGAGTATTTCTGTTAACTGCTAGAATCTTTAACAGTTTTCTTTAAATTTTCCGGGAAATAACTCCATAACATAAATAAAATGATTCAATATGAAGTGAACAGATTGTTCTAACATTTAACCAAAAAAAGGTTTCTCGACAGTAGAAATGAGGGATTTGAATATAAGCAATCTTGGAAGCGTGACCTAGAGTTGGTGTCAAGAGGGTGGTTGTGGAAACTGTGGAGAGATATGGGGAAATGGGAGAGATTATGTCCAGACCTGGAATTTCAGCATAAACACGAGAAAGCTGACTACCAACATACAGGCAACAACAAAATGTGAAAATATAGTTCATTTTTGGTGGTATTTGGAAAGGAGAGATGAGAGATACACGGGACGAATTTTGTAAATTCCCCCAAATCATAGGACTTTGGTTGGTAAGTGTATTAATCGTTTTTTAGAGGAAGATCGATATCTGATTAATACTTACTTTAAAATCCAGTTGGTGGTTTGGGTAAAAGTTGAAAACAACCGTAGTATTGGGTTGTTCTGAATATATATGACGGGAAATTTTTGGCAAACTATTTAGAGAAAAAGAAATGGCAGGACCCACAAATTTGTATATGACTGAGGTAAAAGTGACGGTGGGTGACTTTACTCGGTAAAAACCATGTCCCCACGCAGCTCAGCTGGGCTTTAACAGTGTGGTTAATTCGGATCTGATTGTTGGTCTTCGTCAAACCTAATGGGAGTCACTGTCATTTTCCAAAATAGATTCTAGAACGGTTCCTGCGGATTGGAAGGTGGCAAATGTAACTCCACTATTTAAGAAAGGAGGAGAGAGAAAACCGGGAACAACAGACCAGTTAGCCTGACATCAGTAGTAGGGGAAAATGCTAGAATCTATTATCAAGGACGTGGTAACAGGGCACTTAGAAAATAATAATAGGATTGGGCAGAGTCAACACAGATTTATGAAAGGGAAATCGTGTTTGACAAATCTGTTGGGAGTTTTTTGAGGTTGTAACTAGCAGAATAGATAAGGGGGAACCAGTGGATGTTGTATATTTGGGTTTTCAGAAGGCATTCGATAAGGTGCCACAAACAAAATTAGAGCTCATGGGATTGGGGGTTGGTTAACGGACAGAAAACAGAGTAGGAATAAAATGGGTCATTTTCGGGTTGGCAGGCTGTAACTAGTGGGGTACCGCAAGGATCAGTGCTTGGGCCTCAGCTATTCACAATCTACATCAATGATTTGGATGAGGGGACCAAATGTAATATATCCAAGTTTGCTGATGATACAAAGCTGGCTGGGAATGTAAGTTGTGAGGAGGATCCAAGGAGGCTTCAAGGGGATATAGACAGGCTAAGTGAGTGGGCAAGAACATGGCAAATGGAATATAATGTGAAGTTATCCACTTTGGTAGGAAAAATAGAAAAGCAGAGTATTTTTTAAATGGTGAGAGATTGGGAAAGGTTGGTGTTCAGAGGGACCTGGGTGTCCTTGTACACGAATCACTGAAAGTTAACATGCAGGTACAGCAAGCAATTAGGAAAGCAAAATGGTATGTTGGCCTTTATTACAAGAGGATTTGAGTATAAGAGTAAAGACAGACATCTTACTGCAATTATATAGGGCCCTGGTGAGACCACACCTGAAGTATTGTGTATAGTTTTGGTCTCCTTACCTAAGGAAGGATATACTTGCCATAGAGGGAGTGCAACGAAGGTTCACCAGACTGGTTCCTGGGATAGGGGGATTGTCTTCTGAGGAGAGATTGAGTAGACTAGGCCTATATTCTCTAGGGTTTAGAGGAATGAGAGGTGATCTCATTGAAACATACAAAATTCTTACAGGACTTGACAGGGTAGATGCAGGGAGGATGTTTCCCCTGGCTGAAGAGTCTAGAACCAGGGGTCACAGTCTCAGAATAAGGGGTCGGCCATTTAGGACTGAGATGAGGAGAAATTTCTTCACTCAGAGGGTGGTGAATCTTTGGAATTCTCTACCCCTGAGGGCTGTGGAGGCTCCGTCGTTGAGTATATTCAAGACAGAGATCGGTAGATTTTTGAATATTATGGGGATAGTGCAGGAAAGTGGAGATGAGGTAGACGATCAGCCATGATCTTAATTAATGCTGGAGAAGGCTTGAAGGGCCAAATGGCCGACTCCTGCTCCTATTTCTTTTGTTCTTATGCCTAAACTCATGAAGATTGGCTATTTGCATGAGGAACTATAGATTACCTGGCATCCATGGAGCTTGAGCAAGAAGGGGAGAAAATTGGTGGGGGGGTAAAATGGGGAAACCAGGGGAAACCTAAAGAAACACAACCCTGAATGGGAATGGGTTTAAAAACTGGGAACAATAGACGAGAAGGTGACTGTTTTAATTCACCTGGAGTTTAGGAATTGTGTTTTTTTTTTAACTGGGCACAGTCTTGCTTATACTACACAATGGAGATAACACTACCAAATTATTTTTCATTTCCAGTCAATGGGACTGTTGGATAAGAAGAGTCTGAAGATCACTGGAATAAAGTGAGTACATGTACTGTAAGTAGGTCAATTGCCAGATTGTATTGATCTAGTAGATACACTTAAAAATAGACAGTTTTGAACATTCTGTTTTACATTTTTTGATTTCTATCTGTGTTGTGCCACAACTTTCTTGTGTTAAACAGTAAGCGTTTCTGCTTCCAGACTTGCACTAATACCTCTTCCACACTATCTGTTAGTGCATTACGGCAAGCTGGGAGAAATCTAATTTCTCTTTCTTTCTCTCTTTTTCTCTCTCTCTCTCTCTCTCTCCCCTTGCCCCCCTCTTTCTGAACTTGGACCTCTATTGCCCTCCCACCACGATATATCCTTGCAGTCAATTGTTCTGCATACCATACTTTTCAAGTTCACAAAAAGTGAAGTTCAAGTGCAAATGGGGCCATTTTTAATTAGATTATCTGTTTTTCACCAGAGATTTCTCGTGGTCTCCGGGTGATAACGTTATTGCATTCTGGGTACCAGAGGATAAAGATATTCCAGCCAGAGTCACTCTAATGCAGTTTCCAACGCGGCAAGAAATGCGAGTGCGCAATCTTTTCAATGTGGTGGACTGTAAATTGCACTGGCAGAAAAATGGAGATTACCTGTGTGTGAAAGTGGATCGAACTCTGAAGGGTATACAGGTGCGTGCTTGAGCCACGGATAATGGCTGACAAAACAACTGCAAATGCCCAAGAAAGGAATTGTATGTTAAAGTACTTGTTACAAGGAGTGCAAAAGTTGCACGAGATGAAAGAACATCTAGAGCAAGCTCTGTCTCTAGTTTTTTTAAAAAAAATTTATGAAGGATTTTGATGAGTAAATTGGGAAAGACTGTTTCCTGGGGAGTCGGTGACGAAGGGTGATCTATTTAAAATTGTCTTCGCGAGTGAAGTGAGAGGTTAGGAGAAATGTCTTTGCGCTGAAGGTTGCTGGAGCTTGGAATGCTTTGCCACAGGGAATGTTTGAGGCAGAGACCACATTTAAGGGAAAATTGGATAAATATTTGAAGTAGAGGAAGACGCGGGGAGAGTAGCAGAGTGGGATTTTAGTGTCGCATTGCTCTTTCAAAGCCAACCATGACCAGATGGGAGGAATAGCCTCCAGTGCTGTAAAGTTTCTGTGGTCGAAGTGGGAAAGGATAGCACATAGTATAAATGAAGAGCACTTGTCAAACTGGAATACAGAATGTAATCTTTGAAAGACTAATTCCTGAGTTGTCCCTTTCCTGCTGGTGAAGTAACTTCTGTATTCCACAGTTCATGAGTGAGTGTGTTTTATTTTTACAATATAGTCGATGTTTCCAGTTGATGGTAAACTTGTACCAAATCATTTAGCAGCAACGTCTGCTGATGTGTGGTGTGCCTCGCTAGCATCCGAATGTTCTCCTGTAGTTCCAGTGTAACAGACTAGCCTCAGCTGGTTGGAACTTGCTTTCTCGTTCAAAAATTATTCATTCAGAAACTCATTGTTCACCCATAAAAGTTTGCATATAATTGTGGTAGTTTCCCATTCAAAGGGCAGCAAACGTGAAGTTTAATTATGTAGGCTTACATTTCATATGCAGTGATTGGTCTTGCCTTGACGCATATACATTTTAAGTGTAGAGCTCAAATTTGTATAAACCAGATGCTTTTTCTGTAACTGTTTTGGCACCGTTGAGATTTATGATTTCAACTCTTCTACCCCAGTAATTGCTGTTGTTAACTGTTCTGACCTGAAGTTAATTGCCTGTATAATGTTTAGTAAGCTCTCCCTCTGCAGGGTCTTGTGACCAACTTTGAAATCTTCAGAATGAGGGAAAAACAGGTTCCTGTGGATGTTGTGGAAATGAAAGGTGGGTTGTTGCAAATTGAATATTTGCCTTGTTTATATTCTCAAAGGGGGAGCAAAAGCTCCAATTATGACATTTCTGTGGAATTTCATGTGATATATAGTGAGTTTCTAATTGGGTGTTCTCTTTCTCAAATTTTACTTGATGGTTTCCAAGGGGAATTGAGATTGTTGCATAATGATCCGCTATTTGAGAATGAGTTCATGGAATGATGCAGCACAGGAGGCCCATCGTGCCTGTGCCAGCTCTTTGAAAGAGCTCTCCAATTAGTTCCACTCCCCTGCTCTTTCCCCATAGCCCTGCAAATTTTCGCCTTTCAAGTATTTATCCAATTCCCTTTGAAAGTTATTGAATCTGCTTCCACCGCCCTTTCAGGCAAAGATGTCGCCTCTGGTTCCTTTGCCAATTACGTTAAATCTTCTGCCACTGGAAACAGTTTCTCCTTATTTACTCTTATCAAAACCCTTATCGATTTTAAACATCTCTATCAAATCTCCTCTTAACCTTCTGTGCTCTATGGAGAACGACCCCAGTTTCTCTCATCTCTCCACATTACTGAAGTCTTTCATCCCTGGTGCCATTGTAGTAAATCTTCTCTGCATCCTCTCTAAGGCCTTAACATCCTTCATAAAGTGTGGTGCCCAGACTTGGGCAAAATACTCCAGTTGGGGCCGAACTAGTGTTTTACAGGAAACTCTTTATTAACCGGGACCGGCGTGGTGCCGGTTAATCAAAAAGTCTGGATAACGGAGAGTTATATCTCCCAACGTACGAGAGCCCCGTCCACATTGACATGCGCCTGCATTCGGAGCTCCATCTCCCCGGGGACCGCCAGCTGACCATCTGTCGTGTCCGCTGCCTACCCGGGCTGCACATTCCCCTCCCAATCTACACGCTCCGATACAAGGCAAACGCCTCGGTTTTTTTTAAAGTTAATTTTAAACGAGAGATGAAGGAAAACCCCGGTTACCTACTCAAGAATTTTGCCGGTTAAGAGAGATTTCCGGATATTTGGGTGCCGGTTAATAGAGTTTCCTGTATATAGGTTTAGTATAACTTCCTTCCTTTTGTACTCTATGACCTCTCTATTTATAAAGCCAAGGATCCCAAATGCCTTTTGAACAGCCTTCTCAACTTGTCCTACACCCCCCAGGTCTCTCTGTTCCAGCAACCCTTTTAACATTGTACCATTTAGTTTATATTGCCTCTACTCATTCTTCCTACCAAAATGCATCACTTCACAGTTTGCGTGTTAAATTTCATCTGCCATGTATTTACCCATTTGACCAGTCTGTCTGTGTCCTCCTGGAGGTTGTTACTATCCTCCTCACATTTAACTGCATTTCCAAGTTTTGTGTCATCTGCAAACTTTGGAATTACGTCCTGTATACCCAAGTCCAGGTCATTGAAGTATATCAAAAAGAGCAGTGGTCCTAATACCGACCCCTGGGAAACACCACTGCACACTTCCCTCCAGTCTGAAAAACAGCTGCTCACCACTACTCTCTGCTTTCTGCCCCTTAGCCAATTAGGTATCCACGTATCCACTTCCCCTTTAATCCTATGAGTTTCAATTTTGCGAACAAGTCTATTATGTGGTACTTTATTAACTGCCTTTTAAAAGTCCATAATACACATCAACAGCACTACACTCATCAACCTTCTCTGTTACTTCATCAAAGAATTCAATCAAGTTAGTTAAACATGATTTGCCTTTAACAAATCTGTGCTGGCTTTCATTTATTAACCCATATTTTTCCAAGTGCCAATTCATTTTTTTCCCGGATTATTGTCTCAACGTTTCAGCAACCCTGACGTTAGGCTGACTGGCCTGCAGTTGCTGGGTTTATCCCGCCCCTTTTTTTTGAACAGTTTTAACTGAATACGCTAGTCTCCAGAATGCTTATATTGCACTGAAGGTGTGAATATTGAAAAATCCTCCTGTTATCCTTGATTTAACCAAGGATGAACTGGATGAGGCAGTGGATCCGAAAGTTGCCCTCTTTTTAATTTCTTGAACCTGGGTTCCAGTATAGCAAAGTCAATTGTAGTAAGTCTCTCTGCTATTTTGATATGTAAAGTGTAAATGCCATTTTAATGTAGGTCTAATGCATATTGTCATGGCATTGTAGGGGATCTCTGCATTTACATATGACTTCACCTACACTTCATCAGTTGCTGTAACTGGTTGCATTCCCCATGTAGCATTTAGAAGGATTAACACATCCTTTTCAGATAGAGTTGTGTAGTTGGAAAAGCCATTGGCACGGAATTTAAAGTTGCACCGTCTTTTTTCCAGGATAGGGAATTTTTTATTTGTTACAGGTTAGAGATAATGTCTACAATTCAAAGTGAAACTTTGGAAACCAGTAAATAATTAGAAAATGTGAATATAGTCTACTCTTCTTAATTCAAAGTTGCTTAATTAGTTGTGGAAAAATACCCTGTGCTGTTTCATTAAAATGGCTTATTTCGAACTATTGGGTAATTTGAATTTGGGTGGGAGGGTAGAGCAGAAATGTCTGTGAATTAACAGAAGTAGGCTGGAAACGAATCTAACCCATGACAAAATCTATTTCAAATTTGTGGGGGTGGGTGTTTGCTTAGCTTTTAGAAGTGGATACAAAAATTACATCCTTTGTTATGTTATAAGAATTAAGCAATCTTCAGTGGATCTTATGAGTAAATATTTTGTTTACCAATATGTATTTTTCTTCTGCACTTACATTAGAGGGTATTATTGCTTTTGCTTGGGAGCCAAATGGAAGTAAATTTGCTGTGTTACACGGAGAAACACCCAGAATATCGGTGTCCTTCTACCATGTGAAGAATAATGGCAAGATTGAGCTCATCAGTAAGTAATTCCCTATTGGATTTATTGATGACTATCTTATATTTATGGCCCCTTTGTTTTGGTCTCTCCCACAAGTGGAAACATCTTCTCTACATCTAACCTATCAAACCCTTTCATAATCTTAAAAACCTCCATCAGGTCACCGCTCAACCTTCTCTTTTCTAGAGAAAACCGCGCCAGCCTGATCAGCTTTTCCTGGTAACTATATCCTCTCAGTTCTGGTATCCTTGTGAATCTTTTTTGCACTTTCTCCACTGCCTCTATGTCCTTTTTATCTTATGGAGACCCTAACACTGCACAGTCCTCCCAAGTGTGGCCTAACCACGGTTCGATACAAGTTTAACCTAACTTCTCTGCTTTTCAATTCTATCCCTCTAGAAATTAACCCACCATAGTTCATTGTGAAGTATTTGAGATGTGATAAGGTGCTATGTAAGTGCAAGTCTTTTCAACCAGATATACTCTGGTGCTTATCGAAAATATAAGAGGGTGGGGAAGGTCATTACAACTCTATCTGGATTACACAAATGGAACTAGAGACAAGTGTGCAACTTTTTTTAACTTTGAAAAAGATTTGCAGTTTTAAAGAAACTCCCAACATGTTCTAAATGTTGTATTTAACTTACTGCATGGGTCACAATTCTAAATTTGTTTTACATCCACTCATTAGGTGTAATAACATAAGATTGAGATGTTAAACTATGTGATCTTAATTTCAGTCTGTTCAAACAGTGGAATCTGTTCATGTTTTCTGTTTGTGTAACTAATCATAACTACAGTTCACCTATTAATCAATATAAATACATTCACCTCTCGGAAACATTGCCGAAGATTGAAATTTGGCCCGAATCTTTTTTCTTTGTGTCTGCACACGTGTTACTTTTCCCAGGGGGGAAAGATAACGTGACTAGTCATAGGGGAAAAGGGAAATACATAGTTTATGCATATAAGATCACTCTAGTGGGCTGGTAGCCTGCATATATTGATGTATGGCATCATTTATGCGATCGATTGCTGTTTAATAGCTAATCATCTGTATTCTACCACCTCTGTTAACCTGCTGTGCTAATGCTGGTAGTACAATAAAACTGTTGGAATTTGTTCACTGTTACACAATGCTGCCAGTTATGTGTTACCTGCTTGCAGGTAGGCAGGTGTTTTAATCATCGCTGATGGAAGAATGAAAGTAAGACTTGTCGGGATAATAAACTAATAGTTGCTTCAGTCTGAAAATTAACTAATTTTTTTCCCATCATCTCTTTTCGCAGAAATGTTCGATAAGCAGCAAGCTAACAGTATCTTTTGGAGTCCACAAGGACAATTTTTGGCACTGGCTGGTCTAAGGAGGTGAGTGATGGTGTAGTAATTAATAAAGGGTGTGAGGCATTCAGATCAGTCTGACATGCTGCTTCTGGTAATTAGACCTTTCTGGGTGGGTCTTGTCATGGCATTGAAACATCTCCAGGGGAGAGAAGGGGTCATGGGAAGAGATGACCCAAAGTAAATGATAAACATTATAAATTGTATTACATTTTGTCAGATATGATGCAAACCTACTTTCCTGAATCACGTATGAGGGTAAAAATACTGATTTAATGAGGCTGATCTGACGATATGGAATACACAAAAATTAAGATTACTTTAATTCAGAATTATTTATTACCTAAAGGATCTTCTGCCATTTTAGCTTTTGTGCATATGAGAAAAACACGTGTCAGTAACTGGTGGCTGATTTGGGGGGTTTACCTAGTAGTTACCCTTGCAGAATGGTACAATCAGTGGCGAAAACTGCTGGAAGAAGTTTTCCTTTTTTGTTTTGCTACAGCCATTGTACAGCAATTCACTTAGTTGTGTACTCTGTAGAGTGCTCTATTCTGATTTGTACTGTTCACTTACAAAGCTTGACGAGATTCACATCCGCAAATTTAAAAAGGTTATGTTTGAGTACTAATCAACCCAAGTTGACATTTCCTACTTCCTAAAGAAAGAACTTGCATTTATATAGCACCTTTCACGACCTCAGGATGTCTCAAAGCGCTTTACAGCCAATGAAGTACTTTTGAAGTGTAGTCACTGTTGTAATGTACAAAAGCACTATATATGTAGTTTAAATGTATAATAATGAATAGGGAACACTTGAAAATTCAGTAATGCTGTTTATACTGTTCATAAGCAAACATTTATTATTGTTTTAATGTAATATTCCTCATCTGTAGCATGAATGGTGCTTTGGCATTCTACGACACATCAGATTGCACGCTGATGAATGTAGCTGAGCATTACATGGCTTCTGATGTTGAATGGGACCCAACAGGACGATATGTAGTAACTTCAGTATCATGGTGGAGTCACAAGGTATGGTGAATATACTTGTCTCATAAATGTCAGGATTCTGAATTTCACTTGTGGACTAGGCTGAACAGAGCGGCAAGCCCAGCCTCTTTGAATTTGTATTGGGGTGGGAGTACGCCGTCGGCATCCAAATAGCGCATGAACTTACCTGATGGTAACCCTCCTTTGCGAACATGCTCTTTGGCGCTGCATACTCAAGGGCAGCGTAATGGCCTATGGATCCCAGGGACGCAGCGTGTGCGGAAGCGTACCTGGGATCACGTGGGCCTGGTGCTCCAATCACTGGAAGCGCCGAGTTTCCTCTTGACAGATATGTGGGAACCAGCATTAGGCCTTTACAGTTAATTGTTCAATGAGATATGATAATTGTTACACAGGGGAATAAAGTTAGTGTTAAGTTGGACATGATAACTAATACAAGAAGGAATAAGGCAACAGAGGAGAAAGGAGGGTGCAAACTGGCACCTGACATGCTGAATCCATTCAGAACGGCATGGTCAATGACAACAGCATTGTACCGTGATTTTAAAAGCTTTATTGTCAGGAAATAAGATATAAATATATAGTTTAGGTTTAGCATTTCGTTCTTCATTTGGGATTTGGATTTGTACCGGTTGAATTCAGATTGCCCCACACACACAAAACTGGCGAAATGACAGCACCAAGCTTCAACATCAGGATTTCAATAAAATGTGTAGACAAAACAAACTAACAATTTCACTTTTATGTGAGCTCAATACATGCCGAGCGATGCTTTGGATCTTTTGAGGTGTCCCTTACGCTGACGCAAACAGGCCCTGTGCCTGTTTGCATCAGCTGTAAAGTTTTCATACATAATTGCTGGGCAATTAGCCCAACTCCGCACCAGCAATTAGGATTTCCAAGGTGTAACTTGACAAAACGCAAGTTCGGGATTTAGCATTTGCGGCCCATTTCAAAGGTGGCATGACACCGTACTCTTGAGTATGCCGTCATACCCACCGCAAATTCTGGCCCAATAATTTATAACTAGGATCAGATCAGCCATGATCTTATTGAATGGCGGAGCAGGCTCGAGGGGCCGATTGGCCTACTCCTGCTCCTATTTCTTATGTTCTTATAATGTGGTTGATGCTTGGCATCTGTATTCTAGGATTGCGGTCTGAACAGTGGTTGACACTTGTCATTTTCAACAAGGCATCCTGTCTTCTGGGAGGTGATGTAAAAATACATATTCAAACTGGCACTGGACTCTCGCTGTACCCACTCCACAAAGTACTGGGATACGGGATCCAGAAAGTGAGGAAGTGCAGATGCTTCCCTGTAGAACAGGAGGGAAAGCTGATCTCCCTTGACTATTCTCTCACTCCTTAAAGTGTGCAGCTTGAAAGTTGCATTGGCAGAGGCCGGGGAGCAATTTGCCCACCTGCCCTCACGTAGGGGGCTGCAGGGAGACTGGAGATAATATGTTTGAGACAGTCGGTGTCAAGAAGAGTGTATATTCTACAGCACCTGGGACAAGTGTTTTGGATAAGTTGCCATGTGTTTTGCATCGTTAGGTGGATAATGCATACTGGATGTGGACGTTCCAAGGACGTCTCTTACAGAAGAACACCAAGGATCGTTTCTGCCAACTGCTGTGGAGACCCAGACCTGCAACCCTGCTCTCTCAGGATCAGCTGAAGGTGTGTAACCAGCACTCATTTATATAAAAAGAAAATACTGCAGATGCTGGAAATCTGAAATGAAAACAGAAAATGCTGGAGATACTCAGCAGGTCAGGCAGCATCTGTGAAGAGAGAAACAGAGTTAACGTTTCAGGTCGATGAGCTTTTGTCAGAACTCATTTATATAAAATCAGTCAAATCTGACCACAGTTGATAAATTTCCTATTTCGCAAACTGAAATGCCTTGAAGTAGTCATGCTTCAGCAGAACCAATGGGGGGAGGGAAGAATTAATTTGGACAAACTGAGAAAAGGTGCTTTGCACCTAAGAAAATTTGGCTATAAGTCCAGCGAATTTATATAGCTGCTTAATACCTGTAGCACTGTACTAGTCAGGCTCAAACCTGAATACTGCAGCAAAAAAAGATAAACTGCAAAGAACACCTCCGATGTCCTATAAGTCCACTAGTCGTCTTTGTGTATTAACTGAGGCACTGACTTAACTCTACATTTGAAGATAATTGTACCTGAACACTTACTTGAACTAGGGTTGCAGCATGCACGTACGACTTGCCCCATTAATATTTCAGTAACATTTTCAAAGCCTTTGTGTGCTCTCAGCCATCACCAGGGCAAATTCTGGAGACGTCTGTCCTTGTTAGTTACGAGCATTTGAGGGGTGGGGGGGGGGGGAAGGTGAGAAAATATTAGATAGGGTGAACATTGATGGTGCAGGGGAAGGCGAAAACAAGATCGGAGATTCTTAGAAATGTTCATACGGCAACCAAGCAAAACCATGGTTAGCCATGATTCATCAATAGATATACTTAACCTAGCTCCCTCCAACTGTAGCCTATGTTACTATATTGTATATTTATACAGCTAGCTTGAAATTTAGATTTTATTGAAGGCCCAAGGATAGTATTTTGATACTCCAAAGATTTTCTCCCCTGAAGAATGTTAATACCATGGAAATGCAAATATCTTGCATGCTCCTTGCATATGCTCAGGATGGAATTTTCGTATACTTGCTGTATATTGTAACATACAACTTGCATACTGTTACGCTACATTTTGCGTGCATGCAGATTTTACTTAGAACCTTTTCTGTGCCATTAGCTTGCTGTTTATAGTAAATTATCAACATAATTATTTCGCCAAACTTTCTCTCCCGCTCCTTTCCTGAAGACACCAATTCTTTCTAACGTGGGATTCCACCACTGTCGGCCACCTGACTAAGTGGTCATTCTTCATGCATAAGCCTATTGCGTGCTGGCAGGTTACTTAACTAGGGCATCACAACTGGGCTTGCTTCTGTCCCCATGCAATTTTCGTTAAATGGTCACAGGCTGGAGATCAGGCATGGGAGCTCTAGCCCAGAACATTGAGGCACTCTGGCTGTGATCTCATTAATTTAACATAGGCCGGAAATTGAGGTTGTGCCCATCTAAATGGCTAAGTCTGTGTGGTTCAGCTACATGCTGCCTTTGCCAAGTGGGTGCTTAATAAAATATATTTGTAATTAAGAATTCCAAGTGTATTACTACTTTTACAATATAGTGTTCAGGTAAGGGTGGATGTTTTGGTGCCTAACAGATGATTTTGTATAGATGTTAGCAAACTCACCAAATTAAGATTTACACTTTGCATAATTTTCATCTCTCTAATGTATATACATTCTTTTTTCCAGCAAATCAAAAAAGATTATAAGAAATACTCTAAAATCTTTGAACAGAAAGATCGTTTGAGTCAGTCCAAGGCCTCCAAGGTAAGTGGTTAATGTTTTGTAGTAAAACTAAAAAAATCACTGAAATCTAAAAGTGAAAATGTGGTACCAGCAGGAGACATAAGTTCCAAAAAACTAAATTAATTTCATAAAAAGGAACTTGTTTCCTAATAATTATTATGGGCAGAATGCCAGTTAAGTGTGATATGTAGTAGTCTCTTGCCTGGAGCTTTGAAGTGCTGCTTTTGATTTAGATTTAAAGGTTACTGTTGCAATTGCCCTTCCCTCGTACTTTTAATTAGATGTTTACAGCTAGTCTGCATGTGTGTTGTAGCATTAGGTAAATAGAGTTTTCCATAGACTTCACTTCACTAGTGTGTTTTAACCTCATCCTCTTCCCCTTGGACAACTTTGGGATTTGCATACTGGGGGAGTCATGCTACAGTGTCAGTGCACCATTGGTATAGCCTTGACCATAATATCTTGAGATTGTCAATAAACACAAGCTGTTCTCATCAACTTTCTACCAAAAAGGGAATTAAGTATTTTGATTAAGAATTGTTTAATTGATTCTCTGCATAAACTTTTTTTTTTAAAGTCTATCTCTTCTGTTTAGGGATGAATAAAGCATCAAAATGGTCAATTGTCTTTAAATGGGGTATTTGACTTTGGGCACTAGTGTAAAGCGGGCGCTATCGATTCAGCCGCCCGTTCTACATCTTCAAATGAAAATTGGGCGAGATGTATAATTGGTGGCTGAATCGACGTCGTCCATTTTACACTCAACCAAAGTCAAAATTACCCCCAATGTATTTTGCTAAAGTGCAAATTCCTGAATATCTGACTGAAAGGTGATAACTGAAAATTTGAAACTTCTGTTCATCCCCATCTGTTTTGTTTTGCCTGTCTTTCAATAAATGTCCCCTTTCATTTACCTCTTCAGATGAATTTCTTGTGTTAAAATAGCACATATGTGTAATAGTACTCTTATTAATTTTTTTTTTAAGGAATTGGTAGATAAACGACGCAAGATGATGGAAGAATTCCATAAATATCGTGAGAAGACCTGCCCAGATTTACGCAGAGCAGAAGGCCCAGCGCTTGGAGCTCCGAGGAGGTAATAAATGAGTGTTTAATTTAATAGTGAACAGTTTAACCATGCAGGCTCAAGAGCTACTTTCATGGGTGTAATCAAGGTTTCTAAGTATTGAAATATTTGGAACCTGGGTTAAACAACCTGGACAGATCTCCTCAGTAGTCTACTTTTCCACTGTGTACACCAAATAAGCCTGGTTAAAAAAGATCCTCTATGTAGTGACAAAACTAGCTCGTGTAATGTGCAGTGTAATTTAGTTTTCCATTGGTCTGTTCTTTCTTAAAACAGGGGAGCAGTACCCTTTTTAAAATGAGTTTCTTGAAAATCATCCATCCTTTTATTGTAGAATAAAATGAATTGTGTAAATTTCTTAGAAATTCGTCCCTACTGTATATAGAAAAACGTTACTTGTGTCTTTAATCCACTCTGTTGGTCTAGCAAGATTACTGGGGTTCAAATTTGGGGTTTTATACTTTATTATAAAAAGACATTTCTCAATGGAAATAAGATCATAAAAAATTGGGGGTAGGGGGCAGGAATGAATCAGGGTCTCGGTTGTGCTGTGGCCGCGGACAACTTGTATCTCTTGGACCAGAGTCCCAGCCCATATTTTATTGATGAGATGAAGGTTACTTCGCTCTGGGTAAGAGTCCTAGATAGCGTGAGCAGCCTTAACCTAGGTCCCCACAGCTGTCTAATATGACAGCCTCATTTGGGATTGAATAGAAATGCCACAACGGTACAGTAGGAAATGCTCTAGGGTTATAGCAAAGGTGTATGGGTTGAGCAAAATAGAAGGAGCTTTATAGCAAGTGGCTGTGCCATATTTGACTTGGTAATGCTGAATACTTAATGCAGTGTGTCTAAATGGGGAAATGTTCCATTTCCCAGCAATAGCACATAGATGGAGACAAAAATTTGAATAAAATCTGCTCCTGTATGCTAGTGTTTATATATTCCTTTGGGAAAGTGCATGTCCTTGCAATTGAAAATTCCTGCTCATCACCTCACAGGTGTGGACACAGACGAGCTGGACAGTAATGTTGAAGATTGGGAGGAAGAGACGGTTGAATTTTTCGTCACAGAAGAAATTTTCCCTGTTGGAGATCAGGAGTAGTCTTATAACATACAGGTAAGCGACTGTATTGTCACAGCAGAGACACTACACTTGCAAAATAAATAAACTACCACAACCAATTAGACCTCGTTAAGCGCAGTTTGGAGCACAGTTTATTTCGTTTGGGGAAAAATGTGCACTTCAAAGCCTGAAAAATGTTTTGGTTGTAACTTCCAACACTTCTGCTGTACTATATATTCAAATAAAGGTTTATAATTTACACAATTTGAACTTGTACATTTCAATAACTTATTGAAAGCAATTGTACTTCGTAACATATTTTCAACATAAATTACAATTAAGAGTGATTTTGTTTTTTTTTGGTAATGTAAACTAGCTACTGTGAATTTTCAGCAAGAAAGACTTGCATTTATATAGTGCCTTTCACAACTGTAGAACGTCCAAAAGTGCTTTACAACCTGTGAAATACTTTTGAAGTGGTGACTGTTGTAATGTAGGAAATGCGGCAGCCAATTTGCAAGTCCCAGAAACAGCAATGAAATAATGACCAGGTCATCTGTTTTTAGTGATGTTGGTTGAGGGATGCATATTAACCAGGGCAACAGGGAGAACCCCCCTGTTCTTCGAAATAGTGCCTTGGGATCTTTTATGTCCACCTGAGAGGGCAGACGGGACCGGGACCTCTTTAACGTCTTATCCGAAAGACGGTACTGCACTGGAGTGTCAGTCTGGATTATGTGCTTAAGTCTCTGGAGTGGGACTTGAACCCACAACCTTCTGAGGCGAGAGTGCTACTAACTGAGCCGTGGCTCATTCAAGGTTGGGAGTTTAATCTTGCAGCAATTTACAAACACACATCCATATTTTGCCACATTGACAGGATTTTAGCATGCCTATACATAGGTACAAAATACATTTTTGAACAGAAACAACTTCAGTTTGTCAAAGTTCTATTGCAGATTATTGTAGAAACAATCCATATTTAAATAGGTTTAGTTTATATTTTAAGACTTTTACTGGGGAATTTTAACAATGTTGTAGTTCTCTCTCTCCCCATGTAATTCTTGGTATGTTGTAATACTATAATGTAACTTGTAAGTAATTTATCAAACTTCAGTTCCCCAGTTTTAAACCATGTAAAGGAATTGGATTGTGGGCATTGGAACCAGAAAGAATTGACCTATAGCCTCTCCGACAGTACATACGGTTTCAGTAGGGTGGCCACTAGTACCAGTCCCTCAAATTTGATCTCTAGATTTAGAATATTTAAAATAGATGTGCAGATTATAACGGTTAGCAAGTAGATGGATTTATTAACTCATAAATTTTATATATGCTTTTGCAAACAGTATTTTTTTTCTTTTTTCCCAGTGCCACCATATCTTCAGTTGAAGCTGATTTCTCTTGCGTCACCTGGAACTTGTCCTCTACATTTTGGAAGTTGAATGCGCTCCACTCTTGCAAAGATCATCACAGTGCCTTTTACTATATCAGTTTCCGCAGTGGTGATAAAGACACTGCCTTCACTTTTAATAATTGTGAATACGTTTCACTAATTAGCAGCAGCTCTACAGTTTACTTTGTGCTACTGTCACTAGTCACTGTGGATGCTGTCTGTGGTTTGTGCAAGTATATTATTACTGAGGCACTCAAAGTTTCCTGTAGCCATGGGCTATTTTTACATCCATGGTAAATTAACACAGCATTTTGTATGGAGGAATATTGAGAGTACAATAAGGGTTAATACATATTTTAGTGTGCAATTACGGCACTACAGTGGACTGTATCCTCCTCCATTCAGGTTATATTTGACGTCTAATGGGATAAAATAAAGCTTAGTAACATTGATTATGTCGTGCCTGTGTATTGATTATTGTTTTAAATACTTCTCTAATCCAAAGAAAACGGGTTGAATACATTGTTGACTTCCATGCATTATCAGCACCATCTCTGGTTTATTACGGTGGTGCGACAAGCCAATTGCAGCAGGACCTGTGACTTTCGGCAGAGTTGTTCTGCATTCCACCAGTCTGCAGTCTGCTTGATCTCATCAGGCACAATATTTTCTTTGCATTACACTAAACCTTGGTTTTCATGAACGAAGATGTGTCCATCCATATAAAGGGAGCTGGCAGCATATCCTATTTATCATTCGGATGCTAGGAAACTGCTGCTGTGTTTCTAAAATTAGGGGTGTCCTAGATGAACATTAAAACCTCACTAGAGCAGTGCACTCTTGACTGGGTGGCTTTAATCCAGTTATTAACTGGCATTCAGACTCTTCGTTTGTAAATCAGCTAATAAATCCCTTTGGAACAACACTTTTAAACGTGCGGTGAGATTTTATTGTATTTTGTAAAAATGGATCCTGTAGAAATCAGAGGTGACTTGAAATCGGAATTTAGTCCGCAACAATGATTTTTAGTTTTCTTTAATTTATTAAATTGTTCAAACCTTAACTTTGCACCATATGGTATATTAAGTCATTCTGTTTTGCTTAATTTTTTTTGTATAACAGTCTAGTGCTAGTCTTGTCACACAAATCTAATCAGAATGATAAATCACTTTATATGTAGCCTATATACAAACCAAGCGTGTTCTGAATAATGCATACCTTGCATCGATGCTCCCTTTTAGGCAATCCAGTTCTCAAACTATGTCTGCAAAGCCATTCAGGAAGGAAGGGGGACAAATATATTTGTGTTTCCAGGAGAACACTGGCTGAAGCAACACTTTTTTAGGATGTTTCGATATTTTTAATTCCATTCTATAGATTGACACTTTTAGTTTTTCACTTTCAACTTTTGTCCTTCAAACGAACGTGAGTTTTAAGGTTTTTTTTAAAAACGTAGTTGAAAATGGGTGTTTGGGGGGGGAGGATTTAACATTTTTGTTGGTGTACTGGAGATGGTTAAAAAAAATAAACTGGAGACCGCATTAGACACTGCCAAGCGCAAATGAAACGGTTAGAGATCCAATTCTTGTAAAACCTGCAACAACAAAAAAAGTTGGGATAACTGCAGGCATATGAAAGTGTCTCTTGTTTAGAGATTTAAAAACTGATTCGAACTAATGCCAAAATCTCAGAATTTATCAATACAATCAGTGAAGATCCCTGTTAAGTGCAATACTGCATGTAGTATAAATAATCATGCTCTAGGTCCTGTAAGCTTTCCATGAAGTGGCAGTGTTTTCCAAAAAGGCTCTGTTCTACTTATTCGCTGTTGTATTAAAGAGGCAACAGCTGCTTATCTTAACCCTACTCCGCGTGGGGTTTTTTTTTCAGTACCCTATGACAGCAGGATATTTAGTTGGCCAAGCATGTTTCATATGTGTTTAACATCTTCCTGTTAAATTGTAGTATGTGTTTCATAACCGTGAGAAATAGCTAACTACATTTGTATTTTGGATTAAAGCTAAATATTTATTTTTCAAAAAAAAACTTGCTGAGATTGTAATGGAAATTATATGGACTGTGTTGCTTGAGATCATTTATGTTCAAATATGGTGTGGTTTAAAGGTGTTATTTTGGGAATCCTAAAATCTTTGAGGATAGCGGTGTAAAGAAAAAAGAAAGACTTGCATTTATATAGCGCCTTTCATGACCTCAGGATGTCTCAAAGCGCTTTATAGCCAATGAAGTACTTTTTTGTTGTAATGTAGGAAATGCGTCAGCCAATTTGCGCACATCAAGGTCCCACAAACAGCAATGTGATAATGACCCAGATAATCTGTTTTAGGTGTTGGTTGAGGGATAAATATTGGCCAGGATACCGGGGAGAACTCCCCTGCTCCTCTTCGAATAGTGCCATGGGATCTTTTTTAAGTGAAAAGCAATAATGGCACACTGGTTTATTTACCTTCTAGGCTTGAATATGAATCCAGCCTGGACTAATGGGGTGAAAGTCTCTCTTCTACGCTGATTGTAAGGGTTCTACATAAAATGAATTTGGGAGTGTCAACCCAGTTCCTGGTGGGCATGAGTCTACATACAAAACTGCCAATAGTTCAGTGCAGATTGGTCTTGCTTAGAGAAGCTGCTCTGAGAAATGGGAACATTGACACTGGGTACTGCTTTCAGATTTGCAGGAGTTGATGAACATTATTGGGGAAAAGCAATCTCCCATTACTTGGCAGCTAGCAATGTTATGTTTCATCGTGACTGGTTAATACTAACAACTGGATGAAAAATGAGTGTCCCCAGCGTTGACATCCGTCACCTGGATGAGCACAAAATTCATCTGTTTTTAAAAAGGGAGGAGAGGGAATGAAATGTCACCAGGTTAGATTTTCTATGAATTACATTTCAATGCATTGTAAAAAAAAACTTAACTTCCAAAATGGAAAATTTAGAACCACTGCAGTGGAAAACTAAACTCAATGTACAAAATCCTATTTGCTATCCTTCTAATCAAATTTGGCCATTAATATAGTAATACCCTTTGTCCTGCATCATTCTGACATGGTACATTAAAAAAAACATTTTCTTAAACATTGTGTACATATTCCCAAATATGTTAAATGTAAGTCTTTCCCCACTAGCAAATTCTATATTTTGAGTATCTAATGGGAAGTGTGCAAATCAGATTTATCCACTTGAAGCATTAGATTTTTGTCTATGGAGCTGCGATCACAGTGTCTCCAATACTGTATTTACTTTTTCTGTATTTGTTGACTTACCAGCACATTATTCCTGTTGCTGTGTATGTGTATTTACCAATAAAAACATTTTCTGCTATAATAGCACTGTTTTTCTTTTGGGTAGGTAGCTGGCGGTTTTCCGGGTTAGGACAGGAGGCCCCTGGGAGTCCATCAATATTAGCACAGGGTCCCTTTTAAGGCTTTCGCATTCTTGAAATGTATTTCGGGTAGGGTACAGATCAGAACCCCAACGTTGTGAAGTAAAGCTGCAGACTTTCTGGCTTTGGTATTAGGTGTGTTACAGAAATATGCAGTGTGCTGCATCTGAAAAGTTGATGTAGTGTTAACAAATTTATGAGGTAACTGACTTGGGAAAATCCCTGAAACTGATATAATTGAGCTGAATTAATATTTGTTATACAGCTATTGACTTGAGCTGCTGCCCTGATGTTATGTCAAGTAGATGAATTCAGCTGTCTCATTTAGTTTTATATATGTTATAGAAATGTTAAGCATGTGTAAGCCACAACCTTGCCTGTTCTCTGTAGAGCAGAGTGCCAAGAATGCACAAGGTTTTTGTGAGAACCTAACCTGGAGTGATCCATCTTGCCTCAACTATTTACAATCTATATTAATGACTTGAATGAAGGGACTGAGTGTAATGTAGTCAAATTTGCTGATGATAGGTGGGAAAGCAAGTTGTGAAGAGAACACAGAATCTGCAATGGGATACAGACAGACTAAGTGAGTGGGCAAACATTTGGCAGATGGAGTATAATGTGGGATAGTGTGAGGTTATCCACTTTGGTAAGAAAAATAAAAAAGCAAATTATTATTTTAAATGGAGAGATTACAAAATGCTGCAGTACAGAGGGACCTGGGGGTCCTTGTGCATGAAACACAAAAAGTTAGCATGCAGGTACAGCAAGTAATCAGGAAGGCAAATGGAATGTTGGCCTTTATTGCAAGGGAGCTGGAGTATAAAAGCAGAGAAGTCCTCCTACAAGTGTACAGGGTATTGGTGAGACCACACCTGGAGTACTGCGTACAGTTTTGGTCTCCTTATTTAAGGAGGGATATACTTGCATTGGAGGCAGTTCAGAGACGATTCACGAGGTTGATTCCTGAGATGATGGGGTTGACTTAAGAAAGGTTGGGCCTATACTCATTGGAGTTTAGAAGAACGAGAGGTGATATTATTGAAACAAGATACTGAAGAGGCTCAACAAGGTAGATGCAGAGAAGATGTTTCCCCTCATGGGGGAATCTAGAACTAGGGGGCATAGTTTCAGAATAAAGGGGCACCCATTTAAAACTGAAATGAGGAGGAATTTCTTCTGAGGGTCGTAAATCTGGAATTCTCTGCCCCAGAAAGTTGTGGAGGCGGGTCATTCAATATATTTAAGGTGGAGATAGATATTTGAACAATAAGGGAGTGATGGGTTATGGGGAGCGGGCAGGGGAATGGAGCTGAGCCCAAGATCAGATCAGCCATGATCTCATTAAGTGGCGGAGCAGGCTCAAGGGGCCAAATGGCCTACTCCTGCTCCTATTATGTTCTGAGACAATTGTCATTAGCATCAATTAGCGTCCCTCTCCACGGATACTGCCTGACCTGCCGAGTGTTTCCAGCATTTTCTGTAATTAGCATATCCAGAATAGCCTGGTGCCACTGGTTTGTTTATTTCATTAAAATGATACAGTATCAGCAAATATATTCAACTAGTCTCAACTCCAGAATCATGTGCGGAGGGTAAATTAGAGCATTGCCAGTTTTGCATCTAGTCTTTTAGGTTTTCAAATGAAAGCAATATTTGTTTTTCACAGCTATATAAGGGTTTGATCTGATATGCCTTGTTCTTTTCTAGCTCGCTCCAGCTTTTGACTCTATTGATTGTTCCATTCTCCCCCATAATTTATCTCCCTGGAAACACAATCTCAGAGTTCCACTCAGCTGTCCCAATATGGTGACAGCAATTTCTCCTCTCTTCGCACAGTCACCTCTGTCTGGTGTGCTCCATATTTGGTCCTTGCCCTTTTTATTTACATGCTACCTCTTTGACATTGTTAAGAATGAGATCTTCTAGATGTATACTGATGACACTAGATAAATCGATAAACACATGAGTCGAGAGAGTGGGGAAATAGATGCCTCAAATGAATGCTAATGTCTTGGAATTAAATTGGGAGACTTGGGTGTCCTGGCTAGAGGGGAAGGCTATGATATAGGTAGCCCAGACACCTTGGTCAACTATGACACTGGTTGGATAAATCTACAGGGATGGGGATTATTTTGTAGAGAGAAAAGAGTAACAGGGAAGGGTTTTAAACATTTACATTAAAAAAAACTTAATTGGCCTTATCTGGTCTGGGTGTGGATAATGTAGAAACTGGATAGGAATGAAAAACACGAAGGAAAGGAAACTACATACGGGATTTCGACAGTGTTATACACCTGAAACATTAGCCCTACCTTCCTCTCTCCACAGATGTTGCCTGACCAGCTGAGTGTTTCCAGCATTTTCTGTTTGATTTCCAGTATCTGCAGTATTTTGTTTGCAGTTTGAGTTACCTATGGGTGTCTGCTATTGATCATCAGGCTAGAAGGGAATGGACCAAGAACTCAATAGTCAAATAGTGAGAACATGTGGTTGCTCTGGGTAAATTTAATTAACCAGGGATAGATTGGAAAATCCATAAAGGGGGCAACAGAAGTGCAAATGTGATTGTTACATGGAACAATTGGCCAAGGAACCCAGGTGAGCATAGGTACTATTGAACCTGGTATTAATTAACAACCAGAAGATGGTAAAGCAAGTCAGAGTCAGCAACAGTGAACACAATTGGTGGAGTTTCAGGTTAGGCTTATGATGGAAAAGAGAATTGGTACAATAGAAACATTCAACTTTAGAACGGCAGATTTTGTGGGGTAATAAGGAAACTGCACTGGGTACCAGTGTTAGAAGGGGGAAAAGTGGATCCTGTTTAGAAATAGTATACACAAAGAACATGCATACCACTAGGGGGAAATGGGAATTACTAACAAACAGAAATTTCAGATGAGATAGTCACTGATAGATGAAGTTAATGGAAGCCAAGGCACCAACTTCATACAAAGTTGCTTCAATAAATGACTGACTAAATTCGTCACATCTTAGTCATTTTTTTATTACTCAGTCTCGGCGTGTGGGCGTCGGTAGCCTGAGAAGGTGATAGTGGGACCGCCTTCATGAATCGCTGCAGTCTGTGTGCTCTGAAGGTGCTCCCAAAACTCAATAGGTAGAACATTCCAGGATTTAGACCACCAGCGATGAAGAAATGGCAATATATGTCCAAGTCAGGATGGTGTTCCCATACACCTGTTGCCCTTGTCCTTCTAGGTGGTTGGGAGTTTGGGAGGTCCTACCAAAGAAGGCTTGACCATTGCAACAGTATGTGCTGCAGCCACGGTACTCCGGTGGTAGAGGGGGTGCTGATCATGCAGACTGCTTTGTCCTGGATGGTATTTTTGAGTGCTATTGCAGCTGCATCCATCCAGGCAAATGGAGAGTATTCCATCACACTCCTAACTTGTGCCTTGTAGGTGGTATAGAGGCTTTGAGGAGTCAGGAGGTGAGCCACTCGGCACAGCACATCACAGACTAGCCTAGACCTAGAAGCTACAATTATGTGGCTGGTTCAGTTGAGTTTCTGGTCAATTATGACCCCCAGGATGTTGGTGATGTGGGGTTTGGCAATGGTAATGCCATTGAAAGTCATGGGGAGGTGATTAAGCTCTCTCTTCTTGGAGATGGTCATTACCTGGCATGTGCGTAGCGCAAATATTACTTGTCACTTATCAGCCCAAGCCTAGATGTTGTCCAGTATGTATTGCTGCATGTGATGTGGGCTGCTTCATTATATGACGAATTGTGAATGGAGCTGAACACTGCAATCATCAGCAAACAGCCCCTCTTTTGACCTTATGATGGAGGGAAGGTATTGATGAAGCAGCTGAAGATAGTTAGGCCTAGGGTGCAGCCCTGAGGAACTCCTGCAGTGATGTTCTGGGGCTGAAATGATTGGCCTCCAACAGCCATATTACTGTGTTACAGGTCTGACTCCAGCCACTGGAGAGTTTTTCCCCTAATCCCCATTGATTTCAGTTTTACTGGGACTCCTTGGTGCCACACTCTGTTGACTACTGCCTTAATGGCAAGGGCAGTCACTCTTCCCTCACCTCTGGAGTTAAGCTCTTGTGTCCAAGTTTGACCGAGGCTGTAATGAAGTCTGGAGTTGAGTGGTCCTGATGGAACCTGAACTGAGTACTGGTGAACAGGTTAATGGTAAGTGCTGCTTGATATCACTGTTGATGACTCCTTCCATAACTTTGCTTACGATTGGGAGTAGGCTGATAGGGTGTTAATTGGCCAAGTTGGATTTGTCCTTTTTTGTGGAGAGGATATACCTGAGCAATTTTCCACAATGTCAGGCAGATGTCCGTGTAGCTGTACTGGAACAGCTTGGTTAGGGGCTAGTTATGGAGCACAGGTCTTCAGCACTACAGCTGGGATGTTGTGATTGCCTGTAGTCTTTGCTGTGTTCAGTGCACTCAACCATTTTTTGATGTTACGTGGAGTGAATTGAATTCACTGAAGACTGGCATCTGTGATGGTGGGGATGTCAGGAGGTGTCGAGAAGGATCATCCACTCTGCACTTCTGGCTGAAGATGGTTGTAAATGCCTCAGCCTTGTCTTTTTCACTCGTGTTGGGCTCCACCATCATTGAGCATGGGGATGTTCATGGAACCTCCTCCTCCTGTTAGTTGATTAATTGACCATCACCATTCATGACTAGATATGGTAGGGCTGCTGGGCGTTGACCTTATCCGTTGGTTGTGGGATCGCTAAATTCTGTCCACAACATGCTGTTTCTCATAAGAACATAATGTAAGAATTAGGAGCAGGAGTAGGCCATACGGCCCTTCGAGCCTGCTCTGCCATTTAATAAGATCATGGCTGATCTTTGACCTCAACTCCACTTTCCCGCCCGATCTCCATATTCCTTGATTCCCCTAGAGTCCAAGCATACATGTCGTCCTGTATTATAATTTGATAAAGTTGGCACCTCAGTTTCAGGTACACCTGATGCTGCTCCCGGCCTGCCCTTCTACATTCCTCATTGGACCAGGGTTCATCATCTGGCTTGATGGTAATAGCGGAGTGAGGGTTATGCTGGGCCATGAGGTTAGATTGTGGTGATGTACAATTCTGCTGCCGCTGATGTCCCACAGCACCTCATAGATGGCCAGTTTTCAGGTGCTAGATCCGTTCTTAATCTATTACACTTAGTGCGATGATAGTGCCACATGACATGATAGAGTGTGTCCTCAGTGTGAGGATGGAGGTTGGTCTCCACAAGGACTGCAGCGGTCACTCCTACAAATGCTGTCGTGGACAGACGCATCTGCAACAGGTAGATTGGTGAGGATGAGGTAAAGTAGGTTTTCCCCTCCTGCGGTTCTCTCTCCACCTCCTGCAAGCCGATTCTGGCAGCTATATCCTTCAGGTCTTGGCCAGCTCAATCAGTGGTGGTACTACCGAGCCACTCTTGGTGATATAATTTCAGGTGCCCCACCAAGAGTTCATTCTGTGCCCTTGGGTACCCCCCAGTGCTTCCTTCAAGTGGTGTTCAACACAGAGAGTCTCTTCCCACCTACATCCGCGACTCTTCCGATGCCCTCCGCCATTTTAACAGTTTCCGGTTTCCCGGCCCCAACCGTCTCCTCTTCACTATGGACGTACAATCCCTCTACACCTCCATTCCCCACCAGGATGGCCTGAGGGCGCTCCGCTTCTTCCTTGAACAGAGGCCCAACCAGTCCCCATCCACCACCACCCTCCTCCGCCTGGCTGAACTTGTTCTCACATTGAACAACTTTTCCTTTGACTCTACCCATTTCCTCCAAATTAAAGGTGTTGCTATGGGTACCCGCATGGGTCCTAGCTATGCCTGCCTTTTCGTGGGATATGTGGAACACTCTTTGTTCCAGTCCTACTCGGGTCCCCTCCCTCACCTCTTTTTCCGGTACATTGATGACTGTATCGGTGCCGTCTCCTGCTCTCGCCCTGAACTAGAACATTTCATTCACTATGCTTCCAATTTCCACCCTTCCCTCACCTTCACATGGTCCATCTCCGACTCTTCCCTTCCCTTCCTCGACTTCTCCATCTCCATCTCTGGGGATAGGTTATTGACTAACATTCACTACAAGCCCACTGACTCCCACAGCTACCTGGACTACACTTCCTCCCACCCCGCCTCCTGTAAGGACTCTATTCCATTCTCCCAGTTTCTCTGTCTCCGCCGCATCTGCTCTGATGATGCCACCTTCCATACCAGTGCTTCCGACATGTCTTCCTTTTTCCTCAACCGAGGATTCCCCTCTACCGTGGTCGACACGGCCCTCGACCGTGTCCGTTCTATCTCCCGCACTTCTGCCCTCACCCCTGCCCCTCCCTCCCGGAACCACGATAGGGTTCCCCTTGTCCTCACCTTTCACCCCACCAGCCTCCACATTCAACGGATCATCCTCCGCCATTTCCGCCACCTCCAGCGTGATCCCACCACCAAACACATCTTCCCCTCACCTCCCCTTTCAGCATTCCGCAGGGACCGCTCCCTCCGCGACACCCTAGTCCACTCCTCTACCACCCCCAGCACCCCTTCCCCTTCGCCCGGCACCTTCCCGTGCACGCGCAGGAGATGCAACACATGCCCTTACACCTCCCCTCTTCCCACTGTCCAGGGCCCCAAACACCCCTTCCAGGTGAAACAGCGATTTACTTGTACTTCCTGCAATTTAGTATACTGTATTCGCTGCTCACGATGTGGTCTCCTCTACATTGGGGAGACCAAACGCAGATTGGGTGACCGCTTTGCGGAACACCTCCGTTCAGTCCGTAAGGGGAACCCCGAGCTCCCAGTGGCCTGTCACTTTAATTCACCGCTTCACTCCCACTCTGACCTCACCATCCTCGGCCTATTACACTGTTCCACGGAAGCGCAGCGTAAGCTCGAGGAACAGCACCTCATCTTTCGTTTAGGCACGCTACAGCCCTCTGGACTCAATATCGAGTTCAACAATTTTAGATCATAACCTCAGCTCCAATCACATTTATATTTTATTTTTTCCACCCTTTTATTTGCCCCCCCCCCCACCTTTTTTTTCCTCCTAGAAGCTGGCAGCTGTCCTTCATTCTGCCAGTGGATTTCACACTTCTTTCAGCCTTAATCTGTCACATTAACACCACCTCTAGCCTTGCATATCTCTTAATGTCTCTTAATGTCTCTTCATCTCCCCCTTTGTTCTTTTATCCCCTCCCCCTTTTCCCAGCTTTACTCTGGCCTTAAATCTATTTGATTTCCGGCTCTTCACAGTTCTGACGAAAGGTCATCGACCTGAAACTCTTTCTCTCTCCACGGATGCTGCCTGGCCTGCTGAGTTTTTCCAGCGTTTTCTGTTGTTATTATAGAGAAGCACTGATTTGCCTGGATGATAGGTATGATTCTTTCAGTATGATTATGTCAGGCTGTTGTTGCCTGGCTAGTCTGTGGTACAGCTCGCCCACCTGTGGCACCAGTCCCGAGATGTTAGTGTGGAGGAATTTGCAGAGTCGACACGGCTGAGTGCGCCTTCGTCGTGTACTGATTCAATGCCTAGGCCACAGCGGAGTGGTCAGTTTGGCTTTATTCTCATTATTCTTGGTAATGGTTTGATACAGCAGAGTGGCTTGCTCTGACTCTTCAGAGAGCAATTAGGAGTCAAGCCCATTATCTTGAGGGAATCATTTGAAATAGGAGTAGTGCCTGAGGATTAGAAAGTAGCTACCCAACACCAATCTTTAAAAGGGGTCAGAGCAATGTCTCAGGAAAGTACAGGCCAGTGAAGCTAACATCTGTTTTGGTTAAAAGTATTATAAGGCATCTTGGCAGAGAAGATAATGAAACACCCAAATTGATATGTTAATAGGGAATAAACATAGATTCATGGGAAGGAAGTCTTGGTTAGCAAGTTAAGTCGAGTTCTTTGAGGAAATCGTGGACCTTTTGGCAACAGAAATTTTGTGATGTGTTTAGATTTCAACAGTGCCTTTGGAACTGTGGAATAGAAACAAACTTATGACAATAAGTTGAATCAGACAAAGCAAAGGGTGGCTGTTAATGAGACACCACCATAGGATTACACAGGATATACGGCACAGAAACAAGCCATTCGGCCCAACCAGTCGATGCCGGCGTTTATGCTCCACTCGAGCCTCCTCCCGTCTTTCCTCATCTAAATCTATCAACATAACCCTCTATTCCCTTCTCCCTCATATGCTTGTCTCGCCGCCCCTTAAATGCATCTATACTATTCACTTCAACCACTCCCTGTGGTAGCGAGTTCCAAATTCTCACCACTCTCTGGGTAAAGAAGCTTCTTCTGAATTCCCTATTGGATTTCTTGGTGACTATCTTATATTGATGGCCTCTAGTTATGCTCTTCCCCACAAGTGGAAACATTCTCTCTCTATCCACTCTATCAAAACCTTTCATAATTTTAAAGACCTCTATTAGGTCACCCCTCAGCCTTCTTTTTTCAAGAGAAAAGAGACCCAGCCTGTTCATCCTTTCCTGATATGTATACCCTTGCATTTCTGGTATCATCCTAGTAAATCTTCTCTGCGCCCTCTCCAGTGCCTCTGTATCCTTTTTATGATATGGTGACCAGAACTGTACGCAGTACTCTAAGTGTAGTCTAACCAAGGTTCGATACAGGTTTAGCATAACTTCCCTACTTTTCAATTCTATACCTTTAGAAATAAACCCTAGTGATTTGTGCATTTTTGTACTCCTTTGTTCCTCTACCCCACCTAGACTCGCACCCTCCAAGTAATAAGTGACCTCCCTATTCTTCCTACCAAAATGTAATACCTCACATTTATCTGTGTTGAACTTCATTTGCCAATTATTTGCCCATTCTGCAAGTTTATTAAATGTCCTCCTGTAATTTGTTGCCTTCCTCCTCAGTATTAACTATCCCCCCCAATTTGGTGTCATCCGCAAATTTGGAAATTGTGTTTTTTGATTCCAAAGTCTAAATCGTTAATATAAATTGTGAACAACAGTGGTCCCAGCATTGATCCTTGTGGAACACCACTACCCACATTCTGCCACTGTGAATAGCTACGTTTTACTCCTACTCTCTGCTTTCTGTCCTGAAGCCAGCTAGCTATCCATTTTGCTACTTGTCCCCTGACTCCGCATTCTCTGACCTTGTTCATCAGTCTATTATGGGGTACCTTATCGAAGGCCTCTTGAAAATCCAGATAAATTACATCTACTGCATTACCATTGCCTACTCTTTCTGTTACCTCTTCAAAAAATTCAATGAGGTTGGTCAAGCAAGACTTTCCCTTTTGAAATCCATACTGACTATTCATTACTATGTTTTTGGTTTCTAGATGTTCTTCTATTTTCTCCTTTAGTGGGGATTCCATTATTTTTCCTACCACCGATGTTAAGCTGACTGGTCTATAATTCCCTGAACATGTTCTATTCCCCTTCTTAAATATAGGTATTACGTTTGTTTATATTCCACGGTCTTTGGAACTGTGGAATAGAAACAAACTTGTGACAATCAGTTCAACCAGACAAAGCAAAGGGTGGCTGTTAATGAGACTGCACCAATGTGCCAAAGGGCCAATGCTGTGGCCATAACTGTTTTAGTGATATATAAATGATTTGGAACTGGGGACGGGAAACTAAGTTTATAGATGACACTAAATTGGAGGTAGGGTATTCAAATGATATGGGACAGGCAAACCAAGTAGAGGGGCATCTGGATAGGTTGGGAAGTGGGCTGATTAAGGAGGCAACACGGTGGCATAGTGGTTAGTACTGTTGCCTCACAGCGCCAGGGACCAGGGTTCGAATCCGGCCTTGGGTGACTGTCTGTGTGGAGTTTGCACATTCTCCCCGTGTCTGCGTGGGTTTCCTCCGGGTGCTCCGGTTTCCTCCCACAGTCCAAAGATGTGCGGGTTAGGTTGATTTGGCTATGATAAATTGACCCTTAGTGTTAGGGGGGATTAAATACGTGGGGTTACGGGGATAGGGTGGGATATGTTAGGGGGGATTAAATACGTGGGGTTACGGGGATTGGGTGGGATATGAGTCGGTGCAGGCTCGATGGGCCGAAATGGCCTCTATCTGCACTGTGGGGATTCTGTGAGAGGGATTTGGAATATTGATGGACAGCCAACTGAAACCTAAAGCACTGTGTGCAGCAGCAGCAGCATGGAGAGCTAACACAGTCTTGAGATGTGTAGCCAAGGAGATGGAGCACAGATACCAGGAGATGACAATGAGTTTGTACAAAGCACTGGTATGGCCACACCTGGTGTACAGTATTGTGTGCATTTCTGGTTGTTGTACTACAGCCTAGATATTCAGACATTTGAAGCAGTTCAGAAAAAGGCAACTAAACTGATATCTAGTTTAAAGCATCTGAGCCCTCAGGAGAGGTTGAAGGGCCTGGGGTTGTTCACGCTGAAGAAGAGAAAGCTCTGGGCAGATATTATGCAAGTATTCAAGAACTTTAAGGAACTAAGTAAATTGAACCCTGATAATATATTCAAGGTTTCCACAAACTCTAGAACTAGGGGACACAGGCTCAAACTGAGCAGAGAGTTTAGATTTTATGCAGAGGGTGGTGAATGAAATTGGACTACCCAAGGATACCATGGAGGCAAATTGTGGACAAATTAAAGGGGAACTTGGATGGGTATTTGGCAATTGTGAGGTATTAGATTTTGGGCTGCAGTCTTTTCCAGTCCTGTACTTTTATTTTATTGCTACGACACTCAACTCTACCTTTTCATCTCTACCTTTCACTCCGAAACTGCTGCTACACTTTCAAAGTGCCAGTCCGACATCAAATCTTAGATGAATGAAAACTTCCGTAAACTCAATGTTGGCAAAATCAGTAATTATTTTAGACTACTGTCAGCACCTTCATGCTTCTGAGCCTTCACTCCATCAACCTACCTAGTTGCTCCCTCAGGCTAAAGCAAGTCGTGCACAACATTAGTGTCCTATTTGACCCCGGGCTGAGCTACTTACCCACATTTGGCCTTTAACCTGTACTACTTTTTTCAACCTCAGAACATTGCCTATTTATATTCCTATCTCTTCCCCCACGGCTGCCAAAACCCTAATCCACTCCTTCATCACTTCAAGGATTAAACTTCTCCAATGCTTTTCCTCCACCCTTCACAAACTTCAGCCAATTCAGAATTCTAACTTCTCTTGACCAAAGTCTCACATACCAATTAGTCATGCTTTTGCCAAGCAAATTGACTTCCAAGTTTTCAAAGTCTTGATTTTCAAATCCCTCCAGGGTCTTTCTCTCTATCTATGTAAGCAATCTTCTCCAACCACATAACCCTCCACTCCTATAAAAACTGTCTACTGCTTCTGCCACGAGACTATTGGAGATCATTTAAAGAGAATTACATATAGAATTAAATAGCATTTACAGCACAGAAACAGGCCATTCAGCCCAACTGGTCCATGCTGGTCTTTATGCTCCACATGAGCCTTCTCCCACCCTACTTCATCTCATCCTGCCAGCATATCCTTCTATTCCTTTCTCCCTCATGTACTTATCTAGCTTCCCCTTAAATGCATCTCGGCCATTCACCTCAATTACTCCTTGTGGTAGCAAGTTCCACATTTTAACCAGTCTCTGGGTGAAGAAGTTTCTTCTGAATTCCTTATTGGATTTATTAGTAATTATTTTATATTTATGACCCCTAGTTTTGGATTCCCCCCAAAAGCGGAAGCATTTTCTCTACGTCTACCTTATTCATTCACTCATTGCATCCTGCCCTCTGGAATTTTGTCCAAAAACCACTTTGCCCTCCTAGTTCTCTCCCATCCTTCAGAAGCTACCCAAAATCTCATCTCATTGATAGTCCTTTTATCAATCTTGCTCTATTCCACCTTGCTAAACGCTCTGAGCGAACTTCAAGGGTTAAGTTACGAGGAGAGATTACACAAATTAGGGTTGTATTCCCTAGAATTTCGAAGGTTATGGGGTGATCTGATCGAAGTTTTCAGGATATTAAAGGGAACAGATAGGGTAGATAGAGAGAAACTATTTCCGCTGGTTGGGGATTCTAGGACTAGGGGGCGTAGTCTAAAAATTAGAGCCAGACCTTTCAGGAGTGAAATTAGGAAACACTTCTTTACACAAAGGGTGGTAGAAGTTTGGAACTCTCTTCCGCAAACGGCAATTGATGTGAGATCAATTGTTAATTTTAAATCTGCGATTGATAGCTTTTTGTTAACCAAAGCTATTAAGGGATGTGGGCCAAAGGCGGGTATATGGAGTTAGGTCACAGATCAGCCATGAGCTCATTGAATGGCAGAACAGGCTCGAGGGGCTGAATGGCCTCCTTCTGTTCCTATGAGCATTCTTTTACTTGAAGATTCTTTATAAGTGTAAGTTGTGGCCTCTCCTTCATTCTAAACATTGATTGATGGAGATGTGTGCCCTGGGTTGCTATTGCTACGGCTGTTACTGCCTTTCAGTAATTATTTCCCGGGCTTTAATGTCGCTTTAAATCGATTGATGCTGCTGATCCTATTTTTTTCCAAAGGTTTTTGCATTGGTGTTTGAAGAGTTGCCGCTCGGGTTATTGTGCTGACGCCGCCGTGCTGTTTGGGGACGTATCAGCGTCGCTTAAGGATCCCTGGTAACACGAATCCTGCCGCCCGCAGCAGGAACATCAAACAAATGATATGTAACTGGGGCAAAGCCTTTCCGCCTTCACGGTAAAAACCCACACCAGAAGCGGACAGTCCGAGACGTAAGGAATGGAAGCTGTCAGCTGGAAGTAGTTGAGGGGGAAAACCAATCTCCACAGTTATGAAGGAGCTGGGAGGAGAGTCCAGGATTTATCACCAGCTCACGGTGAGCACTATCTTGTGGGACTAAATACTATCAAAGTTACACAGCGTTTTTTTCCAGCGTTTTCTGTTGTTATATCAAAGTTACACATTCGGGTGTTGACCCCCTCGTGCTTGTTAGTAAGTTTTTTCTCTCTCGCTACGCTACATAGAGTCAGGACAAACTGCCTCAATTGAAAGTTGGAAGATCGCCTGAGTGAGACTTCATTGAGCTACCTGGGTCCAACATGTTGGGATATTCCTGCCAAACTAAATAAGCCTGAAGCAAAATTTGGGATTAGAGTCAGAGTCAAGGTTAACTTGAACTGCTTCGTGTTAAGAAGGGAAATGGAAGGTTAGTAGAATCAGTAGAACAGGTAGAGATCATACAGTGCTGTGTGAAACATGATCCCCGAACTGCTGGGACCATGGCAATGACATGCCAACAAAGGCAGCTGGGCTGGCATAAATAATGTAGGATGTAAGGTTAGACAGGTGCCCTGCAGTTTTACTTGATTTTCCTTTGCAGGACCCTTTCTCATGAGATTTAACTGGTGTTGCTGGCATGCGTAATAAAGTGGATTGGATAGAGCTCAGCCATGCAGACTGTGAAGGTCACAGGTTCAAACCCTCAACTACAGAGGTAGCTGGGACAGAGTGGAGGTGCTGTGGTTTGCCACAGAGTCTTTGGGTGAGGCTGGGGGAAGGGGGCATCAAGCCAGGGTTCCTGCCCCTACTATCCAGCAGCCTCTGCTGGAAGTGCAGGTGTGAACATCAGGCAAAGAGCAGGTTGGGACTCGGCTGTGAGGGACCCTCTTGTCAAATAGCCAACTGACACTGTCGAGGCTCTCGCATGAATAATGGTTGCTTAGCCAACGTATCGGAGAGTGATTGGTGCACCTGAAGGAGTCTGTGCCTTTTAGGAGGGGAGAGAATTGTTGAAGAAAACAAAGGCAAAAGAACAGATTGTACATGCAAAGAACAGTCTTGGCAGCCTGATTGGCTTTTACTTTTTCTTGTTCATTCTGTTGTGTGCTTCCAGAGTTGCTGGAACAAATATTACGCTGTGGGAAATCTGACTTGTATCTTTGTAAATCAGTCATTGTTCTTGAAATTCTTCTTCTTCTTAGGCAGTCCCTCGGAACCGAGGATGACTTGCTTCCACATTAAAAATGAGTTCGCAGGTGACTGATGAGTCCAATGCGGGACCTACAGTCTCTGTCACAGGTGGGGCAGATGGTGGTTGAAGGAGCAGGTGGGTGGGGTGCTTGGGTTGACGTGCGCTCCTTGCGCTGCCTGCGCTTGGCTTCCGCTTGCTCCCGGCGAAGAGACTCGAGGTGTTCGGCGCCTTCCCAGATGTTTCTCCTCCACTTTGTGCGGTCTTGGGCCAGGGATTCCCAGGTGTCGGTGGGGATGTTACACTTTTTCAAGGAGGCTTTGAGGGTGTGCTTGAAGCGTTTCCTCTGCCCACCTGGGGCTCTCTTGCCGTGCCGGAACTCCGAGTAGAGTGCTTGTTTTGGGAGTCTCGTATCGGGCATGCGGACAATGTGACCTGTCCATTGGAGCTGATCGAGCGTGGTCAAAGCTTCGATGCTGGGGATGTTGGCCTGAGCAAGAACACTGACGTTGGTGTGCCTATCCTGCCAATAGATTTGCAGGATCTTGCAGAGGCTGCGTTGGTGGTACCTCTCCAGTGCTTTGAGGTTCTTGAAATATTTTTGTGCTCACAGCAGCCACCAGGGTAGATTACCAATCAGGAGTGAGAATAAGGCACAGGTATCAATTGTACGGTGCCCACAGCTGCCTTGGCTGGGGTCATCTAACTCAGGATAGACCAGAATATTAGATAGGGTCTTCCTGGTCTGTGTCAATTGGCACTGCATCGTGCAGTGCACTAACTCACTGATCATTTTTATTATGATCAGGTATTTCTATTTCCACTAGTAATTGAAAACCTTTTCGACAGCTTTGTTGGACCATTTGCTTTTAAGAAAAGTAACCTGTGGAACTATTCGGTGTAATTAAGAGATGACTTCTGTTTCTCAGACATAGCTTCCACCAACCCACTACCCAGGTTGCTAAGATGACTTAGTTTAAACCCAGACTCTGGATATTTTATAATAATTGTTTTGGGAAATATCAATGGGAATAAAACTATATTCTCAATGACATGCCAAAATGCCGAATTCTTTAGCTAGAAAAGTACTCCAGTAAATTATATTGTTTCCTGCTACAAGTGTTCTCAGTGTAAGTTTTGCAGTGACCAGCCCTGACTATTCCTGTATTCAACAAGGTGCTACCAGGGCCTTCAAAAGTGGGATCCTTTGATACTAAATTTGACAAATTAACTGCTGAATAGTTCATGTAGTGTTTGTGATTAATTTGTGAAAAGCTTTAGGCTACTTGAGTAGTGTCAGAACAATTTCAGATTTTCATACAAATATTAACATTGCCAGTATTCAGTCTGTTGCTGCTGCCTGTTTAAATGTATTTTTGCGTAAACTTTTATTGCATTTTGAGTTAAATTAGAGACATTAAGTCAATGTTTACATTAAATAAGTGCAGGTAGAGTCCCTGATTGGATAGCTTGCACACGATTTTCCATTCTTATTTTCACCAAAATGCAATGTGTACGTACCATATTAGGTTATCAGGAGCTCTGTCAAGAACACATGAGGCACTAAATGGCGATTGTGTTAAATTAAATGGAGAGACTTCAAGCTTAGCTGTTTAAACCAATACAGGAACAGTTTACTGCTCAAAAGATAGTTAAGGATTAGGAAGGCCATTGGACTCATGCTAGCTCATCTACCCAGAAATACTTCCCTTCAGAGCATCGAACTTGCATTTCATTTGATATCACTGGGGTGCATTTTAGCCACTTTGCATTTGTCAATAGTCCTATTTTTCTCAGGGCTGTCCCACTTTGGTTCAATTTGTTTAGTGTGTTAATGCCTTTGAGAAATGTTAGCAATGTTTCAAATTTTTTAAAGGGTTAATTCTGCATATACCCTCCTCAATCCTCAAACATTAGAAGAACTAAAACGTAAAATTTGACAACATTGCTAAAACATTTTTTATATAAGTTGGCCTGTTTGGCCTTGAGGAAGTTAATACCATGGAAATGAATGGGGAAAGATTCATAGATGGAATAAACTTGGTTTTTTTAAGTGAAACGTGCTTCTATCAAGCCTGATTCTTAAAAGAAACTGTGTGTGCAGTGCTGTTAAAAAAAGACTTGCATTTATATAGCACCTTTCATGACCTCAGGATGTCCCAAAGCGCTTTACAGCCAATGAAATACTTTTGTAGTCACTGTTGTAAGATAGGAATTGCGGCAGCCAATTTGTGCAGAGCAAGCTCCCACAAACAGCAATGTGATGATGACCAGATAGCCTGTTTTAGCGATGTTGATTTGAGGGACAAATATTGGCCAGGACACTGGAGATAACTCCCCTGCTCTTCGAAATAGTGCCATGGGATCTTTTAAGTCCACCCGAGAGGGCACATGGGGCCTCGGTTTAACGTCGCATCTGAAAGATGGCACCTCTGACAGTGCAGCACTCCCTCAGCACTGAAGCGTCAGCCGAAATTTTTGAGCTCCAGTCTCTGGAGCGGGACTGAAATCCACAAACTGCTGACTCAGAGGCGAGAGTGCTACCAACTGAGCCAAGGCTAACGACTTCCCTGGACTGCTAGCAGTGAAAGACAAACTATAGTAATACATTTAAAAAAAACATGTGTGAAGAGCACCTTTTCTGTAGGCATTCTACTTACTGGCTGTTCTTCTCTTCTTAAATGAGAAGTCGCACAACACCAGGTTATAGTCCAACAGTTTTATTTGAAATCACGAGCTTAGGCAGTCTCTTCTTAGGCAGTCCCTCGGAACCGAGGATGACTTGCTTCCACACTAAAAATGAGTTCTCAGGGGACTGATGAGTCCAATGCGGGACCTACAGTCTCTGTCACAGGTGGGGCAGACGGTGGTTGAAGGGGCGGGTGGGTGTGGTGCTTGGGTTGACGTGCGTTGCTTGCGTTTGGCTTCCGCTTGCTCCCGGCGAAGAGACTCGAGGTGTTTGGCACCTTCCCGGATGCTTCTCCTCCACTTTGTGCAGTCTTGGGCCAGGGATTCCCAGGTGTCGGTGGGGATGTTGCACTTTTCAAGGAGGTTTTGAGGGTGTCCTTGAAGCGTTTCCTCTGCCCACCTGGGGCTCCCTTGCCGTGTCGGAGCTCCGAGTAGAGCGCTTGTTTTGGGAGTCTCGTATTGGACATGCGGGCGATGTGACCCGTCCATCGGAGCTGATCGAGCGTGGTCAAAGCTTCGATGCTGGGGATGTTGGTCTGAGCGAGAACACTGATGTGGGTGCGCCTATCCTGCCAATGGATTTGCAGGATCTTGCGGAGGCAGTGTTGGTGGTACCTCTCCAGTGCTTTGAGGTGCCTGCTGTACATGGTCCATGTCTCTGAAGCATACAGGAGGGCGGGTATCACTACTGCTCTGTAGACCATGAGCTTGGTGCTGGGTTTGAGGTCCTGGTCTTCAAACACTCTCTTCCTCAGGCGACAGAAGACTGCGCTGGTACACTGAAGGCGGTGTTGGACTTCGTCAGCGACGTCTGCCCTTGATGACAGTAGGCTCCCGAGGTATGGAAAGTGGTCCACGTTGTCCAAGGTCTTGTCGTGGATTTTGATAATCGGGGGGCAGTACTGTGTGGCGGGGGCAGGTTGGTAGAGGACCTTTGTCTTACAGATGTTTAGAGTAAGGCCCATGCTCTCGTACGCTCGGTGAAGGTGTTGACAATGGTTTGAAGTTCGACCTCCCAGTGTGTATAGACACAAGCGTCGTCTGCATACTATAATTCGATGACAGAGGATGGGACGACCTTGGATCTGGACTGGAGGCGACGGAGGTTGAACGGTTTCCAGTTAGTTCTGTAAATTAGCTCCACTCCAGCGGGGAGCTTACTGAGGGTGAGATGGAGCATTGCAGCAAGGAAGATCGAGAAGAGCATTGGTGTGATGACACAGCCTTGCTTGACCCCGGTCCGTACGTGAATTGGGTCTGTGGTGGAACTGTTGGTCAGGATCATGGCTTGCATGTCGTCGTGAAGCAGGCGGAGGATGGTGACAAACTTTTGGGGGCAGCCGAATATGAGGAGGACACTTCATAATCCCGCACGGTTGACAGTGTCGAAGGCCTTTGTGAGGTCAAAGAAGGCCATGTACAGCTGGTTGGTGCTGTTCCCTGCATTTTTCTTGTAATTGACGCGCGGTGAGGATCATGTCCATTGTGCCCCTTAGTGGCGGAATCCGCATTGCGACTCTGGGAGGAGCTCTTCAGCCACTGGGAGAAGGCGATTGAAGAGGATTCTTGCAATGACTTTCCCTGTGGCAGACAGCAGGGAAACTCCTCTGTAATTACCGCAATCGGACTTGTCACCTTTCTTGAAGATGGTCACAATTACGGCATCTCTGAGATCCCCTGGCATGTTCTCCTCCTTCCAAATAAGAGAAATAAGTTAATGAATTCGCACCAGTAGTGCTTCTCCGCCATGCTTTAGTGCAGGGATTCCATCTGTTCCTGAGGCCTTGTTGTTCTTCAGTTCTCGGATGGCCTTTTCAACCTCATGCCGGGCTGGGGTTGTGCTGAGGTGGTGGCGGGTAGCATGCTGCGGGATGGAGTTGAGGACACTCACGTCGAAGACAGGGTCTCGGTTAAGGAGATCTTCGAAGTGCTCCTTCCAGCGGGCGCTGACTGCCTCCCTGTCCTTGATAAGTACCTCTCCATTCTTGACCCGCAGTACACGTTCACTGTCACACTTTGTTGATAACACCTCTATCGTTACAAAAGCACTATATGCTCTGACTCATCATTACGTTAGTACCGCTGCTTACGATGTGGTCTCCTCTACATTGGGGAGACCAAACGCAGATTGGGTGACCGCTTTGCGGAACACCTCCGTTCAGTCCGTAAGGGGGACCCCGAGCTCCCGGTGGCCTGTCACTTTAATTCACCGCTTCACTCCCACTCTGACCTCACCGTCCTCGGCCTCTTGCATTGTTCCACGGAAGCTCAGCGTAAGCTCGAGGAACAGCACCTCATCTTTCGTTTAGGCACTCGACAGCCCTCTGGACTCAACATAGAGTTCAACAATTTCAGATCATAACCCCGGCCCCTATCACATATATATATATATATTTTTTTCATCCACCTTTTTGTTTGGCCTTTTTTTCTTCCCTCCCTGAAGCTGGCAGCTGTCCTTCATTCTGCCAGCGCATTTCACACTTCATCTAGCCTCAACCTGTCACATTACCACCTCCTCTTGCCTTGAATATCTCTTAATGTCTCTCAATCTCTCCTGCTTTCTATCCTACCACTGACCTTCCCTTTCGTTCTTTCATCCCCTCCCCCTTTTCCCAGCATTATACTTGCTTTAAATCTATTTCATTTCCTGCTTTTTTTCCAGTTCTGATGAAAGGTCTTCGACCTGAAACGTTAACTCTGTTTCTCTCTCCACGGATGCTGCCTGGCCTGCTGAGTTTTTCCAGCGTTTTCTGTTGTTATTACGTTAGTAGTGATGTATTCAGTCACAGTTAGCCAGTGGCCCTGGTTATCACACATGTGTGACAGTAATGAACCTGCTATCACAGCCACAAGAGATCTGCTGTAGTAAAACTGTAACTGCAAAGCCCAAGTAGCAGCACAGTCACATCCCAGTCTGTACATTTTGTAGGGACTGCGGAATATTTTAGTGTTTAAAAATTCACTGTCTCTGATTTGTCACACTGCTTGTCCAACATCCAGTACTGGATGTGCAGAAAATGCCTCCAACTAAACATTGGAAAAACTGAAGCCATTGTCTTCGGTCTCCGTCACTAACTCCGTTCCCTAGTCACCGACCCCATCCCTCTCCCTGGCAACTGTCTGAGGCTGAGCCTGACCATTCGCAACCTCGGTTGTATTTGACACTGAGATGAGCTTCCGACCACATATTCGCTTCATCAGCAAGACCGCCTACTTCCACGTCCATAACATCACCCAGCTCCACCCCTGCCTCAGCTCATCTACTGCTGAAACCCTCATCCATGCCTTTGTTACCTGTAGACATGACTATTCCAATGTTCTCCTGCCCAGCCTCCCATTATGCACCCTCCATATACTTGAGCTCATCTACAACATCCTGTGTCCTAATTCGCACCAAGTCCTGTTCACCCAGCACCTGTGCTCGCTGACCTACATTGGCTCCTGGTTCGGCAATGCCTCAATTTTAAAATTCTCATCCTTGTTTTCAAATCCCTCCACGGCCTCGCCCCTCCTTATCTCTGTAATCTCCTCCAGCACTACAACTCTATGCGCTCCTCCAATTCTGGCCACTTGCGCATCCCCGATTTTAATCGTTGCAACTTTGTCGGCCGTGCCTTCAGCTGCCTAGGCCCGAAGCTCTGGAATTCCCTCCTAAACCTCTCTACCTCGCCCTCCTCCTTTAAGACGCTCCTTAAAACCTACTTCTTTGATCAAGCTTTTGGTCATCTGTCCTTATGTGGCTCAGTGTCAAATTTTGTTTGATAATGCTCTTGTGAAGTGCCTTGGAAAGTTTTACTACGTTAAAGGCGCTATATAAATGTAAGATGTTGTTGTTGTGCATTATCTCACATTCAATAATACAGCATTTTTCTGTTTTGAAGGATACAACAATGTACCTTTGTGCGATGTTTTGTAAAACTCTGCCTAATGTAAATCAAACTTTAAAATACTAAATGTGCAGGGGCACAACACCTCTCTCAACACAAGTTTGAATACTTGGCTAATGGTCCCCACTTTGAACAATGTAACTTGCAGTGCACGTGAGAGGTATTCTACACCCACAATGGTTCCAAGGTTTATACTTCCTCACGGAGGCGTAGTATTTAATAAAAAGGGTTTGTGTTTTCAGCATAAAGTATGGGATCTGTTGTTGGGTTTAAAGTTCGCATTTATTATACTTTTAAAAAAAAATGATATTTGCGATTCTCAAATTGAGAGTGAGTCTCAAAGCTGTAATCTAATTGAGGTGTTCATATTATGTTTTAAATGAGAGGTCTCAAGTCAGAATTTAGATTACAGTCTTGAACTCACTCTGCAGTATCTGTTTAATTGTTACACACACGCATGTCTTTGTTTGATGCATTCTTTATTTCAGCTCGCAGTGCTTGGGCACTGAGTGCCACAGTGGATTGGAGCACGAAGGGGTGATGCCAGACTGTGGGGGGGACAGGGATCAATTTTCCAGGCCATTGATTAGCTAAATCCAGCTGCACTGCTCGGGGGAGATGCTAAAGAGAGGCAAGGTGCCTCTCCACAGGGGGGTATTGAAAATTGAAGGGAGCTTTGTCCTAGGATGTTCTCCGAACCTCCCAGCAGATGGCTCAGTGTGGCGTTGGCAAAACATTGGGAGCAGTTTGGCTGCTTGCCTGCAGAAAGTGCAAAGCCTAGGAACCAGGACTAGTGGCAGAAGAACTAGCAGAGGTGGCTGTTACAGCAGGTTTGTTACTGTTGCACACGCGTGTGATAACCAGGGCCACTGGTTAACTGTGACTGAATACATCACCACTAACATAATGACCGGGCCCCTAACAGGAAACAGCCGCACACTTTTCACTGCTCTGAAAACTGACTCCATCGTACAAAATTTGATCCTTCACTTCTCGAAGGTAGTAATCTCTGGATTACTACCAGTGCCACGTGCTAGTAAGAGTACAGAGAACAGGATAGTTAGGCTAAATACGTGGCTTGAGCAGTGGTGTAAGAGGGAGGGTTTTAAATTTTTGAGGCATTGGAACCAGTTTTGTGGTAGGTGTGACCTATACAAAAGGGACGGTCTACACCTGTGCAAAGATGGAACTGATGTTCTCGGGGTAATTTTTGATAAAGCAGTTCGGGAGCATTTAAACTAGTATGGCAGGGGGCTAGAAACCTATGTAGTGAAATAGAGGAAAGTGAAAGGCAGACAGAAATAAATGGTAAAAGGGTGAGGAACAAAAAACAAAGGGCCAAACTAATTCATAAAAAAGGTGAGCATAAAAAAAGCCTGAGGGTTTTATACCTTAATGCGAGAAGCATCAGGAACAAGGTAGATGAATTAGCTGTGGAAATAGAGGTTAATAATTATGATCTAATTGGGATTACGGAAACATGGTTGCAGGGTGAGCAGGGCTGGGAGCTTAACATACAGGGGTATTCAGTATTTAGGAAGGATCGACAAAAAAGAAAGGGAGGAGGGGTAGCATTGCTGGTAAAAGAGGGGATAAATGCAATTGAAAGGAAGGATATTAACTCAGTTAATACAGAATCTATATGGGTGGAGCTAAGAAATAGCAAGGGGCGAAAAACATTAATAGGAGTGGTATATAGGCCTCCAAATAGTAAAATAGAGGTTGAGGAGGGCATCACGAGGGAAATTAGAGAAGCGTGCAATAAGAGCACAGCTGTCATCATAGGTGACTTTAACTTACATATAGATTGGACTAGCCTAATCAGTAAAAATAATGAGGAGGAGGAATTCCTTGAGTGTTTAAGGGATGGTTATCTGGAGCAATATGTCGAGGAACCAACTCGGGAACAGGCTATATTGGACTGGGTACTGTGCAATGAGAAGGGACTAATTAGTAATCTTGTTGTACGGGGACCCTTGGGTCAGAGCGATCATAACATGATCGATTTCTCACTCGAAATGGAGAGCGAAGAAATTGACTCAGAGACTAAGGTCCTGAATTTAAACAAGGGGAATTATGATGCCATTAGACGGGAACTGAGTAGGTCTGATTGGACAACGTTCCTGGGAGGACTGGAGGTAGATAAACAATGGCAAGCATTTAAAGATAGAATGACAAAATTGCAAAAATTGTTTATACCAATCTGGCATAAAAGGAAATCTAAAAAGGTGACTCAACCGTGGATAACAGGGGAAATTAGAGACAGCATAAAATCCAAAGATAGGGCGTATAAAATAGCCAAAAAAAGCGCCAGAGCGGAAGATTGGGAACAGTTTAAGATAGAGCAAAGGAGGACAAAGGGCTTAATCAAGAGGGGCAAAATAGCTTACGAAAGCAAGCTGGCGGAAAATATAAAAACTAACTCCAAAAGCTTTTATAAGTATATCAAGAGGAAAAGACTGGTGAAAACCAAAGTTGGTCCATTGCAGTCAGATACGGGGGAATATATAACGGGAAATAAGGAAATGGCAGACCAACTAAATGCATACTTTGGGTCAGTCTTTACGAAGGAAGACACAAAAAACCTCCCTGGGATATCGGGAAAAATAGGGACATTGGCAAAGGAGGAACTGACGCAAATCAATATCTCTAAGGATATGGTGTTAAGGAAGCTAAAGGGATTGAAGGCGGACAAATCCCCAGGGCCTGATAACATGCATCCTAGGGTGCTGAAGGAGGTGGCCCTAGAGATAGCGGATGCACTAAGTATGATTTTTCAGAATTCATTAGACTCGGGAACAGTGCCCATGGATTGGAGGGTAGCTAACGTTACCCCACTATTCAAAAAGGGGGGTAGGGAAAAAGCAGGTAATTACAGACCTGTAAGCCTTACATCAGTTGTGGGCAAAATGCTGGAGTCCATCATTAAGGATGAAATAGCGGAGCACTTAGCAAATGGGGACAGGATAGGACAGAGTCAACATGGATTTACAAAGGGTAAATCGTGCTTGACTAATCTATTGGAATTTTTTGAGGGAGTAACTGGTAAAATAGATGGGGGAGAGCCAGTAGATGTGGTGTACCTGGACTTCCAAAAGGCCTTCGACAAGGTCCCACATAAAAGATTAGCATGGAAAATTGAAGCTCATGGGATAAAGGGGAAAGTATTGACGTGGATAGAGAACTGGCTGTCAGATAGAAAACAGAGAGTTGGAATAAACGGCTCATTTTCTGAATGGCAGGCAGTAACAAGTGGGGTACCACAGGGATCTGTCCTGGGTCCCCAGCTGTTCACAATTTACATTAATGACCTGGATCAGGGAGTCGGATGCAGCATTTCCAAATTTGCAGACGACACTAAACTAGGAGGGGGGGTGGGCTCAGAGGAGGAGACCAGGAAGCTCCAGAGCGATTTGGACAGACTGGGTGATTGGGCGGATAAATGGCAGATGCACTATAATGTGGACAAGTGCG